>CM038671.1:611793210-612476612 GCA_021605145.1 Aegilops bicornis
TTGCATTTATAGCTTGCTGTAACTTGTTGTAATCTTGCTCCAAAGTTGCTAAATAATGTTGCTGTTAACCTGTTAACTTTAAGTTCAGTTTTTCCATGAGCTTTGCTAGTGATCCATGCACCCTATGAACTTGATCTTGCCATCCTTAGCTTCATAAACATGTCTTCTTACTGTGAGTTGCCTTGACATGCCATGTATTGCTCTGTGGTGAGTAGTTCAAGCTCACCAACATGCCTACTTATTGTTGTTCCTGCCATGTATGAAGCTGTCTTATCATTTGCCATGTTTACATGGGTGCCATCATATTTTCTGTGCCTTTTTGGCTAATGGTCAGTAAGGGACATTTGTTCTATGAGATTAGTAGATTGATTACATGCCTTTGTTTGCCATGATAAGTTCCTGGAACATGTTGTTTGATAGATCTAAACATTGCAACCTGATGTTATTTCTGCCATGTCCTGTAAATTCTGCTAAGTCTGTGAACCTGATATTATATGCAATCTTGCCATGTCTTTTTGAGCATGTTCTTGTTGTTTCTGGAGATAGCTCAGTGTTCATGTTTTGTCATGCTTTACCTGTGCATCATGTCCATGCCTTTTTTTATCATGTTTAGGTCCTGTAGCATGTCGTTTTGATGTTTGCTAGATGCCTACTTGCTGTTTTGGTCAGATTGGTGCTATTTATTGTTTGGAGTGTATGTGTTTCACCGTTGCTCCGTTTTGAGTGTGCTCTATATGAAACTTGCTTAGTTTTGCATGTAGTTTCATATTACCTTGTGGGATCCATGTCTTGAATGTGTTTGTTTGATGTTTGTATGCATTTTGCATCGATGCCATGTTCAACTTGTTTTGCTCATATCTTCTAGGCCGTAGCTCTGAATTTAATAAACTTTATATGTAACTTGACTAGAATTTCGTCTAGATCTTTGTGTGCTCTTTAACTTGCTGTTTAACAACTTTAACATAAGGTTTATTCAGATCTGGACCAATTTTGAAATTTGCATATGTGGACTTACCGGTATTGCTATATGTTGTTTCCGGCCTCATTTAAACTTGCTTTGAGGTGTTGTTCTTGTTTGCATCATATTTTGCCATGAGTAGCTTCATGTAGCTTTGTCATGCATCATGATTGGTTGTGCATCATGTCTCGTTTATGTGTGGTGTGTTTACCATGTTGTGTGCTTCTTCTCGATAGTTCCCGTTTCGTTGCGATCGTGAGGATTCGTTCGTCTACGCTTGGTTCGTCTTCGTGGCTTCATCTTCTTCATGGACTTGTTCTTCTTTCTTGCGGGATTTCAGGCAAGATGACCGTCACCTTGGATCTCATTACTATCATTGCTATGCTAGTTGCTTCGTTCTATCGCTTTGCTGCGCTACCTATCTTTTGCTCTTCAAGCCATCCCAAATTGCCATGAACCTTTAACCTTTGTCACCCTTCCTAGCAAACCGTTGTTTGGCTATGTTACCGCTTCGCTCAGCCCCTCTTATAGCGTTGCTAGTTGCAGGTGAAGATGAATATTGCTCCATGTTGGATTATGTTTATGTTGGGATATAACAATATCTCTTATTTAATTAATGCATCTATATACTTGGTAAAGGATGGAAGGCTCGGCCTTATGCACAGTGTTTTGTTCCACTCTTGCCGCCTCTAGTTTCCGTCATATCGGTATTATGTTCCCGGATTTTGCGTCCCTAACGCAGCGGTTGGGTGATTTATGGGACCCCCTTGACAGTTCGCTTTGAATAAAACTTGTCCAAAGAAGGCCCAACCTTGGTTTTACCATTTGCCTCACCACCACCTATACCCTTCCCTTGGGTCGGCCAACCCAAGGGTCATCTTTATTCAGCCCCGGCCAATGCTTGTCTAAGTGTTGGTCCAAACTAGAGTCCTTTGCAGCGCCACCTTGGGGAAACTTCGAGGGCTGGTTTTAGTTGTACGGTGTGCTCATCCGGTGTTGCCACGAGAACGAGATATGTGCAGCTCCTATCGGGATTGTCGGTAGCATCGAGCGGTCTTGCTGGTCTTGTTTTATTCTTGTCGAAATGTCTTGTAGCCGGGATTCCAAGACTGATCGGGTCTTCCGGGAGAAGGAATATCCTTCGTTGATCGCGAGAGCTTATCATGGGCTAAGTTGGGACACCCTGCAGGGTATAAATTTTCGAGAGCCGTGTCTGCGGTTATGTGGCGTATGGGAATTTGTTAATGTCGGTTGTAGTAAACTTGAAGTAAACTCTTCTAAAATACACCAACCGTGTGCGTAACCGTGAGTGTATCTTTTCGGGTTTGATCGAGAGGAGAACACGGTTTCTGGGTTATGTCTGACGTAAGTAGGAGTTCAGGATCACTTCTTGATCATTACTAGTTGACGACCGTTCCTTTGTTTCTCTTCTCGCTCTCATTTGCGTATGTTAGCCACCATATATGCTTAGACGCTGCTGCAACCTCACCACTTTACCCCTTCCTTTCCCATTTGAGCTTTGCTAGTCTTGATACCCATCGTAATGGGATTGATGAGTCCTCGTGGCTCACAGATTACTACAACACCGATTCCAGGTGTACAGGTTATGCGATGATCATGACGCGAGAGCGATGTTTGCTTGTTTTGGAGTTCTCCTACGCTTCTTCTTCGATCGGGGATAGGTTCCAGTCGGCCTGGGCTAGGTGGTGGATATTGTTTGAGTTTACATTTATGATTCATCCGTAGTCGGATGTTGATCTTGTATGTTGTATTGTTGTATTCATGTGACATTGTATGTATTGGATGTGTCCCCACTATTATGTAATGTTGATGTAATGATATCCACCTTGCCAAAGCGTTTCAATATGCGGGTCTATCCTTGGTGGGACCTTCGAGTTCCTTTTGGATAGGGTCGCATATTGGGCGTGACAGTGCGCCCCTCCCGAGCCGAGCTTCGGCGAGGGAAAAGGTATGAAGGTCGTTTGAGCGTCAAGGGGGACTCCTGAGCATCGCGACTCAGGAGCCTAACTGGCCACGTAGCCCTTCACTCCTTGGTCTCGTCCTGGTGATCCGGACGACCCAACGGCGGCTGAGGTATGCGCGGGGTCGGGCCCTGCATACGTAGAACACTAGACCTATTCCTGCGTTTCCTTTCTGTAAGCTGTTTGCGCGTCAAGGGGGACTCCAGAGCATCGCGACTCAGGAGCCTAACTGGCCACGTAGCCCCTCACCCCTTGGTCTCGTCCTGGTGATCCGGACGACCCAACGGCGGCTGAGATATGCGCGGGTCGGGCCCTGCCGACGTAGAACGTAAAGCAAATGGGAAGGAAATGGAAAATCTTAAGCAAATATTGTAAGACATATTGTTCTCCCGATACCAAAGGCAAGTCTAAACGCCTCCACGAGGCATGGTGCATGTTGCAGAAGCTAAACAGGAAAGGAGCCACCAGCAAGTCATCTCATCATCCCCGGACACCGCCGTCGCCCGCAAGGGATGCTTATTCCCTAGCGGCGTTGGCCTCACCTACACCACCCTCCGGAGTTGCAGGATCAACAGCACCGCCAGTTGAGGGCGCGGGATCGAAGGTGCGGAACCTCTTCAGCAGGGCCTCCACCTGACCCTTCACGGCTTTGGCAGCAGCTGCGCAGTGCTCGGCGTCCACATGCTCTAGCAGCTCATCAAGGCAGGCGGCAGGATCGCGAAGATGGAGGTGGCTGAATACGCGCGTCAACATGGCTGAGGAAAGGATGCGGGCTTCTCCCTCTGCCAAGGGGCTGATACCGCTCATGACTTCCTCAAGCGCCGCAACCAGATAAGGAAGCAGTTGGGTGGGGCCCTCGTCGTTGGTAGCCAACGGCTCCTCCAAGCCCTTCTCGTAGAGCGATTGCAGCGCCTTGTGAGACCTCTCCTCAAGGGACTTGAAGGCCACGCGGTCTTCGGCTAGGACCTGCGCCTTGGCTTCCATCTTGGCCTTCTCTGCCTCCACCTCCTACCCCAGCTTCTCCAGCCGGCCGCGCTCCGCGGCGTGCGCCTTCGCCAACTGCTCCAGCTCAGCGTCGTGACCCCTGACGGCGTCCTCCCGGGCCTTCATCTTCTCCTCCTCTGCCTTGCGGCCCCGAGCTTCATCCGCACGGTCACTGCGCATGGTCTTCAGTTCAGCCTCCAGCGAGTGGCAGCAATCTTGGGCGGCTCTTGCATCCTTCACCGCAGCTTCGCGGGCAGCCATAGCTTGGGCGATAGCCTGCCTGTCCTCCTTGGAGTCCACCGCAGCCTGGCTCAGTGCCGCCCGGACAGCCACGTCGGAGTGGAGCCAGCCAGAGATCAGCTCCACGCGCCCGGCCACCAGGCGATGGTCGGTGCCTTGAAGATCCTTTCGCAGCAAGGTCAGCGCAGAGAGAGCACGCTCCAGGGCGTCAGGGGAGGCAGAAGGATCCAAGGCCAGCAGTGCGGCGGAAGCAGGAGGAGGCAACGTCGTCACCATGGCTTGGGAGGTTGGGAGTTCCTGGGCCTTGGGGACCCCAGCGACCGAGCCGGACGCTGGCACCCCCGGAGCCAGCGGGGCCACGGGGGCGGCTTCCTCCCGAGGACGTTCCTCCAAGCCTCGCGAGGGTGATTGATCCGGAGAAACACGAGCATCATCGCCACTCTTCCCCACACAGGAGGGTGCGGCCGTTGCAGGCGGTTTGGTCCCGAGCAGTACCACCGTGTCCTCCTTCCTCCTCTTCGCCACGGGCGTCGGCCTGGTCGAGCAATGGAAAGCATCAAGACTCGGCACCCGAAGCAGGAACAAGGCAAGAAAAGAATACTTACTAGTCCACCGCGGTGTAGTCCCTCTGCTTCCTGAGCTTGAAGCCTGAGAGCCCGTAGTTTGAGGCACGGGCGCGTGAACTCCAGGGTAGAAGAAGGGGAAGCAGATGGACCAGAAGCAGCTCCAGGCAGTGTCAGAGCAGGAGCGTCGTCCCGGGAGATCAGCGCCGACCTGCTCCTCGTCGGAATCTCGGTCGGTGGCCTCCTCCGGGGGCTGACCTTGGACCTCGAGGAGCCCCCGGCCGCGGGCGGCTCCTCCCTTTCCAGCGAGACGTCGGTCTCGTCAGCATCGTCAGGCAGGGTGTAGAGGATGTCGGCCTTGCGCAAAGGAGAGGTCTCCCCCGCCCCTTCGTGGGCCGCCTCCGAGTCGTGCTCCTCCTCCTCCTCGCCATCCTCCTCACGAGACTCGCCGGAAGACACGTCCACCGGAGTTGTCACTGCTAGGATGACCGGATGCGCGGGCGGCACAAGCCCACGCCCATTGAAGACGGGCATGGCGGCAGCAGCTTCCGCCCTATCTGGGCGGAGGAACAAGGGAACGAAGGAGTCCGGCAGATACCCCTGGTCATCTCTGACCAAGGAGCGGAGGGCCGAGTGCAACTCCTCGTTGGAAAGGGCCTCCGGGCATAGGCGGAGGTCGTCCCCTTCATCTCCGAGCTTCCACAAGGGGCGCGGGCGCGCCTGGAGCGGGGCCACGCGCCGCGCCATGAACTCCTTAACAAGCATGGCCCCTGTCAGCCTCGCCGCCCCCGGATCAGCAGGCTTCAGGTCGGCGGTGATCCTCTCCAGCACCTGCGTCGCACGAGGGTCGGTAAGCTTTGCGTGAGACCACTCTTCATGGGACACAGGCACCTCCGTCGGCAGCACCAACCGGGGGTGGGAACACTTGGCGTCCTTCAGAACCCATTTTCTCCTGAAGCCCTCGACCTTCTTCCCGGTCTTCGAGATCGTGTTGGTCTTGTTGTCTGCAACAAAGTTAGCGCACCTCGAGGTGTGGCCTCCCTTGATCCGGAGGAAGAAGGAGTGGCGCAGCAGCACCACGGATGGCATAACCCCAACGTATGCCTCGCAGTAGAAGGCGAATATTGACAGGAGGAGTATGGAGTTGGGATGGAGATGGAGGGCGTGAATCTTGTAGTGGCCGAGGACGGAGTAGAAGAAGTCAGAGACGGGGGGAACCAACCCGGCAATGATGCTGCTCATGAAGAAGGGGTAGAAGGTGCTGCCCGAGGCCTCTGGCGAGGCGGATCCGGCTCGGAGCATGATCTCCCTCTTCTCATCGCCCTCCGCCGTTATCAGGCGCACGACGACCAGGTTCTTCTCCGAAACATTCGGCGCCTCGAGGGAGGGTCATACCAGGATGGCGGAGGGGTGACCCGAGCTTTCTTGGGCGCCATCGGCGGCAAGCTTGAAGGAGGATTTGGGTGGACCTGGAGTCTCTGGAAGCGAAGAGCAAGAAAGTGGATCTGGAGCAAGACGAAGAAAAGCAATGAAGGCAAGCGCTGCCCGCGCCAGTCTTTTGTTAGTCGGGCAGTTGCCATGGTAGCGTGGGGAAGTGGAGATGCCCACGTTCAATCAATCGCCATGCGTCAAGCGAGGCCGCAGGCTGTTGGGGCCCGCGGCGCTTCGCACTTGCCCCTTGGCTTCGCCTCGAAGCCAAGTTCGAGTGCGCCTTGGGCCCGGGGGCTATTGTCGGTGTCCTGGGAACGGGGGTCCCCAGACTTGCCTGCCTGTAGCCCACGGCGTGGCTCCACCAGCGGCCCTGTACGACCCATCTTCACCAGCAAACACTTAAGACCCTCGCGAGGCGGACGACGCAAGACCTCCTCGGGGGCGGCCTCACCAGGCTGACTCACGATGGGCGGAGAGATCAAGGCAAGGGGCACCTCGCGAGGTTCCTGTGACGTAAGCCATGACGACCGGCGCCAGGCACGCGCAGTGTCCTCGTTTCCTCTTTGGTGCTAAAGAGGCAAGCACAGGCGAGGAGTCCCGAAGCATCAGGCAAAGGTTTCCATATCAGTGCAACAAGACCAAGACCAGCAAGACGGCAGGACGAAGGTCACTGTGGAGCCCAAGACGGCGTCACCACCAGAGCCTTTGGCAGGCGAAGACCACCTTTAGTCAGGCTAACTTGTACTAGTTGTCTCCCTTCAAATTTGGCCGTTGTTGGATCCCTTCCCGCTCAATATTTGGGAAGAGGACCAGGGCCTCTATAAATAGGGCTAGCCACCACCATAGGAGGCATCTCATCTTGGACCGGGGCCATTCCGTCCAAAGCCACCACACAAGCTCACCAAGCACAAGAGCACCTCTCCTCAGGAGGCTGTTCTTCCCTTGTAACTGTTCATCCTCAGCCCAAGAGGCAATTCACCAACCACACTGGAGTAGGGTATTACACCACATCGGTGGCCCGAACTAGTATAAACCTTGTGTCTCTTGTTCTGTGGGTTCGACGCGCTGAGCTTTGAGATCACGGTGAGGGCGTGAGCTAGGTGGAGGAGAGATCTTCGTGCGCACCCAGTGTTCGAACCTCAAGGGTTTTGCCAGAACCCAAAATCTGATAGTAGCGTGCTAACGGTGATCATATCGACTTTGGAACCATTTCCCACGCGCATCGTCACCTCGTCCTTAGCCAATCTTTGTTTAATTTGTAGCCCCTGTTTCGAGTTGTAAATATGAGCAACAGAACCAGTATCAAATACCCAGGCGCTACTACGAGCATTAGTAAGGTACACATCAATAACATGTATATCAAATATACCTTTCACTTTGCCTCCTTCTTATCCGCCAAATACTTGGGGCAGTTCCGCTTCTAGTGACCAGTTCCTTTGCAGTAGAAGCACTCAGTCTCAGGCTTAGGTCCAGACTTGGGCTTCTTCACTTGAGTAGCAACTTGCTTGCTGTTCTTCTTGAAGTTCCCCTTCTTCCCTTTGCCCTTTTTCTTGAAACTAGTGGTCTTGTTAACCATCAACACTTGATGCTCCTTCTTGATTTCTACCTCCGCAGCCTTTAGCATCGCAAAGAGCTCAGGAATTGTCTTATCCATCCCTTGCATATTATAGTTCATCATGAAGCTTTTGTAGCTTGGTGGCAGTGATTGAAGAACTCTATCAACGACACTATCATCAGGAAGATTAACTCCTAGTTGAGTCAAGTGGTTGTGGTACCCAGACATTCTGAGTATATGTTCATTGACAGAACTATTCTCCTCCATCTTGCAGCTATAGAACTTATTGGAGACTTCGTATCTCTCAATTTGGGCATTTGCTTGAAATATTAAATTCAACTCCTGGAACATCTCATATGCTCCATGACGTTCAAAACGTCTTTGAAGTCCCGATTCTAAGCCATAAAGCATGGCACACTGAACTACCGAGTAGTCATCAGCTTTGCTCTACCAGACGTTCATAACGTCCGGAGTTGCTCCTGCAGCGGGTCTTGCACCTAGTGGTGCTTCCAGGACGTAATTCTTCTGCGCGGCAATGAGGATAATCCTCAAGTTACGGACCCAGTCCGTGTAGTTGCTACCATCATCTTTCAACTTAGCTTTCTCTAGGAACACATTAAAATTCAAAGGAACGGTAGCATGGGCCATTGATCTACAACAACATAGACATGCAAATACTATGAGGTACTAAGTTCATGATAAATTAAAGTTCAATTAATCATATTACTTAAGAACTCCCACTTAGATGGACATCCCTCTAGTCATCTAAATGATCACATGATCCATAGCAACTAAACCATGTCCGATCATCACGTGATATGGAGTAGTTTTCAATGGTGAACATCACTATGTTGATCATATCTACTATATGATTCACGTTCGATCTTTCGATCTCAGTGTTCCGAGGCCATATCTGCATATGCTAGGCTCATCAAGTTTAACCCAAGTATTCTGCATGTGCAAAACTGGCTTGCACCCGTTTTATGTGAACATAGAGCTTATCACACCCGATCATCACGTGGTGTCTCGGCACGACGAACTGTAGCAATGGTGCATACTCAGGGAGAACACTTATACCTTGAAATTTAGTGAGGGATCATCTTATAATGCTACCGTTGTACTAAGCAAAATAATATGCATAAAGGATAAACATCACAAGCAACCAAAATATGTGACATGATATGGCCATCATCATCTTGTGCCTTTGATCTCCATCTTCAAAGCACCGTCATGATCTCCATCGTCACCGGCTTGACACCTTGATCTCCATCGTAGCATCATTGTCGTATCGCCAAATATTTCTTATACGACTATCGCTACCGCTTAGTGATAAAGTAAAGCAATTACATGGCGATTGCATTTCATACAATAAAGCGATAAATTGCTGATAACTTTTACAAAACATGATCATCTCATAGAACAATTTATATCTCATCACGTCTTGACCATATCACATCACAACATGCCCTGCAAAAACAAGTTAGACGTCCTCTACTTTGTTGTTGCAAGTTTTATGTGGCTGCTACAAGCTTCTAGCAAGAACCGTTCTTACCTACGCATGAAAACCACAACGATTTTTCGTCAAGTGTGCTGTTTTAACCTTCAACAAGGACCGGCCGTAGTCAAACTCGATTCAACTAAAGTTGGAGAAACAGACACCCGCCAGCCACCTATGTGCAAAGCACGTCGGTAGAACCAGTCTCATGAACGCGGTCATGTAATGTCGGTCCGGGCCGCTTCATCACACAATACCGCCGAATCAAAGTAAGACGTTGGTGGTAAGCAGTATGACTATTATTGCCCACAATTCTTTGTGTTCTACTCATGCATATAACATCTACGCATAGACCTAGCTCGGATGCCACTCTTGGGGAACGTAGTATTTCAAAAAAATTCCTACGATCACGCAAGATCTATCTAGGAGATGCATAGCAACGAGAGGGGAGAGTGTGTCCACATACCCTCGTAGACCGAAAGCGGAAGCGTTTAGTAATGCGGTTGATGTAGTCAAACGTTTTCACGATCCAACCAATCCAAGCACCGAATGTATGGCACCTCCGTGTTCAGCACACGTTCAGCATGATGACGTCCCTCGAACTCTTGATTGAGTTGAGGATGAGGGAGAGTTCTGTCAGCACGACGGTGTCGTGACGGTGATGATGAAGTTACCGATGCAGGGCTTCACCTAAGCACTATAATGATCTAACCGAGGTGTTAAAATGTGGAGGGGGGCACCGCACACGACTAAGACAATTGATCTTGTGTGTTCTAGGGTGCCCCCTGCCTCCGTATATAAAGGAGGAGAGGGGGAGGCTGGCCGGCCCCTGTAGGGCGCACCAAGAGAGACGAGTCCAACTAGGACTCCAAGTCCTAGTAGGATTCCACTTGGTGGAAGGGGAAAGAAGGAAGGGAGAGGGAGAGGGAGAGGGAAAGGGAGTCGCGCCCCTCCCCTAGTCCTATTCGGACTCCCCATGGGGGGGGGGCGCCACCTCCTCGTGGCCTGCCCTCTCTCTCCCCTAAGGCCCATTTTGGCCCATTACTTCCCCGGGGGGTTCCGGTAACCCCTCTGACACTCCATTTTTACCAGGTACCTCCCGGAACTCTTCCGGTGTCTGAATAACATTGTCCAATATATCATTCTTTATGTCTTGACCATTTCAAGACTCCTCGTCATGTCCATGATCTCATCCGGGACTCTGAAGAAACTTCGGTCATCAAATCACATAACTCATAATACAAATCGTCATCGAACGTTAAGGGTGCGGACCCTACGGGTTCAAGAACTATGTAGACATGACCGAGACACATCTTCGGTCAATAACCAATAGCCGAACCTGGATGCTCATATTGGCTTCTACATATTCTACAAAGATCTTTATCGGTCAAACCGCATAACAACATATGTTGTTCCCTTTGTCATTGGTATGTTACTCGCCCGAGATTCGATCGTCGGTATCATCATACCTAGTTCAATCTCGTTACCGGCAAGTCTCTTTACTCGTTCCGTAATGCATCATCCCGCAACTAACTCATTAGTCACATTGCTTGCAAGGCTTATCGTCATGTGCATTACCGAGAGGGCCCAGAGATCCCTCTCTGATACTCGGAGTGACAAATCCTAATCTTGATCTATGCCAACTCAACAAACACCATCGGAGACACCTGTAGAGCATCTTTATAATCACCCGCCACGTTGTGGCGTTTGATAGCACACAAGGTGTTCCTCCGGTATTCGGGAGTTGCATAATCTCATAGTCAGAGGAACATGTATAAGGCATGAAGAAAGCAATAGCAATAAAACTAAACAATCATTATGCTAAGATAACGGATGGGTCTTATCATTCTCTAATGATGTGATCCCGTTCATCAAATGACAACACATGTCTATGGTTAGGAAACTTAACCATCTTTGATTAACGAGCTAGTCAAGTAGAGGCATACTAGGGACACTCTGTTTGTCTATGTATTCACACATGTACTAAGTTTTTGGTTAATACAATTCTAGCATGAATAATAAACATTTATCTTGATATAAGGAAATATAAATAAGAACTTTATTATTGCCTCTAGGGCACATTTCCTTCACGGTGTTTCAAGTGTCCGGAGAAAGGTCACTTTTTGAAGGATTGCAGAAACAAGGTGGTCTGTCTCTGCTGTGGTTTGCCCCGTTCATGTTGCCAGCCAGTGCAAGCTTCCGTGCAGTCCATCGCCGGTGGAGGAGCTCCGGCGTGTGGCCGCGGCCAAGGTCGCTAGAAGGTCGGCGGCCCCGGATGGTGGTGATGGCTAGGGGTCGTCCTGGTTCGGCGTGCACGCGTCTGCCAGGCCGTCTCCCCTGCCTTCGGCGGGCGCGGCTTTGCCGGTGGACTGGCCTCGTCTGGCGCCCCCGCGCCTGCTGGTTGAGGGGGATCTGGCTATGGCGCCTGCTGATCTGTGCGTGGTCAGGAGATCACGGGCGGTGGCACACCTTGAGGATAGGCTACTGGTCCTGGCGGCGTTTCGGCGCCACCGGAAGAGAGGGGGAGAGTGCCCCCCCCACCTTCTCCTTCTTCCTTGGCCTTCTCCCTAGGTGGGAGAAGGGTTCTCCCTCTGGTCCTTGGTCTCCATGGCATGGGAGGGGCGAGAGCCCCTCCGAGATTGGATTTGTCTCTCTGTCTCTCTTTGTTTCTGCGCTCCCCGATTCTGCCCTTTCAACGTTTCTTATATTCCCGGAGACCCGTAACTCCGATTGGGCTGAAATTTGGACATGATTTTTATCCGGATATTGGCTTTCTTGCGGTGAAAGAAGGGCACCAAACGCCTTACGGCGTGGCCACGAGGGCCCATGGCACGCCTGACCCCTGGGGCGCACCCCCTGCCTTGTGGCCCCCTCGGGCATCGTCTCGTGTTGATTCTTCTTCCAAAAATTCACATATATTCCAAAAATAATCTCCGTCATTTTTTATCCCGTTTGGACTCCGTTTGATATGGATTTTCTGCGAAACAAAAAACGTGCAACAAACAGGAACTAGCACTGGGCACTGGATCAATATGTTAGTCCCAAAAAATAGTATAAATAGTTGCCAAAAGTATATGAAAGTTGTAGAATATTGGCATGGAACAATAAAAAATTATAGATATGACGGAGACGTATCAGCCATTTATAGTCATGGAAGTGGACACTTCCGTGATGATAATTTTGGTATTGTCCTGGAACACTTCTACAACAGCACATGTATGACTATCTTGATTCTGTAATAAAATCATCATGGATGTACATGCATGACAAAAAATGTGACCTACCGTGATAAACATGTATCATCACAGAAGTGGTTTTCTTTGTAGTGCTCGGTCGCCATCGACGCATGGAGGAGGGAGGTAGAATGCAACCGGGAGCGGGCTGTGCCGGCTACTGTGCACTAGAGCCCAGCAGCACAGTGGCTTCTTTCTTTTTCTTTTTTTCTTTTCTGGTTTCTTTTATTTTGTCTTCTATTCTACCTTAAGTAGAGACACCAAATGATTTTTTGTAAATGGTGAAACTCCACCTATGTTGTATCAACATAGCCGGTTCCAAGCCTGTGTAAAGGAGGAGGGTTGTGATAGGCTTGGCGAGCCAACGTAAAAAATCAGCCACTCTTATGGAGATGAAACCCAAAAGATTTAAGTTGGGGTGTAACCCTCTCGGCGATGCACCACATCGGAACCCGGGTGTGGTGTTAAATGGGCAAGGACCGGGTCATTACCCCCTGGTGGCGTGCTGTATCTTAATCTGGATACGGTGGCAAGTGAGTGAGGATCGGGTCGTCGCATCCTTAGTGGCGCGCTACATCGGCGCCCGGATGTAGTGGAAAATGAGCAAGGGTCTTCTCATTTGACTCGACGAGTGTGAAGGGTAAGGAAGCTAGCTGAGCCTAGGATGATTCACTTAGGTAGTTGGAACGTAGGGTCTCTGACAGGGAAGCTTCGGGAGATAGTTGATAAAGTAGTGAGGAGAGGTGTCGATATCCTTTGAGTCCATGAAACCAAATGGAGGGGATAGAAGGCGAAGGAGGTGGAGGGTACCGGCTTCAAGCTATGGTACACGGGGACGGCTGCAAACAGAAATGGCGTAGGCATATTGATCAACAAGATCCTCAAGTATGGAGTGGTAGATGTCAAGAGACGTGGGGACCGGATTATCCTAGTCAAGCTGGTAGCTGGGGACTTAGTTCTCTATGTTATCAGCGCGTATGCCGCGCAAGTAGGCCACAATGTGAACACCAAGAGGGAGTTCTGTGAAGGCCTAGAATACATGGTTAGGAGTGTATAGATTGGCGAGAAGCTCTTCATAGGAGGAGACTTCAATGTCCACGTGCGTACATCTAACAAAGGTTTTGAAGGGGTGCATGGGGGCTTTGGCTATGGCATCAGGAATCAAGAAGGAGAAGATGTCTTAAGCTTTGCTCTAGGTGACGACATGATTGTAGCTAACATCCTCTTTAGAAAGAATGAATCACATATGGTGACTTTTAGTAGTGGCCAACACTCTAGCCAGATTGATTTCATCCTCTCGAGAAGAGAAGATAGGCGTGTGTGCTTAGATTGTATTGTGGTACCTGGAGAGAGTGTCATAGCTCAACATAAGCCAGTGGTTGCTAACTTCCGCTTTTGGATTCATGTCCAGCGGGATAAGCGTGCCAAAGTCGCTAGAACGAAGTGGTGGAAGCTCAAGGGGGAGGTAGCTCAGGCGTTCCAGCAGAGGGTCATTGAGGGGGGCCCTTAGGAGGAAGGAGGGGATGCAGACAATGTGTGGATGAAAACGGCGACTTGCATTCGTAAGGTGGCCTCGGAGGAGTTTGGAGTGTCCAGGGGAAGGATAAGCGAAGATAAGGATACCTGGTGGTGGAAAGATGATGTCCAAAAGGCGATTAAAGAGAAGAAAGATTGATTTAGATGCCTATAGCTGGATAGGAGTGTAGACAACATAGAGAAGTACAAGATGGCGAAGAAGGCTGCAAAGCAAGCTATCAGTGAAGCAAGGGGTCGGGCGTATGAGGACCTCTACCAATGGTTGGGCACGAAGGGAGGCGAAAAGGACATCTATAAGATGGCCAAGATCCAAGAGAGGAAGACGAGGGATATTGGCCAAGTCAAATGCATGAAGGACGGAGCAGACCAACTCCTGGTGAAGGACAAGGAGATTAAGCATAGATGGCGGGAGTACTTCGACAAGTTGTTCAGTGGGAAGAATGAGAGTTCTACCATTGAACTGGACGACTCATTTGATGTGTCCAACATGTGCTTTGTGCGGCGAATCCAGGTGTCTGAGGTCAAGGAGGCTTTAAAAAGAATGAAAGGAGGCAAGGCGATGGGCCCTGGTTGTATCCCCATTGAAGTGTCGAAAGGCCTTTAGGGACATAGCGATAGTATGGCTAACCAAGCTTTTCAACCACATTTTTCGGGCAAATAAGATGCCGGGAGAATGGAGACAGAGTATATTAGTACCAATCTTCAAGTACAAGGGGGATGTTTAGAGTTGCACTAATTACCGTGGAATTAAGCTGATGAGCCATACAATGAAGCTATGGGAGAGAGTCATTGAGCACCGCTTAAGAAGAATGACAAGCATGACGAAAAATCAGTTTGGTTTCATGCCTGGGAGGTCGACCATGGAAGCCATTTTCTTGGCACGACAACTTATGGAGACATACAAAAGAAGGACTTGCATATGGTGGTCATTGACTTGGAGAAGGCCTATGATAAGATACCGTGGAATGTCATGTGGTGGGCCTTGGAGAAGCACAAAGTCCCAGCAAAGTACATTACCCTCATCAAGGACATATACGATAATGTTGTGACAAGTGTTCGGACAAGTGATGTCGACACTGATGACTTCCCGGTTAAGATAGGACTACATCAGGGGTCTGCTTTGAGCCCTTATCTGTTTGCCTTGGTGATGGGTGAGGTCACAAGGGATATACAAGGAGACATCCCATGGTGTATGCTCTTTGCGGACGATGTGGTGCTAGTTGACGATAGTCAGACGGGGGTGAATAGGAAGTTAGAGTTATGGAGACAAACCTTGGAATGGAAAGGGTTTAGGCTTAGTAGAACTAAAACTGAGTACATGATGTGCGGTTTCAGTACTACTAGGTGTGAGGAGGAGGTTAGCCTTGATAGGTAGGTGGTGCCTCAGAAGGACATCTTTCGATATTTGGGGTCAATGCTGCAGGAGGATGGAGGTATTGATGAAGATGTGAACCATCGAATCAAAGCCGAATGGATGAAGTGGCGCCAAGCTTCTGGCATCCTCTGTGACAAGAGAGTGCCACAAAAGCTAAAAGGCAAGTTCTACACCACAGCAGCTCGACCAACAATGTTGTATGGCTGTGAGTGTTGGCCGACTAAAAGGCGACATGTTCAACAGTTAGGTGTGGCGGAGATTTGTATGTTGAGATAGATGTGTGGCCTCATGAGGAAGGATTGAGTCTGGAATGATGATATACAAGATAGAGTTGGGGTAGCACCAATTGAAGAGAAGCTTGTCCAACATCGTCTCAGATGGTTTGGGAATATTCAACGCAGGCCTCTAGAAGCTCCAGTGCATAGCGGACGGTTAAAGTGTGCGGAGAATGTCAAGAGAGGTCGGGGTAGACCGAATTTGACATGGGAGGAGTCCGTTAAGAGAACATGAAGGACTGGAGTATCACCAAAGAACTAGCTATGGATAGGGGTGCATGGAAGCTTGCTATCCATGTGTAAGAGTGATGAGTTGGTCGCGAGATGTTATGGATTTCACCTCTAGCCTACCCCAACTTATTTGGGACTAAAGGCTTTTATTTGTTGTTGTTGTTGTTGGTGGTGAAAATTGTCACATAAATAAAAAACAATATTTTGGGATGCCAAAATTTTTTTGGGGCCTATTAGAATTCATTCAAATTATGTTTGCATTTAAATGGGGCTAAAATGGTGTTGTTTGGTCCTGTTTTAATTTCTTGGGGCAATTTGGGTTTTTTGGTGATGTTGGTTGTCGGATTTCGGGTTCCGGCAAAACCCTTGAGGTTCGAACACAGGGGTGCGCACGAAGATTCGCCCCTACCTAATCACGCCCTCAGCCTCACCGCGATCTCAAAGCCTAGCGACGAACCCGCAACACAAGAGACACGAGATTTATACTGGTTCGGGCCACCGTTGTGGTGTAATACCCTACTCCAGTGTGGTGTGGTGGATTGCCTCTTGGGCTGAGGATGAATAGTACAAGGGGAAGAACAGCCTCCTGAGGAGAGGTGTTCTTGTGCTTGGTGGGTGTGAGGATGGAGTGGATCTAGTCCGAGATGACTTGCCTCCTATTGTGGTGGCTAGTCCTATTTATAGAGGCCTGGTCCTCTTCCCAAATATTGGGCGGGAAGGGATGCCACAACGGCCAATTTGAAGGGGGACAACTAGTACACGCTATCCTGACTAAAGGTGGTCTTCGCCTGCCAAAGGCTCTGGTGGTGACGCCGTCTTGGGCTCCACAGTGACCTCCGTCCTGCCGTCCTGCTGGTCTTCGTCTGGTTGCATTGATACGGAAACCTTTGCCTGATGCCTTGGTACTCCTCGCCTGCGCTTGCCTCCTGAGCACCAAAGAGGAAATGAGGACACTATGCACGCTGGCGCCCGCCTGGTCTTGGTCATCATGGCTTACATCATTGGAACCTCGCGAGGTTCACCTTGCCTTGATCTCTCCGCCCCTCACGAGCCAGCCTAGTGAGGCTGCCCCCGAGGAGGTCTTGTGTCGTCCGCCTCACGAGGCTTGGCCCCTCGCGAGGGTCTTGAGCTTTTGTTGGTGAAGACGGGCCGTACTGGGCCGCTGGTGGAGCCACGCCGTGGGCCGCAGGTAGGCAAGTCTGGGGACCCCCGTTCCCAGAACACCGATAGTAGCCCCCGGGCCCAACGCGCGGTCGGACTTGGCTTCGAGGCGAAGCCAAAGGGCTAGTGCGGAGCGCCGCGGGCCCCAACAGCCTGCGGCCTTGGTCTACGCGTGGTGATTGATTGGACGTGGGTGTCTCCGCTTCCTGACACTGCCTCGGCAACTGCTCGTTTGAAAAAAGGCTGGCACGGGCTACGCTTGCCTTCATTGCTTTCCTCCGCCCTGCTCCAGATCCCCTTTATCGCTCCTTGCTTCCGAAATCTCCAGATCTGCTTCAATCCCCCTCCGAGATATCGACCAATGGCGCCCCGCAAGGTCAAGGCCGCTTCGTCGCTAGGTTGGTACGAGCCAACTCTGGACGCGCCCAATGTCTCAGAGAAGAACCTCGCCGCCACGCACCTGCTGACGGCGGGGGAGAGCAATGAGAGGGGGAAGACCTAGCTCCGGGCGGGCTCCGCCAAGCTGGAGGCTTCGAATAGCCCCTTCTACCCCTTCTTTATGAGGAGAATCATCGCGGGACTGGTTCCCCCTTTCTCCGACTTCTTCTACTCCATCCTCTGCCATTACGGGTTGCAAGCCCTTCACCTCCATCCCAACTCCATCCTTCTCTTGTCGATCTTCGCTTTCTACTGTGAGGCGTATGTCGGCGTGATGCCGTCCATGGCTCTGCTACGCCACTTCTTCTTCCTCCGCATCAACGATGGTCGTACCTCCGGGTGCGCCAACTTCATCGCGGCCGGCAAGGCCAACGCGATCTCGAAGGCTGGGAAGAAGGCCGACAGCTTCAGGAGCAAGTGGGTCATGATGGACGCCAAGTGCGTCCACCCACGCTTGAGGTTGCCGATGGAGATGCCCCAATCTGACGAGGGGTGGTCTCGCGCGAAGCTCACTGATGACTGGGCAACGTTGGTGCTGGAGAAGATGAACGCCGACCTGAAGCCGGGAAACGTGAAGGTGGCGAAGCTGACGGGGGCCATGCACCTGAGGGAGTTCCTGATGCTACGGGTGGCTCCGCTTCAGGTGCGCTCACGCCCCTTGTGGACGCTTGGGGGTGAAGAAGACAAGCTTCGCCTGAGTTCAGGAGCCTTGTCTGACGAGGAGCTGGTTGTGGCTCTCCACCTCTTGGTCGGGGACGACCAAGAGTATCTGCCGATGAAAGTGCAACTATCCCTAGGTGGTTTTGGTAATTCCTAACAACATATAGCTCATTGAGCTAACATCATTCCAAGATGAATATTTCAGGAAAAGCTCAATGGATGGCATGGCATGGATAACAAAAGTGGATCCCTCAAAATGCCAAGGATAAAAGGATTGGCTCAAGCTCAAAAGCTCAAGACTCTACATTTTATATTTTAGTGATCCAAGATCACATTGAGTCTATAGGAAAAGGAAATACTATGAAGGAGGGATGAGGGGTTGCTTAATGAGTTTCTTGCTCTATAGTGCTTAGTGATATGCTCCAAAACCCTCAACTACTTTCTCATATCCACATATGACCTAAACCCAAAGTCAAACTCGGCCCTACCGATTCTTTCTACCCGGCGCCACTGAGTTCAGATGTCATAGCCACTGCCACAAACCCTAGGAAAATCGGTTTCACCGACAGGGATCTCGGTCTCACCGAGATGGGATTGTAATCTCTCTGTTTCCCTTCGTAACGTTTCGGTCCTACCGAGATGAGCGATCGGTCCCATCGAGATTGCAATGTAAACTCTCTGTTTCCTTTTTGTAACATTTCGGTCTCACCGAAATGAGCGAATAGGTCCCACCGAGTTTACCTGACCAACTCTCTGGTTAGCTTATTACCAAAATCGGTCTCACCGAGATTACGTTATGCCCTAACCCTAACCACATCGGTCCTACCGAGTTGCATGTCGCTCCCACCGAAAATCCTAACGGTCACTAGATTTGCTAAATCGGTCCGACCGAGTTTATCAATTCGGTCCCACCGAGTTTGGCAAGTTGTGTGTAACGGTTAGATTTATTGTGGAGGCTATATATACCCCTCCACCTCCTCTTCATTCGTGGAGAGAGCCATCAGAACAAACCTACACTTCCAAGTTGCTGTTTCTGAGAAGGAACCACCTACTCATGTGTTGAGGCCAAGATATTCCATTCCCTACCATATGAATCTTGATCTCTAGCCTTCCCGAAGTTGCTTTCCACTCAAATCTTCTTTCCACCAAATCCAAATCCTGTGAGAGAGAGTTGAGTGTTGGGGAGACTATCATTTGAAGCACAAGAGCAAGGAGTTCATCATCAACACACCATTTGTTACTTCTTGGAGAGTGGTGTCTCCTAGATTGGCTAGGTGTCACTTGGGAGCCTCCGACAAGATTGTGGAGTTGAACCAAGGAGTTTGTAAGGGTAAGGAGATCACCTACTTCGTGAAGATCTACCGCTAGTGAGGCAAGTCCTTTGTGGGCGACGGCCATGGTGGGATAGACAAGGTTGCTTCTTCGTGGACCCTTCGTGGGTGGAGCCCTCTGTGGACTCGCAAGAACTGCTACTCCCTCGTGGGTTGAAGTCTCCATCAACGTGGATGTACGATAGCACCACCTATCGGAACCACGACAAAAACATCCGTGTCTCCAATTGCGTTTGAATTCTCCAAACCCTTCCCTTTACATTCTTGCAAGTTGCATGCTTTACTTTCCGCTGCTCATATACTATTTGCATGCTTGCTTGAATTGTGTTAAGATTGCTTGACTTGTGCTAGAATAGCTAAAATCTACCAAAGACTAAAATTGAGAAAAGGATAAGTTTTTATTTGGTCAAGTAGTCTAATCACCCCCCTCTAGACATACTTTCGATCCTACAAGTGGTATCAGAGCTTTGGTCTCCATTTGCTTTGATTTCCATAGCTTTTGGTGGTCATAGCCTTGGTTTCACAACCTAGGAGAGTATGGCGTCTAGCGAGGGAAATTATCACCGTAGAGGTCCTTACTTTGATGGCACTAATTTTGTTAGTTGGAAGCATAAGATGAAAATGCATATTCTTGGACATAACCCCGCCGTTTGGACTATTGTGTGTATTGGCTTGCAAGGTGAATTCTTTGATGGGAGAGAACCAAACCGTGAAGCTAGTGCGGAAGAGTTGAAGATGCTGCAATACAACGCTCAAGCTTGCGATATCCTCTTCAACGGATTGTGCCCCGAAGAATTTAACAAAATCAGTCGTATTGAGAATGCAAAGGAAATTTGGGACACTTTAATTGATATGCATGAAGGTACCGACTCCGTCAAGGAATCCAAGTTGGATGTGCTCCAAAGTCAACTTGACAAGTTCAAAATAAAGGATGGCGAAGGTGTCGCTAAAATGTACTCTAGGCTTGCTCTTATCACAAATGAGATTGTCGGCTTAGGAAGTGAAGAGATGACCGACAAATTCATCATCAAGAATATCCTAAGAGCCTTGGATGGAAAATATGATACCGTGTGCACATTGATCCAAATGATGCCCAATTACAAAGATCTCAAGCCAACGGAAGTCATTGGAAGAATTGTTGCTCATGAGATGTCGCTCAAGGATAAGGAGGAACTTCACAACAAATCAAGTGGTGCTTACAAAGCCTCATGTGAAGCCCCCACATCATCAAGTGAGAAACAAACCTTCAATGAAGAATTGAGCTTAATGGTGAAGAACTTTAACAAATTCTACAAGAGTAGAAGCAAAGAGAGAAGCTCCAAGTCAAGGTCCTACAATGACAAAAGATCTTCTAGTCGGGAGCGTAATTGCTACAATTGTGGAAGACACGGACACTATTCCAATGAGTGTACGACACCCTACAAAAGAAGAGAAGATTCTCCAAAAAGAAGAAGTAGAAGAGAAGAATCACCACCGAGAGAGAAGGAGTAGAGATGATCGTTATGAACGAAGACCCTCACGGAGAAGCAAGGATTCAGAAAGGAAGGACAAGTCATCAAGGAGCTACACAAAATGAAGACATCAAGCTCATGTTGGTGAATGGGTATCCGGCTCCGACTCTGACAATCACTCCGAGAGAAGCTATCACTCCTACTCCGGATATACTCAAGATGAAGGTGTTGCCGGTCTAGCACTTGTGTCAACCAACTCCTATGACATATTTGTAACATCCCAAATTTTCAATTTGGAATGTTATACATTAGGTCATCATGCATATCATATTTTCTCGCATTTTTCCGATCCTAGAAAATTTCACGCAACTCAAGGACCCTCGGAGAGAGTTGGAAGTTTCATTATTTTCATATTTGAGATTTCTCAAATTTTGGAAATAGGATCATTGGATTTATTTAATTATCTTCATAAAGTTTTTCCTATAAAAATCTCAGGAGAGGGAATAATATGACTTTCCCAATATTTAGGGAAAATGAAGATATTATAAATAAATCAAATTTGGTTTTGAAAGATTTATTTTGCTTAGGCAAAAATGAGCATTTTAAAAATATTACGCATGTTTGCCGTTTTTAAAGTTCATTTTGTTCGACTCATTTTTAGGAGTCGGGGAAATTTGTTTTATTTAAATCGGAGTTCGTTTGATATTTTTTAATTCGCTTTGTTTTATTTAAAAAACGCGCCGCCCTCCACAGGCCAAGGCCCAGCCGGCCCAACCAGCCAGGCTCGGCCCAGCGCCCGCCTCCCTCTCCCTCGACGCCTTGCCGCCCGAGTCCCGCCGGGGCGACCCGCCGCCGCCGCCGGAGTCAGCTCCGCCCGGCTCCCGTTGCCCCCCTCCCAAGCCGACTCGCCCCCCCTCCTTAAAACCCGGCGCCCCCCCCTCTCTCACCGCCGCCGCCGCCCTCACTCGCGCCCTCGACCAGCGCCACCGCCGCCCAGGGACGCCGCCGCCGCCGTTCCCGCCGCCGTCGCCGGAACCGGAGCCCCTCCCGACCCGCGGAACCCCCCCGCCCCAACGGAGCCCGCCCGGCGAGAGCCACCGGAGGTAACCGCCGCCACCGCCTCGATCCGGTTTTCCCTAATAAACCGACCCGGTTTTTATTTAAAAAAAAAGATGTTTGGTTTTTTTCAAAAACCTAGATTGGTTTTATTTTTTTTTTCGGTTTTCCTATTTAGTGAACGTTCACCGACCCGTTCGTTTCAATGAACGCGTTCGTTGGATTAGTTCTGTTAATCTAACGCAGCGTTATTTAATCCGTTCGTCGTTTTTCTTTTAAATCGGATTTAATCCGTTATTTTTCGATTCGATTCGATCTGATTTTCAAATCTGTTTTATTTCTTGCTCGTTTATCGGAATCAGGTGATTCAAGCGCCTGGAGTTTCGTAACGAAACCGCCGTTCCGACTAACCTACTTTCACAGAGTTTTGCTACTGTGAAATTTTGACCTAATTTCAGATTGCTAAACCGAGTCGTTCTCTCTCGAGTTCCGACTTTCGATGCTTTATTCGATTCGATTCTTTTGCAACCAGGGTTCTTAAGTTGGACTATCTGGTTAGATCTTTTATTCGAGATTTCCCTATGCATTAGATGAGTACTTATTGTATGCTTGTTGTTTGTCTGCGTTAGATCACCCGGAGTGCGCCGCTTGTTACTTCGAATCTCTAGGACTCATGGATCATCAAGAAGGCAAGTAACACTTTGATCATACCTTTTCTACTACCCAGTTTTATGCATTAGATCAAACCCTCAAACACTTGCATGTTTAGGATCTAATTAAATTGTGGGATGGGAAGTAGATTGAGGTAGTACCTATTACTGTTTACTTATGAAACCTTGGGAGTTACTTCTACGTTTGCTTGATTATGCCATGCTATGCTAGTAGACGTGGATTGGGTGAGTGAATATCCATGACAGATGTGAGATTGTTAATTAATGGTTTATCTAAGGTGGCAACCTAAACACACATCTGGGTGGATTGAGGCAACTGGTTTCTATCAGGACTTGCCTGTATTTCTTGGACCACCACCTGTGCTCTAAGGGATCATAAGATTATTCAAACTAGAAACTTCCGTGTGCAGCCACAAGCCAATTATGGGCTCATGGCGTAGTTGACTAAGTTGTGCGAACCCTTACGGGTAGGCTAGCTGATGTAGGGGATGTAGGTTGGTACGGTCTACCCACATGTAAGGTGCTAAGCGCTTACGAAAGACTATGTCTCGGTCATCCGTTTCTCAAACACCATGTAGTGCGAGAACCAAGCGGAGGCGATCGAGTCTTGTGGGGAAAAGTGCGCAAAACCTCTCGCAAAGTGTATAAACTAATCATGATTAGCCGTGTCCCGGTTATGGACGTTTGAGTATCTAGTACTTGAATATCATGTGAATCTCAACATGTTACTTCTAATAATAAAGTTATTGGGTTTTTAATGAGTACTTTTTAATTGGGATTGAGGATGCTGTCAACCATTCTCAATGTTTAACAACCACCATGATAGTTAAATAAAATTATTTCTTTGATGTAGTGAAAAATCAGCTTTATGCAAAATGTAAATCAGAGAGCCTTACCACCAGCCAAATATGCATATAGTATAGGCTTGTTGCTTCATTGCTCTCTATGTGTTACATTGCGGCATATTCCATGTGTCAATTGTTTTCGGGCTGCAACTTTTCATGTTGCAGACTTTTCGGATGACGAGTAAGGTGTTAGGTCGTGGTTCTATACTCGGTGATGCCGTTGGAGTTGATGGACTCATTCGCTTTTCCAAGCCTTCCATTGTTATCATTAGATGGCCTTAAGCCATATTATTGTATTAAGTTCCCTTGTGGACAACGATGTAATAAGTGTGTGATTGCTACTCTGCTATAAATCCTTCAAGTCTTGTGTGGTGTCGCATTATCGATCCAGGGGATGACATCGAGCACGAGCGCTAGATCCATTCGTGCAGTCATGACAGAGAATGGTATCGAGCACACCGATTGTAGAGACACGACCACTAAGATAAAGCCATAGATCACTATTCTCTTCCCATTTTCTAACTCCTCATCTTTTCTACTCTCTTTAGGATGAAGGACGCGAAGATCAAGTACACCCAACCGGATGAAGGCACACCTTTTGGATTTCACTTGAAGGAAGTTACCAAGTACTGAACATTGGATTACCAAGCTTCACCGGACTTTCAACGCCACTCTGCTCAAGAGGAGCGCTGGAAGATTCACGCTCACGTTCGGGAAGGACATTCGCCCCAATCACCAAGCCTATAGATAGTGTTTTCAAAGGCACCAACTTGGAGTCTAGGAAAGAGCATGGCAGCTCACATTACCATGGGACGCATTGGAGAAGTTTATCAAGAAGACCTCAAGGACACAATTTATCAGATTTGCGGACGCTGAGATGACAAATGGGACGTCGTCAGCACCAAGAAGGATAGATCCATTGCAGCATTTATCCAGGAGTTAAACCAAAGACATTCGACGTCGGAGAACCAGATGTGCAATGATATGTTGGAGTTGCAGAATGCAAAGGGAAGGATCATCGAACTTGAAGAAGAACTAAAGACAACTCGCAAGGACTATATGGACGAGATCGTAGCTCTAGCAAGACACAATAACGATCTTAAGTACGAGATTGAAGAACTCAAGAAGAAGTTGGCGCTCGGGAATGAAGGCCAGTATGTCAATTGCCCAAGCGACTACATCAACATCGACGACACCGATTCGGATCCAAGTGAACCCGACTTTGAAGACGGTTTGGAGCAGACATTATGGAGTCTTCCACCGGTTCAAATTAGTAGAAGTCCCCCACATATTAGTAGTATTCCCTCCATGTAAACATTATAGTACACGCACTTTTGCGATAGTTAGATCATTGTAAGCCTTTGTTTGATTGAATAAAGTGATTTTGTGTGTATTTGCTCATATGCATTTGGGTAGTGATTCCCCTTAGACCTCATTCTATTCTAAATTCTCATCTTTTCTAAACCCATCAGATGCCTCCGAGACGCGACCCCGGATTCGTTTTCCCGCCAGAGATCACCCAACTGATCCAGCAGCGAATACCTGATTCAAACATTGGTGCGAGAACCAGTGGCAACAACAACAACAACAACAACCCACCACCACCACCACTGCGGATCATCCGACCCGTTTCCTTAGACTGAACCGCGGTGTATTCCAAGAGCACCGAGCCAATTGTAGCAGATGGTGGCTCCGCAAGATAGGAAGGAGCTGACCACTGCAGGATGCACGGATGGCGAAAGAGTGAAGTTTGCAGCCCATCAGCTTGAAGGACCCGCGGCGGCATGGTGGGAGAATTTCACAGCCACTTACCACTGAGACACCATCACATGGGATCAATTTCAGCAAGCTTTTCAGACCGCCCATGTTTCAGCAGGAGCTATGGCCATGAAGAAGCGTGAGTTTCGCAACTTACGCCAAGGAGGAAGGACTGTTGGCGATCGTGGATGACTTTAGTAAACTAGCACGTTATGCCCCGGATGACGTTACTCGATGCTGACTAAGCGGAGAAGTTTCTAGAAGGACTGAATGATGACTTCAAAGATGCCGTTGATGGTAGCCAGTTTCAACAACTACCAGGGAGTTAGTAGACCGAGCCCTCATGATTGAAGGAAAGCAGCAGCAAATTGAGAACCGCAAGAGGAAGTATGGGCAAGGGAAGTATAACTACGGAGCTCAAAGAAACCTCGTTATACCCCTAAATCAGGAATTCAGTTTCAGCATACCCATGGAGGAGGTAATTCACATAACCATAATGGCACCAAGAATGGGAACGGGAATGGAGGAAGTAATGGACAGAATCGCACCAACCCGTCAACACCATCCAAAGTAGACCTGAGTCATATTACTTGCTTTAAGTGCCGCAAGACTGGGCATTATGCCAATGTATCGCCCGGAAGGCGAATGTAAATGGCAATGGAAGCTCTGGAAAGAAGCCCATGATTCACCCTATTCAATTCACCCAGGAAATACCAAGATGTATTTGGATTTGAAGAATACTTTCTGGTGGACCGGAATGAAGAAGGATATTGCGAAGTATGTAGCAGTATGCGATGTATGTCAGAGAGTAAAGGCAGAACATCAGAAGCCAGCAGGATTGTTACAACCATTGCCGATACCCGAATGGAAGTGGGATAAACTAGGCATGGATTTTATCACAGGATTGCCAAAGACTCGTTCAGGATATGACTCGATTTGGGTTATAGTCGACCGTTTGACCAAGGTAGCTCATTTTATTCCAGTCAAGACTACCTATAGTAGTGCTAAGTTGGCAAAGATATACATGACCAGAATTGTGTGCTTACACGGAGTTCCGAGGAGCATCGTATCAGATAGAGGAACCCAGTTTACCTCGAAATTCTGGAACCGGTTACACGAAACATTGGGAACCCGATTGGAATTCAAAGACAGCTTTCCACCCGCAGACCGATGGATGATCGAGAGAGTCAATCAGATTTTGGAGGACATCTTTGAGAGCTTGTGCACTAGATTATGGATCTAGCTGGGATGATAATTTGCCGTATGCGAATTTTCCTACAACAACAGTTACCAAACCAGCTTGAAGATGGCACCTTCGAGGCTTTGTATGGAAGAAGGTGCAGGACACCGTTGTCATGGGACTAAACTGGAGATCGTCGATTGTTTGGACCAGATTTGATTAAGGAGTGCGAGCGAAAGGTTAAGTTGATTCGAGACAGGCTCAAGGTAGCCCAGTCCAGACAGAAGAGCTATGCCGATTCAAAGCGCAAAGCGATTGAGTATGAAGTTGGAGATAGAGTATATCTCAGAGTATCCCCGCTTCGAGGAGTTAAGCGTTTTGGAGTTAAAGGAAAGTTAGCACCCCGTTTCGTTGGACCGTATAAGATTTTGCAACGCATGGGAGAAGTTGCTTATAAGTTGGAATTACGGAAGGACTGTCGGGAGTTCATGACGTATTCCATGTTTCTCGATTGAAGAGATGTCACCCGAGATAGCAGAGGTACCGTTAAGAGACACGGTGCCACTTGGAAGCAATTCAGTTGAAGGATGACTTGACATATGAGGAAAAACCGGTTAAGATTCTTGATTATGCCAAAGAGAGTTACCCGCAGCAAGGTTATCAAGTTTTGCAAAGTTCGGTGGAGCCACCACACCGAGGATGAAGCCACCGGGAAAGAGAGGAAGTTTTGCTCAAGGACCACCTCACCTATTTTCTAGCCAACCCGAATCTCGAGGGCGAGATTCATCTTAAGGGGTAGGTTTGTAACATCCCAAATTTTCAATTTGGAATGTTATACATTAGGTCATCATGCATATCATATTTTCTCGCATTTTTCCGATCCTAGAAAATTTCACGCAACTCAAGGACCCTCGGAGAGAGTTGGAAGTTTCATTATTTTCATATTTGAGATTTCTCAAATTTTGGAAATAGGATCATTGGATTTATTTAATTATCTTCATAAAGTTTTTCCTATAAAAATCTCAAGAGAGGGAATAATATGACTTTCCCAATATTTAGGGAAAAATGAAGATATTATAAATAAATCAAATTTGGTTTTGAAAGATTTATTTTGCTTAGGCAAAAATGAGCATTTTAAAAATATTACGCATGTTTGCCGTTTTTAAAGTTCATTTTGTTCGACTCATTTTTAGGAGTCGGGGAAAATTTGTTTTATTTAAATCGGAGTTCGTTTGATATTTTTTTAATTCGTTTTGTTTTATTTAAAAAAAAAACGCGCCGCCCCTCCCCTGGGCCAAGGCCCAGCCGGCCCAGCCAGCCAGGCCCGGCCCAGCGCCCCGCCTCCCTCCTCCCTCGGCCTTGCCGCGCATGAAGTCCCGCTCGGGACGACCACGCCCGCCGGAGTCAGCTCCGCCCGACTCCCTGCCCCCCTCCCCCAAGCCGACTCGCCCCCTCCTTAAAACCCCGGCGCCCCTCTCTCTCACCGCCGCCGCCGCCCTCACCGCGCCCTCTCGACCAGCCTTGCCGCCGCCCAAGGACGCCGCCGCCGTTCCGCCGCCGTCGCGGAACCGAGCCCCTCCCGACCTCGGAACCCCCGCCCCAACGGAGCCCCATGGCGAGAGCCACCGGAGGTAGCCGCCGCCTCCGCCCGATCCGATTTTCACCTAATAAACCGACCCGGTTTTTATTTAAAAAGAATGTTCGGTTTTTTTTCAAAAACCTAGATTGGTTTTATTTTTTTTCGGTTTTCTTATTTAGTGAACGTTCACCGACCCGTTCGTTTCAATGAACGCGTTCGTTGGATTAGTTCTGTTAACGAACGTTCGTTATTTAATCCGTTCGTCGTTTTTCTTTTAAATCGGATTTAATCCGTTATTTTCAGATTCGATTTCTGATCCGATTTTCAAATCTGTTTTATTTCTTGCTCGTTTATCGGAATCAGGTGATTCAAGCGCCTGGAGTTTCGTAACGAAACCGCCGTTCCGACTAACCTACTTTCACAGAGTTTTGCTACTGTGAAATTTTGACCTAATTTCAGATTGCTAAACCGAGTCGTTCTCTCTCGAGTTCCGACTTTCGATGCTTTATTCGATTCGATTCTTTTGCAACCATGGTTCTTAAGTTGGACTATCTGGTTAGATCTTTTACTCGAGATTTCCCTGTGCATTTGATGAGTACTTATTGTATGCTTGTTGTTTGTCTGCGTTAGATCACCCGTGAGTGCGCCGCTTGTTACTTGAATCTCTAGGACTCATGGATCATCGCCAAAGGCAAGTAACACTTTGATCATGCCTTTTCTACTACCCAGTTTATGCATTAGATCAAACCCTCAAACACTTGCATGTTTAGGATCTAATTAAATTGTGGGATGGGAAGTAGATTGAGGTAGTACCTATTACTGTTTTACTTATGAAACCTTGGGAGTTACTTCTACGTTTGCTTGATTATGCCATGCTATGCTAGTAGATGTGGATTGGGTGAGTGAATATCCATGACAGATGTGAGATTGTTAATTAATGGTTTATCTAAGGTGGCAACCTAAACACACATCTGGGTGGATTGAGGCACTGGTTTCTATCGAGGACTTGCTCGTATTTCTTGGACCGCCACCTGTGCTCTAAGGGATCATAAGATTATTCAAACTAGAAACTTCCGTGTGCAGCCACAAGCCAATTATGGGCTCATGGCGTAGTTGACTAAGTTGTGCGAACCCTTACGGGTAGGCTAGCTGATGTAGGGGATGTAGGTTGGTACGGTCTACCCACATGTAAGGTGCTAAGCGCTTACGAAAGACTATGTCTCGGTCATCCGCTTCTCAAACACCATGTAGTGCGAGAACCAAGCGGAGGCGATCGAGTCTTAATGGGAAAAGTCATAAACCTCGCAAAGTGTATAAACTAATCATGATTAGCCGTGTCCCCGGTTATGGACGTTTTGAGTATCTAGTACTTGAATATCATGTGAATCTCAACATGTTACTTCTAATAATAAAGTTATTGGGTTTTTAATGAGTACTTTTAATTGGGATTGAGGATGCTGTCAACCATTCTCAATGTTTAACAACCACCATGATAGTTAAATAAAATTATTCCTTTGATGTAGGGAAAAATCAGCTTTATGCAAAAATGTAACCGTAGAGCCTTACCACCAGCCAAATATGCATATAGTATAGGCTTGTTGCTTCATTGCTCTCTATGTGTTACATTGCCAGCATATTCCATGTGCTGACCCGTTTTCGGGCTGCAACTTTTCATGTTGCAGACTTTTCAGACGACGAGTAAGGTGTTAGGTCGTGGTACTATACTCAGTGATGCCGTTGGAGTTGATGGACTCATTCGTTTTCCAAGCCTTCCGCTGTTATCATTAGATGGCCTTAAGCCATATTATTGTATTAAGTCCCCTTGTGGACAACGATGTAATAAGTGTGTGATTGCTACTCTGCTATAAATCCTTCGAAGTACTGTGTGGTGTCAGCATTACTGATCCAGGGATGACACTGAGCACAGAGCGCTAGATCCATTCGGGTCTGGTCGCGACAATATTTGATTCACCTAATGAAGGAATTGGAAAATGCTTCATGGCTAAAGGCCCAAAGGTAACACACCCCGATTATGTTGATTTCAATAGTGATGAAGATGACTTGCTAGGTGATGATGATTTACTTGTTGACAACTCTAGTGATGAATACTATGATGAAACGTCAATTAATCATGCTAATAAAGATAAAACAAATGACAATGATAAGGAGAAGATTGAGCTTCTAACTAAAGAACTAAACACTCTTAAGTTAGCTCATGAAACTATCTTAGAAGATCATCGAGAACTTTTAAGGACTCATGAGAAGTTACACTTTGAAAAGCTCAATCTTGAACAAGAGCATGAGTTCTTAAAGGCAATCAATGATGATCTTCATAAGAAAAGTTCTTCTTACATTGCCAAGCATTTACTCTTATCTACTTACATGCCTCAAGTCAAGTCTAGTAACAAGAACAAGAAGGATTCTTCCTCTAGTAGTAACAATAATCATGCTAAATCAAATGTTGTTGCTTCTAGTAGTTCTCTTGATTCCACTAATGATTCTCTTAGCCAAGTTATACTTGAGCAAGAAAATAGCTTATTGAAGGGAATTATAGAGAAAGGTGTTTACAAGAGCCTTGCTTAGGGAGTAAGCAATTTGAGGAAATTATGCGCATGCAAGGAAGGCACGGAAGAATCAAGGTGTTGGTTTTGAGCGAAAGTTCAATGCCAATGGAGTTGAGTGGGAAGAAGATCAATACCCCAAGGCGAAGTTTGTTCCTCAACAAGAGAAGTATGATCCTACTTCTTTCAAAGGGACACAAGCTCAAGATGATCTTCCACCACAAGACCACAAGCAAAAAGGCAAGGACAAGCTTCAAGAGGAGATTGATGCATTTGAAGAAGCTCCTAAGGCCTTGGTCAAGTGGGTTCCCAAGACTACATCAAGTTCTACTTCATCAATGCGACTACAACTCCAAGGATTCCCATCAAGATGATGTGGATCCCGAAGAAGAAGAACTAGAGAGTTCTTGAGGGTGACTCCGCCAACATATTTCACGCATATCATTTTGGAAACAACAAGTGCAATCAACTTCCACATCTTGCACTAGTTCAAGGACTCACAAACCCTCTTGTTGGTAAGACAAGGGACAAGGTAACCTAATGCTTTCTGTCGTGGAATTGTCACGGCAGATGTCCTCTTGCAAGGACTTAGTCGTGGATACATCGCAACTAGGAAGCTTAAAGGGGTTAATCGGGACAAAGGACACGAGAGGGTTATACTAGTTCGTCCCCTTACGGTGAAGGTAAGGCCTACGTCTAGTTGGGTTGGTATTGCTTGATGTTTCGATAACCAGGGAGCGAGAGACGCTATGCCCGGCTCTCGTGGAGTTCTTTCTTGCCCTAAGCCGCCGGTAGTCGTCCCCTTATATACACGGGTGGACGCCCTGCGGTCTACAGAGTCCCGGCCGGCTCATAAACAGTGTCCAGCTCGGTGACTAGTTAATTCTACCTTATGATACAAGTCATGTCATCTTAGCGATTTACTGCTATGGGCCTTAAGCCGCATGCGGGCCTTAGACCCTTTATTGAACCGCCATCTTCATGCTTGGCCTCTGGGCTTCTGTTAAGATAAGTATTCTTTGCATAACCCGGCCCCTCCTGGCCGACTTACTCAAATAGTTATATCCCCAACATTAGGCCCCAGATTGATTTGAACCTATTCATGTCAATCTTAAAATACCTTTAAGAAATAAACCTTCGGCCTTCTTCTTGTGCAAAAGGTTTTTTTAACCCGCCATGACGTCATCTCCTGGATCCGCGTTACCCCGCCATGACGTCACCTTTACTTAAATTAATTTTTTACTCCGCCATATCCTCCAACGGATCTTTGCCTTTACTGACCATTCTGAAAACCGGGGTGTCGGGGCCGCTGGATAATGATGTCTGGCCTCCTCGTTTCTCGCGCCGTCTCAGTTAGCCGTTCCTTATAAATAGGCACAACTTAGGTCTTTTCCATTCTCCCCCTTTCGGTCATCTTCTTCCTCTCGCTGCTTTTCTGCTGCTCGAGCTTCGCCGCCGCCGCCGCCGCGGATCTCCTCGTCCTCACGAACTCAGGCCACTGCATCAACCTGATTTGACCAGAAAAATGCGACGGATCTCCACAGCAACTCTGCATCTGTAAGTTTTTCCCTCCCAGTGCCTCAGATCTGCCCTAGTGATTTTCGAGTTAAATCGGTGTTAAATGCGCCGTTAAATCACGAACCCTTGATAGATTCCACCTCTGACACCTTCTGATCTTTAAACAATTTAAAACTGCTGCGGTAGCTGTATCACACCCGTTTCCAAATGCACATAGATCCCTTTCCATTGCACAGAGGCCCTGTTCGAGCCTATAAGCTTCATCTGCGTCAGTTCTAGGTCTAGAAATTTTTCTTTTCCAAGCGACCGTTTGATCCAAAATAATAACTGTGACTTGTGAAACCTGTTTGTTCCACACTTAGCCAAAAACTGCATCTGTTAAATCTGTTTCACACGGTAGCTCATGTAGCCGGTTTAAGAAGACAACACTGATTGTCAGCTTTGTTTGCTTCCCGTAGCTTAAGAAAATTTAACTGCCTTTGATACCTGTAATGGCTTAAATATCACTGCATAGTTACCCATATGTCATTAGGCCCCTTCTTAAGCCGCCATTTTGAATAGACTTACAATGTTTTCCTCCGGGTTAAATTTGAACCGAAACTTCTTATTTTGTCATAGGCTTCAATTTATACAATGGCACCCAAGGCTCCCAAAGCTCCTGTGACCTGCAACTGGGTCAAATCCACTGCTACAGAAAGTACTTTGTCTGACTTTGTGAAATCCAGCCATCTGCCCAAGAGAGAGATCATGTCTTATCACGCTCCTAACCCGTCAGAGGAGAAACCTCAACCCAAGGAGGGGGAGGTGATCGTGTTTACTGATCACAAGAACCGGGGCTTCGCTCCACCCGGTTCAAAATTCTTCAGGGATGTTTTGCATTTCTTCGATCTCAGACCTAAAGACATCGGGCCTAATTCCGTGTCAAATATTTTCAACTTCCAAGTTTTCTGCGAGGTGTACCTTGGAGAGGAACCCAGCATACTTTTATTCAGAGAATTGTTTTACTTAAACCGGCAGAACGAACGTGCCAACGGGCCCAGTCTGGAACTTGGTGGTATCTCAATTCAGCGGCGGAGAGACTGCCTTTTTCCTTATGCTGAACTGCCGAGTCATCCAAAGGATTGGAATCAGACGTGGTTTTACTGCGAGGATACTTCTCCGGCTGACGAAAATCCTCTGCCCGGCTTTCGCGCCTTGCGCCTTGAATCCAACCACCCGCTGCCGGATAAACTGACTGCTGTTGAGCGTCTGCCACTTGCTCCCACCATTAGCAAAATCAAAGCTCTTTTGGGAAACGGCTTAGATGGTGCCGACCTGGTCCGGGTTTGGGTCGCTTGGCGGGTGACTCCATTAAGCCGCCGCCCCGGCTTAATGTGCACCTACTCAGGCGAGAAGAATAACCCACTGCGTCATAGTCCTGACGACTTACCAGATGATGTGGTGGAGGCTACAACCCAGACATTGTTGAAAGAGGGCACAGTAACTAGTAACGCCTTTGGCTTACTTCCCTTCTACAAGAAGAACCCAGCCCCCGCCATGAGTCATCAACTTAAATGAATACTCTTTATTATACGACACCTTGATTTTACTCATAATCCTTTATTATTTTTCACAGGCCGATGACGACTTCTGGAAGGTCAAATACGACCATGAGGCGGCAAAACAAGCCAGAGCGGCAAAAAGAACTGAGAGGAAAGCCGCCAAGACGGGAACTTCAAGGAAAAGGAAGCCAAGCGCTTCCGATTTACTTAAATTGGATGACACCTCTGACGACAAAGAAGAGGTAATCCTTAATTCTCCTAACTCCTTTATCATTATCTTATTGACACTCTGCCCTTTCAGGAGGATACGGGGAACATCCAAGCCGTCGAGGAAGAGGTAACTATAATCTCCTCCGACTCCGAGCCCCTGCCGCGTCAGAAAATTCGAAGAGTAACCCGGAAAGTAAGATTTTCACATCCTTTGGCTTACCAAGATCCTCAATTTCTTTTGAAGCAATAGCAATTTGAAAGCCGGAGGCAGACCCGAACCAGCAAGGATATAGAGCTCTCCTCTGACTTACCTGACATAACCAGGAAGCGTCGAGCTGAGGTTATCTCCGATTTACGTTCGGTTTACCCTTTGGCGGGTTTAATTTTTCAACCTCTCAATTCATCTGACTCCAATTACCAGGATACCTCTCCTTCCTCCGGCGAGTCTATGCAATCTAACATGCCGGCTTTCAAGACTGCCCCTGGGTAATATAATTTTGTTTACCTTATGTTGTACCTTACTCATGCTTTTGTACTCATCCTTTCTACCTTGTCCACAGTGTGCAAGTGAAGCCCAGTAAGAGGGCAAAAAAGAATAAACCATCCCTAGATCCGGTAGTAACTGAACCGGAACTCGGAACAGCCGCCCCTGACACTTCCACTCATCAACCGCCGCTTTGAACCGGCTTATGAAATTCAGCACCATCTTGATCCGCCATTGAAGAAACTTTTGGCGGCTCTGATAAGTTGGAAACTCCTATCCCGGTCAAGAAAATTGATCCGGAGGTTGAAATTACCAAGACTCAGTTTGTCGAGCCAAATCAGCCCATCGTCCTTGCCAAGTGTTCTGCCAAAGAAGAGCTTTTGGAGCGCTGAAAGGCAAAATTAGACATTGCAGATTATACTCATTTGAGCATTGAAGATATAGTCTCTGGCTATATCAATCAAGTACATAGCAGCCGTGACCTGGAAGTTAATATGGTGAAGCAAATACAACAAAAATCTGAGGTATAATTTATGCTACTTTCTTTAACCATACTTACTGTATCAGCCCCCAAGTCTATTGCTTATGAATAAATATGCTGTAGACTTAGAAATCCGCCTAGTACTGGTTTGTCCGGCTTATAAAGAAGATATTTAACCCGATTGTAACATGATACCTTGAATTTGCGATACACATTAGCCCCCAAGTGTCAAGTATCTTTTCTTGCAAAGTGCTTGGGACTTAATTTCCATGAACCGACATTGTACATTAAATTTCTTCAGCATACATTAGCCCCCAAGTGTCAAGTACCTTTGCTTGCAAAGTGCTTGGGACTTAATGATATCTTACCATGATTCTGACTATAATCCGGCATCAATTCAGGTCACCACAAGTCAATTTGAGTTGGAGATTGCTGACCTGAAGAACCGCCTGGCAGCTCAAGAACTTGAAATTCAAAAGGCCAACTCCAAATTTGCATTAAGTGTCTCTGAACAAGAGAGAAGAAGAATTTTGATGCGGAGAAGAAAATCTGGGCTGATGAGAAGGCCTCACTGGTGACCCGGGCCAAGACAGTAGAAACGTCACTTGCAGAAGCAACAGCCGAGCTGTCCGACTTAAAGCGCCAGATCTCTCAAATGGTCTCAGCAATCTTCAGTAAGTTACTATATATAACCTTAAATATCAAAATCCTTCCTTTGATGACTATTTTAATTGTCATCTCCGGCTCACCTTATGTTTATAAACGCAGGCCCCAGGAGCACAAACCTCAAGCAGAACATGTTGATCAAGCTGAAGGCGGTTTACACTCTGGTGGAGCAGTTGTACACCGGGTCTGGCGATGCTTTGGCCGTTGTGGCTTTATCAAATGACGTTCCCCATCTCCTGCAAGATCTGCTAAAGCGGCTTTCCGTGCTACCCTAGCGGATCCAAGAGCTAAGACGGGCATCTGCCAGAACCGGGGCCATAGCTGCCTTAAGCCGGGCCAAGGCGTTGCTTCCAGAGTTAGACCTGGCAGATGTTGCTCTGGGATATCCCAGTTTGAAGGAAGACGGCTCTGTATTCGATGAAACATACTTTACTGCCTGTGTGAGAGTCGTACGTCTTGTGGCTACCATCATTGGGAATGATATTGATCTTACCAAGTATCAGCCGGGCTATGATAGCGAGAACCGGAGAATTCCAACTCCTCACTATGATGATGTCAGCCTGACCCCTCCAACTCGTAAGCACACCTTTGCCCCTGAAGTTGACCCAGCCGGTTTAATAGATGATGAAGCTGAGTTTGAAGCCTTAAGCGGCATTGGCTGGACCTCGTCAACCTTCCAGGACAGGGTAGCGAGCGGAGGCGGAGAAGGATAACCTGTAATCTTCAAGCCCACCAAAGGAGTGAACCGCCAGCGTTATGACTTTGCAAAACAATGCTTCATTATTCAGACTTCGGGAGTCTTGTAATAGGGTAGAAAAACCTCTCAACTTTGTCATGCCTTCAGGCATGTTTGTGGCGCTTAATACTTTCGTAAGCCGCCATCGCTATATACTTCCAGCTTATGTTGATCTTTCCTTGATGTTAAAAACTTTCTTGCTTTATCCTGCATATAAAACAAAACAGAATTCCCTTGGCGACTTATCGCATCCGGGGTCACATAAAGTATTGATAACCCGGAGTACGAACCAAAACATCATATAAGGGCCGGCTTATGATTATAATCACAATAGCATACCTCCGATCTTTTTGGTATTCTCGCCGGCTTATGTGACCCAAATCATGAGAGTGAGTTTAACTCCTGAAAATTGGCACATATGATGTTCACCTGGCCCTTAATAACATTTACGCTTTACAAAGTATAATGAATAATAAACTGAATTTAAAAAGGCCTCTGATTCGAATACGATCAGTGAACCGTTCCAAAGGGGTTAAGCTAAGATTCGGATACGATCATATAGCCCCCAGTGGCTTTGGCGATGCCGATCAAGTGGGTATCGAGAGCTATGTTCTCTTTGGTTAGAATACGACCTATGTTTGAACAGGAAGCCCCCAAGTGACCATGAGAGTTGTTTAATGATGCTAATTCGAATATGATCCACGTCAGACCCAAAGGGGTTAAGCTATGATTCAAATATGATCAAGAAGGCCCCAAGTGGGTTTGGCAGTATGCCGATCAATTGGGTATCGACAGCTATGTTCTCTTTGGTTCGAATACGACCTATGTTTGAACAGGAAGCCCCCAAGTGACCATGGCTAGATTCAGATATGATCATAAGAGGACCAAAGGGAAAGACGGATTCAGATGTGATCCGCTCCCTGTTGGTTGTTTCCACCACCTGGTAAAGAAGATATATAAACCTTTGAGGGTGAAAAGACAAGAGGTCCTGCTTTATTGCTTTATATAATATATACATTGTCAAAAAAGAAAAAATATATATATCTTGAGAGCCGGTGGCTCAAGTATAGTAAGGCCGAAGATGAGCTATGTTCCACGGCCGGCGGGTCTCTTCCTCCGACTTACGTGAGTCTTTGTGCTCTCGGACATCGATGAGGTAGTATGACCCGTTGTTCAGATTCTTACTGACCACAAAGGGTCCTTCCCAAGGAGGGGGTAGCTTGTGCATATCAGACTGATCCTGGATGAGCCGTAGCACTAAGTCGCCTTCCTGAAAGGTTCTGCTTCTAACCCGGCGGCTGTGATAGCGGCGCAGGTCTTGCTGGTAAATCGCCGAGCAGGCTATCGCCAAGTCTCGCTCCTCATCCAACAAGTCAAGTGCATCCTGACGAGCTTTTTCGTTATCAGCCTCAACGTAAGCCGCCACGCGGGGTGAGTCATGCCGGATGTCACTTGGCAGGACTGCCTCGCCTGCATACACCATGAAGAAAGGTGTATAACCCGTAGATCTGTTAGGCATTGTGTTGATGCTTCACAAGATGTAGGGTAGCTCCTCCACCCAACAACCCGGAGTTCGCTGTAAGGGGACCAAGAGCCGGGGTTTGATGCCCTTCAAGATCTCTTGATTAGCTCTCTCCGCTTGACCATTAGATTGAGGGTGAGCAACAACCGAAACATCAAGCCGCATATGTTCTCGTTGGCAGAAATCTTCCATGGCACCCTTGGAGAGATTAGTACCATTATAAGTTATGATGCTGTGTGGAAAACCAAAAAAAAAGATCACCTTTTTCATGAACTGAACCGCCGTGGCTGCCTCACACTTACTGACCGGCTCTGCCTCCACCCACTTTGTGAATTTATCCACCGCCACCAAGAGGTGTTTTTTTTATCTTTAGACCTCTTGAAAGGTCCAACCATGTCAAGCCCTGCATCGCAAACGACCAAGTAATTGGAATCATCCTCAACTCTTGAGCCGGCACATGAGCTCGTCGTGAGAATTTTTGACATCCGTCACATTTGCTGACCAGATCCTCCGCATCAGCATGAGCCGTGAGCCAATAGAAACCATGACGGAAAGCCTTGGCCACCAAAGATTTTGAGCCGGCATGATGACCACAATCTCCTTCATGGATCTCACGAAGTATCTCTTGACCCTCCGCAGGCGAGACATAACACTGAAACGCCCGAGTAACACTGCGGTGATGCAACTCGCCATGAACAATTGTCATAGATTTGGACCACCTTATGATTTGTCTCGCCAAGGTCTCATCCTCAGGCAACTCTCCCCGGGTCATATAGGCCAAATACGGGACTGTCCAATCCGGAATAGCGTGGAGAGCTGCCACCAGCTGTGTCTCCGGGTCTGGCACTGCTAGTTCTTCCTCTGTAGGCACTTTGACAGAAGGGTTATGCAAAACATCAAGAAAGGTGTTAGGCGGCACCGGCTTATGCTGATATCCTAGCCGGCTTAAAGCATCAGCCGCCTCATTCTTCCTCCGATCAATGTGCTCCACTTGATAACCTTTGAAGTGCCCAGCCACAGCATCAACTTCACGACGATAAGCCGCCATAAGGGGATCCTTGGAGTCCCACGTGCCTGACACCTGTTGAGCTACGAGGTCTGAATCACCCATGCACCTTACCCGGCTCAAATTCATCTCTTTGGCCATCTGGAGACCATGGAGTAAGGCCTCGTACTCAGCTGCATTGTTAGTACAGGGAAACATAAGCCGGAGCACATAACAAAATTTGTCACCTCGAGGGGAAGTTAAAACAACTCCAGCCCCCGAGCCTTCCAACTGCCTGGACCCGTCAAAGTGAATAGTCCAATACATGTTATCTGGCTTCTCCTCAGGTGCCTGCAACTCTGTCCAATCATTGATAAAATCCACCAGGGCTTGAGACTTGATAGCAGTCCGAGGCATGTATTTCAAACCATGGGGTCCAAGCTCAATGGCCCACTTGGCGACTCATCTTGTGGCCTCTCTATTCTGTATAATATCTCCTAAGGGGGCAGAGCTTACCACAGTGATAGGATGACCTTGGAAGTACTACTTCAACTTCCGGCTTGCTATAAACACTCCGTAAACAAGTTTCTGCCAATGTGGATACCTTTGCTTGGACTCAATGAGCACCTCACTGATGTAGTAAACCGGCCGTTGAACCGGATGCTCCTTGCCAGCCTCCTTGCGCTCCACCACGATGGACACACTGACGGCTCGGGCGTTAGCAGCCGCATATAACAGCAATGGCTCTCTATCAATGGGAGCAACAAGGACCGCTGGCTCAGATAGCTGCCTCTTTAAATCTTCAAAGGCAGTGTTAGCAGCATCACCCCAGACAAAAGTGTCCGTCTTCTTCATCATCTGATACAGCGGTAGGGCCATCTCACCTAACCGGCTTATGAACCGGCTTAAAGCGGCAACACGACCCGCCAGTCACTGAACATCATTGATGCACACCGGCTTAGCCAAGGAGGTGATTGCCTTGATCTTCTCCGGGTTAGCTTCAATGCCTGTGTTTGAGACCAGAAAACCCAGAAGCTTGCCTGCAGGTACACCAAACACACACTTGTCCGGGTTAAGCATCATCTTATAAACCCGGAGATTATCAAAGGTCTCCTTTAAATCAGATATCAAGGTTTCCTTCTCCTTGGATTTTCACCACGATGTCATCCACATAAGCGTGAACATTGCGCCCAATTTGACTGTGGAGACAGTTTTGTACACATCTCTGATAAGTCGCTTTGGGCACTCTTGAGCCCAAATGGCATAGATACATAGCGAAGGCTCCAAACGGAGTGATGAAAGCCGTCTTCTCCTGGTCCTTAATCGCCATTTTGATCTCGATGATAGCCAGAGTAAGCATCCAAAAAACTCAATCGCTCGCAACCCGCCGTAGCATCGATGATTTGATCAATACGGGGGAGGGTAAAGGGATCGGCCGAACAAGCCTTATTTAAGTCCGTGTAATCCACACACATCCGCCAAGTGCCGTTCTTCTTGAGTACCAGCACCGGGTTAGCCAACCACTCCGGGTGAAAAACTTCAACGATGAACCCAACCGCTAAGAGCCGGGCGACCTCCTCCCCAATAGCTTTCCGTCTTTCCTCATTGAATCGTCAAAGAAATTGCCTGACCGGCTTATACTCTGGATCAATATTAAGAGTATGCTCAGCGAGTTCTCTCGGGACACCCGGCATGTCAGAAGGTTTCCATGCAAAGATGTCCCGGTTCTCACGGATGAACTCGATGAGCGCGCTTTCCTATTTGGGATCCAAGTTGGCACTGATGCTGAACTGCTTGGAAGAGTCGCCTGGAGTAAAGTCAACAAGCTTTGTTTCAGCGGCCGATTTAAACTTCAACGCCGGGTCATGCTCTGTAGTTGGCTTCTTTAAAGAGGTCATATCCGCTGGGTCAACATTATTTTAATAAAACTTTAGCTCTTCCACTGCACAAACAGACTCAGCATAAGCTGCGTCGCCTTCTTCACACTCCAAGGCTACCTTTCGACTCCCATGCATAGTGATGGTGCCCTTGTGACCCGACATCTTGAGCTGCAGATAAACATAACACGGCCGTGCCATGAACTTGGCATAAGCCGGCCGCCCAAACAGAGCATGATACGGGCTCTTGATTTTGACTACCTCAAACGTCAATTTCTCAGCCCTGGAATCATATTCATCTCCAAAGGCCACCTCCAATTCAATCTTACCGACCGGGTATGCCGACTTACCGTGCACCACGCCATGGAAAATGGTGTTGGGCGTCCTTAAATCCTTGTCGACCAAACCCATGCGCCGAAAGGTCTCGTAATAGAGGATGTTGATACTGCTACCTCCGTCCATGAGTACCTTGGTAAACTTATATCCACCGACACGAGGCGCCACCACCAAGGCTAATTGACCGGAATATCAACTCGGGCGGGTGATCTTCCCTGCTCCATACAATAGGCTGCTCTGACCACCTCAAGTAACAGGGAACTGCCGGCTCAACAGAGTTCACGGCCCTTTTCCAAACCTTCTGGTCTCGCTTGCATAAACTAGTGGTGAACACATGATACTGCCCACTATTCAGCTGCTTCGGATGGCTTTGATAACCCGACTGCTGCTGCTGTTGTCCCCCTTGACCAGGCTGCTGTTGATTATAGCCGCCTTGATTTCCCTGAAAGCCGGAACTTGAACCGCCGCCCGGGCCATGAAAGCCGCCGGCCCCTGAACCGCCGCCCGATCCGTGATTGCCATCAAACATGTTGGAATTCTTGAAAGCCTTCATGATCGCGCAATCTTTGCATAAGTGGGTGGCGGGTCGTTCCCGGGTGCCGTGTCTCGGGCAAGGCTCAGTGAGAAGCTGCTCAAGAGATGGGCCTAACCCGCCAGATCGAGGGGGCGGTTTTCCCTTACGTCTCTGATTGTTACCCTGTGCATTGGCATTGGCCACAAACTCTGGGTTACCCTCCTCCTTACGCTTGTTGCCTCCTTGATTTGTTGGGTTATGCTGCTGACCCTTTCCGTTGCCGTTCTTCTTTCCCTTCCCTGTCTTTTCCTCATCAGACGCGGGATCCTTGGTACTATCAGAATCGGTGTATTTGACTAAATCCGCCATCAGCGTACCCATATCATTGCAATCACGCTTAAGGCGCCCCAGTTTCTACCTCAGCGGCTCAAAGCGGCAATTCTTCTCCAACATGAGGACTGCAGAGCCGGCATCCATCTTATCGGACGAATGTATTATTTCCTTGACCCAGCGCACCCACTGAGTTGTGGACTCACCCTCCTCCTGCTTACAATTGATCAAGTCCACAATTAACATAGATTGCTTGCAAGTGTCCTTGAAGTTCTGGATAAACCGGGCCTTTAGCTCTGCCCATGAGCTAATGGAATTGGGCGGCAAACCCTTTAACCAAGACCGGGCCGTTCCGTCTAACATCATGGTGAAGTACTTAGCCATTGCTGCGTCGCTGACCTCTAATAGCTCCATGGCCATCTCGTAACTTTCGATCCATGCTCCGGGCTGTAAGTCGGCCGTGTAATTCGGCACCTTTCGAGGTCCCTTGAAGTCCTTGGGTAGACGTACATCCCGCAGAGCCGACACCAAACAAGGAACGCCGCCGGTTCTAGTAGCCACTCCTGATCCAACAGAAGTCGTCGGATACTCTGGTTGATCTTGATAAGCCGCCTGTTGAGCCGCTAGCTGAGCCGCCCGCTCGTCCTCCTGACGTATTCGGTCTTGCATCGGGTTATAGCCACCGGGCTGGTTACGACACTGGGCATTGCTTGACAAAGCTTCTGATTCCATGTGCCTGCTGTAACTTGGACTCCGGTTTTGACGAGGCGGTGCTAGCCAAGGCGGAGGAGTTGAATGAATCTTGTCCCTGCTGTAAGAATAGGTCTCTTGCTGCGCCAGGGTCGTCTGAACAAGTTCTCTGATCCTCCGGGTCTCCACCGCTGTCGGATCATCACCGTCCACTACGAGAGCCGCCAAACGTGCCGATGCTGCGATTAAGTTCTCCATGGGGTTGGAAAAGTGACCCGGTGGTATTGGTACATAGCGGGGCGGGGCCATACTCCCATGAGGAGGTGCCATCTCTCGAAGCTGAGCCGGTCCTCCCGCTCCGGCTATTGTGAACTGATTTGCCTCGGGCGGGTTGCCAGGGTCGGCACCGTGTGTAGCGAAAAGGTTCCGAGGGTCGTAAACCGGAGGCAAACGGGATTGAGTTTTCTGGTGCCTCCTTCTCATTACCTCATTAGATGCGTTCAGGCTCATATTAAGCTGGAAAGCCTCTGACTAGAGCCGCTGCACCCGTGCATCTAAAGCCGCTTGTTCTGTAGCTAACCTGGTGTCCTCAGCTTCCAAGGCCTCCTTGGCTCGAGCTATCGCTTCACGCACCTGTGCCACCTCTGCATTATGCTCATCTTGATTTGCAGGAATAACCATGACGGTTAACAGGGTCGTAAGCTTATCCATGAGATCCATCAGTATCTGAGCCGGCGGGTGCACAGGGCCTCCACCGCCGCCCTCGACCCGGACAAGCATCGCCAGAGAAGCCGTAGAGTTTTGGCCGGGTTGAGTCCCATCCATGAAGACTCCTGCCCAGCTTGGCGGCTCATAGGGGTCCGGAATACTAGAGCCATCGGAACAGCCCCCAAGCACGCCATCTTGCACTTGATACAACGAATCTGTTGAACCGGCGGATGAATCATCATCCGAGGGGACGGCCGTCTCACCACCATCTTCAGATCATTCAGAAAGTTCCTCTCCGTGGACGCAGCCCACGAAGGCACGCTTTATGACAGGTTGAGCTCGGGCGGGCCTCGCACGCTGAGCCATCTCGACAAGGTCGGTGCAGTTGTCCGGCTCAGGGCCCGGCTCACCAATCCGGCCAATGAATACGTGGATTCCGCCGAAGGGGACCCGGTACCCGTACTCAATTGAGCGGGCATCAGCGCCCCATCCTTCGTCGTCGATGTAGATCTTGCCGCGGCGACTCTTGGTCATCCGGCCAACCACGTATCCCTTGAGCCCTTCAAAGCCGCCCTTCAAGAACTGAAATCTACCGTGCGCTGGCCCCACGGTGGGCGCCAACTGTCGTGGAATTGTCATGGCAGATGTCCTCTTGCAAGGACTTAGTCGTGGAGCCATTGCAACTAGGAAGCTTAAATGGGTTAATCAGGACAAAGGACACAAGAGGGTTATACTAGTTCGGCCCCTTACGGTGAAGGTAAGGCCTACGTCTAGTTGGGTTGGTATTGCTTGATGTTTCGATAACCAGGGAGCGAGAGACGCTATGACCGGCTCTCGTGGAGTTGTTTCTTGCCCTAAGCCGCCAGCGGGTCGTCCCTTTATATACACGGGTGGAGCCCTGCGGTCTACAGAGTCCCAGCCGGCTCACAAACAGTGTCCGGCTCGGTGACTAGTTAATTCTACCTTATGATACAAGTCATGTCATCTTAGCGATTTACTGCTATGGGCCTTAAGCCGCCTGCGGGCCTTAGACCCTTTATTGAACCGCCATTTTCATGCTTGGCCTCTGGGCTTCTGTTAAGATAAGTCTTCTTTGCGTAACCCGGCCCCTCCTGGCCGGCTTACTCAAATAGTTACATCCCCAACACTTTCATAGACATCATCTTATGTGTGCATCACTCTATGTCTATGGATATCTCTGTTTGTTCCTTGTGGGACTAACCGGTGTAGGTATTGAAAGTGAAACTCACTCCAAAAGGATTGCTCCAAATGATCTTCATCAACATTGAGCATCCACATCTTCAACACCTACATGAAGTCATCATCGACAAAACCCAAGGTTAGTTCATCCCTCTAAGGGGGGATCTCACATCTAGGGGGAGCTTAACTCTAAAAAATTGAGCTAAAGCAACTCTAATGGTGTGAACACATCAATGCTTTATGTAAAAGTGGTAACCCCACTTGAGCTTAAACGATGAGTATGACCTATGATCAAATGTTCTCATTTGACTCCTAAGTCAATATACTCATATATAGATGACCTAGTCATCGCCAATTGTTTGATAGATGCTAGAATTGTTTGTGCATGCTTTGTCACATACTTCATTTGTCATTTTATTGTGCGAGCATGTTGGTTGCATATTTTACTCATTCGAGGACATCCACTTGTTGTTTGATTGATTGGTTTCTTTTTCTTTTGCCAAGTGGATGGAAAAGAATGCCTAAGAACCTTCTCTAGCTATCTATGCTTTTCTCGTCTCAAACTCTATTCATGCTACATCACAAAATTTGATCAAGTCAGATTAGAACCACTCTATGTGAGGAGCACTCGGAGTCCCCGATTCGTCATAGAATTAAACTTCCAAAACTTCTTTGTGCGTTTCGGTCTGACCGATTCCTCCATTTCGGTCATAACTAGATCACTAAGTCGATCTAGGTTTTCAATCTCGGTGCAACCGATTTGAACTTTTTGGTCACACCGAGTTGCTGTAACTGACAACAATTATGAATCTCGGTGCCACAGAGTTGTTCCACTCGGTCACACCGACAGGGACGGGCTATATATACTCGCGGGTAAAAATTTGGAAACTTTCTCCGAACCCATTCGCCCGCACATAGCTCGCTCTGCCTCCAGGGTCTCCGGATCGTCCTCCTTGTCGCCAGCCGCCTCCTGTCGCTGGTCTCCACCGCCCTCAACGAAATTCACCCCCGCCGTTGCTGCCGTAGCGAGTTCATCGCCAAGCTAGGGTATGGACTCGATCACAGTGCTATCCCCGTCCGATTCCTAGCACATTGTGTTCATCATGATTCTTGCCACGATTGAAACTATTCTATCCAGTCAAAACACTCCGTAGATCAGAGATGAATTGAAAATTTAGGGTCAGGTTTCATGAAACCATCTTGGGCCCACTGGTTGCAGAACTCGGTTCCAGCGATTCGGCTAAGGCCATTGCACAAGTGATTCTCGGTCTGACCGAGAATTGCAAATCGGCGTGACCGAATTCAGGACTTTGTGAAACCCTAGCAGTCTCGGTGCCATCGAACTGTGACTCGGTCTGACCGAGTTCACTAGTTTAGGTTCCAAAAGCTGCTTAGGTATCACCGAGTTTGCAAATCGGTTGATCCGAAATGCTTTCTGTGGAAAACTAAAACTAAGTTTTTGAATCATTCTTTTTGCAAAAATCTATGTATTTTGTGATGCTCATCCACTCTATCTCATCTATATCTATTCATAGGGTCTGCAGTCAGTGTTTGCAATATGTCTGATCAGAGTGACAGCCAGAACAAGTCAGAGGAGCAGATTCAGATGAGTGAGGGCACTAGTCCCTCTAGCAGCTCAGATGAGGGTAGCAGAAGCACCCCAAGCAACTTGCCCAAAGCTGCCACCAGGGCCAGAAAGAAGAAAACCTCAGAATCTGAGGATGAAGACTATGTGGCAGAAGAGGATGAGGCCACTTCCAAAAAGGTGCTCAAGAAGGAGTTAGCACAGCTGCTGCCACTAAGCCAGGTCTGAAGACCAAAAGGCCAGCAGGAAGACAACCCGTGTCTAAAGCCAGAGCCTCCACTCAAGCATCTTTGGAATCTGAACCCAAAGAGGCTGCTGCAGAAGGGAAGAAGAGAAAGGAAAGGGTCAAGAAGACCATGGACTGAGTTATTGGAAAGCCTTCCATGATGGAAGAGGAGGAAGAAGAAGAGGTTGCTGCACCAGCACCCAAGGCTCAGAAGCTTATGGGTGATGCTATTAGGTCAGGGGCTGCATCATCAAAGCCCAAAGAAGCACCCAAAGCTGCCTCCAAACCCAAGACTGCACCAAAGAGGAATACCAGAAACATATCTGCTGCTGAGAAGAACAAGGCCCCAATGCCTGAGACTGTTGCTGAAGAAGAAGAAGATGAAGAGCATATCCTAAGAAAGTTGAAGCCAAAGATTCCAGACCACAATGATGCTCATCCTGTGGCTGAGAACATGAAGATCAGGAGAGACTCAGGATTGAGGCTATGGAGAGAGTCAGATCCATATGCCACCAGAAGGAGGACTGTTGTTGACTACAGGTTCCACACAAAGGAACACCAGGACTTCTATGAGACAATTTTGTTGGACAAGAAGCCTATAGTGTGTGACATGAGGTGGGTCGACTGGACCTACATAAAGGAGAATGAGGAACACTATCATGGTGTGTATGACAGTTTCAGTGCTTGTGGAGTTGCAGACTTTGTTGGGCAGAAGCTCACAAAGTGGAATGAGGAGCTCATAATGCAATTCTACTCCACATCACACTTCTATCCAGATGGCAGGATAGTATGGATGTCTGAAGGTACAAGGTACCAATCAACTATTGAGGAATGGGCAAATCTGATAAATGCACCTAAGGAGGAAGAGGATGACTTGGATGTCTATGCCAAGAAGATGATGGATCACAACTCTATGACACGTATGTACAAAGAGATACCTGATGCAGATCTTGAGACTCACCAATTTGGATCGGTGAAACACTTGCTGTCAGGTCTGCCTACAATCAATTGGATCCTCAGGCACACTCTCTTGCCCAAGTCTGGTGATCACAGAATGATCAGAGGCCATGCAATAAACTTTCTACATATATTTGATGTGCCACAGAAGTTCAAGGTCATGAGCCTTATAGTTGAAACAATCAAGAGGACATCAACTGACCAGAAAAGAAGTTGTGGATATGCCCCTCAGATCCAGGAGCTGATTAACTCCAAGATGGGCACATGCACATACCTGTTGGATGAATATTTGAAAGTGCAACTATCCCTAGGTGGTTTTGGTAATTCATAACAACATATAGCTCACTGAGCCAACATCATTCCAAGATGAATATTTCAGGAAAAGCTCAATGGATGGCATGGCATGGATAAGAAAAGTGGATCCCTCAAAATGCTAAGGATAAAAGGATTGGCTCAAGCTCAAAAGCTCAAGACTCTACATTTTATATTTTAGTGATCCAAGATCACATTGAGTCTATAGGAAAAGCCAATACTATCAAGGAGGGATGAGGTGTTGCTTAATGAGTTTCTTGCTCTACAGTGCTTAGTGATATGCTCCAAAACCCTCAACTACTTTCTCATATCCACATATGATCTAAACCCAAAGTCAAACTCGGCCCTACCGATTCTTTCTACCCGGCGCCACCGAGTTCAGATGTCATAGCCACTGCCACAAACCCTAGGCAAATCGGTTTCACCGATAGGGATCTCGGTCTCACTGAGATGAGATTGTAATCTCTCTGTTTCCCTTCATAATGTTTCGGTCCTACCGAGATGAGCGATCGGTTCCACCAAGATTGCAATGTAAACTCTCTGTTTCCTTTTTGTAACATTTCGGTCTCACCGAAATGAGCGAATCGGTCCCACCGAGTTTACCTGACCAACTCTCTGGTTAGCTTATTACCAAAATCGGTCTCACCAAGTTTGTGTAATCGGTCTCACCAAGATTACGTTATGCCCTAACCCTAACCACATCGGTCCTACCGAGTTGCATGTTGGTCCCACCGAAAATCCTAACGGTCACTAGATTTGCTAAATCGGTCCGACCGAGTTTATCAATTCGGTCCCACCGAGTTTGGCAAGTTGTGTGTAATGGTTAGATTTTGTGTGGAGGCTATATATACCCTCCACCTCCTCTTCATTCATGGAGAGAGCCATCGAACAAACCTACACTTCCAACTTGTTGCTTTACGAGAAGGAACCACCTACTCATGTGTTGAGGCCAAGATATTCCATTCCTACCATATGAATCTTGATCTCTAGCCTTCCCCAAGTTGCTTTCCACTCAAATCTTCTTTCCACCAAATCCAAATACTGTGAGAGAGAGTTGAGTGTTGGGAGACTATCATTTGAAGCACAAGAGCAAGGAGTTCATTATCAACACACCATTTGTTACTTATTGAGAGTGGTGTCTCCTAGATTGGCTAGGTGTCACTTGGGAGCCTCCGACAAGATTGTGGAGTTGAACCAAGGAGTTTGTAAGGGCAAGGAGATCGCCTACTTCGTGAAGATCTACCGCTAGTGAGGCAAGTCCTTCGTGGGTGACGGCCATGGTGGGATAGACAAGGTTGCTTATTCATGGACGCTTCGTGGGTGGAGCCCTCCGTGGACTTGCGCAACCATTACCCTTCGTGGGTTGAAGTCTCCATCAACGTGGATGAACTTTAGCACCACCTATCGGAACCACGACAAAAACATCCGTGTCTCCAATTGCATTTGAATTCTCCAAACCCTTCCCTTTACATTCTTGCAAGTTGCATGCTTTACTTTCCACTGCTCATATACTCTTTGCATGCTTGCTTGAATTGTGTTAAGATTGCTTGACTTGTGCTAGAATAGCTAAAATCTGCCAAAGACTAAAATTGGGAAAAGGATAAGTTTTTATTTGGTCAAGTAGTCTAATCACCCCCCCTCTAGACATAGTTTCGATCCTACAGCCGTGCGCCATCGTTCCCTTGTTCCGTCGCAAGGACGGGGCATAGGTCCCGGCCGCCATGCCCACCTTTTACGAGCGTGGCCTGGTGCCGCCGGCGCCCCTTGTGGTCCTGGAGGTGACGACATCGGTGGACGTGTCTTCAGGCGATTCCCGCAAGAAGGGGGAAGAGGAGGAAGACGAGGAGCACGACTCGGAGGTGACCCCCGAGGGGATGGGGGAGACCTCCCCCTTGAGCAAGGCCGACATCCTCTGCACCCTTCCTGATGACGATGGGGTCGACGTCCCCCAGGAGAAGGAGGAGCCGCCCGTGATCCTGACGATGGCAGGTCGGTGCTGATCTCCCGAGATGCCGCTTCTGCTCCGACGCTTCCTGGAGCTGCTTCCGGCCCATCTTCTGCTCCTTCTTCTGCTCCTGGAGCCCGTGCGCGCGCGCCCCAGGCTGTGAGGCTCTCGGGCTTCAAGCTTAGCAAGAGGAGGGCGGACTACACCGCGGTGGACCAGTAAGTGTTCGTGCTCCATCTTGTTCTTGATTATGCTGCTGATTCTTGACGTTCATCGTTGATTGGCTAGGCCGCCGCCTGCGGCGAAGAAGAGGAAGGAGGATACATTGACACCGCCCGGGGCCGATCCACCCGCGGCGGCCGCACCTCCCTCCGGGGGGAAGGGGAGCGACGACGCTCACACTTCCCCGGCCCGATCGTCCTCGCGAGGCCTGGAAGGGCATCCTCATGAGGGCTCAGCCCCCGTGGCCCCGCTGGCTCCGGAGGCGCTGATGTCCGGCGCGGCTGCTGAGGTCCCCAAAGCTCAGGAGCCTCCAGTCTCCCAGGCCATGGTGATATCGTCGCTGTCGGATCTCGGGTTCCGGCAAAACCCTCAAGGTCTGAACACTGGGGTGCGCACGAAGATCTCCCCCTACCGATCCACGCCCTAACCTCGCTATGATCTCAGAGGCTAGCTCGACGAACTCGCAACACAAGGGACACAAGATTTATACTGGTTCGGGCCACCGTTGTGGTGTAATACCCTACTCTAGTGTGTGGTGGTGGATTTGCCTCTTGGGCTGAGGATGAACAATACAAGGGGAAGAACATCCTCCTGAGGCGAGGTGTTCTTGTGCTTGGCTAACTTGTGTGGGTGAGGATTACTCAAGATGAGATGCCTCCTACTATGGTGGCTAGTCCTATTTATAGAGGCCCTGGTCCTCTCCCCAAATATTGAGCGGGAAGGGAGCCAACAACGGCCAATTTAAAAGGGGACAGCTAGTACAAGCTATCCTGACAAAAGCAGTCTTTGCCTGCAAAAGGCTCTGGTGGTGACGCCGCCATGGGCTCCATGGTGACCTCCGTCCTGCCATCTTGCTGGTCTTGGTCTCGTTGCACCGATATGGAAACCTTTGCTTGACGCCTTGGTACTCCTCGCCTGCGCTTGCCTCCTTAGAACCAAAGAGGAAACAAGGACACTGTGCGCGCTGGCGCCCGCCGGGCCTTTGTCGTCATGGCTCACGTCACGAGAACCTCGCGAGGTTTGCCTTGCCTTGATCTCTCCGCCCCTCGCGAGCCAACCTGGTGAGGTTGCTCCCGAGGAGGTCTTGTGTCATCCACCTCGCGATTCTTGGCCCCTCGCGAGGGTCTTGAATGCTTGTTGGTGAAGATGGGCCGTATGGGCCCGCTCGCAGAGCCACGTCGTGGGCTGCAGGCAGGCAAGTCAGGGGACCCCCGTTCTAAGAATGCCGACAGTAGCCCCCAGGCCCAAGGCACGCTCGGGCTTGGCTTCGAGGCGAAGCCAAAGGTCAAGTGCGGAGCGCCACGGGCCCCAATAGCCTGTGACCTTGGTCGACGCGTGGCGGTTGATTGGACGTGGGCGTCTCCGCTTCCCCACGCTGCCTCGGCAACTGCCCGATTGCCAAAAGGTTGGCACAAAAAGTGCTTGCCTTCATTGCTCCCTTCTGTCTTGCTCCAGATCCCCTTTCTCGCTCCTTGCTACCGAAATCTTCAGATCTGCTCCCTTCCCCTTCCGCAGCAGCGACCAATGGCGCCCCGGAAGGTCAAGCTTGCCTTGTCGCCGGCTTGGTATGAGTCAGCTCTCGACGCGCCCAATGTCTCAGAGAAGAGCCTCGCCGCCACACGACTGCTGGCGGCGGGGGAAAGCAACGAGAGGGGGAAGACTGAGCTCCAGGCTAGCTCTACCGTGCCGGAGCCCGAGGGGAGCACCTTCTTCCCCTTCTTCACAAGCAGCACCAAGGCGGGGTTGGTTCCCCCCTTCTCTGACTTCTTCTATGAGGTCCTCGACCACTACGGGCTGTAGGTGCTGCATCTTGATCCCAACTCCATCCTTCTGTTGTCGATCTTCACGTTTTACTGCGAGGCGTATCTTGGCGTGATGCCGTCCGTGGCTCTACTGCGCCAGCTCTTCTTCCTCCGCGTCAACGAGGGTCGCATCTCCGGGTGCACCAATTTCATCGCGGCCGGCAAGGCCAACTCGATTTCGAAGACCGGGAAGAAGGCCGACAACTTCAGGGCCAAGTGGTTTATGATGGACGCTAAGTGCGTCCATCCGCGTTTGGTGCTACTGACGGAGATGCCCCAGTCCGACAAGGGGTGGTCTTGCACGAAGCTTACTGATGAGCGGGCGGCATTGGTGTTGGAGCAGATGAAAGTCGACCTGAAGCCGGGCAATGCGAAGGCGGCAAAAGTGACAAGGGCCATGCTCTTGAGGGAACTCCTGATGCTGCGTGTTGCCCCGTTTCAGGCGTGTACGTGCTCCCTGTGGCGGCTCGGGGATGAAGGGGAGAAGGTTTGCCTAAGCCCGGATGCCTTGCCTGACGATGAGCTGGCTGCAGCTCTGCGCCTCTTGGTCGGGGACGACCAAGAGTACCCGCCGAGCACCTTCGTTCCCTTGTTCCGCCGCAAGGACTGGGAGCAGGTCGTGGCTTCCAGGCCGACTTTTGACGGGCGCGGGCTGGTGCCGCCGGCGCCTACCGGTGCTCCTGCGGTGCTGAAGCCGGTGGAGTTGTCTTATGATGAGTCCCACGAGGAGGAAGCAAGGGAGGGCGAGGAGCACGACTCGGAGGTGACCCCCGAGGGGATGGGGGAGACCTCCCCCTTGAGCAAGGCCGACATCCTCTGCACCCTGCCAGATGACGACGAGGTCGGCGCCCGCCAGGAGAAGGGGGATCTTCCCGTTATCCCGACGAGGGGAAGGTCGTCGCTGGTCTCTCGAGATGTTACTCCCGTCTTGACGTCGTCTGAAGCTGTTTCCGGCCCTTCTGCTGCGCCGTCTTCTGCTCCCGGAGTCTGCGCGCCCACTCCTCAGGCTCTGAAGCTCTCAGGCTTTAAGCTCACCAAGCAGAGGGTGGACTATGCTGCGGTGGACCAGAAAGTGCTCGAGATTCGTCTTGTTCTTGCTTATACAGCTACTTCCTGACGTTCGTCCTTGGTTGACCAGGCCGCCGCCGGCGGCGAAGAAGAGGAAGGAGGATGCAGCGCCCACGCCTGGGACTGAACCATCTGCAGCGGCCGCACCCCCCTCCACGAAGAAAGGGAACGACAGCGCTCGCACCTGTCCGGCCCGGTCGCCCTTGCGAAGCCTGGAGGGGCGTCATCCGGAGGAGTCATCCCCCGAGGCCCCGCTGACTCCGGAAGTGCCGATGTCAACCGGCCGCCGAGGTCCAAGGCTCAGGGAGCCCTTGGTCTCCTGTGCCGTGGTGACGACGCCGCCACCTCCTCCGCCGCGCCATTACTCCCGTGTTCTTCGCCTCCTCTGCTGTCTTGGAGCGTGCCCTTTCAAGATGACCCAGTGCGGGAAGATCTCTGGCGCGGATCCGCTACCGTAGCCGGGCGCTGAGCTGGCTTCTAGCCGCTTCGGCCGACGCAGAAGTTCGAGCAACACTGAGCCAGGCCACGACGACCTCCAAGAAGGAGAAGTCGGCTGCCGCTCAAGCTGCGGCCGATCGCGAGGCGGCGCTGAAGGATGCCGAGGCCGCCCATGACCGCTGCCGGGCGTTGGAGGACGAGCTGAAGAGTCTGCACGATGAGCACGCAGAAGAAGCTCGTGGCGGCCAGGCGAAGGAGGAGAAGATGAGGGCCCGGGAGGACGCCATCAAGGACCGCGACGCCGAGCTGGGGGAGTTGGCGAAGGCGCAGGCCACAGAATGCAGCCGGCTGGAGGAGCTGGAGCGGAAGGTGGGGGCGAAGGAGGTCGATCTTGACGCCAAGGTGAAGGTCCTGGCTGAGGACCATGCGGCCTTCGCGCTTCTCGAGAAGAGGTCCCGCGAGGCGCTGAATGCACTTTACGAGAAGGGCCTGGAGAGGCTGCTAACCACCGACGAGGACGGCCCCGCCAAGCTGCTGTGACACCTGGATAATTAAGATACAGTAATCCCATGTTAATGGTGCTGAGTCATCTCAATTACTGTTGCTAATCTTACTTTGGTTCAAACACGAAACAAATTCAACTTCCAAAACAAGTCAAATTCTTATCCCTTCAAACGGCAAAACAAAAATGTTTGCTGGGTTACAAAAATATCATTAACTAATTGCCTTGAAGGAACCAATATTATTTGACGTATTAAATTACCCCTAACCTATTTACAGTGTCCAAAACAACCTTTTTAATCCATTTGCATTTATGCAAAAATCAAACGAATTCTAATATTCCTCCAACCATTTTATAACAGTGCCAAATATTACATGGTATTTATTGGGCCAAGTCGCATATTCGATAAAAGTCAATTGCTAGTGGAAATAAAATAATACAGAAAGAAATAAAGCAAAACAGAAAAGTTGTAAAAGGAAAAATAAATAAAACAATAACGAAGCTAAATAGATTTTTTTTTTCAAAAGTACGCCAAAGGCATACCATATTTTTATAGAAGAAAGAGAGTGAATGTACAAGAGCGGCACTAGCTAGATGAAAGCATCCCAGCTAGGCCAAAACCCACAACACCCTTTTTACACTGAGCAACTAAAACTCTAAGGCTACACTCTCACAAAATGTGTTAAACTACCAACTCCAAATCTAGTAAGGCTCCATTGCTTGACTTCTCGGAAGATATCATCCGCCAACTCCATCGGGGTCCTTTGTTGCTGCACCCTGTTGAAAACACGTGCGTTTCTTTGCTTCCAGAGCTCCTGTGCAACTAGTATGACGAAGGTGTCGTAACCTCTCTTTAGTTCCCTGGGCACACTCCTCCTAGTCTCGATCCACCACTCCAAGAAAGTATCATCAACTACTGGGGCCCTAATAGCAAGGTGGAGGGTGTCAAAGCAGATGTGCCACACATGCCGTGCATACCCACATTTGACCAAGATGTGTTCGACATTGTCTTCGTCCTGCAGACACGTGTAGCAACTTGAAGGATGATCTTGGAGGCCATGCTTAGCCCTACGATCTGAAGTCCAAATGCGGTGCTGGACAGCCAACCAAATGAAAATTTTGAACTTCAGGAGTGCCCAGCTCTTCCAGATACATGAAGCGTAGGGGGCTCGTTCGTCACCAAGGCATAACCGCTGGTAAGTTGACCTCGCAGTGTACATCCCAGATGGATCAGCGGGCCAGGAGAAATAGTCTGGGGTGTTAAGGTCTCTTTGCACCGTGCTCATGGCGTGGTTGAGATGCACAAGCTGTAGATGGCCCGTAAAGGTCAGTTCTCCATTGACATCCTGCAACCATCGCCCCTCGTCCAGCCCTTCCTTGATGGTGCGTCTATTCCGTATGCGCACATCCACCATCCCGTGAATCATAGGTGCAACGAAGCTAAATAGATAAACAGAGCCCCCTCTCCCCTAGCGGGCCTTGGCCTAGCTGGCCACTATACCAGGCCCAACCCACCCCGCTCGTCCCTCCGCTCTGTTCACAGGGGATCGTGGACAGAGCCGATGGCTGCCACGGCCGCGGCCATCGCCGTGGCGGCCATCCGCCGACTCCCCCCGCCCATAAGGCCGGCGCCCCCTACCCCGGCGAACCCTAATCGCCCACTGGCCCCCTCTCTCCCTCGCCCAGATCCACTCTCCTCTTGCTCCCTCTCCCTTCGCTGCCCGCGCCCGGAGCCGCACGACCATGGTCGTCCCCCACTGAAGCCCGCGGCCACCGACCGCCCCGTGCCTCGCCGTCGAGTCCAGGAGCTCCTCTGCGTCCCACTACGTCGCCTATGTCGTCTACGAGGCTGGATCGGCCTGGATCGCGCCTGCATCGACGCCACCGCGTCGTCTTCTTGCTGTCGGCCCCGCCACTACCCCGCCGTCTTCCACGACTCCGGCGCCGCCCTGCAGCTACTAAGCCATCGAAGGGCCACCTTGTGCCCCACGGCGAGCACCTTGCCTTCCCTTTCGTTTCTTGCGCCGTAGGCCGCCGTCTTTGTCCTGCCCGAACTCCGGTGTACGCGTACATGCGTGCAGCTACTGCGCTGCTCTGCTTGATACGCTGCTGCATGGCTGCTCTACCGCGGCCCTTCACTGCTGCCACTGCTGCTCGTATCCCTGCCACTCGCCGCGCCCAGCTCCTCCCCACGTCACCCACCTCGTGCCATGGCCGTCCGCCTGCGTGCGCCCAGCCGTGCGAGACCCGACCGCTGCTGCCCGACCACGTCGTGCCCCCATGCCAGCGCCTTCCCGTGCCCGCAACCGCCTGATGCTGCCTGTCGTCCCCACGCCTCCCTGTTGGCGTACCTCGCCGCCTAGCGCCGCCACTCCCCGCCGCGCCCATCGCTGGGCGCCCATGCCCCCTGTCGCCTGCGCCGCCCGTTTCACCTTGCCGTCACTACGCGCACGGCCTTGCCTCATCTGCTGCAGCGCCTCTGCCCGCTTGCTCCTCCTCTCTACTATACTACTGCTAGCTACTGTAGGTGTAATTAGCTTTTCTAATTATACACTAACTGACCCACTGGACAGCCCCTAAACAGCGACTAAACGACTTTTAACAGGAGCAAAACTATTATGAGGAGGTAGTACACTTGACAAGGTTCAAATGTTTCCATTGGACGAAATCCATTTGGTTCGTGGATTAATTCCTACAAAAATCACAATATCCAATGTTTTGTTAATAGAAAAATTGAAAAACAACTTTATTTCCATAGTTACTTTAGTGCCGTTGATGATCAAGCTAGTTAACTCTAATATGGATGTAGTTGGTACTAACATGTAGATCACAGAAAAATGCTCAAAATTAATATGAGGCACGGAATCATAGGAGGTATAGATCCATAGTTGTAGCCTTTTGAAAACAGCTAAAAGATGTTTAAAAATGACGAATTCTCAGACTTCACAAAAATTTCAGGGATTTTTCCGGTTATTGCTAAGACTTTGAAAAATCATATAAATTAATCCGTAATTCGAATGAAAAAGTTTTATACATGAAAGTTGCTCAGAACGACGAGACGAATCGGAATACACTCTCCGTTCATCTGTCACATGCCCCTAGCATGACGAACATGCAACATTTCCCTTCCGTTTCATCTGTCTAAAAATGCCTAACTCCGGGAAAGCTTTCCAGATGTTATCCCCCTTCGTCGGTATTGTGTAGCACCACGTTAGAACACGTCTAGCTCTGCCTGTTGTTCTATTATGCACTTGTTTGCTCTACATTTACTGTTTCTTCCCCCTCTTCTCTCCGGTAGACTCCGAGACTGATGCTGCCCCTCTGATCGACTACGTCGATGATGACCCTTTCTTCCCTTTCGGAGCTTTGTGCAAGCCCCTTTGATCATCCCGATATCGCCCATTCCATTCTGTCATGCTTGCATTAGATTTTGCTACTGTTATTGATTGCTCCTATTCTGATGCATAGCTTGCTTTTGTACCTGCTATTGTTACCTACCTGCTTGTCCTAAACTGCTTAATATAGGTTGGTTAGAGATCCGTCAGTGACCCCCACTTGTCCTTGTTGCCCCTGCTTCATCATCTACGCCTCGATCAACGTGATCAACGACCAGATCCTGACACCTCACATAACATCAGGCCCTTTTAGTTGCTCGACTTTGCAGAGCTACTATCGAGTGCCGAGGGTGATCCCTCATAACGCCCTCCTGATGATAATTCAGTAGTGTAGCTATTCGGTCGTGGTCAATGGGGGTGGTTCCTCTTTCACCATTCCCGATACGGCTCTATCGTGCAACACCTCAAGTGTGAACCTCGAGGGTGGTCCCTCTTATGTTCACCTTGATGATTACATTGAGTGGAATCCACCGGGGGTGATTCCTCGGGTTTTTCCGTGATGTTTTGGACACACGGTTACCTTGACTTTACTTGAGACCATTGTTGAAGTCGTGTCGGCCCTAAGGGGTACCCGCGAGTTGATGTGAAAGCCGGGCGGGCCCAGAGAGCACCCGTGCGATGTGACGGTGGCGGCTGGCTATTTAGCGGTATCACCCGGGAGGGGGTGATAGCTCTGGACTTGTCCCGACAGTCGTCACTACTTTAATTGTTAATGCACTAACATGTTTGGGTATTTGTTCTGAATTGGCCTCTGGCCTTTACGCACTAACCACCACACGAGAATAGATATGGGCCTCGAGGTCACAGTATCAGCCGAAGCTTTGTCAGATGTCCAGTTCAGCATTGCGGTACGGCTGGGCCGACACCATCCTGTAATGGTGGAGCCTGGTCCGCCCTGCTCGCAATGACCCGGAGTGCAACGGGCGATGGGCCCAGACCCTGGATTGCATAGGATGTAGACCGGCCGGGACCTCTCTGCTGAGCCTAGGTAGGGCTACGACGTGTTGATCTTCCGAGGCCGGGCATTGACCCAGAAAAGTGTGTCCGACCAGTGTAATCAAGCGTGTTGGAAAACGTGGTGCACCCCTGCAGGGAAGACATATATTCGAATACCGTGTCCTCGGTAATGGACGTTCAGACTTGTATCCTAATCTTATACTACTAGAAATGGATACTTGCCACGTGATGGATATGTGGCTCCGGGATTGCTTTCTCGTAGGGAGTCGAGGAAGAATCTCTGGGCGTTGATACTACAACATGTTTGTTAAATATAAATTGCTATTCTTTACTCTTCTACATGCTGCAAGATGCTTGGAGCTGCTTGAAGACGCTAGTCTTTGATAGGCTAGGCCTTCCCTCCCTATTCTGGCATTCTGCAGTTCATTCCACAGATACAACCCTTCTATTTGATACCAATGCATACTTAGTATAGATCTGATGCTTGCGAGTACTTTGGATGAGTACTCACGGTTGCTTTGCTACCCCTTTTCCCCTTCTTTCTTCTTTCCGGTTGATGCAACCAGATGGTGGATCCCTGGAGCCAGATGCCACCGCCGACGGATACTACTACGTGGAGACCGCCGACGACCAGGAGTAGTTAGGAGGTCCCAGGCAGGAGGCCTTGCCTCTTCGATCGTTGATGTTTGTGCTAGCCTTCTTAAGGCATCCGTGTCTAACTAATGTCTGTACTTAGATATTGTTGCTTCCGCTGACTCTTGTGTATCGAGCTATGTATTCGAGCCCTCGAGGCCCCTGGCTTGTAATATGAAGCTTGTATTATTTCAATTTGTGTCTAGAGTTGTGTTGTGATATCTTCCCATGAGTCCCTGATCTTGATCGTACACATTTGCGTGTATGATTAGTGTACGGTCGAATCGGGGGCGTCACAGCTGCTTCCCTACTTGGTTGACGCGCTCGAGGAGCTCGTGGACGAGATCGGTCCCATGGCAGAGGCAGAGGCTCCTGTCCTTTCTTCAGCTGCGCTGACGCGTGTCTTCAGCCACCTCCACCTTCGCGACCCTAGCGCTCGTCTTGACAAGCTGCTGGAGCATGTGGCTGAGGAACACTGCGCATCCACCGCCGCAGCCGTGAAATGTCAGGTGGAGGCCCTGCTGAAGAAGTTCCGCGGCTTTGCTTCCGCGCCTTCGACTGGAGGTGCCGCCACTCCTGTAGCTCCGGTCGGTGGCCAAGACAAAGGCGAGATCATCAAGGGAGGAGCGCCTCTCGCGGGCTTCGGTGGTGTTCAGGGATGGCCTGCGGCTCCTTTCCTGTTTTATTCCTGCAACATGCATCATGCCTCGTGGAGGCGTTAAACTTGCGTTTGATATTGTGATATTGTGAGAACAATATGTCTTGTAATATTTGCTTGAGATTTTGTGATTTTCTCCCTATTTGCTTTACGTTCTACGTCGGCAGGGCCCGGCCCAGCGCATACCTCAGCCGCCATTGGGTCGTTCGGAGACTAGGACGAGACCAAGGGGTGAGGGGCTACATGACCAATTAGGCTCCTGAGTCGCGATGCTCAGGAGTCCCCCCTTGACGCGCAAACAGCTTATATGAGAGAGACGCTAGCGTAGGCTTAGTGTTCTACGTGGACAGGGCCCGGCTGCGCGCATACCTCAGCCGCCGTTGGGTCGTCCGGATCACCAGGACAAGACCAAGGAGTGAGGGGCTACGTGACCAGTTAGGCTCCTGAGTCGCGATGCTTAGGAGTCCCCCTTGACGTGCAAACAACCTTCATACCTTTGCCCTCGCCGAGGCTCGGCTCGAGAGGGGCGCGCGATGACCATGTCCCGGGGACCTGATTGGGTGGCGTACGCTTGGGCGTGACCCGAGCGCAGCCCCCGTTCCCAGCCCCCTCGCGCGAATCTCCCGAGGGGAGGCGTTGCGGTGAGGCCGGATACTGAGCTCAAGGGCTCCCTAAAGTTGATACGGCCACGGGGCCGCCCTCAGTTGTTTATCACCAGCGCGGAGCATGGTGCTTCCGCACTTGCACGGGCATAGCCACTCCTCGGCAGTGTCGACGGCTAGCGCGGAGCATGGTGCTTCCACTGGTACGTGGGAGGGGACTCCCTACTGCGGAGAGCCCCCGGGGTGTGTACATCCCTGCCCTGACACGTGGCTTGCACGGCAGGGCTAGACGAGGTGTGTCTGGGCACTCGTGAGCCAGCGTGGGACTCACGAGGCCCTACCTCAAGGCAGGTTGCGCCTGGTCTTGGTTTTTTTTGCTGCGAAGGTCCTGCGAGGTGGTTAGACGACCTTCGCCGAGCGAATATCCTGAGGTTATCGCGTGAGAAGGCCAAGCACCAACGGCCCCAGGATGTGACATGAACGGGACCGCCCGCCAGACAGAGCTCGGCCATTGGATTTATCGATGCTGCAGGGACGGGCCCAAGCACAGATGTCGTGCCTAACCTTTCTGATGCAAAGGTTCCTGAAGAAAGACGATCGGTGCGCGGCTCCCAGGGTGGGTGACAATCAAGCAGGTGATAGTCAGAGATAGATTAAGTATGGAAATCAATCTGGCTCAAGTAAACGTAGGGGAGGTACATGCCACTGGGTCAGGCCCGAGCGGCTTGGGGATGATGCAACCCGAGGGGCGCCCCCAACAAGGTAGGCTAAAGACATAAAAGGGATACATGCCACAGGGACGGACCCACGCGGCCTAGGAATGATGCAGCCTTGAGGGCGCTCCCAGCTAAATAAACTTGGAAAATGTCACCTGGTTCTGTTGATGGAGGGATGTTGGGGCAGCTGAAGGTACGCGGCAAAGGGGTTGCTCCTCACGAGCCACCGGGGCCCTGAGCATCGGGAGGCTCTGGGGGTCCATGCGGTTCCTTGAGGACTGTCTCCATCTCCGTCAGGACGGCGGGGTGCGTGGCCTCCTGAGTCGCCAGGACACACCGCAGGTTGCGCTGATAAGCAGACGCCACGCTCGGCAGGCCAAAAGGCCTGCAAACGTAGCTGTGCGGTGGGCCCTCGCAGCGTCCCACGCGCGAAGGCCAGAAGGGCTCCTGAGACGCGGCCCTGTTGAGCCCTGGGACGTCGATGCAGACGCGCAGCCCGGCATCCTCGCCTGGATGGGAGGCTGCGCCAGGTGAGCGGCGATTGCCGCGCATGGCCCTCGCATCCTGCAGCTCCTGAGTGGTCTTGGTAATGAACTCCTGAGCGCTGGGCGCTCCTCGCCTTGCGTCCTCCTGAGGGAAACGTGCCACAAAGCACGCCTCTAGATGGTGCCCGAGCGCCTCCCTCGTGATGTTGGCAAGGTCTGAGGCACTCCAGAAGAGAGCCCCCGAGCCCTGCCCGAGAAGGGCGCTAGGTGTGCTTTCCTATGCGATGGAGGGAGGCGCCCCAGGTGCGGGCGCCGATCTAGTCGTGGCGCCGCTTGCCTGAGGCCCTGCGCGGAGCAGCTTCTTCTTCTTCTTGGGGGTGGCCTCAGGATGACACTCGCCCTTGCTGTATGGGTCGTCAATTGCTGCAGCTTGGAAGGCATGCTCGGGGGAGCACACTGCATATCTTTCTTCACACGAGGCTGTGATGATTCCACCACTTCCTGGCATCTTTAGGACATTGTAGCCGTGATGGGTCACCACCATGAACTTGGCCAGGGCTGGGTACCCGAGGATTGCATTGTATCAGACGGATGTGGGTGACGTCGAAGTCGATGAGCTCGGTGCGGTAGTTGTCGCGCTGCTCGAAGGTGACTGGGAGGCGGACCTGCCCGATCGGGGTGGTGGAGCCGTCAGTCGCTCCTGAGAAAGCCTTGGTAGGCTGAAGCTGATCATACGACACTTGGAGGTTGTCGAACGTGTCGACGGACAGGACGTTGAGCCCTGCGCCGCCGTTGATAAGGGTCTTTGTGACTTGCACGTTGCTGATGACTGGTGAACAAAGCATCGGGAGGGCACCAGCGGTAGCCGCGCACTTGAGCTGATCTGCCGAGCTGAACGTAATAGTGCACTTGGACCACATGAGCGGGCGTGTGGCCTCGAGCTTGGGGAGGACTGCATTCACTTCACGAGCAAACTGCTTGAAGATACGCTGCGAGGCTGGGGCTTGAGCTCCGCCCAAGATGTATGCGATAGCACGCGGCTCCTGGAAGCCCCCAGCCCCCTCGTCTTGATGGTGGTCATCATTCCTTCTTGGTGGTGGCGGTAGTGGAGGAAGATCAGCGTTGCCCTGGGGGCGATCCTCTAGAGGCTGATCCCTCCAGGCGCCCTCGCGAGGCTGATCCTGCTAGCGGTCCTCGCGAGGCCGGTCGCGCCACTCCTGGCGCAGGCCACGGTCATCCCAGCGTCCGCCACCATGATACGTCCATTTTGCATCATGCTTTTATATCGATATTTATTGCATTATGGGCTGTTATTACACGTTATGTCACAATAATTATGCCTATTCTCTCTTATTTTACAAGGTTTACATAAGGAGGGAGAATGCCGACAGCTGGAATTCTGGGTTGGAAAAGGAGCAAATATTAGAGACCTATTCTGCACAACTCCAAAAGTCCTAAAACTCCACGAAAGTTATTTTTGGAAATAATAACAAATATTGGGCGGAAGAAGTACGTCAGAGGGGGCCCCACCTGGCCATGATGGTGGGGCGCGCGCCCTACCCCCCAGGGCGTGCCCCCTGCCTCATGGGCCCCATGTTGGCTCTCCGATGGCCATCTTCTGCTATATGAAGTCTTTCGTCAAGGGAAAAAATCATAAGCAACCTTTCGGGAGAGACTCCGCCGCCACGAGGAGGAACCTTGGTGGAACCAATCTAGGGCTCCGGAAGAGCTGTTCTGCCGGGGACACTTCCCTCCGGGAGGGGGCAATCATCACCATCGTCATCACCAACGCTCCTATCATCAGGAGAGGGCAATCTCCATCAACATCTTCACCAGCACCATCTCCTCTCAAAACCCTAGTTCATCTCTTGTATCCAATTCTTGTCTCCAAGTCCGGGATTGGTACTAGTAGGTTGCTAGTAGTGTTGATTACTCCTTGTAGTTGATGCTAGTTGGTTTACTTGGTGGAAGATCATATGTTCAGATCCTATATGCATATTAATACTCCTCTGATTATGAACATGAATATGCTTTGTGAGTAGTTACGTTTGTTCCTGAGGACATGGGAGAAGTCTTGCTATTAGTAGTCATGTGAATTTCAGATTCGCTCGATATTTTGATGAGATGTATGTTGTCTAGACTCTTTTGGTGTTATGTGAACGTCGATTACTTAACACTTCACAATTATTTGGGCCTATAGTAAGGCATGTGGAATTAATAAGTAGATGATGGGTTGCTAGAGTGATGTAAGCTTAAACCCTAGTTTATGCGTTGCTTCGTAAGGGGCTGATTTGGATCCATATGTTTCATGCTATGGTTAGGTTTACCTTAATACTTTTGTTGTAGTTGCGAATGCTTGCAATAGAGGTTAATTATAAGTGGGATTCTTGTTCAAGTAAGAACAGCACCCAAGCACCGGTCCACCCACATATCAAATTATCAAAGTACCGAACGCGAATCATATGAACGTGATGAAAACTAGCTTGACGATATTCCCATGTGTCCTCGGGAGCGCTTTCCTTCATATAAGAGTTTGTCCAGGCTTTTCCTTTGCTACAAAAAGGATTGGGCCACCTTGCTGCACTTTATTTACTTTTGTTACTTGTTGCTCGTTACAAATTATCCTATCACAAAACTATCTGTAACCACTTATTTTAGTACTTGTAGAGAATACCTTGATGAAAACCGCTTATCATTTCCTTCTGGTCCTCGTTGGGTTCGACACTCTTACTTATCGAAAGGACTACGATAGATCCCCTATACTTGTGGGTCATCAAGACTCTTTTCTGGCGCTGTTGCCGGAGAGTGAAGCGCCTTTGATAGGTGGAATTTGGTAAGGAAAAATTTATATAGTGTGCTGAAATTTACTGTCACTTGTTACTATGGAAAGTAATCCTCTGAGGGGCTTTTTTGGGGTATCTTCACCCCGACCAGTAGAGCAAAGAGTTGCTCCTCAACCCACTGAACCAATTGCAAATGAAAATGTTCCCTTTGAAGTTCCTTCGGGTATGTTAGAAAAACTGCTAGCTAATCCTTTATTAGGAGATGGAACAAAGCATCCTGATGAGCACCTAATCTATGTGGATGAAGTTTGTGGATTATTTAAGCTTGCAGGTATACCCAATGATGTTGTTAAGAAGAAGGTCTTTCCTTTTTGTTTGAAGGAAGATGCATCGACATGGTATAGGCTATGTGATGATACGGGGTCATGGAACTATAAACGATTGAAATTGGAATTTCATCAGAAGTTTTATCCGATGCATCTTGTTCATCATGATCGCAATTATATATATAATATTTGGCCTCGCGAAGGAGAAAGCATCACTCAAGCTTGGGGGAGGCTTAAATCAATGTTATATTCATGCCCCAATTATGAGCTCTCAAGAGAAATAATTCTTCAAATTTTTTATGCTCGGCTTTCTGAAAACAATCGCACCATGGTCAATACTTCTTGTGCTGGCTCTTTTATGATGAAGACTATTGCATTTAGATGGAATTTATTGGATAGAATTAAACGCAACTCTGAAGATTGGGATCTCGACGAAGGTAAGGAGTCAGGTATGACACCTAAGTTTGATTGTGTAAGTCTTTTATGGATACCGATGTTTTCCGTAAATTTAGCACTAAATATGGACTTGACTCTGAGATAGTAGCTTCTTTCTGTGAATCTTTTGCTACTTATGTTGATCTCCCCAAGGAGAAGTGGTTTAAATATCATCCTCCCGTAGAAGTAAAAGTAGCTGCACCTACTAAAGTTGAAGAAAAGACTGTCACTTATAATGATCTTGTTGTTCCTACTTCTTATGTTGAGAAACCACCTTTCCCTGTTAGAATAAAGGATCATGCTAAAGATTCAACTGTGGTTCGTAAAAGCAATATTAGAACTTATACACCTCCTGAGCAAATTAAAGTTGAACCTAATATTGCTATTGTTAAAGATCTCTTGGCTGATAATATTGATGGGCATGCTATTTATTTCTGCGGTGAAACTACTAGAATTGCCAAACCTTGTGCTAAAGATAAACATAGACCTGTGGTAGGCGTGCCTGTTATTTCTGTTAAAATAGGAGATCATTTTTATCATGGCTTATGTGATATGGGTGCTAGCGTTAGCGCTATACCTATTGCTTTATACAACGAAATTAAGCATGATATTGCACCTGCTGAGTTAGAAGATATTGATGTCACAATTAAGCTTTCCAATAGAGATACTATATCAGCAATGGGAATTGTTAGAGATGTTGAAGTCTTGTGTGGGAAAACTAAGTATCATGCTGATTTTCTTGTTCTTGGCTCCCCACAAGATAGCTTCTGTCCCATTATATTTGGTAGACCCTTCTTGAACATTGTCAATGCTAGAATAGACTGCAAAAAGAATGTTGTTACTATTGGCTTGGGTGATATGTCTCATGAGCTTAATTTCTCTAAATTTAGTAGACAACACCATGAAGAAGAATTGCCTAGTAAGGATGAAATTATTGGTCTTGCTTCTATTGATGTACCTCCTAGTGATCCTTTAGAACAATATTTGCTAGACCATGAAAATGATATGTTTATGCATGAAAGAAGGGAAATAGATGACGTATTGTTTAAACAGGAACCTATTCTGAAACACAACTTGCCCGTTGAAATCCTAGGGGATCCTCCTCCACCCAAGGGTGACCCCGTGTTCGAGCTTAAACCGTTGCCTGATACTCTTAAATATGCTTATCTTGATGAAAAGAAGATATATCATGTTATTATTAGTGCTAACGTTTCAGAGCATGAAGAAGAGAGATTATTGAAAACTCTGAAGAAGCACCGAGCTGCTATTGGATATACTCTTGATGATCTTAAGGGCATTAGTCCCACTCTATGTCAACATAAAATAAATTTGGAAGAAGATGCCAAACCAGTTCGTGATCATCAACGACGGCTGAATCCCAAGATGAAAGTAGTGGTAAGAAAAGAAATACTAAAGCTTCTGGAGGCAGGTATAATTTATCCCGTTGCTGATAGTCAGTGGGTAAGTCCTATCCATTGTGTCCCTAAGAAGGGATGTATTACTGTTGTTCCTAATGATAAAGATGAATTGATCTCGCAAAGAATTAGTACAGGTTATATGATGGTAATTGATTTCCGCAAATTAAATAAGGCTACTAAGAAAGATCATTACCCCTTACCTTTTATTGATCAAATGCTAGAAAGATTATGCAAACATACACATTATTGCTTTCTAGATGGTTATTCTGTTTTCTCTCAAATACCTATGTCAGCTAATGATCAATCTAAGACTACTTTTACCTGCCCTTTTGGTACTTTTGCTTATAGACGTATGCCTTTTGGTTTATGTAATGCACCTGCTACCTTTCAAAGATGCATGATGGCTATATTCTCTGACTTTTGTGAAAAGATTTGTGAGGTTTTCATGGACGATTTCTCCGCCTATGGATCCTCTTTTGATGATTGCTTGAGCAATCTTGATCAAGTTTTGCAGAGATGTGAAGAAACTAATATTGTCTTGAATTGGGAAGAGTGCCACTTTATGGTTAATGAGGGTATTGTCTTGGGGCATAAAGTTTCTGAAAGAGGTATTGGAGTTGATAAAGCCAAGGTTGATGCTATTGAAAAGATGCCATGTCCCAAGGACATCAAAGGTATAAGAAGTTTCCTTGGTCACGCTGGATTTTATAGAGGTTCATTAAGGACTTCTCAAAAAATTCTTGGCCTCTGACTAATTTATTACAAAAAGATATACTATTTGTCTTTGATGATGATTGTGTAGAAGCATTTGAAATACTTAAGAAAGCATTGATCTCTGCACCTATTGTTCAGCCACCTGATTGGAATTTACCCTTTGAAATTATGTGTGATGCTAGTGATTATTATGTAGGTGCTGTTCTAGGGCAAAGGGTTGATAAGAAATTAAATGTTATTCAATATGCTAGTAAAACTCTAGACAATGCTTAGAGAAATTATGCTACTACTGAGAAAGAATTCTTAGCAGTTGTATTTGCTTGTGATAAGTTCAGACCTTATATTGTTGATTCTAAAGTAACTATTCACACGGATCATGCTGCTATTAAATATCTTATGGAAAAGAAAGATGCTAAACCTATAATTATTAGACGGGTTCTCTTGCTACAAGAATTTGATTTACATATTGTCGATAGAAAGGGAGCTGAGAACCCCGTTGCAGATAACTTGTCTAGGTTAGAAAATGTTCTTGATGACCCACTACCTATTAATGATAGCTTTCCTGATGAGCAATTAAATGTCATAAATGCCTCTTGTAGTACTCCGTGGTATGCTGATTATGCTAATTACATTGTTGCTAAATTTATACCACCTAGTTTCACATACCAGCAAATGAAAAAGTTTTTCTATGACTTGAGACATTACTTTTGGGATGACCCACATCTTTATAAAGAAGGAGTAGATGGTGTTATTAGACGTTGTGTACCTGAGCATGAACAGGAATAGATCCTACGCAAGTGTCACTCCGAGGCTTATGGAGGGCACCACGCTGGAGATAGAACTGCACATAAGGTATTGCAATCTATTTTTTATTGGCCTACTCTCTTCAAGGATGCCCGTAAGTTTGTCTTATCTTGTGATGAATGTCAAAGAATTGGTAATATTAGTAAACATCAAGAAATTCCTATGAACTATTCACTTGTTATTGAACCATTTGATGTTTGGGGCTTTGATTATATGGGACCTTTTCCTGCCTCTAATGGATATACACATATTTTAGTTGTTGTTGATTACGTTACTAAGTGGGTAGAAGCTATTCCGAGTAGTAGTGCTGATCATAACACTTCTATTAATATGCTTAAAGAAGTTATTTTTCCGAGGTTTGGAGCCCCTAGATATTTAATGACTGATGGTGGTTCACATTTTATTCATGGTGCTTTCCGTAAAATGCTTGCTAAGTACGATGTTAATCATAGAATTGCATCTCCTTATCACCCACAGTCTAGTGGTCAAGTAGAATTGAGTAATAGAGAGCTCAAATTAATTTTGCAAAAGACAGTCAATAGGTCTAGAAAGAATTGGTCCAAGAAACTTGATGATGCATTATGGGCCTATAGAACTGCATATAAAAATCCTATGGGTATGTCTCAGTATAAAATGGTTTATGGAAAAACATGTCATTTACCTCTCGAACTAGAACATAAGGCATACTGGGCTATTAAAGATCTCAACTATGATTTCAAACTTGCCGGTGAGAAGAGGCTATTTGATATTAGCTCACTTGATGAATCGAGAACCCAAGCTTAAGAAAATGTCAAGTTGTTTAAAGAAAAAGTTAAAAGATGGCATGACAAAAGGATACAAAAGCGTGAGTTTAATGTAGGTGATTATGTATTGCTATACAACTCTCGTTTAAGATTTTTTTGCAGGAAAACTTCTCTCTAAATGGGAAGGTCCTTACGTTATCGAGGAGGTCTATCGCTCCGGTGCCATAAAAATCAACAACTTCGAAGGCACAAACCCGAAGGTGGTGAACGGTCAAAGAATCAAACATTATATCTCAGGTAATCCCATAAATGTTGAAACTAATATTATTGAAACCGTAACCCCGGAGGAATACATAAGGGACACTTTCCGGAACGTTTCAGACTCTGAAAAGGAATAGGTATGTGGTACGGTAAGTAAACCGACTCTGAAACTGTTTTAAGGCAATATTTCTCCGTTTTGGAATATTTAGAAAAATAGAAAAATAAGAAGCAATCCGGGAAGGACACGAGGGCCCCCCGAGGGTGGAGGGCGCGCCCTACCCCCTGGGCGCGCCCCCCTACCTCGTGGGCACCTCGTGTGCTCTCCGGACTCCGTTTTCTTGCACGATACATATTTTGGTAGGTAAAAATTCATTATATAACCTCCCGAAGGTTTTGACTCCTGTATCACGCAATTATCTTCTGTTCTTGTTTCGAGCTGTTTTCTGTCAGGGTTGTCAAGGCCAGGCATCATGTCGCCCCCCTCCTCCAACAATGGTGACAACGATGCTTGGCTAATGAAGATAGAGCTGAAGAGGGAAGAACCCATGGAGATCAATAAGGATGAAGGGATCAAGAAGGCCATGGAGGATCAAGCTCCGGCAGCAGAAGACATCCTTCAACTTGATCATAATCTTCTTACCCCAACTAAGATTGAAGCTTTCAAGATGATTGAGTTAGCTCGCATACAGAACAAGTATCTCACACGTGAAAAAATATTTTGTTGAAGGAGCATATCGTTGCACTCAAGGGCATTATCCGCAAGCTGGAGGACCTCTTACGTTTGATGTGCTACTATGCATCATCACCTCCACCTTCCTCACCAACAAAGAAGGAAACATAATCACATGGGTATGGGCACTCCCCTTGGCAACTGCCAAGCTTGGGGGAGGTGCCCCGGTATCGTATCACAACCACACTCCTTTCCTTACCATTTTTCTTAGTTCGATCCTATTAGTAGTATCTTGATCTAGTAGAATAAAGTTTATGGCATGATCTAGTCTTGAGTATTTGCTTTATGATCCCTCTATGTAATCGAGTCCGTGAGCTATATAATAAAGATTAGTGTTGAGTCAAGGGCTTGATTATTTTGCCATGATCTTGAGTGAATAAAAAAAGAGAAAAATAATAAAAAGAAATAAAGAGTTCATATTGATCTTATTGAGAGTAATGACTTCACATAGGAAGAGTATGATGATTAAAAGTTGTTGGGAGTTGGCAAACATAGCTTTGGTCATCATTGCAATTAATAGGAAGTAATAAGGAAAGAGAGGTTTCACACACACACACACACACACACACACACACACACACACACACACACACACACACACATATATATATATATATATATAATCATGGACATCTTTTATGATTGGGAGCACTCATTAAAATATGACATGTTAAAGAGTTGACGTTGGACAAGGAAGACAACGTAATGAGTTATGTTTTCTTATATCTGAGATAAAGTATATTGTCATGGATCATCCAACATGTTGAGCTTGCCTTTCCCCCTCATGCTAGCCAAATTCTTAGCACCAAGTAGAGATACTACTTGTGCTTACAAAAACCCTTAAACCAGTTTTGCCATGAGAGTCCACCATACCTACCTATGGATTGAGTAAGATCCTTCAAGTAAGTTGTCATCGGTGAAAGCAATAAAAATTGCTCTTTAAATATGTATGACTTATTAGTGTGGGAGAAAATAAGCTTTATACGATCTTGTGATGTGGAAGAAATAAAAGCGACGGACTGCATAATAAAGGTTCATATCACAAGTGGCAATATAAAGTGACGTTCTTTCGCATTAAGATTTTGTGCATCCAACCCTGAAAGCGCATGAAAACCTCTGCTTCCCTCCGTGAAGGGCCTATCTTTTACTTTTATCTGTTACCACTTATTTCATTACTTGCAGAGAATACCTTGCTGAAAACCGCTTATCATTTCCTTCTGCTCCTCGTTGGGTTCGACACTCTTACTTATCGAAAGGACTACGATAGATCCCCTATACTTGTGGGTCATCACACCACGTCCTCCTCCTCGGCCGTAGCCCCGGTCATTGCGCTCGGGGCGTCGATCGAAGCGTCCTTCTCGAATGGCCCTGAGCTCTTGACAGTCGCTGGTGTTGTGGCTATGCAGGTTGTGGAAGGCGTAGAACGGTCAGCTGCTCTTGGATGACTCGGGTGGTGTCCGGCTCTGCCGCGAGCACGGATGCTCCCTTGCGATTCACATCCTTGGCCTTGGCTTTCTTCTCCTCCGAGTCCGCAGCTGGGAGCTCGAGGAGGGAGAGCCGCCCCTCCTCAGCTCTTGCGCACTTGCTCAGGTTGAACAGCTCCAGAGACGTGCACATATCCTAGTGGATGGCGAGCTCCTCCTTCATCTTGACGTCACGGACGCCATCAGAGAACGTGGAGATGATGGCCTCGTCCGTCACCTTGGGGATCTTGAGACGAACATTATTGAAGCGCTGGATATACTTTTGCAGGGTCTCTCCTGGTTGCAGCTTGACGCGGCGCAGGTCTCCCGCGGCTGGAGGGCGGTCGCGAGAGCCCTGGAAGTAGGCGACGAAGCGGTCGCGCATCTCGTCCCAGGAGGAGATGGAGCCAGGAGGCAGGTTCAGGAGCCACGAGCGGGCGCCATCCTTGAGAGCCATGGGGAACCAGTTCGCCATGACTTTCTCGTCGCCGTTGGCCGCCTCGATGCTCAGCTCGTAGAGCTGCAGGAACTCCGCGGGGTCGGGGGTGCCGTCGTAGCGAGGAGGCAGATCCTTCTTGAACTTGCCCGGCCAGGCGATGCTACGCAGCTCGGGGGTGAAGGCGCGACAGCCTGCAGTGGTCACCGGGACTCTGCACTGGTGGAGAACTTGTCCTTGATGGGGTCCGCGTATCGCCACCGCAGACGGCACGCGGTCTTGCTGTGGTGGCGCAGGGAGCGCGGGGGCGTTCTCTCGTGGCCGAGGGACTTCTTGGCAGCTTCTTTCTTCTTGCGCGGGCGCCGGACGCGGTGGGTCACGTCATGGGGCTACGCGCCTTGGCGCCAAGACTCCGTTTTAGGGCAGAGGTGGTGGAGGCGCTCCTTGGGCTACACCACCCGCGGCTGGCGAAGGGCGAGGCAGCGAGAGGGACGGCGCAGGGGTGCCTCCTGCAGCACTGACAAGCTCAGCGATGCGGTCGAGCCAGTCCTCGTAGAGGTCGTCGACGAGGCGGTAGCGCAGGAGCTCGCGTGCCATGCCAGCGCTCGCTGGCCCACGGGAGCACGTCGAGCATGGGATGACGAACCGGCCGGGGTCAGCGATGGAGTGGCAGTGCGGCCATCCCGCCGCACTGAGGGGTGCAGCAAGGATGCTTGCTGCTCGTTCCCCACCGGGCCGGTGGCGGCGTTGGCGGCAGGCGACGGAGAACGACGGGGTGGCCCGCCGACGGGAGCCGTCTGAGCAACGCGGGTTGCGAGGGTAGCCCGACGCTCATCACGTGCTCGGCGAGCGTCCGCCATGGAGGTGAGGAAGCAACGGGACGTGGAGTGACGGAAGGAAAGCTTCGGCGCTCCCTTACCTGGCGTGCCAAATGTCGGATCTCGGGTTCCGGCAAAACCCTCAAGGTTCGAACATTGGCGTGCACATGAAGATCTCCCCCTACCGATCCATGCCCTAACCTCGCTACGATCTCAGAGGCTAGCTCGACGAACTCGCAATACAAGGGACACAAGATTTATACTGGTTCGGGCCACCATTGTGGTGTAATACCCTACTCCAGTGTGTGGTGGTGGATTGCCTCTTGGGCTGAGGATGAACAGTACAAGGGGAAGAACAGCCTCCTGAGGCGAGGTGTTCTTGTGCTTGGCTAACTTCTGTGGGTGAGGATTACTCAAGATGAGATGCCTCCTACTATGGTGGCTAGTCCTATTTATAGAGGCCCTGGTCCTCTCCCCAAATATTGAGCGGGAAGGGAGACAACAACAGCCGAGTTAAAAGGGGACAACTAGTACAAGCTATCCTGACAAAAGCAGTCTTCGTCTGCAAAAGGCTCTGGTGGTGACGCCGCCTTGCGCTCCATGGTGACCTCCGTCCTGCCGTCCTGCTGGTCTTGGTCTCGTTGCACCGATATGGAAACCTTTGCTTGACGCCTCGGTACTCCTCGCCTGCGCTTGCCTCCTTAGCACCAAAGAGGAAACAAGGACACTGTGCACGTTGGCGCCCGCCTGGCCTTGCTCGTCATGGCTCACGTCACGAGAACCTCGCGAGGTTTGCCTTGCCTTGATCTCTCCGCCCCTCGCGAGCCAACCTGGTGAGGCCGCTCCCGAGGAGGTCTTGCATCGTCTACCTCGCAAGGCTTGGCCCCTCGCGAGGGTCTTGAATGCTTGTTGGTGAAGATGGGTCGTACGGGCCCGCTCGCAGAGCCACGCCGTGGGCCGCAGGCAGGCAAGTCTGGGGACCCCCGTTCCCAGAACGCCGACAGTCGCCTCTTCCTCCTGCTGCACCGCTGATTCCGTGTCCTTCCGCCTCCCCTGACGTCTTGGAGCGTGCCATTTCTGAGATGACCCAGCTGTGAGAAGATCTTCAGGGCGCCGAACCCCACCTGGTAGCTGGGCGCCTGGAGCTGGTCTCTGGCTGGCTTCATTCTGACGTGTCCATTCGGGCGGCGCTGAGCCAGGCCATGGCGACCTCCGAAGGGGAGAAGCAGGCTGCCGCCCAGGTAGCAGCTGCTCGCTAGGCGGCGCTGAAGGACGCCGAGGCTGCCCAGGGTCGCTGCCGGGTGCTGGAGGCCGAGCTAAAGACCCTGCGTGATGAGCGTGTGGAAGAAGCTCGTGGCCGCAAGGCAGAGGAGGAGAAGATGAAGGCCTGGAAGGACGCCATCAAGGGTCGCGACGCCGAGCTGGAGTAGTAGGGGAAGGCGCAGGCCGCTGAGCGCGGCCGGCTGAAGGAGCTGGAGCGGAACGTGAAGGCGGAGAAGGCCGAACTTGACGCCAAGGCGAAGGTTCTGGCCACGGACCGCACGGCCTTCACGCTCCTCGAGGAGAGGTCTCGCGTGGCACTAAAGGCACTCTGTGAGAAGGGCTTGGAGAAGCCGCTGACCAACGACGAGGACGGCCCCGCCCAGCTGCTTCCCTACTTGGTTGAGGCGCTTGAGGAAGTCGTGAGAAGCATCGGCCCCATGGCAGAGGAAGAAGCTCGCGTCTTTTCTTCAGCTGCGCTGACGCGCATCTTCAGCCACCTCCATCTTCACGATCCTGCCACCCGCCTTGACGAGCTACTGGAGCCTGTGGACAACGAGCACTGCGCAGCCGTGAAGGGTCAGGTGGAGGCCCTGCTGAAGTAGTTCCGCACCTTCGCTCCCGCGCCTTCGACCGGCGGTGCTACTAATCCTGCAGCCCCGGTCGGTGGTACAGGTGAAGGCGACGCCACAAAGGTAGGAGCACCTCTTGCGGACGCCGCCGGTGTCCAGGGATGACTTGCTTGCGGCTACTTTCCTGTTTAAACTCCTGCAACATGTACCGTGCCTCGTGGAGGTGTTTAAACTTGTGTTTGATACTCGGAAAACAATATGTCTTGTAATATTTTCTTTGAGATTTTGCGATTTCCTTCCCATTTGCTTTACGTTCTACGTCGGTAGAGCCTGACCCCGCACATACCTCAGCAGCCGTTGGGTCGTCCGGATCACCAGGACGAGACCAAGGAGTGAGGGGCTACGTGGCCAGTTAGGCTCCTGAGTCGCGATGCTCAGGAGTCCCACTTGACACGCAAACAGCTTATGGAAAGGAGATGCAAGGGTAGGTCTAGTGTTCTGCATCGGCAGGGCCCGACCCCGCGCATACCTCAACCGCCATTGGGTCGTCCGGATCACCAGGACGAGACCAAGGAGTGAGGGGCTACGTGGCCAGTTAGGCTCCTGAGTCGTGATGCTCAGGAGTCCCCCTTGACGCTCAAACGACCTTCATACATTTGTCCTCGCCGAGGCTTGGCTCAGGAGGGGCGCGCGACGACCAGGTCCGGGGGACCTGGCTAGGTGGCGTACGCTTGGGCGTGACCCGAGCGCAGCCCCCATGCCCAGCCCCCTCGCGCGACTCCCCCGAGGGGAGGTGTTGCAATGAGGCCGGACACTGAGCTCAAGGGCTCCCTGAGGTTGATACGGCCGTGGTGCCGCCCTCAGTTGTTTATCACCAGCGCGGAGCATAGCGCTTCCGCACTTGCACGGGCATAGTCGCTCCTCGGCATTGTCGACAGCCAGCACGGAGCATGGTGCTTCCACTGGTACGTGGGAGGGGACTCCCTACTGCGGAGAGCCCCGCCCTGACACATGGCTTGCACGGCAGGGCTAAACGAGGAGCTAGCGCGGGACTCACGAGGCCCTACCTCAAGGCGGGTTGCGCCTAGTCTTGGTTCTTGATGGCTGTGGCGGTCCTGCGAAATGGTTAAACAACCTGCACTGAACGAATCTCCCGAGGTTATCACATGAGAAGGCCAAGCACCAACGACCCCAGGAGGTGACGTGAACAGGACCGGCCCGCCAGACAGAGCTCAGCCGTTGGATTTATCGATGCTGCAGGGACGGGCCCGAGCACAGACGCCGTGCCTAGCCTTCTTATGCGAAGGGTCCTGAAGAAAGACGGTCGGTGCGCGGCTCCCATGGTGGGTGACAGTGAAGCAGGTGATAACCATAGATAGATTACGCATGAAAAGCAGACTAGCTTAGATAAATGCGTGAACGATACATGCCACCCGGTCGGACCCGAGTGGCTTGGGGATGATGCAGCCCGAGGGGCGCCCTCGGCAAGGTAAGCTAAAGACATAAAAAAAGGGATACACGGCGCAGGGACGGAGCCACGCGGCCTGGGAATGATGCAGCCTGAGGGGCGCTCCCAGCTAAATAAACTTAGAAGATGTCACCTGGTTCTGTTGTCGAAGGGGTGTTGAGGCAGCTGAAGACGCGTGATGAAGGGGTTGCTCCTCACGAGCCACCGGGGCCCTGAGCCTCGGGAGGCTCTGGGGGTCCAGGCGGTTACTTGAGGACCATCTCCATCCCCACCAGGACTGTGTGGTGCCTAGCCTCCTGAGCCGCAGGATGCTCTGCAGGTTGCGCTGGAAGGTGGACGCCACGCACGGCAGGCCAAAAGGCATGTGAACGTAGCTGTAAGACTGGCCCTCGCAGCGTCCCATGCGCGAAGGCCAGAAGAGCTCCTAAGATGTGGCCCTGTTGAGCCCTGGGACGTCGATGCAGACGCGCAGCCCGCCATCCTTGCCTGGATGGGGAGCCGCCCCAAGTGAGCGACGGTTGAGGGAGTCCTGGATTAGGGGGTATCTGGACAGCCGGACTGTGTACAACGTCCGGACTATAGAAGCGTGAAGATACAAGACTCAAGACTTCAGCCCGTGTCCGGATGGGACTTTCCTTGGCGTGGAAGGCAAGCTTGGCGATCCGGATATTATAACCTAGCCCTCTCCGGTGCCTATATAAACAGGAGAGGTTGGTCCTTAGAAGGCCGATCACAATTACAATCATACCATCATAGGCTAGCTCCTAGGGTTTAGCCTCTATGATCTCGTGGTAGATCTACTCTTGTACTACCCATATCATCAGTATTAATCAAGCAGGAAGTAGGGTTTTACCTCCATCGAGAGGGCCCGAACCTGGGTAAACATCCGTGTCCCTTGCTTCCTGTTACCATCAGCCTTGACGCACAGATCGGGACCCCCTACCCGAGATCCGCCGGTTTTGACACCGACATTGGTGTTTTCATTGAGAGTTTCTCTGTGCCGTCGCCGTCAGGCTCGATGGCCCCTTCAATCACCATTGACGACGCTGTCCAGGGCGAGACTTTCCTCCTAGGAGCACCGGACAGTCACGACGAGCACGGCTTAGGCCTGATGTTGGACAAAGCTCGGGGTACCACCCCCGCAGTAGCCTTGGATTTAAATCCGGACCATGCCGTGTTGCCTGGGGACGGAGGGCTGGACCCCACCCCGCAGGCCGCACACTTATCAGCGATGGAGCCGAACACGGGCCTTACCTTTACGACGACCTATGACTCTGGACCCCCGGATTCGTATCCGGATGTTGAGTCCCGTCCGCGCACTCCCGAGCCAGGTTGGGCTCCGGTAATGGAGTTCACTACCGCGGACATTTTTCAGCACTCACCCTTTGGCGACATGCTAAACTCATTGAAGACTCTCTCTTTGACAGAAGTTTCTGGGCCTAACTACGTCCGGTTCGAGTAGGAAGCAGGCGGCGAAGAAATTTGTTGCCCGCCCACCACCCACTTCATATCCACGATCGATGATTTAACCGACGTGCCTGACTTCGACTCCGAAGACATCGACGGTATGGACGACGATGCAGGAGAAGATGCGGAATCTATGGGGCGCGGACTTCCCCTCGTCACACACGACATATACATGGTGGATACACCCAAAGAGGACAAAGGCGACAATCCGGACGATAAAACCCCCGGAAAAAAGCCAAAGCGACGGCGTAGACGCCGTTCTAAATCCAGCAACAGTAAAAATAGTGACAAGAGCGCCAGAAGGATTGATACTACAATTAACTCCGAAGGCAACAACGACCATATGGATTCAGCGATGGAGCAGGACGAACCAGGTCACCCAGAACACAGTTCGGAGCAGACGCCCGAGGATAATGATCCCGACGGACGAGGTCATCAAGCCAAACCAGCACATGAAAATAGTCTGGATAATGATGCGATCCCAGAAAAACATGTGGAACGAGATAACCTCCACAGAAAGCTTACGGCCACCGCAAGAAGTCTAAAGAAGCAGAAGCAACAGCTCAAAGCCGCACAGGAAACGCTCAACCGTAGATGGAACAAAGTGCTAGACACTGAAGAAAGATACATCGATGATCGCCGTACAAAGAGCTATCCAAAACGCAAGCTACTGCCAGAATTCGATGACGAAGCTGTGCCACTTCGTAGCCCCAACAAGGCGGCTACCGACGCCGCACACGATCCACGTGAACACCTGAATAAGAAAGCTGGCGCAACCAGGTCCATTTATGGATCCAAAGGACGCACCCCGGAGAGGGACTATGGTCACCAAAACGATTATGCCAATCGCATACCAGTCCGGAATAAACACCGGACACAACAACAGCCGACGGCATGCCACAGCACGTCCAGATACAGAGGGGCTGCTCACCCCCTATGCTTTACCGATGAAGTACTGGACCATGAATTCCCACAGGGCTTTAAACCTGTGAACATAGAGGCATACGACGGAACGATGCACCTGTGGGTCCGGATCGAAGACTTTATCCTACACATACATATGGCTCGTGGGGATGACCTTCACGCCATCAAATACCTCCCCCTCAAGCTGAAGGGACCAACTCGACACTGATTGAAAGGCCTCCCCGAAAATTCAATTGGGAGCTGGGAGGAACTCGAGGACGCTTTCAGGGCCAACTTTCAAGGGACCTATATCCGGCCTCCGGATGCGGACGACTTAAGTCACATAGTCCAACAGCCCGGAGAATCCGCCCGCATGTTTTGGAACAGATTCCTCACTAAGAAGAATCAAATTGTTGACTGTCCGGATGCCGAAGCCTTAGCAGCATTCAAACACAGCATCCGTGACGAGTGGCTCACCAGACACCTCGGCCAAGAAAAGCCAAGGACAATGGCAGCCCTAACAAGCCTTATGACCCGCTTTTGCGTGGGAGAAGATAGCTGGCTAGCCCGTAAAGGCACCAGCGATCCGAGCACATCCGAAATAAGGGATGGCAACGGGAAGCCACAGCGTCATAAAAACAAACGCCAAAACAAGGAAGAGAGCCCGGATAACACGGCGGTTAATGCCGGATTCGGGGGCTCTCGACCTAATCAGCAAAACAAGCCATCTAAAGGCAGCAAAGAGGGACCGTCCGGTCTGAATAGAGTCCTAGACAGACTATGCCAAATCCATGGCACCCTTGACAAACCTGCAAACCACACGCACAGAGAGTGCTGGGTCTTCAAGCAGGCCGGCAAATTAAATGCCGAACACAAGGAAAGGGAAACACCAAGTGAAGACGAGGATGAACCTCGCCGGCCGAGCACTGAAGAACAGAAAAAATTCCCGCAGAGGTTAAAACAGTGAACATGATCCACACGACTCGCACATCCATGAGGAGGCACAAACGTGCGCATAGAGACGCGCTCGATATAGAGCCCATCATACTCACGCCTAACCACTGGATGCCTTATCTTATCACTTTCGATGACTTGGATGACCGAACTAGTATTCGGCACGGAGGATCAAAGGCCTTGGTGCTTGACCCGATAATCGACGGATACCGTCTCATCGGCGTCCTTATGGACGGCGGCAGCAGTCTCAATCTAATATATGAGGACACTGTCCGCAGGATGGGGATAGACCCATCCAGAATTAACCAAAGCAACACCACCTTTGAAGGGGTGATACCAGGCGTTGAAGCAAATAGAAGAGGCTCGATCACACTGGAGGTAACATTCGTCTCTCCAGGCAAGTCCAGAAGCGAAGAACTACTCTTTATCATCGCATCCTTCCAAAGCGACTATCACGCAGTGCTCGGAAGAATGGCCTTCGCCCGCTTCAACGCATTGCCGCACTATGGCTACCTTACACTTAAGATGCCCGGTCCACATGGCGTCATCACCGTTAGCGGACTAACAGAGCGCTCGTCACGAGCAGAGGAACACACGACGGCCCTTGCGGCCGGACTATAAGCGGCCTCCAATATCAGAGAACATGACTGGTCCTTAAAGACCACAGACTCGGCTAGACGAGTCTGGTCGCCCGGATAAAATTGAACCAGGGCACCGTACATGTAATCCCATAGTGGACACCAGGGACTATAAATACTTAACATAGCCCCACGGCTGGCTCAACCTTATGGGCAGGCCAACATCTTACACTTCTATTATCGATCGCATACTTACGAGTTTTCCTTTTATCCACAGACAACGCTCGCGCGATACCCTTCCAGGATACGGCACAACGGAGACAAAGGCGCAGACGTGCAGCAGGGCCCCGTTTAACAGGTTTCTTTTTCGATTAAGCCCATGTGTAAACCTTTTTATTGCCTCTTGTTGTTTAACCATCCCATGGGTCCCATACCCACAGAGGATACTGCCGTTTTTGGCATCTCGCCACGACAGATTAACGCACGTACCTGGAAAAACAGGGTTTATAACGAATGGGCATTCTTGAGCCCATCGACTATTATAAAGTCCGAATACCCTCGGGAGTGTTCGGCGTCACGAGTTTGGCCTTATATGCAGCAGCTCCGAATCATGTCTTTGGTCAAATGTTGGGTTTTCCCGGCTCCTAGGTTTGCCGCCTTACGTTCCGTTACTATCGGCTAAGGTGGCCAAAGGAGAACTACTGCGAATGTGCCCCGGTTATTCCGGACGAGCACCTCAGTAGAGAAAGCCAAAAACTGACTGTCATGATATAGCGAGAGACTGTTCAACCACTCGAAGACTTATCGGAATCTTTAGGATTCCTCCGCATTAACGAAGGACCGTTGCCCGGTCATGTACACACGCGCACGTATTCGGATGCACGCGAAATGTACCAGGGGCTACATAGTAGCCCCAACATTAATTCCCATGGCTAAGCGAAAGTGTTACAGCTATATAGTCCGGTTGCCTAGTTCGACGTGCCATCACCTCCTTCATGGACCAAGACGTTGGATCAAGTGTGATTATGCATATTTTTTGCGAACACCCCCGCATTGTTTGCGTGGGAGCTGAAGCCGACGACTGCTATCTTTCGGATTACACATGCATATATAGCCTTATAACCAAAATAACATTGTTCTTACAATAATTCGATTTCTCACTGGAATAATACATTCTTCGAGCATCGCGCCTCTATGAGGCAGGCACCTTCTGTGACCTGTGCCAAGTAGTGCTCAGCCGGATATTGTCCCCCCGCCGGATCTTGGGTCGCTATAATATTTTTTGACAGAAAGACTGTAAGGGAACCCCCTACAGTATAGTTGGTGCAACAAACCCAAATTGCAAGTACAGTGCTTTGAACCTGGGTGGGTGGGAAGGCATCAGCCCCTTCCCACCACTAGGCTATGCCTTAGTCTGCTGGGTCGCTATAATATTGGCCTCCATATCCGTCCAATAGGCTTTAACGCGGGCAAGAGCCATCCGCGCACCCTCTATGCACGCCGACCTCCTCATGGCATCGATCCGAGGCACGACCCCAAGGAATTGCTGCACCAGGCCAAAGTAATTGTCCGGCTTAAGCCCTTCCGGCCAAAGATGGTCTATCACAGACTGCATTGCAAGGCCGGACAGCCTGTTAAGTTCCGCTACAGCAGCCATCTTTTCATTTAATGGCAGAGGGCGAGTGGGAGCATTGAATTGCGACCAGAAAAGCTTCGCCACTTCTTTATCACCCTGACCCTCGAAGAACTTGGCAGCGTCAGCCGTACTCTTCGCCAAATCCACATACGCGTCCGCAGGATGTCGGCATTCTGGGAACGGGGGTACCTAGACTTGCCTGCCTGCGGCCTGCGGCGTGGCTCAAGGTGTGGCCCAGTACGGCCCATCTTCGTCAGCAAAAGCTCAAGACTCTCGCGAGGGGCCAAGCCTCGCGGGGCGGACGACAGGAAGCCTCCTCAGGCACGGCCTCGCGAGCCAGCGGAGAGATCAAGGCGGGGTACCTCACGAGGTGCCCATGACGCAAGCCATGACGACCAAGGGCGTCAGGCGGGCGCTAGCCCGCTCAGTGTCCTCATTTCCTCTTTGGTGCAAAGGAGGCAAGCGCAGGAGAGAGCATCAAGCAAAGGCAACCATTTTGGTGCAACAAGACCAAGACCAACACAACGGCAGGAAGGAGGTCATCGTGGAGCCCAAGCCGGCGTCACCGTCAGAGTCTTTGGCAGGCGAGGACCGACTTTAGTCAGGATAAGTGTACTAGATGTTCCCCTTCAAAATGGCCAATTGTTGGCGCCCTTCCCGCTCAATATTTGGGAAGAGGCCCAGGGCCTCTGCCTATAAATAGGACTAGCCACCCACAGGGTAGAGGCAGCCAGATATCAATCTTGGAGAGGGAGAGAGAGAGAGAAGCGACTGAACTCCCCCTAGTAGTTCGTCGCACCGGCCAAGAACAGACCCTCGCGAGGCTGTTCTTCCTTGTACTGTTCATCATAAGCCCCTGAGGCAATCCACCACACCACACCTTTGGAGTAGGGTATTACACCACAATGGTGGCCCGAACCAAGATATAAACCTAGTGTCCCTTGTGTTGCTCTTTGTGTAGTTTAGATCCTTGCGAGGCGACGAGGTGTAGGTAGGTTGGAGGTGAGATCTCCGCGTGCACCCCAGAGTTCGAACCTAGAGGATCTGCCGGAACCTGAAATCCGACATTTGGCGCGCCAGGTAGGGGTGCACCGGAATCCGCCTACCGCCGCCCTGTTCTTCGCCGCCCCTCGCATCCATGTCAACGCTTCGTTCGGCCCGCGCTGAAGGCCGCTTCGCTACGCAGACGCCTTAGACGGCCCGTCGGCGGCAGCCGCCCGTCGTTCCCCATCGCCTGCCGTCAACGCCGCCACTGGCCCGGCGGGGAACGAGCAGCAAGCATCGTCCCAGCATCCATCCGTGAGGCGAGACGGCCGCACCGCTACTCCTTCGCTCGCCCCAGCTGGTTCTTCGTCTCGCGCGCTCCGCGCGCCCATGGAGGCTCGAGCCGTGCTCATCGCGGCAAACGAGCTCCTGCGCTACCGCCCCGTCGACGACGTCTACGAGGAGTCGCTCGACCGCGTTGCCGAGCTCGTCCGCGCCGCAGGGGGCTCCCCCGCGCCGTTCTTCTCACTGCACCGCGCCCCGCCTTGCACGGGCGATGAAGCTCTTGGGGCGCCTCAGCCGCCTCCCCCTCAAGAAGGCGACTTGGCCCCAAGGCACGTGGCCCCTGGGCGGAACCCACTCCGTCCGGCACCAGCCAGCAAGAGCAGAGCTGCCAAGAGGTCCCTCACCCCCAAGAAGTTGCCCGAGTGCTCCTCGCACTGCTCGCCACGATCAGCGCTCGCTGCTCCAAAGACGCCAAGACCCTGCTGTTCCCCAGCGGCAGCGACGGGGACCCGCAAGATCAAGCCCTCCGTCACCAAAGGCCTCCGTGGCCACCGAGGCTGCCGCGCCTTCACCACCGAGCTACGCAGCGTCGCATGGCCCGGAAAGTTCAAGCCAGACCTGCCTCCTCGCTACGACGGCACGGCCGACCCTGCGGAGTTCCTCCAGCTCTACGAGCTGGGCATCGAAGCCACCAGCGGGGACGAGAATGGTCATGGCGAACTGGTTTCCCATGGCGCTCAAGGAAGGTGCCCGCACTTTGGCTCTGAACTCGCACTGCACGATCTCCTCCTGGGACGAGATGCGCACCCGCTTCATCGCCAACTTCCAAGGCACTCGCGACCGGCCTCCTGCCATGAGCGACATGCGCAGCATCAAACAACAGCCAGGAGAGACCCTGCAGAAGTACATCTAGCGCTTCAACAACGCACACCTCAAGATTCCCAAGGTGACCGAGGAAGCCATCATCTCAGCCTTCTCCAACGGTGTGCCTGACGTCAAGATGAAGGAGGAGCTGGCGATGCATGAAGACCTGTGCACATCCCTGGAGTTGTTCAACTTGGCGACCAAGTGCGCAAGGGCTGAGGAAGGACGCCTTTCCCTCCTCGAGCTGCCGGCTGCCGACCCAGAAGAGAAGAAGCCCAAGGTCAAGGACGTGAAGCGCAAGGGGGCTGCCGTGCTCGCGGCAGAACCAGACACCAAGCGAGGCAGGGATCAGCCCGAGTCTTCCAAGGGCAGCCGGTACTGCGTGTACCACGACCTCCACACCCACAACACCAACGAATGCCAAGAGCTCAGGGCCGTGCGAGAAGGGCGAATCGGTCGACGCCCCGACCGCAGTGATCGAGGCTACGACCGAGGAGGAGGAAGAAGCACATGACGTTGGGAAGACCGTGGCCCTCGCCAAGGGTGGCGTGACCGACCTCGCGAGGACCGCTGGCAGGACCCGCCTCGCGAGGGAGGCTGGAGGGATCAGCCTCGCGAGGATCGCCCACAAGGCAACGCAGGCCTCCATCCTCTGCCACCGCAGCCAAGGAGAAATGAAGACCATCATCAGGACGAGGGGGCTGGGGGCTTCCAGGAGCCGCGCGCAATTGCTTGCATCCTGGGCGGAGCTCAAGCCCCAGCCTCTCAGTGCATCTTCAAGCAGTTCGCCCGCGAAGTGAAAGTAGTCCTCCCCAAGCTCGAAGCCACGCGCCCTCTTAGGTGGTCAGCGTGCGCCATCATGTTCAGCTCAGCAGATCAACTCAAGTGCGCAGCCACAGCCGGAGTCCTCCCGATGCTTTGTTCCCCAATCATCAGCAACGTGCAAGTCACCAGGACCCTCATCGATGGCGGAGCAGGGCTCAATGTCCTGTCCGTCGAGACATTCAACAATCTCCAAGTGCCTTATGATCAGCTTCAGCCAACCAAGCCTTTCTCCGAGTCACCGATGGCTCCACAGCCCGATAGGGGAGGTCCGCCTCCTGTCACCTTCGGGCGCGACAACTACCAAGACCGAGCTCATTGACTTCGACGCCACCCACATTCGCCGCCATACAATGCCATCCTCGGGTACCCAGCTACGCCAAATTCATGGCCGTGACTCATCACGGCTACAATGTCCTCAAGATGCCAGGAAGCGGTGGAGTCATCACGGTGCTTGTGAAGAGAGAGACGCAGTGTGTTCCCTTGAGCGTGCTTTTCAAGCCGCGTCAATTGAAGACCCAAATCTCAGGAGCGGAAGGCTCCCCGAGGCTGCTCCTAAGAAGAAGAAGACATCGCCTGGCCCGACCCCTCGGGAGGCAGGCCCCTCAGGGTCCGCGCCTGTTCAGGGGGCACCTCCTTCTGTCGCATAGGAAGGCGCGCCCAGTGCCCTCCTCGAGCAAGGCTCGGGGGCTCTCTCCTGGGGGGCCACCGACTTTGCTAAGATCACGAGGGAGGCGCTCGGGCACCACTTGGAGGCGTGTTTCAAAGAACGTTTCCCTCGGGAAGGAGCGAGGCATGGAGGGCCAAACCTCGGGAGTTCACAGCAAGATCATTCATGTGCTGCAGGAGTCAAGAGTCATGAGTGGCAGCCGCCGCTTACCCACCGTAGCTCCCCATCCAGGCGAGGATGGTGGGCTGCGCGTCTGCATCGACATACCAGGGCTCAACCGAGCTGCCTCTCAGGAGCGCCTCTGGCCCTCACGCGTGGGGCGTTGTGAAGGTCCACCCAACAGCTATGTTCGCATGCCTTACGGCTTGCCGAATGCGGCTGCCATGCGCCAGCGCCTCATGAGGAGCATCTTGGAGGCTCAAGTGGCCAGGCGTTCCGTAGTCCTGGCGGAGATGGAGATGGTCCGGGAGGAGCCACCAGCGCCTCCGGAGCCTCCCGAGGCTCCTGGGCCTGGGGGCTCTTGAAGATCGGCTTCCGCAGTGCACGACGTCCGCTACTTAAGCATCCCTTCATCTTCAACACTATCAGGTGACATCCTTCGAGTTTCATTTTCAGCCGAGCGCCTGTGGCTGCATCATTCCCAGGCCGCGTGGGTCCGTTCCTGCGACATGTATCCCTTTTGATTCATGTTTCTAGTTTACTTTATTGGGGGCGCCCCTCGGGCTGCGTCATCCCCAAGTCGCTCGGGCCCGACCCAACGATGTCCGCCTTCTCTGCAGCTATTTAAATGGACTTGCTCCTTCGTGATTAACGTGTTTGACCTAGTCGCCCGCTCGATCGACACCAACTGATGGAGCTGCTCCCTAACGGCACGACGCTTGCTCATGGGTCCTTGCAACGCCGACAAACCTGAATGGCTGAGCTCTGGCCGCGGCAGCCCCACATAGCGCCACCTCATCAAGCCTTTAGTGCCTCGTCACCCCTCCAGAGCAACCAACGGCTGACTGTCGATTGTCATGGCGAACTCTCGTTCTTTTTGTGATGAGCCTGCAGGATCTCTTCAAGGAGCAGCGTCAGGCGAGGCCTTCACGACGTCTCCTTCACTCTCGTCCGCAGGAACCGCTTGCACGTTAAAGGGGGGGGGGGTACCTGAGCTTCGCGACTCATGGGCTCCTACTGGCTCTCCAGCCCTCACCCTCTGGCCTTGTCCATGGCATCGCGGCCTGGCATACCAGCGACAGCTGAGCCCGCTCGAGGGCCGGGAAACGAGGATGTAGAGCAGAAAGGGGAGTAAGGGCGAGAGGGAAGAGGCACGCGGGGGCCTCGCCAGGCAACTCCTCATCTGCCAATGCGCGGACCTAACGCCGCACCAAGAAGCGGTTCCTGACCCCCGAGATAAGTCATCCTCCGGAAATACTAGCTATCGCAGCACTGACCTCGCACCTAAAGCAATCCCGTGTTAGCAACGTCGCGCTCCTTTCTCACCGAACGATGGCTGCTTGAGCGCTAAAGGGGACCTCCTGAGCATCGTGACTCAGGGGCTCTTACTGGACCCCGGGCCGCTCACCTCCTGGCCTTGACCACGGCATCGCGACCTGGCATACCAGCGACGGCTGAAGCCTGCCTTGGAACCGGGACCTGTTGGCGCAGAGCATCAAGCCCTCGTAAGGTTTGAAAGGAGGAACTAAGCTAAGATGGGATGAGCATCTCGCACCACTTCACGACAAGGATCATATTAACAAACAGAACCGCAGGCACCTTACAAGCCCCCACGGGGCGCGTTTTTCGATTCCTCGCAGGGAACAAAGGGAGCAGATCCTAAAGAACGCTAACTACACGCGCCTCTGCAAAAGACGCCATCATCAACAGTGGGCCGTCAGGCACCGGCGCCAACCCCATCGAGATCAGTGGCGGCGGCGGCCTGACAAGCCCCCCCTGCTCTGAGAGCGACGCAAGCTCGAGGGCTCGTAGCTGTCGTCGCTCGTCTCCGGGGTCGCGAAGAGCTCATCGGAGTCGCTGGATCCTCCGACGCCTCCGCCGCCTGAGGAGCTGCTGGGGGAGCGATCGGTGAGCCTAGTCCTCGCTGCAGCAGGGCCCCGACCACCTCTCTCAGGGCAGCACTCCAGCCGGTGTCTTTCCGCGTCGAAGACCTTGAAGAACATCACGGAAGCGTCGTCGTACTACAGGTGGATCACGAGGGCGCCCCTCGTCCTGCAGACCCAGGCGATCTCGCCCCAGCCTCGAGTCATGAAGACATTGCCCGGAGCGACGACCGCGACCGCCGCTCCGGTCGCAAGGGTGCTGCAGCCGGCGTGTTGCAACCAGAGCTCCAGAGATCCCCTCTGCGGAATCACGAAGGCAAAGAAGGTAAAGTTTAGGCGGGTACCGCTCTCTTGTCGGTTCGTGCAATTGCCAAGGCGTCGCGAGGAAGAAGAGACGCCCATGTCCAATCAATTGCCATGCGGCGCCCAAGGCCGCAGGCTGTTAGGGCCCCAACGGCGCTTCGCACTTGCCCCTTCGCTTCTCTGCTAAGCCAAGCCCAGGCGCGCCTTGGGCCCGGGGGCTACTATCGGTGTTCTGGGAACGGAGGTATCCAGACTTGCCTGCCTGCGGCCTGCGGCGTGGCTCAAGGGGTGGCCCAGTACAACCCATCTTCGTCAGCAAAATCTCAAGACCCTCGCGGGGCGGACGACAGGAAGCTTCCTCAGGCACGGCCTCGTCAGGCTGGCTCGCGAGGAGGCGGAGAGATCAAGGCGGGTGTGACGCCCCAAGACCGACGCTTCAGATGCCTTCCATATATTTTCGTGTTCGCCGTGTGTTTTATTTTGTTTTTTGCATTTCATCATGTCATCATGCGCATTGCACCTACATGTTTTCATAAAAACTCGTAGTCGTTCGTGGTTACCGCTTTTCTCTTTGTCTCCATTGACCTTTGGGCGGGACCCTTTGTCTTTGTCGACCTCCCTCAGATCCCCTCTCGAACGCGTCCGAAACTGTCTCGAACCCGACTCTGGGTGTCGTTACTGTTGGGTCCGGATCATCCCCAACATCAATAAAACATCTCCTTTTTCTTATTTGGACTTCCTAACCCATACTTTCTCAGCCGTCTAATGTTGATCTAACGGCCCGAGATAAGCCTCAAATCCCTTTCCTAGCCCCCATTTCCTATTTAAGCAACCCCTACCAAATCAAGACAATCCTAATTTCTAGGAGTCTTGTCCCCATCGCCGCCGCCACCTGGTCTCGATCCACCTCGGGATCCCCTTCTCCTCGTTTTCCTCCACTCACCAACAGGAGCCCGAGCTCCTTCTCCCCGACCCCGAGCACCCAATCCATCCTCACTGGAGCAAGCACCGGAGCAAGCCAGGCTCTTCTTCCCCGCGCCATTGAGCCCGTTCGGCGACACACCCGAGCTCCTCCCGCTCGATCCGGGGCGTCCCCGCGCTGACAAACCCCCTCTTCCTCGCCTCATCGCCGACGAGCATCCACTGTGCCAGCCGCCCGCCTCCTTCTCCTGTCCTCCTCTTCTCGCTTTCTCCCCTTCCACGACCACTTCCTCATCTCATCCCTCTCTCGTTCCTCTTCACAGGAACCGACACCATGGACGCCCATGCTCGCCTCCGAGTCAACCGTCACGCCCTTCCTCGCCAGATCCGGTCGGGGCCCATCGGATCTCGCCGCCCCGCCATGTTCACTGGAGCCACGGAGCCCGTTCGTCCTCGCTGCCCGTCTGACCGCGCCAAGTCCCTGCCGGCCTCGCGTTGACCTCCTCGCATGCGGGCGCGCCAGCCACTATCGGCGACCACCACGAGAACCTTCTTGCCGACCCGCCGCTTCATCGCCCGCGCGCCGCCCCTCGTCCTTCCACTGCGTCACCGGAGACGCCAGCGCCAGTCCACCGCCGCTCGGGTCCTCTCGCTTCCAGACGAGGCGCCTGGCTTCGGCCGCATTTCGCGTTGACCGCGCCCGCCTTTCTTCCCCTTCGGCCTCCAAGGCCAGCTCAAGCCGGCCCAAGCCAGATCCGCCTGCCTCGCCTCCTCCACCGAACCGGCCGAAGCCCATGGGTGAGCTGCCCCCGGCCTTTGCTCTGTTCGCCCTGTTCAAGTTTCGCCCGATGCGTGTTTTTTCCTTCTGCGATTTTAGCAATTATTCCGTGATTTACTGTTTTGCAGAAAACCCCTTGAGTTCATGCATATAATAACTAATTAACCATGCATCAGATTTAAATAAACTATATATGTAAAATGCTTAGAATTTCATCTAGTTTCATAATATGCAACTTTCATCCATGTTGAAAATGTTTAACTTGCTGTTTGATTTAATTTGCATAAATAGCATGTTAAATGACTTATTTCATAACTAAATAACCGTAGCTCGGATTTAAATAAATTATATATGTAAATGGGGTAGAAAAATGCCTAGTTTAACATGGTGCACTTTATTTTGCTGTTTAACAACTCTAAAATTATGTATAGGGCAGAACAGTACCAAATCAAAAATATGCACATGAGGTTTTCCGGATTTGTTGTTTGTTGTTCCCGGCCTCACTCAAACTTGCCTAAATAGTTAGTTTAATTATGCTTCATCTCTTGCCATGTTTAATAACATTTAATATTGTTGAGTACCTAAACGAGAGAGAACTAAATAATTGATGTGGTGTTTCGTCAATATGCAATTCGTTGCATATTGAGCTCCACTTAACTTGTAGTATTGCTTATTGCACTTTGCCATGCCATGCTCATTAAATCGTACATGCATCATACTTGATTGTGCATCATTTCGTGTTTATGTGATGGTTGTTTACTATGTTGTTTGTTTGTTTCCGGGTTGCTTCTCTCGTTAGCTTCGGTTTCGTTCCGGAGTTGTGAGGATTCGTTCGACTACGTCCGTTTGTCTTCTTCATGGACTCGTTCTTCTTCCTTGAGGGATTTCAGGCAAGATGACCATACCCTCGAAATCACTTCTATCTTTGCTTGCTAGATGCTCGCTCTTCTGCTATGCCTATGCTACGTGACCTACCACTTGCTTATCTTGCCTCCCATATTGCCATGTCAAGCCCCTAACCATCCTTTCCTAGCAAACCGTTGTTTGGCTATGTTACCGCTTTGCTCAGCCCCTCTTATAGCGTTGTTAGTTGCAGGTGAAGATGAAGTTTGTTCCTTGTTGGAACATGGTTATTTTGGGATATCACAATATCTCTTATTTTAATTAATGCATCTATATACTTGGTAAAGGGCGGAAGGCTCGGCCTTATGCCTGGTGTTTTGTTCCACTCTTGCCACCCTAGTTTCTGTCATACCGGTGTTATGTTCCTTGATTTCGCGTTCCTTACACAGTTGGGTGATTTATGGGACCCCTTGACGGTTCGCTTTGAATAAGACTCCTCCAAAGAAGGCCCAACATTGGTTTTACCATTTGCCACCTAAGCCTTTTTTCCCACGGGTTTTCGCGAGCCCGAGGGTCATCTTTATTTTAGCCCCCCCCCCGGACCAGGGCTCCTTCGAGGGCTGGCCCGAACCGAAGATCATGGGGCCACCACGGGGAAACTCGAGGCCTGGTTTTACTCGTAGCTTGACTTATCCGGATGTGCCCTGAGAACGAGATATGTGCAGCTCCTATCGGGATTTGTCGGCACAATCGGGCGGCTTTGCTGGTCTTGTTTTACCATTGTCGAAATGTCTTGTAGTCCGGGAGTCCGAGATCGATCGGGTCTTCCCAAAGAGAAGGAATATCCTTCGCTGACCGTGAGAGCTTATAATGGGCTAAGTTGGGACACCCTGCAGGGTATTATCTTTCAAAGCCGTGTCTGCGGGTTATGAGGCAGATGGGAATTTGTTAATGTCCGGTTGTAGAAAACCCGAAGTTGATCTTTATTAAAATACATCAACCGCGTGTGTAACCGTGATGGTCTCTTCTCGGAGTCCGGGAAGTGAACACGATGTTGGAGTTATGGTTGACGAGGGTTGTTCTAGGATCACTTCTTGATCATAGTTGTTCGACCGTGCTTTTGCCTTCTCTTCTCGCTCTCATTTGCGTATGTTAGACACCCGATATGCTAGTCGCTTGCTGCAGCTCCACCTCACTACCTTCTCCTACCCATAGCTTAAATAGTCTTGATCTCATGGTGTGAGATTGTTGAGTCCCGTGACTCACAGATACTTCCAAAACCAGTTTGCAGTGTGCCGATGAAACCGTGCAGGTGGCCTTTGACCCGAGCTCAAGGAGGAGCTCGATGAAGATCTTGTTCATTGTGTTGTTTCGTTTCAGTTGATCAAGAGTGGAGCTCAGTTGGGACGATCGGGGATCCGTGTAGCATTTGGGGTAGTCTTCTTTTATTTTGGTTCCGTGAGTTGGACCTTGATTGTATTTGTATGATGTAATGCTTTACTCATGTTTTGTGTGAAGTGGCGATTGTAAGCCAACTATGTATCTTTTTCCCTTATGTATTACATGGGTTGTGTGAAGATTACCTCACTTGCGACATTGCTTTCAATGCGGTTATGCCTCTAAGTCGTGCTTCGACACGTGGGAGATATAGCCGATCGAGGGCGTTCTGTAAATGGGTACCTCACGAGGTGCCCATGACGCAAGCCATGACGACCAAGGGCGCCAAGGGGCGCCAGCCCGCCAGTGTCCTCATTTCCTCTTTGGTGCAAAGGAGGCAAGCGCAAAGTAGAGCATCAAGCAAAGGCAACCATTTCGGTGCAACAAGACCAAGACCAACACAACGGCAGGAAGGAGGTCATCGTGGAGCCCAAGCCAAGGCCACCGTCGAGTCTTTGGCAAAGCGAGGACCGACTTTAGTCAGGATAAGTGTACTAGATGTTCTCCTTCAAAATGGCCAATTGTTGGCGCCCTTCCCGCTCAATATTTGGGAAGAGGCCCAGGGCCTCTGCCTATAAATAGGACTAGCCAACCACAGGGTAGAGGCAGCTAGAGATCAATCTTGGAGAGGGAGAGAGAGAGAGAAGCGACTGAACTCCCCCTAGCAGATCGTTGCACCGGCCAAGAATAGACCCTCACGAGGCTGTTCTTCCTTGTACTGTTCATCATCAGCCCCTGAGGCAATCCACCACACCAAACACTGGAGTAGGGTATTGCACCACAATGGTGGCCCGAACCAGTATAAACCTCGTGTCCCTTGTGTTGCTCTTTGTGTAGTTTAGATCCTTGCGAGGCGATGAGGTGTAGGTAGGTTGGAGGTGAGATCTCCGCGTGCACCCCAGAGTTTGAACCTAGAGGGTCTGCCGGAACCCGAAATCTGACACAGGACTCCAGCGCCCATCTAGAGGAGCATACTTCGGATCAAAAAACTTCGTCCGCAGCAAGTAGGATTCTCCAGCCACGATTTTACCAGCCTGTTGAAGCACCTCCCGCACACACCTGAGCTCGGTCCGTATTTCCTTGGTGGCATTGCGTGCCTTGTCCAGCTCGGCCAAGCTATCCTTATGCTCCCTTTCAAGGAGCTCATACCGATCAGCGGCATTTTTTAACTCAATAGCCATTTCGGCCATCTTTTCTTCGCTTCGGTGATGAGCTGCTTTTCGGCTCTTAGTTCCTCGGTCGCCTTTAGGGCAGCCGCATTGCTAACCCGAGCTTGTTCCTTGGCTTGAACAAATTCTGCCCTCAGGGCCTCCACGGCAGCAGCACTACCTACAGTCCGAACATATTACATTAATATCATGCCACCTCCATATTTTCCTATACAAAGGAAGATGGAGCACATACCTTGTGATTTGTCTAGCCGCTCGTTCACCAGCGTGATATCGGCATCAATCGATCGAATATGCTTGGTCAATTCGGAAACTTCCACGGACTGGTCGGCGACCGGACTCACAGGTACCTGCACAAATTTATAGCGCAATCATTGATTTATGATCCCCCGTTTGCCCCCTAGGGTGGGCAACCAGAGTCTCAGGGGCTACTATCTATATGGAGCACACCTAACACGTGCCTCACAACCAAAAACAGTGTATTATCCGCTACATACCTCTAAGCCTCTGAGCAGACTTGCAAATGCTTCATTCAAACCGCTTGTAGCGGACGAGATCTTCTTGAGCACCTCGCTCATTAATGAGCGGTGCTCCTCCGAGAGCGCAGCTTCGCTCCAAAAACCCGTCGGTATGTCCGCCGGACATCAAATCTGCCGGACCCTTCCCATCGCCCCTCGCAGGAGCCAAATGCTCCGGGCTCAGGGGGGCTGACGCATTGGCTTCCGCCTTCGGCAGATCCGGACTCCTCCATGACGACACCTCGGTGTCGCCCGCTTCATGAGTCAGAGAGGTGGGTGGGATCTCGCTCTCCATCATCTCCGGAGGAAGATCCCCCAAAGACGAACTCTGTTGAGAAGGGATCCTAGCCGGACTGCGAAAGATGAATCCTGGTTATTAATCTAGGAGGAGCGCAGTACCTTCGAATTAAAAATTAACTTACAGCTTGGTGGAAGGCTGGCCCGTTGGTGGGCACGAAGCGGTGAGGGTGCCCGTTGGGGCAGAGCCCCCTGGTGTTATCTTTTTCCCGGGTTTGGGCATCTCCGTCTTCGAGTCTTCGGAGGCGGCCCTCTTCTTCCCGCGCGGGGAGGAAGCCTTAGCCTCCCCTTCCCGACTATCCTCCTTGGGGGAAGTACCAATTCCCTCGGTTCGGATGCGTAGCATATGGGGTTCGGTTTCTTCGTTCCGCCCCTTGTCTTTCCCCGAGGGCATTCTGATGAGTACCCGGTCGAGCATCTTGGTCATGGTGGGGGTGGGGGAGCCTTCGGGAAGTGGCGCCGGACACCTGATTCTCTCTGCCTTGCTGAGCCATTCCTGGACGCGGATGATTTTCAGAATAAACACTTATGATAAATACAAAACACGGTGTCTGGTATCAAATTTACTTACTTGGGTATCTAGGCGATTGCAGCTTAGGCCCGCATCCTCGGTGGTGTCCGGACACTTTACTTTCCGTCCGAAGAATAATTTGCACATCTCTTCGAGCTTCAGGCCGAAGAAGTGCTTGACGGTCCGTGGACCCTCCGGATTGAACTGCGACATCCGGAGGGGCTGGCGTTGGCGCGGCAACATCCGCCGGATTAGCATCACTTGCATTATGCTGACAAGGTTAATGTCCCTCTCAATAAGCTCCCGAATGCGATTCTGCAGCACTGGTATGTCACCATCGGGCCCCCAATTCTGTCCTACGTCCGTCCAAGACGCCAACTGCAGCGGAGGGCCCGAGCGAAACTCGGGGGCAGCGACCCACTTTGTGCCTCGGGGAGTCGTGACATAAAACCACCTCCGCTACCATACATCGGATACTTCAGGGAAAGAACCCTCTGGCCATGGGGCATCAGCGTTCCTGCTTATTACAAAGACCTCCAAGACTCAAGCATGTTGCCCCTCAATCATCTTCGGCTTCACATTGAAGGTCTTGAGCCATAAGAAGAAGTGTGGGGTGACGTGGAGGAAGGTCTCGCACACTATAATGAATGATGAGATGTGGAGGATAGCGTATGGAGCTAGATCATGAAAATCCAGCCCATAATAGAACATGAGCCCCCTCACAAAGGGATCGAGGGTGAAGCCCAGGCCGCGGAGGAAGTGCGGGACAAAAACGACGCACTCATTAGGCTCCGGTGTGGGGATGACTTGCCCGGATGCAGGAAGCCTGTGTTGGATGTCGGCGGTCAGGTATCCGACCTCCCTGAGCTTCGCAATGTCATCCTCTTGGATCGAGGAGGCCACCCATTGGCCTTGAGGGACGGATCCGGACATATCGGCGGATCTAGGATGTTGAGGCTTAGGTTTTGGGTGTTAGAACTCGAGGTACAAGAAGGCGCGAGGAAGGTGAAAAAGAGGCGTATGACTCGACCCCTTTTTATAAAGGGGATGGATATCGAGAGTCCCCAGAGTGGCCGTTTGAGGCTTATCTAAAAACACACGAGTTATACCAACAGCCGTCATGGGGTCACGCGTGCTCATATTGATGGAAAATCCCGTAATAAGTGGAATACGATCCCTGCCCCGATGGGACGTGCCAGTAAAACCGCCTCGTAATGCGAGTCGTCATGGGGTAAGAAACGCCGGTTCGTGTTGGACCGGGCCACGATGCACGAAGACTGCTAGCAGATCAAGTTTATGCCATACGAAGACCATCTTGTGGAGCCGGACATTGTTTAAGTGTTTGATAATTACCTTGGAGTATTCGGAGGAGGAACCCGCCCTGCAATGCCGAAGACAAGACTGCGCGCCGGACTCATCGTCATTGAAGCCTGGTTCAGGGGCTACTGAGGGAGTCCTGGATTAGGGGGTATCCGAACAGCCGGACTCTGTACAACGTCCGTACTATAGAAGCGTGAAGATACAAGACTCAAGATCGGCCCGTGTCCGGATGGGACTTTCCTTGGCGTGGAAGGCAAGCTTGGCGATCCAGATATTATATTCCCTTCCTTGTAACCGACTCCATGTAAACCCTAGCCCTCTCCGGTGCCTATATAAACCGGAGAGGTTGGTCCTTAGAAGGCCGATCACAATTACAATCATACCATCATAGGCTAGCTCCTAGGGTTTAGCCTCTACGATCTCGTGGTAGATCTACTCTTGTACTACCCATATCATCAATATTAATCAAGCAGGAAGTAGGGTTTTACCTCCATCGAGAGGGCCCGAACCTGGGTAAACATCCGTGTCCCTTGCTTCCTGTTACCATCAGCCTTGACGCACAGATCGGGACCCCCTACCCGAGATCCGCCGGTTTTGACACCGACAACGGTCGCCGCGCATGGCTCTTGCATCCTACAGTTCCTGAGTGGTCTTGGCAATGAACTCCTGAGCACCGGGTGCTCTTCGTCCGGTGTCCTCCTGAGGGAAACATGCTGCAAAGCACGCCTCCACATGGTGCCCGAGCGCCTCCCTCTTGATGTTGGCAAGGTCGGAGGCCCTCTAGAAGAGAGCCCCCGAGCCCTGCCCGAGGAGGGCACCGGGCGCGCCTTCCTATGTGAGGGAGGGAGGCGCCCCAGGCGCGGGCGCCAATCCTGACGTGGCACCACTTGCGGCGCCGCTCTCCTGAGGCCTTGTGCATAGTAGCTGTTTCTTCTTCTTGGGGACGCTCTCAGGAGGGTACTTTGCTGCATTGGTGTCGGGGTCTTCGATTGATGCTGCTTGGAAGGCGCGCTCGAGGGAGCACACCGCATCTTTTTCTTCGCAGGGGACTGTTATGATTCCACCGCTCCCTGGCATCTTGAGGACGTTGTAGCTGTGGTGTGTCACTGCCATGAACTTGGCCAGGGCCGGATACCCGAGGATGGCATTGTATGGCATACGGATGTGGGCGACGTCAAAGTCGATGAGCTCGGTGCGGTAGTTGTCGCACTGACCGAAGGTGATAGGGAGGCGGACCTGCCCTATTGGCATGGTGGAACCGTCGGTCACTCCTGAGAAGGGCTTGGTAGGCTGAAGCTGATCGTAGGGCATTTGAAGGTTGTCGAACATCTCGACGGACATGATGTTAAGTCCTGCGCCGCCGTCGATGAGGGTCTTTGTAACTTGTACGTTGCTGATGACGGGTGAGCAAAGCATCGGGAGGGCGCCAGCGGTGGCCGCACACTTGAGCTGATCTGCCGAACTGAAGGTGATGGCGCACTTGGACCACCTAAGCGGGCGTGTGGCCTCGAGCCTGGGGAGGACTGCGTTCACCTCGCGAGCAAACTGCTTGAAGATTCACTGAGAGGCTGGGGCTTGAGCTCTGTCCAAGATGCAGGCGATAGCTCGCGGCTCCTGGAAGCCCCCAGCCCCCTCATACTGATGGTGGTCGTCGTTCCTTCTTGGTGGTGGCGGCAGCGGAGGAAGACCAGCATTGCCCTGAGGACGGTCCTCGCGAGGCTGACCCCTCCAGGCGCCTTCGTGAGGCTGATCTTGCCAGCGGTCCTCACGAGGCCGGTCACACCACTCCTGGCGAGGGCCACGGTCGTCCCGGTGGCCTCCGCCACGCCCTCCTTCTCGACCGTAGCCCCAGTCCTTGCGCTCGGGGCGTCGACTGAGGCGTCCATCTCGAATGGCCCTGAGCTCTTGGTAGTCGTTGGTGTTGTGGCTGTGAACGTTGAGGAAGGCGCAAAATTGTCAGCTGCTCTTCGATGACTCGGGCTGGTCCCGGCCGCGCCTTCGTGTCTGGCTCCACCACGAGTACGGCCACTCCCTTGCGCTTCACGTCCTTGGCCTTGGCTTTCTTCTCCTCCAGGTTGGCAGCTGGGTGCTCGAGGAGGGAAAGGCGCCCTTCCTCAGCCCTTGCGCACTTGGTCGCCAGGTTGAACAACTCCAAGGACATGCACAGCTCCTCGTGGATGGCGAGGTGCTGCTTCATCTTGACGTCGCGGGCGCCATCAGAAAACGCGGAGATGATGGCCTCATCCGTCACCTTGGGGATCTTGAGGCGAACGTTGTTGAAGCGCTGGATGTACTTCTGGAGGGTTTCTCCTAGCTGCTGCTTGATGCGACGCAGGTCACCCGCGGCCGGAGGGCGGTCGCGAGTGCCCTGGAAGTTGGTGATGAAGCGGTCGCGCATCTCGTTCCAGGAGGAGATCGAACCCAGGGCAGGTTCAGGAGCCATGAACGAGCGGCATCCTTGAGAGCCATGGGGAACCAGTTCGCCATGACTTCTCATCGCCGTTGGCCGCCTTGATGCTCAGCTCGTAGAGCTGCAGGAACTCCGCGGGGTCGGGGGTGCCGTCGTAGCTAGGAGGCAAGTCTGGCTTGAACTTGCCCGGCCATGCGACGCTACGCAGCTCAGGGGTGAAGGCGCGACAGCCCGCGGTGGCCACCGGGACCCTTTGCTGATGTGGAGCCTTCCGTTGATGTCCGCGCACCGCCACCACAAGCGGCGCACGGTCTTGTCATAGTGGTTCAGGGAGCGCGGGAGCGTTTTCTTGCGGACGAGGAACTTCTTGGCAGCTTCCTTCTTCTCGCGCAGGCGCCCGGTGCGCTGTGTCATGTAGGGGGGCCGCACGCCTTGGCGCCAGGACACCGTCTTGGTGCTGAGGTGGTGGTGGTGGCGCTCCATGAGCCACGTCGCCCGCAGCTGGCGAAGGGCGAGGCAGCGAGAGAGATGGCGCAGGGGAGTCCCCTGTGGCGCTGACGAGCTCGGCGATGCGGTCTAGCCAGTCCTCGAAGAGGTCTTCGACAGGGTGGTAGCGCAGGAGTTCGCGTGCCATGAGCAGTGCGGCCTGCGCATCCGTGGGAGCGCGACGAGCATGAGACGACGAGCCGGCCGGAGTCAGTGATGGAGTGGCCGTCCCACCGCACCGAGGGGTGCAGCGAGGACGCTTGCCGCTCGTTTCCCGCCGGGCCGGTGGCAGCGTTGGTGGCAGGTGAGGGAGAATGACGGGGAGGCCCGCCGATGGGAGCCGTCTGAACAACGCGAGCGGCGAGGGTGGCCCGGCGCTCAGGGCGAGCTCGGCGAGAGTCCGCCATGGATGCGACGAAGCGACAGGACGCGGATCGAAGGAAGGAAAGCTTCGGCGCACCCTTACCTGGCACGCAAAATGTTGGATTTCGGGTTCCGGGAAAACCCTTGAGGTTCGAACACTAGGGTGCGCACGAAGATTTCCCCCCTACCTAATCACGCCCTCAGCCTCACCGCGATCTCAAAGCCTAGCTCGATGAACCCGCAACACAAGAGACACGAGATTTATACTGGTTTGGACCACCATTGTGGTGTAATACCCTACTCTAGGGTGGTGTGATGGATTGCCTCTTGGGCTGAGGATGAACAGTACAAGGGGAAGAACAACCTCCTAAGGAGAGGTGTTCTTGTGCTTGTTGGGTGTGAGGATGGAGTGGATCCAGTCCGAGATGAGTTGCCTCCTACTTTGGTGGCTAGTCCTATTTATAGAGGCATGGTCCTCTTCCCAAATATTGAGCAGGAAGGGATGCCACAACGGCCAAATTGAAAGGGGATAGCTAGTACAAGCTATCCTGACTAAAGGTGGTCTTCGCCTGCCAAAGGCTCTGGTGGTGACGCCGTCTTGGGCTCCACGGTGACTCCGTCCTACCGTCCTGCTGGTCTTGGTCTTGTTGCATCGATATGGAAACCTTTGCCTGATGCATCGGTACTCCTTGCCTGCGGTTGCCTCCTTAGCACCAAAGAGGAAATGAGGACACTGTGCGTGCTGGCGCCCGCCTGGTCTTGGTCGTCATGGCTTACGTCATTGGAACCTCGCGAGGTTCACCTTGCCTTGATTTCTCCACCCCTCACGAGCCAGCCTGGTGGGGCTTCCCCCGAGGAGGTCTTGTGTCATCCGCCTCACGAGGCTTGGCTCCTCGCGAGGGTCTTGAGCATTTGTTGGTGAAGACGGGCCGTACTGGGCCGCTGGTGGAGCCACGTCGTGGGCCGCAGACAGGCAAGTCTGGGGACCCCCATTCCCAGAAAGCCGAGATTGGTTTCCTTAAAATAATTGCTTATGGATTATTTGCAAAACTATGAACTATTTTGTTGGCATGTTTTAAGATGGAAATATTTGACTTGCATTTAAATTTGACTAAGGTTTAAATAAAATGGGCAATTAAGCACAACAAAATATGATGGCATGATATCATTAGTCAGAGATCACTGTACCTTAATTATAGGAGTGTAAGTGTCCACCACATGGAGGAGTGCATACGGGAGGGAGAATGCCTTAAAAAGAACTCTAGAGTTACCGCATGGTGGAAGAAAATGGAGGAAATTAGCCCGGAAAATAGTAGAGATGAGTTCAGTCGCATCCAGCTCAAGTTTGCTACCATCCTCAACAAGGATGTCATCGACCATGCCGCGGTTTTCAATGGCGGGGCGCCTACCGGCTTGGAGGAGATAAAAGCTCGCCTTTAGAAGCAGGGTCGCGATGCTAACGGCTCGATGTCTCTTGTGGATCCGTCAAAGAAATACATTAATGATTCTTATTCTCACTACAAAAAATACACTTCCGTGATGATACGTGTTTGTCACAGTAGGTCACGTTTTCTGTCATGCATGTACATCCATGACAATTTTATGACAGAATCAAGATAGTCATACATGTGCTGTCGTAGAAGTGTTCCATGACATTAGCAAAATTATCATCACGAAAGTGTCCACTTCCATGATGATAAATGCTGCGTCATGGAAGTGCTTTCGTCAAGGGTGACCGACACGTGGCATCCACCGTAACGGGTCGCTGTTAAGCTACCGGGTCTGGTTTTGGATCCGATAACCCGCTAACAGCCCGGACCAATGAGCATTTTCCACATGCAAAATTCTCATTGGCCGGAGGAAACACGTGTTGGCTCATCGTTGTGACAGATGTCATCCATTCATTGGATAGGAGGCGCGTATGATACGTCGACACATGGCACGACCCAACAGAGGCCCATATAGGTTAAAAAGGTCGCCCTAGTCAAAGGCCCGTAGTACTTACTCAGGTACTAGTGGGCCAGCCCAATAACGACCTGTTTAATAAAGGCCCATTTACGGCCCGAAGCCAGATCTGGCCCGTTAATTGTTCGCCGAATATTTGGGCCCAATTACGGCACAATGACTTTCGGCCTGTTAGAGGCCCGATGTAGACATGGGCCCATTTCAGCCTAGTGTGTCTTTCGGCCGGGGAATGGCCCGTGCTACCCATGGGCCATATATGGTCCGACGCTACATCCGGCCCACTAAAGTCCCATGATAAAGGCGGCAACAGTTCAACCCGACGTTACTTTGGGCATGTTAAAGGCTTGTCGTATAATTCGGCCCGTTGATGCATGTACTAAGCTTTCGGCCTATTAAAGGCCCATGATATGAGTGGGCCAACTAAGACCCGAGATATGTTTCGGCCTGGTAACGCCCCGTCATATAACTGGGCCAAAAAAGGTCCGGTCTACATTTCAGCCTGCTGAAGGCCCGTCGACGACTAGTGAAAATTGAGGCCCAACATGCATTTCGGCCTGCTAAAGGCCCATGGTTTCTTCTGGGCCGTAACAGGCCAGCAGAATATCCAGCCTGTTAATGGTCCAACGCTACATGGGCCAAACTAAGAGCTGGGTCCACAAAAGGCCCAACTAAAATTTGGGCCGAATATAGGCCGGAGTAAGTTGTGGGCCTGGCGCAAAGTGTGAAGGACTCAATGGCCATTCCGTCCCAAGAAAGATGCAGGCCAGCACAATTGTGGCCCGCTAAAAACCAGGCCCGTTAGAGGCGAATGTTTTGGCCCGGTCGACTACATAAGATTTTTTTCCAGATATTGAATGATGGCAGTAACTAGTAGGAATTAAGAACAAACCTACTCTATACAATAAATAAATTACGGCATAGTAACTTAGAATAAACTTACACCATACAATAAAGGATTTATGGTATATTACATCCACTAGGCATCGAAGTTCGCCACCAGTGATCATAAAGCGCAAAGAAGAAGCAGATTACAAAAACTGGGCACCATTGCAGCGTAACAAAATAATACTAAACCGAGACCACTTCCAAGACAGTTCAAGAAAGGTTAGCCTTGAGTGGGAACTGTTGTGCAAGCTGCTGAGCAAGGCTGTGAGACCAGCCTAGCATGTCGGTCATAGCTTCCAGGTGTAGCTGTTTAGTAATGAGGTCCTCATTGGTGTTCTCCGCAATATTTCTTAGAGATAGGACTTCAAGTCGAAGTTGAGTTGTAGAATGCCTTTCTGCTAGAACTTGGGACTGAAGAAGTCGAACTGATTCAGACAACGAATTCTGTGAGCTTGTCTGACTGCTAGTCTCAAGTAACTTGAACACTGCATCAAGACAAGACTTTGGGGTTGTCTCGCTATCTTCAAGATGTTTTGCCTTCTTTGCTGCAATATATGTTGGGTTTGTCTCACAGCCTTCAACAGACTTGTGCATGCCATCAGGCATATCACCCTGAAACAAGCGGAGAGATGACAGGTTTTGCACGTGTATAAAAAAAGATGATAACTGTGCTGTCAATTCCATCCAATTTCAAATTAGAAAATAAAGAGTAAGTTCAAAATATCAATAGCATAATTTGGCATTGTTCATAATGCGGGGAGCTTCACCACACTACGGGATTACCATGTCAACATAACAAGCATAGATGAAGGGCAAAGACAATCATTGTATTTATTTTGGCTAATGTGCATGGCACGTTTTTCATATCATCAGCCACATCAGTAAGATAAAACAAGAGATGACAAGATGCAAATGTGGGCTGCTTCACCACACACTGGATTATAGATCCACAAAAAAGCATGCATATAGGGAGTATTGAGTAATGTGCATGGTATGAATAAGGAATTTGGTTTTACAAGTAAAACTTGGAACTTACGGTTCTTCCGAACATGTATTTTGATAGAAACAACAAACTAAACAGCAGTAAATGATAGGGAGTATGAGCAAATTAAACAGCAGTTGAGGATAAAGGCTTTAGAAGGACTGACTTACATTAACAATTAACACCGGCTTTATAATGCCCTTCTCCATGTCAAGGGAAGGATAACTCAAGAATTTCCGCACATAATCTTCTTCATAAGCATTGCCTGTACTCTACATCTTGTAGGGAGTAATTATAGATATGATAATACTGGAAGGGATAGAGGATAATGAAGATAAGATGCAGATTGATGCTATATAATCAACTACCAATCCCTAGAAGTACAAGCATTACAGGACAAAATGTACTGACAAGAGCAATGGGCTACACTTCTGCACTGGCATTGTCTGTGTATTCAACTTTTTGGTAAGATTAAATATAGATCTAATACTTTTTAGTAAATGGTGGGCGAGGGAGATAAGATGCAGAATGCTACACAATAAACCAATCCCTCTTCCAATAATACAAGAGTGTGTTGAACACTGGTGTACTGCACAAAACATTCTTATATTATGGGACAGAGGGAGTAGTTGTTAATGTAAGTACAATGATAGATGACGTTCAGTCCTTACAAGAGGACTACAGAGCTAAACCTCTTCAAAAGCATTGAGTTGATTCTAAATTTATGTAAGAGTCCATACGGATCTTATAATGTCCACCAAATGGACGATAATGAGGCTAACATGTGCAGTGATGCTACATAATCAAACAACTATGAAAGTAAGTATGGTCATATAGGGCAAGAGGTATTCACAAGAGCAATGCAGTGTGCAGTATACTTGCGAGATTCTATGGTCCTTTGAGAATGAATGTTCTTCTGCTAACAATTTTCGTACAAGTGAGATGATAAGGCAAATGCAGAAATGTAGTTCACATTGTGATGTGATATCATAGACAGTACCTTACGCTACAGACGAGACCAATGTGTAACAAAATTATTCCAGTCACTGTCTGATAAATGTAGCACCGGAGACTTTACAGAAATTTCATTTAGATGCTTGCCATCAAAGTGCGCTTGCCTCAGGTAGGAACGATACTTCATCAATGAGTGCTTGAAAAGTGCAACCAACCCTTGCTCGTCTTGACAATCCAGTTTGGTCCTCGCCTATTTAAAAGAATGAAATCTTGTGTCTTCTGTGAGCAGAAACATATGCAGTAATTACCATGAATAACATTAGTACATTACTTACGCGTAAGTTGCAGAGGAAGACTGGAAATTGTTCTGTGTCTGCAGTATAATCTTTCCATGAAGGAAAGATGCGCACAAAGTTCCTGAAAACAATATAAGCTTCGTCTTCTAAACTGGGAAGAAATGGAACAGGGGTCCTATTTGCTGCAATTGGGGCTCTCTCTGGTTCGAAAAGGGATTTGGCAACTGGATTTGGTGTACTCTTTGCTGGAATGGGGGTTTTGCGTCGTAGAGTTGGTGCTATGTCAACTGGCATCATCATACTGTTTGCTGCAGTTGGGGTTTGCTGAGTTGGGGCATCAGAAATGACCAGTGTAGTAGGGCTAGAGTCTGCTAGAGTTGGGGTGTTTTGTGGGTCAGGTGATATTGCAACTACACCTAATGGGCTATTTGATTTATCAGGTGTCACTACCTTTTCCAAATACTTTGCTCGTGCTCCTCCGTGATCAGAAATCGCCCTCTTCCTTTTGAACATCTGATAGACAAGAACATCATTTCAATGGATAAATATGGTATGATGATAGATGGAATATGTACTGAAAATGGATAGGCAGGGCGTATTCACAAACACGATGTGTAAACTAAGCTGATGGCAGTGCAACAAAGTAAAAGAAATGCAAAGCATTAGTTGCAAGATATGTGCGACCAATATAACCTTGGAAAGTTAGAGCAAGCACCTTGATGGGTGAATAAGATAGGGCATCCGCCTCTGACTCCTCCACTATGGAGCTACATTGACTTAGGTCTCCCTATAGCTCAGAATCACTTTTAGAATCATATTCTAAGCATGAATCTGTAGGTGGAGAGCATTTGCATTGCATTGCATCCAGACTTGATTTCAGTCCCTTAATGCCAAGTTTGACAGCCATGGCATTGTTCTGCTTTATTCTTTTCATGCGCGCAAGCTCATAATCATTAAAATGTTGTTCAGAATCTGAGATTCAAGAAAACATGAAAAGTAGTCAGATTATCTATGGAATGCATTGCGAATTCAACTCGAAGAGTGTCTCCCTATAAACCCCTACATATGCAAAGTTCACCCCAACCGTCTTGACGGACCACACGTAAATACAAACCTCTTATGTCTCTATAACAAAGTGCACACATTTCAAAACTGAAGTAGGAACATTAGAATCATATCAAATTCGTATTCGAACAAATAAACTAAGGAATTATGAGTGGCATACTGTTTAGCTTCAATGGTGGAGTGCTAGTAGTGCGACGCATAGCAAGTAGGCAGATTGTATTCCATGTAAAAGATTGTAGTCTATGTAAAAGCTGGAAAACACACTTTCTTTCTGTACAATGCAGTGTTCGTTGCCCACACATGATGGAAGAGATCACACAGAGAAATACTATTCACGCATGTCTACGGTTCCACTATTTTGAAACAGGGCGGTCCACCCTAAAAGAATATTGACAACAAATATGACAAGGCAAGCATAGATGTAGTGAATCAATCATTTACTTGTGAGCTTACTAGGACAAGTATGCAGAATTGTAACTGCAGTAAGAGACCGTCCAAAATCTGAATCAAGAAGTTTGTCAAGCACTTATTGTTTGCAACTAATCAACGTGAATAATTTTATAGCATGTCGAATGAGTAAGAAAGACAAGTAAAATTGTCAACAAACCTGGCATGGAGTAGTTATCTGGGTCAATGTCACTATGACCAACAATCCAAAATGACTAGTGTCTATTCCTAGGGTCGGAATTTTGAAACCCTGTGAACTTTATAGGTACTAAAGATTACTGAAATACATATGAACAATTAAGTGTAGGTAGCAATCAGCACACAACAAACCCTAATGATAGTCATGCCTAATGAGTAATGAATCAATTAGAAAATGGGTGATGAGGAGTGGCTGCTGAGTGTTGAGGACGTATCTCAGGATAAATCGGGTTGGCTTAGTGGGTGCTGCACGCCTGAGCCCTGAACGGACTGGGAAGGTAGGCACGGCGGCGCGCCCGGGCAGCGGTGACATTGTTGGGCGAGCAGCTCCTGACCTCCTGTTAGTCCGACGTCTCCTCCTAGAGTCATGCCGTCCGGGGACGGCAAGTCGCCGGTTAGGCAGGGGGCTGGGGGTGAGTAGAGATCGAGCCTTGTGAGCAGAGGGGAATCGGGGCCTGGGCCGACCCAAAATCCCAGGGTGGGCTGTGGCCCACCGTGGGCACCCTGTAGAGATACACACCCGAGCGGCGAACATGCATTTTCGAAATTAAATTAGGAAAATTTAGCTGACCAATTAAACGACTTTATTTTAATAATATCAGATTCGTATTTGAACAACTAAGCTTGTTTAGCTTGATGGGTGGAGTAGTGCTATTATGACACAAAGCACATATGTTGATCGTATAGTGATCATAAAAGGGGGAAACCCTAAGCAGTTTTTTTGACCAAAAGTGGGTTTCCCCTTCGATTTCTATTAAAGAAACCACCACGGAACCAACATGATCAATTAAACCCTAAGAATGATCAATTAAACCCTATTATGACTATGCCATGGCAGATTTGAAGCTGCAAACTGGAGAAATGCTATTTAGCATCCATTGTTTGCTTCGAACTAAGAACTAAATTCTAAGAGCTGAAAAGAAAGTACAGTAACCAAGTTACAATCTATTTTCTGGTTGAGATCAAAAAGTTGAGGAGATATGAAGTACCACCTCTCTTGTGGCACCGTGTAGGCATCGGTGGTGCGATGGCTGTCGGTGGCGTTGAAGCAGATCTGTGACGGTAGACGGGTGCATCGGGGGATAAGTCCCGTTGCGGTGGAAGAGAAGGTCGTGTGAGCGGCCCCGACAAAGGGGACGACGGCGCCGATGAAGCGAGAGGACGCGATGCAAGGCTCTTGGTCCGTCATCGTGGATGAGAAAAGTCCATCTCTAGCAGTGGACGACGCGGTCTTCGTAGGCGCTCCGGCATGGTGGAGGACGGTGGCGATGGATGGGGTGCAGGACGGTGGCGATGGATGGGGTGGAGGACGGTGGCGATGGATGGGGTGGAGGACGGTGGCGATTGATGGGGTGGCGGACAGAGGGGGCTAGTGTGGGGATGGTGTTCTAGCACAGACGGTGTATGAATGGGAAAATGGAGGGAGAGGCATGGGCAACCATGTTTTTGGGATGCGCCTGTCTGAAATATGGGAATGTTACGAACTTAGCCCCCGTTTAAAATATGGACGTTGATACGTTTTGGATGTCTAATGGGCTTTAATATACCTTTTTCTATTATTTTTGGGACTAACCTATTAACCGAAGGCCCAGTGCAAATTGCTTTTTTTGCCTATTTCAGTGTTTTGCAGAAAAGGAATATCAAACGGAATCCAAACAGAATGAAACTTTCGCGAGGATCGTTTTTGGAACAAACACAACCCAGGAGACTTGGAGAGGACATCAAGGAAGCAACAAGGCGGCCACGAGGCAGGAAGGCGCGCCCAGGGGGGTAGGCGCGCCCCCACCCTTGTGGGCCCCTCGTAGCTCCACCGACCTACTTCTTTCGCCTATATATACTCTTATACCCTGAAAACATCCAGGGGAGCCACGAAACATATTTTCCACCGCGGCAACATTCTATACCTATGAGATCCCATCTTGGGGCCTTTTCCGGCGCTCCGCCGGAGGGGGAATCGATCACATAGGGCTTCTACATCAACACCATAGCCTCTCCGATGATGTGTGAGTAGTATACCACAGACCTTCGGGTCCATAGTTATTAGCTAGATGGCTTCTTCTCTCTCTTTGAATCTCAATACAAAGTTCTCCTCGATCTTCTTGGAGATCTATTTGATGTAATACTTTTTGCGGTGTGTTCGTCGAGATCCGATTAATTGTGGGTTTATGATCAAGATTATTTACAAACAATATTTGATTCTTCTCTGAATTCTTATATGCATGATTTGATATCTTTGCAAGTCTCTTCGAATTCAGTTTGGCTTGGCCTACTAAATTTATCTTTCTTGCACTGGGAGAAGTGCTTTGGTTTGGGTTCAATCTTGCGGTGTCCTTTCCCAGTGACAGCATGGGCCGCAAGGCACGTATTGTATTGTTGCCATTAAGGATAAAAATATGGGGTTTATATCATTGCTTGAGTTTATCCCTCTACATCATGTCATCTTGCCTAATGCATTACTCTGTTCTTATGAACTTAATACTCTAGATGCATGCTGGATAGCGGTTGATGTGTGGAGTAATAGTAGTAGATGCAGAATCGTTTCGGTCTACTTGACACGGACGTGATGCCTATGTTCATGATCATGCCTAGATATTCTCATAACTATGCGCTTTTCTATCAATTGCTCGACAGTAATTTGTTCAGCCACCATAGAATTTGCTATCTTGAGAGAAGCCACTAGTGAAACCTATGACCCCCGTGTCTATTTTCCATCATATTAATCTCCCGCCAACGTGCTATTTTTTTCGTCATTTATTTTTAAATCTTTACTTTTCAATCTATACAACAAAAATACCAAAAATATTTATCTTATTATCTTTATCACATCTCACTTTTGCAAGTGGCCGTGAAGGGATTGACAAATCCTTTATCGCATTGGTTGCAAGGTTCTTGATTGTTTGTGCAGGTACTAGGGATTTGCGTGTAGTATCCTACTGGATTGATACCTTGGTTCTCAAAAACTGAGGGAAATACTTACGCTACTTTGCTGCATCACCCTTTCCTCTTCAAGGGAAAACCAACGTGTGCTCAAGAGGTAGCAAGAAGGATTTCTGGCGCCCTTGTCGGGGAGATCTACGCACAAGTCAAGACATACCAAGTACCCTTCACAAACTCTTCTCCCTCGCATTACATTATTTGCCATTTGCCTCTCGTTTTCCTCTCCCCCACTTCACTCTTGCCGTTTTATTTGCCCTTTTTCTGTTCGTCTCTTTTTACTTACCTTTTGTGTGTTTGCTTTTTGTGTGATTCGTCGCCTTCATGTCTGAAACTGGGGAGGTTATCATTGATAAGGATAATAGTAATAACATGGAAAACCTTGATGCTTTTGATGATCCTCATGAAGAACCCACTATTTTACACACTAAAAAGTATCAGATTGGTAGTGGTAATATCATCGGGAAAGGAGTTATTCAAGATTTCTTTACTTGTGCCGGTGCCTGCCCACTATGGGTGGGTCTATTCTTCATAGAACTAGTAGTCTTGCAGATGCTATATCTTTGCTCGTAGTTGAACTTGAAAGACAATTTAGTCATATGCATCCTTGCATACAAAGGATTTTTCTAGAATTTTCCAACATCGAGCATTCTTCTGTTAAGCGTGCAGCTACTATATTTTTGGCACATGAGTTCGGATTTATAATGAAAGAGGCTAATGAAATTTTTGCGCATTATAGGGTTACGCCTGGACGTCCTCCCATAGAAGCTATCCTTTTTAATCAAGAAGACATAATGCGTTTGCGATCTTTAGATCATGTTGCTTACAATGAAAACCTTAGAAAGAAGGTTCCTACCACTGTTCTAGTTGATAGAATCTCTGAACTGAATGATGATTTTGCTATTCAGAACACTGGGTTAGGTTTTTATCTTGAACAAAGGGTGATGACTTATTGCCAAAATAATGCTTATAATGATGAATTGGTTGTGCAATATAAGGGGCCAAAGGAGGAACCCATAGCTCCCGAGCTTGATCTTGGGGACTTTTGTCCCATTAAATTTATCCCTTTTGATTAATTTTGCTTGCCACAAAGAAAAATTGCTTCTGAACGTAGGGAATATGAGATGAGTTTTCGTGATTTGCCTTATCATTATGGTAATACCTATATCTATTCTTGTTTTTTGTGCCTAGCTAGGGGCGTTAAACGATAGCGCTTGTTGGGAGGCAACCCAATTTTATTTTATTTCCTTGCTTTTTGTCCCTCTTTAGTAATAAATAAATCATCTAGCCTCTGGTTAGATGTGGTTTTATGTTTTAATTAGTGTTTGTGCCAAGTGAGACCTCTACGATCTTCTTGGATGATAATTATTTGATCTTGCTGAAAAAACAGAAACTTTCGGCTCACGAAAACAATTGTTAAAAATCATCAGAAAGTGATAAAATACTGATTCCAATTGCAATAGATCAATAATAAAATTATATAGGTCTTTCTATTGTGGAAGATTTTTCTAAGTTACGTAAGTTTGTGTTTGACACAGATTACTACAGACTGTTCTGTTTTTTACAGATTTTGTTTTTCGTGTGTTGTTTGCTTATTTTGATGAATCTATGGCTAGTATGGGGGGGTATGAACCATAGAGAAGTTGGAATACATTAGGTTTAACACCAATATAAATAAATAATGAGTTAATTACAGTACCTTAAAGTGGTGGTTTGTTTTATTTCGCTAACAGAGCTCATGAGATTTTCTGTTGAGTTTTGTGTTGTGAAGTTTTCAAGTTTTGGGTAAAAAATTGATGGATTTTGGAATAAGGAGTGGCAAAAGCCTAAGCTTGGGGATGCCCAAGACACCCCAAGGTAAAATTCAAGTACAACCAAAATCCTAAGTGGAAGAGACTAGGAAGCACATTATACGTCAACACTCCCCCTCACGTGTGGCTTCCCACTACTAGGGAAAAGCCTATACACAGAATCTTACCAGCAGCGCGCTCTAAAATAAGGCGCTGCTGCTAATTAGCAGCAGCGCTTGATATAAAAATGCGCTGCTGAAACATTTCATTTTAGTCCCACCTCGCAACCGCTACTGCTCTAATTGCCATGACCTCGCAACCCAGCTAGTTATAGCAGTAGCGCCATATAGTGAACCGCGCTACTGCTATAGAAGTTAGCGAAGGCTTCTAAGAAAATCGCCATCGCTACGATCAGCCCACAAGTTTAGTCCCACCTCGCTCATGAACAGGTGTTTACCACCTTAAATATGTTACTTCAAACTATCACAACCAGTTGGTCTTCTTGAACTCTATGTGTAGAATTTGTGGCGCAATATGAGTCCTCTCCAGTTCCTACCGGAGTGGACTCATATTGACAATTCAGATTGTACACAAAAAGATCATTGATGGCCAATGTATTTTTTTATGCGTGCTTAGACTTAGTAGTAGTGTTTTTCCATAAAATGCGCTATAGCCAAATTAGCTATAGCGCGGTTCCTAAAGTGCGCTACTGCTAGTTCGACTTAACCCTGCTCAAAATTTCACTAAGTCCTCCTCCCCCTATTCCCCTACTCCTCTATCGCCGCCGCCCGAGCCCGAGCCTGCCCTCACCGCCGCCGCTCGAGGCCGCCCTCAACCTCACCGCTGCCGCCCGCCGCCGCTCTCGACCTCACCGTCACCGTCGCCTCCCCCGCCCCCTCCGCTCTCGACCACACCGCGCCGCTCTCGACCTCACCATCGTCCGACGCCATCGAGGTACTCCCTCCTTCCGTGCTTCCTCCTCCCACCGCGCCCTCCTCCCTCCTCCTCCCACCGTGCCCTCCTCCTCCGCTGCGGCCGCCCCTCCCTCCTCCTCCGCCGCCCGCTCCCCTCCTCTCTCCTCCCTCCCTCCCTTGTCTCTATTCTTGCAAATCATAGGTGTTTTGAATAAAATAGAAGTAAGAAAATTTAGGGCAGTATGATTAATAGTAGTTGTAGTTGAACTATTTTAGTTGTAGTTGAACTAGTTTAGTAAGTAAATTAATAAACTAGTTGGACTAGTTGAACTAGTTGAATTAATAGAAGTAATGTATTTTTAGTAAGATAATTAATATAACTAGTTGAACTACTTTATTTTTAGAAAGAACTAGTTTTTTAGTAACATAATTAATATAACTAGTTGAACCACATATTCTATTTATAGTAAGTTTATATTTAGTAAGAACTAGTTGAATTAATAAAACTAGTTGAACATGTCATATTTGTTGTTATTTTTAGTTTAAGCAATTATTCGGGATGTATTAGTGATAACTTATACGGTTTTTTGCTTTTGCGTAAATCAAGGAGCCCCTCCATCATCCCGTCGTCATCCACATCACCAACCCCTCCGACATCGAGGTGAGACCAGCCAAATATCCATGTATATCTTTTGTTGCTCAAATAGGATAGTGGTTGCCAAGTGGCCGTTCATGTTCGGTTTACACCTCCGAGTGGCCTATATTTTGCGGAGTGTTGATTAATTTCCGTTCCGGCAAATTTCGGCGCCGATATGTCCTTTTTAGCAAAGGTCATGCCGGATTTTTCAGGCCTATGTTTTTAGAACATTTATTTAATTGTACAAGTTTAATCTTTGAATTATGAACGTAGGAAATGTCATACTCGGACGACGACAGTCTCCCGGGGGAGTGCAGCTGGTGCCACGACGATCGAGGTATGTGTGACAGGTTCGTTGAGCTGGACGAAGATCGGCGCTTCAGCATTAAGCTCGAGGAGACCTTCGATGTTGAAACGATGCACTTAACAACGACAAGAGTTTTTTTCGTAATTAAGCATGACTTCAATTATTTCAACGTCTAATTTTCATATTTTATAATTCGACTAGCTTATCCCATGCCATGCAAGACGCTATGTCTTGGAGAGGATGGGTTTTGAAGACCATGAAAATTTTGAAACAAAGAAAATACACCTACGGACCCATCATGATATGGATTTTAAAGTAAATTTGTACAATGCTCAGAGCGTAACCCATTTTGGTTGCCAAAATTGGGAAGCACTTTGCAAAATGTATGGTTTTTATGAGGGTATGATTGTCACCATGGATCTTGGTGATCCTGACATCGAGCAAGACAATATGGACATTTGGGTCCTTGTTGATACGCTTCCGATTCTACCGCAATGTGAGTTTCTCAAACATAGTTATTAACTAATTTATATTGTTTATTTCAAAATAGTTTACAACTTATTTCCATTGACAACTTATTTTGAATCTTCAAAGAATGTGCAGAAGATGGTAGACAAAACCCACTACGGTGGTGGCTCGAATTAACTTATAAGGAGAAAAATCATCGATCGCATTTTGTACTTTCTTTGAGAATTACAATACCTATTATCGAACTCCTCCAAATTATGGTGAATACGTGCCACTAGTGCACGTGTTGAACCACGATAACTTCTATGGAGATACCCTGGTAAGATTTTTTTACTATTACGACATCCGTGCATCTTTTGCATACTTCCAAAACTAGTACATCATTGCTAACTACGAAGTTATTACTATGTTTTTCAACATAAAATCCCGATGGATTGTGTGCCTCATCTGATGTATTACAATGGTCGCCTTGAAGTTCTGAACATACAGCCAGGTCATCCTACGGATCTCACCTTTGCATATCGGATTTCTAAAACCGGTGAACACATGCTAATCAAAGAATGGAAAAAATGTTTGCACATTCGCAAGGAGGTTCTTGGAAGTAACATTAAGAGAAAGACAAGAATTGGAGACAGGATAACTCCATTCTCCATAATGGAGAGTCAGGGGCTATCTTGTTTTTTGCTATTTTACCTTAGAGAATATAGTAGGTCCTAAGAGAATGTAGTAGGTCCTATGAGGTACAATATGTTTATTATGTGATACAATGTGTTAGAGTTGATGATGAGGAGTACTTGTGATTACGACTAGTGACTAATTTGCTATGTGATGTCTCATTGATGAAAACGATGATCTTGAGGAGGTGTTATATGACAATGATGTATTATGATGATAAGTTGTTAATGATATGATAATGATTATACAATGTGTTTGGGTGAAAGAATCATGATTAGTTTCAAGTGGATGGCCATCCACTTGAAACTAGTCCACGGTTGTTTCACCTACTCATTATGATGTAAAACAGTCTCTAAATTCCTGTTGTATGAAAACTTGTGTAAAGGTGTATGAAATACAACATGAAATAAAAAAGAAATAAAATACAAAATAATAGTAGTAGCGGGCAAGGAGGAGCGCTACTACTAGATCATTTTAGCGATGGCTGGGTCCAGCGCTCTTGCTAAGCTTTTAGTCATGGCGCCTTATCGCAGCGCTCACGGTCAGCGCATCGATAGGCCTAAAACCCACGCTGCTGCTAGGCTTTTCCCTAGTAGTGTCCTCAGGCCTAAACGTGGATCGAAAGTGGGCTGCAATTTAATTGCGCCAGCCGGGTCTTTAACTCAAGACCTCTTGGCTCTGATGCCATGTAGAAGTGCATTCTCTAGCCAATGCAACCAAAAGACCGATCTGATAGAAGAGACTAGGTAGCACATTATACGTCAACACTCCCCCTCACGTGTGGCTCCCTCAGGCCTAAACGTGGACCGAAAGTGGGCTGCAATTTGATTGCGCCAGCCGGGTCTTGAACTCAAGACCTCTTGGCTCCGATACCATGTAGAAGTGCATGCTCTAGCCAATGCAACCAAAAGACCAATCTGATGGAAGAGACTAGGCAACACATTATACGTCAACACTAAGCTTGGGGATGCCCCGGAAGGCATCCCCTCTTTCGTCTTCGTCTATCGGTAACTTTACATGAGGCTATATTTTTATTCACCATATCTTATGTGGTTTGCTTGGAGCATCTTGTATGATCTGAGTCTTTGTTTTTTAGTTTACCACAATCATCCTTGCTGTACACACCTTTTGGAGAGACACACATGAATGGGAATTTATTAGAATACTCTATGTGCTTCACTTATATCTTTTGAGCTAGAAAATTTTGCTCTAGTGCTTCACTTATATCTTTTAGAGCACAGTGGTGGTTTTATTTTATAGAAATTATTGATCTCTCATGCTTCACTTATATTATTTTGAGAGTCCATTAGAATAGCATCGTAATTTGCTTTGGCTATAAAATTAGTCCTAATATGTTAGGCATCCAAGATAGGTATAATAAGAACTTTCATACAAAGCGCATTGAATACTATGAGAAGTTTGATACTTGATGATTGTTTTGAGATATGAAGATGGTGATATTAGAGTTGTGCTAGTTGAGTAATTGTGAATTTGAGAAATAGTTGTGTTGAAGTTTGCAAGTCCCGTAGCATGAAAAATTTTGAAACATGAGGTGTTCTTTGATTGTCATCCTTATGAGTGGCGGTAGGGGACGAGCGATGGTCTTTTCCTACCAATCTATCCCCCTAGGAGCATACGTGTAATGCTTGGCTTTTGATGACTTGTAGATTTTTGCAATAAGTCTATGAGTTCTTTATGACTAATGTTGAGTCCATAGATTATACGCACTCTCACCTTTCCATCATTGCTAGCCTCTTCGGTACCGTGCATTGCCTTTTCTCACCTTGAGAGTTGGTGCAAACTTCGCCGGTGCATCCAAACCCCGTGATATGATACACTCTATCACACATAAACCTCCTTATATCTTCCTCAAAACAGCCACCATACCTATCTATTATGGCATTTCCATAGCCATTCCGAGACATATTTCCATGCAACTTTCCACCGTTTCATTTATTATGACACGCTTCATCATTATCATATTGCCTTGCATGATCATGTAGTTGACATCGTATTTGTGGCAAGGACACCATGCATAATTTTTCATACATGTCACTCTTGTTTCATTGCCCATCCTTGTACACTGCCGGAGGCACTCATATAGAGTCATATTTTGTTCTAGTATCGAGTTGTAATAATTGAGTTGTAAATAAATAGAAGTGTGATGATCATTAATAGAGCATTATCCCATGAAAAAAGGCCAAATAAAAACAGAAAGGCCAAATAAAAAAATAAAAATAAATGCCAAATAAAAAAAGGAAGGCCCAAAAAAAAGAAGGGACGATGCTACTATCCTTTTTTCCAAACTTGTGCTTCAAAGTAGCACCATGATCATTATGATAGAGAGTCTCTTATTTTGTCACTTTCATATACTAGTGGGAATTTTTCATTATAGAACTTGGCTTGTATATTCCAACAATGGGCTTCCTCAAATGCCCTATGTCTTCGTGAGCAAGCAAGTTGGATGCACACCCACTTAGTTTCTTTTGTTGAGCTTTCATACATTTATAGCTCTAGTGCATCCGTTGCATGGCAATCCCTACTCCTTGCATTGACATCAATTGATGGGCATCTCCCTAGCCCGTGGATTAGCTACATCAATGTGAGACTTTCTCTTTTTTGTCTTCTCCACACAACCCCCATCATTAAATTCTATTCCACCCATAGTGCTATGTCCATGGCTCACGCTCATGTATTGCGTGAAAGTTGAAAAAGTTTGAGAAATACTGAAGTATGAAACAATTGTTTGGCTTGTCATCGGGGTTGTACATGATGAGAGCATTTTTGTGTGACGAAAAATGACGCATGGCCAAACTATATGATTTTGTAGGGATGAGCTTTCTTTGGCTATGTTATTTTGAGAAGACATAATTGCTTAGTTAGTATGTTTGAAGTATTATTATTTTTATGTCAATATTAAACTTTTATCTTGAATCTTTCGGATCTGAACAATCATGCCACAATAAAGAAAATTACATTGAAAATTATGTTAGGTAGCATTCCACATCAAAAATTATGTTTTTATCATTTACCTACTCGAGGACGAGCAGGAATTAAGCTTGGGGATGCTTGATACGTCTCCAACGTATCTATAATTTATGATTGTTCCATGCTATTATATTATCTGTTTTGGATGTTTAATGGGCTTTAATATACCTTTTTATATTATTTTTGGGACTAACCTATTAACTGAAGGCCCAGTGCAAATTGTTTTTTTTTCCTATTTCAGTGTTACACAGAAAAGGAATAACAAACGGAATGAAACCTTCACGAGGATCGTTTTTGGAACAAACACAACCCAGGAGACTTGGAGTGGACATCAAGGAAGCAACGAGGCGGCCATGAAGCAGGGAGGCGCGCCCAAGGGGGTAGGCGCGCCCCCCACCCTCGTGGGTCCCTCATAGCACCACCGACCTACTTCTTTCGCCTACATATACTCTTATACCCTGAAAACATCCAGGGGAGACAGGAAACCTATTTTCCACCGCCACAACCTTCTGTACCCGTGAGATCCCATCTTGGGGCCTTTTCCGGTGCTCCACCAGAGGAGGAATCGATCACGGAAGGCTTCCACACCAACACCATAGCCTCTGCGATGATATGTGAGTAGTTTACCACAGACCTTCGGGTCCATAGTTATTAGCTAGATGGCTTCTTCTCTCTCTTTGAATCTCAATACAAAGTTCTACTCAATCTTCTTGGAGATCTATCCGATGTAATACTTTTTGCAGTGTGTTTGTCGAGATCCGATGAATTGTGGGTTTTTCATCAAGATTATATATGAACAATATTTGATTCTTCTCTGAATTCTTATATGCATGATTTGATATCTTTGCAAGTCTCTTCGAATTAGCAGTTTGGTTTGGTCTATTAGATTGATCTTTCTTGCAATGGGAGAAGTGCTTAGCTTTGGGTTCAATCTTGTGGTGTCCTTTCCCGGTGGATTAGGGCAGCAAGGCACATATTGTATTGTTTCCATCGAGGATAAAAAGATGGGGTTTATATCATATTGCTTGAGTTTATCCCTCTACATCATGTCATGTTGCCTAATGCGTTACTCTGTTCTTATGAACTTAATACTCTAGATGCATGCTGGATAGCGGTCGATGTGTGGAGTAATTGTAGTAGATGCAGAATCGTTTCGGTCTACTTGACACGGATGTGATGCCTATGTTCATGATCATGCCTAGATATTCTCATAACTATGCGCTTTTCTATCAATTGCCCGACATTAATTTGTTCACCCACCGTTGAATTTGCTATCTTGAGAGAAGCCACTAGTGAAACCTATGGCCCCCGGGTCTATTTTCCATCATATTAATCTCCCACCAATGTTCTATTTTTGTCGCCGTTAATTTTGCAATCTTTACTTTTCAATCTATACAACAAAAATACCAAAAATATTTATCTTATTATCTTTATCAGATCTCACTTTTGCAAGTGGCCGTGAAGGGATTGACAACCCCTTTATCATGTTGGTTGCAAGGTTCTTGATTGTTTGTGCAGGTACTAGGGATTTGCGTGTAGTCTCCTATTGGATTGATACCTTGGTTCTCAAAAACTGAGGGAAATACGTACGCTACTTTGCTGCATCACCCTTTCCTCTTCAAGGGAAAACCAATGCATGCTCAAGAGGTAGAAGACGTCTCGTCGGTTGGGGATAGGACGGTAATCTCGCATCTCGCCAATATTTGCCCAGAGAGATTTCGGGCGAGGAGAGGGTGTTTTGGCGCCCATGGTTGGCGCCCACAATATATGAACGGGGCTGACAGTTAGGGCGGTTGTGTCACGTCTGAGTGAAGTTACAAACCTACCACTATTGAAAATATTTGCCTACATCGATTTCGGCTGAGTCGAGTTTGTTTTGCCGCCCACCGTGTATGAATGGGGAAATGGAGGAGAAAGCAGAGGTCTTTCGGACGAGCTTGAATCAAATGTGTTTTGCCGCCCATGTTTGGCGCCCACCGTGTCAGAATGGGCTCAGAGGCGATCGTGTCACGTCTAATTGAAGTTACTAACCTACCCCTAGTGAGAGCAGTGGAAATTGGGCCGATGGATTGTCTGTGTATGGGGTAGACAGTAATTTCCATCTCCCAAACACTTGGCTTCAGGAAGCCGACGAGGGAGTGGACATTTTGCCGCTTCTTTCAAATTTGGGGACAATAAGCATCCATGTTTATCCTGGAAACTAAATTCAAATCCATTTTGTATTCCTGTACGAATCTTTATAAATCATTCTATGTGTTTTTATATATTTTCAAAAGTACGACAAAGATGTATTCCACTGTCATATATGAATATGATTTACAATTGCCGATACTCGAATTCAGAAGCTAGAATCCAGTTTAAGGTGAATTCAAATATTTGGAACACTTTATGTCCAACTCAAATGTCACACGCATCATAATGTGTACTCCCATTTAGATATGTACACAAGCGATGTAGATTCAAATACCGAGTCAATCAACCAAGAATGTACAAAACTAATAGACATATAAACACTTACAGATATGGATCAATAATATCAACTAACATACAAAAGCCAGGTCGATGTACCTTTTTTTTGCTAAAAGAGCATCCTTTTTTAGCGACGCCAGTACAACATCTTGGCCCTTTCCAATGTGTGCCGCTTATGGTCCATCTATGCTACTATAATTGTTGAATGCACATTCAGCCCGATTGGCATATTGGTATGGCCCAGCAATCAAAATGAAATGTCTCCGAGTCTTATCAATTAATACAGACTTGTGCTCAAATAAAATTACAAACCAAAAAACAAAAAACAATTATTACATGATCTCTAAAACAAATGGTCTGATCGTTTACATGAAAAAACAACACAAAGGTTATTCAACGATGGGAATAACATTTCACCTATGATTTACCAAGTGGGAATTTAATTTCCTTTTTTTCCTTCAGGACCTTAACAATGCGATCAGTCTCAGCTTTCTTCATTTTGAATTCCACCAAATATTTAATGGTTGTCTTGAGTACTGCTTGTGATTGTGCTGTTTGCTTCCTCAACATGTCAACTTCATCTCTAAGTGCAGAAGCAGAATCTCTTTCTACCACTAGTTTAGCCTCTAGAGCATCAACAGTTGGCAATTCATGACGCACAATTGGGCCGGTGCCGCTGATGTGGGATGATACAACGTCCATGGGGACCACGCTCTTTGATCTTAGGCTAACCTGTTTTGCCACTAAAGTTCCGACTGGATTCCGAAAAGTTGAAGTTAGCAAAACATCTCAACTGGGAGTTATAATAGCAAACCAGTTAAATAAAAAAGGAACTAAAGAGTTTCAATTGGATGCTGAAAAGTATTTATTAACATCATTGTAACCTATTGTTGCAGCAGCAAAGCAGTTAAACAAACAAGTTTTTCAAAAGGTACCTGTTGTGGCATTGGAGTTTCTCTTGATCCTGAAAAATTGAGTAGCCAGTAACATGATTAGAGCAACCAGTTGTAGCAGCAAAGCAGTTAAACAAACAAGTTTTGCAAAAGGAACCTGTTGTGGTGTTGGAGTTTCTCTTGGATCCTGAAAAGTTGAGTAGTCAGTAACTTGATTAGAGCAACAAGTTACAGCAGCAAACCTGTTACACAAATATATTTTTGAAAATGTACCTATTGTGCAATTGGACTTCCAATTGGATCCTGAAAACTTGAAGTTTGTAAGATGATTACAGCAACAAGTTACAGCAGCAAACTAGGTAAACAAGGAAGTTTCTGAAAACATACCTGTTGTGCCAACGGAGTTTCAGTTGGATCCTGCAAACTTGAATGTTAGCAATCAATAAATAAAGTTTTGCAAGAGCCATAAGAAACTAACATTAAACTAGTAGAACTAACCAGTTTTTGCAACGTATTTAATTACACATGAACTAATAAAACTAACAAGTTCTTGGCAACGTATTAAAGTAACAAATCGGTACCGTTTACCAACAACATAGACATCTGTAAATTTATTTGATGTAAGCAAAATGATTCCAACACATATATAAGTTAAAAATATGGTGTCCCTCATATAAACTTGACAGTTGAACATGCAAGCATTACTAGTGCAACAAGTGATAACAGCAAACCATTTAAACAGACAGGGTATCAGAACGTAAATTACACGTGAATTCTGCTGCATCCTAGAAGTACATATGACCAGCTATCTACGTGCTTAAGTAGCTATTTAAGTTCAGGCAAACATGTAATTCTTAACAGTAAGTATCAAACACATAGATAGGCGCAATCTATAATAGGATTAATAGGCTATGGCATTATGCAATCAGTAGCAAACTAAATTAAGCCAAGCAACGTAATTGAACAATTTTGCAATAAGTGGCTAACTAAAATTCCGAGAATCAGGTAACTGAACTTACGCGAGCTCTTTGTACAGGCACACTGCAACTTCTTTATCACTTACAAGGTTCTACGAAGGAGTCCATGGCATCAATTGCTTGGATACACAGTCCCAATACTTCTTTCTTCCCACACTGCATTGGTAAGTCGAATGGTTAATCTCGTAAGATGGTGCGTCCTTGATATGTTATATGAGGATGTGTAGTCAGACTAGTTGTATCCACACACATCACACTGGCTTTTACTGTATATTTCATGAGATCACATTTGGCATATAGAGATCTAAGCAATCTACAATAGGATGAAAAGACTGGCATCCTTCACATTATTGGCGAACTCAGTTCATAGAAACAAGCAATTCAACCATTTTTTGAGTAAATCAAAAGTGCCACTGGAATTATTTTCACTACCCCAATCATACACGCAGAAAGGGGCAACGCCGCCATAGGGGCTGGTATGGGCGTCCGCCTCGGGTGGCTAGAAAGTGTGCACCTAGTTTGAGTCATCCAGGTTGGCCCAGGCTAGTTTTGTTCGTCCCAACGCATGAGCTGGCAATGTAAAAAATGAAGAAAAACATTTCAATTTGGATGGGCCAATAACGTAAGTGCAAGGCAGGCCCTATAGCAGGCTCGCGGCCCAAACGAGCACCTCCTATATCAATCGACAGTAGGAAAAATCCCAATTCGTTCACTCCAGCCTCCAGTCTGGTTCGCTCCTAACCTATTCGCCGCTGGACAGACCGACACAGCACTTCCTCGCGCCCTTGTTGGAAGGCAGTCGCCGGGCTTCAAGCGAATGGAAGGAAAATAAGATGAAGATCTAACCCTGGGTGTAGCCTCCGTGGGTGGCAGCGGCGGTAGCACGGGCATGGCATCGAGCTTGCGCAAACGGACAGTCGGAGCTTGCAAGAGCAGCATGCACAACGAGCAGGTACATCACATACCTGATTTTATCTTCAACTGTTCAATTTCTGGCCAATAGTTAGACCTGACGGTCTTGTAAAACTGCTTGTATGTAGGGAATCTATGAGAAAATGGAACCAATTTCTGCTTATTTTTAACTCCCCCAATCAATACTGAACTGACTGAATATGATGTATCTAATCAAGTTTCCTGTGCAGACATACAAGCTCATGTTGTTCTTGAGCCTTAAGTGTCTAATGAATAGACTGCTAATGAAGGATTTGATGCAAACATTTTACATGCTCCTGGTGATGAACATATATTGTCTAATGAGGGATCTAATGCAAGCATTTTGCAAGCTCCCATGGAAGGATTTAGTGTCTAATGATGATCTGCTATGTTGAGAGAGACATAGAGATTTGCAGGCATTGATGAAAAGCAAATTATAGTACATTTTCATGGCTTGACGAAACATCGATGCCATCTACCAGAAAGTCCCCATATCATGACAACGTAGCATAAATACTTTTCTAATTTGTTGTTTGAAACTATTGGCATACTTGTGCAGGATAGATATATTGATATGCAGTTTGTGCACTGGTTATAGGTGCAATTACACTTATATTTTCAGCCAGAGAACGAATAATTCAAGAAGTTACATACCATGCTAGTAGTCCTTGTACACCATGTTGCATTTTGTGTTTTTTGGTGCTTACATCATTTAGTGTTCTATAATCTGAACTACTTTGGATCATTGGCTGGTTTTCAAAGTGCATGTAGCTTCACATTTCTCAAGTTATGTTGATTTCCGGAGTGCAAGTGCCTTCGTATTTTCTAAGTTAAATGTTCGCCCCTGGTAACTTGAATTCAGGGATCCGCCACTGCACACAAATCATACATGCGGGCCATTATGAATTAAATGAAATGTAGGGACTTACGCTAGCTCGTTGTACAGGCTCACTGCAGCTCTCCTTGCGCTTGGATGTTCCATGTACAAGTCCATGTTACCATTTGCTTGGATGTGGAGGCCTTGTGCTCCTTGCATCCCCCTCTGCATTTTTGGTAGGGCGAATGGTTGATCAAATAAGAGGAATTGACCTTGCTGTTGTACCGGAGGACAGATACTTACAAGGTTATACGGGTGTGCAGGATGTGTACCAGATCCCATAGCGCCGTCATGCTTCGCTAAAACGGTTTTTCTTGTTTCAGATGATATCTCCAGAAGAAATAAGAGTTAAAGTCAGAGTTGCATAGGCGTGTAAGCTAAGAGAGCAGTGAAAGTATATCCAAACATCATCGGAACGGTGCACAAGGGAATGATGTGTGGATACCTAGTTCAGGCCGGCGTTTGGGCATGCTCGCCTAGCTAGAGTGCGGGTCACTTCAGAGCCATTGAGGGTGATGCGCTAGCGCTGGCTGGCCGCGCACGGATGCAGATCTTGAGTGGCAGCGGAGCGCTACGATCCGGTGGACGAGACCGTTGGTGAAGCCCCAACAGCCTCGGGGGGCGGAGGTGCGGCAATGTGCTCGGTGAAGTAGCCCCGGTGAGGTGGAAGACGGCGTCGATGAAGCGCACCTGATGCGGTGGAAGTCGGTGTCTGTGAGGCACGTCGGTTGCGGCCATTCACGTTGTTGGTGGACCACCCGGTGCGGTGGACGAGGGCGTAGATGAGGTAGCTCCGGTGCGGTGGTAAAGCGTGACCGTCGTCTTCTTCGTCGTCGTCCGGCACAGAGGTGGGGAAAGAGACGAGACTGATACGTCTCCAACGTATATATAATTTATGAAGTATTCATGCTATTATATTATCCATATTAGATGTTTTATATGCATTTTTATGCTATTTTATATGATTTTTGGGACTAACCTATTAACCTAGAGCCCAGTGTCAGTTTCTGTTTTTTCCTTGTTTTTGAGTTCTACAGAAAAGGAATGCCAAACGGAGTCCTATTGTCATGCCAATTTTTGAAGATTTTTTATGGACCAAAAGAAGCCCCCGGAGTAAAAGAGTTGGGCCACAAGAGTCTGGAACCGTCCACGAGGGTGGAGGGTGCGCCCTACCCCCTGGGCGCGCCCCCTGCCTCGTGGACGACTCGGAGACCCCCCTGATGTGAAACCAACGCCAAAAATTCCTATAAATACAGAAACCCCAAGAAAGAAACCTAGATCAGGAGTTCCGCCCCCGCAAGCTCAGTAGCCACGAAAAACCAATCGGGGCCCTTTTCCAGCACCCTGCCGGAGGCGGAATCCTTCATCGGTGGCCATCTTCATCATCCCAGCACTCTCCATGACGAGGAGGGAGTAGTTCACCCTCGGGGCTGAGGGTAAGTACCAGTAGCTATGTATTTGATCTCTCTCTCTCTATCTCTCTCTCTCTCTCTCTCTCTCTCTCTCGTGTTCTTGATTCGGCATGATCTTGATGTACCGCGAGCTTTGCTATTACAGTTGGATCTTATGATGTTTCTCCCACTCTACTCTCTTGTAATGGATTGAGTTTTCCCTTTGAAGTTATCTTATCGGATTCAGTCTTTAAGGATTTGAGAACACTTGATGTATGTCTTGCATGTGCTTATCTGTGATGACAATGGGATATTCACGTGATCTACTTGATGTATGTTTTGGTGATCAACTTGCGATTCAGTGACCTTGTGAACTTATGCATAGGGGTTGGCACACGTTTTCATCTTGACTCTCCGGTAGAAACTTTGGGGCACTCTTTGAAGTACTTTGTGTTGGTTTGGATAGATGAATCTGAGATTGTGTGATGCATATCGTATAATCATACCCACGGATACTTGTGGTGACATTGGAGTATCTAGGTGACATTAGGGTTTTGGTTGATGAGGGTCTTAAGGTGTTATTTTACTACGAACTCTAGGGCTGTTTGTGACACTTATAGGAATAGCCCAATGGATTGATCGGAAAGAATAACTTTGAGGTGGTTTTGTACCCTACATTAATCTGTTTGTTTGTTCTCCGCTATTAGTGACTTTGGAGTGACTCTTTGTTGCATGTTGAGGGATTGTTATATGATCTAATTATGCTATTATTGCTGAGAGAACTTGCACTAGTGAAAGTACGAACCCTAGGCCTTGTTTCCTAGCATTGCAATACCGTTTACGCTCACTTTTACCACTTGCTACCTTGCTTTTTTTATAATTTCATATTACAAAAACCTATATCTACCATCCATATTGCACTTGTATCACCATCTCTTCGCTGAACTAGTGTACCTATACAATTTACCATTGTATTGAGTGTGTTGGGGACACAAGAGACTCTTTGTTATTTGGTTGCAGGGTTGTTTGAGAGAGACCATCTTCATCCTACGCCTCCCACAGATTTATAAACCTTAGGTCATCCACTTGAGGGAAATTTGCTACTGTCCTACAAACCTCTGCACTTGAAGGCCCAACAACGTCTACAAGAAGAAGGTTGCGTAGTAGATATCAAGCTCTTTTCTGGCGCCGTTGCCGGGGAGGTGAGTGCTTGAAGGTATATCTTTAGATCTTGCAATCAAATCTTTTAGTTTCTTGTTTTATCACTAGTTTAGTTTATAAAAGAAAACTACAAAAAAATGGAATTGAGGGTGCCTCATATGCTTCATCTTTTTAATATCTTTCATGAAAATGATGGAAAGGAAAATTGTGCCCAAGTGCTAGAAGAATAATGCATTAAAATGTTTGGCACTAAATCTTTGAATGATGAGCATGATTGCAATGTTGTTAGTATGAACTCTTTGAATAATCATAGTACTAATGATGATTGCACTAGTCATTATGAAAATGTCTCTTATAAGCATGTCAATTTTTGTGGAGTGCATAGCAAGTACACACCAAATAGGGAAGATAGATTTTGCAAGAGGCGTAAGTATTTATAAACCAAATGGTTGCAAGAAAGGCTAGATGTTTGTGCTGAAAATTTAAATTTTCTTAGTCATCCTTGTGAACTTTGCAATGAACGTGGTCATTTAAATATCGAATGCAAATTGTTTCATGATCGTATCGTGTCCAAAAGTTGTGATGACTTGATTTCCCTTGCGCATCATAATGAACTTAGTTTGCTTGTGGGTTATGAAGAAATGAAACGTATAACTAAGGATATGCCAGAATTTGTCCTCGATAAGGTTCTTGATTTTGTTCTAGAGGAAATTTATATGTATTGTGAAAATCCTTATATTGCCAATTACATAAAGACAAGAAAACAAATAGAAGATGAAGAGAATACTAATGAAAGGGAAGAGATTTCCCAATATCCTCCTATTCTTTCTTATGATGAATCAGGTAATGATGAGGAGCTTTCTGTTCAACCAATCTTATTAATAATGAGCTCCAAAAAGAGGATTAAATCCACACATGATGTGAAGAAGAAAAAGAAAAGATGTAGAAGCAAAGGTAAAAAGGTATCCCTTCCAAATGATGTTGCTCCTATTACTCATTGTGATGATGATAATTGCTATACTATTGGTGCTATCCATACTATTAATGATGAGAGTGATTATGCTTATGATATGAAAAGGCCCAAGCTTGGGGATGCTATGTTTCATGAGAATGCTATGTTTGAGAATTTATTTTCTGCAATTAATGTTTGTCCCAAGCTTGGTGATGCTATGATTTATGAAGATGATATTTTTAACCTCCCAAGTTTTGATATGCAAATTTATTATGATGATAGCATGCCTCCTATTTATGATGATTATATTGATGAAAGAGGGTTTGGAAGAGTGTCAACTTTAGGAAGTAATGATCCCACTATTTTGGAAGGTGTTGAATCTTATTGTGACAATTATGAAAGTGGATTTGGAGAGGTCATGACTTTATTTAGTAATGACTCCACTATCTTGGAAGAGGTTTCAATTGATTATGATGAGAACAAAGTTGCTACTTATGATGATTATTGTGATGAAACTTATGCTATAAAAAGTAGTGATGATTATATTTATAAAACTTGTCATGATTATGATTACCCTTTTTCTGAACATTACTCTTTTAATGTGGAAACAACTTATAGTATTTGGGTTTCTTATGATACTCCCACTATTCCGAATGAGAAGAATTTTGCTTATGTGGAGAGTAGTAAATTTTCTATGCTTGTAGATCATGAAAAGAATGCTTTATGTGATGGTTATATTGTTGAATTTATTCATGATGCTACTGAAAATTATTATGAGGGAGGAATATATGCTTGTAGGAATTGCAATAATAACAAGTTTCCTCTCTATGTGCTTAAAATCTTGAAGTTATGCTTGTTTTGCTTTCCTATGCTAGTTGATTCTTGTTCCCATAAATTGTTTGCTCACAAAATCCCTATGCATAGGAAATGGGTTAGACTTAAATGTGCTAGTCATATTCTTCATGATGCTCTCTTTATGTTTCAATTATTATCTTTCATGTGAGCATCATTGAAATCATCATGCCTAGCTAGGGGCGTTAAACAATAGTGCTGGTCGGGAGGCAACCCAATTTTATTTTTGTTCTTTGCTTTTTTCTCCTGTTTAGTAATAAATAATTCATATAGCCTCTTTTTATATGTGGTTTTATGTTTTAATTAGTGTTTGTTCCAAGTAGAACCTTTGGGATGACTTGGGTGAAAGTTAATGCGATCTTGCTGTAAAAAACAGAAACTTTGCGCTCACGAGATTAGCTGTAATTTTTTACATAAGAGTGATTTTAAGTTGATTATTTTTGCAGAAGATTAATAGACAAATTTCTCAAGTCCACCAATTTATTTTAGAATTGTTGGAGTTACAAAAGTATTCGAATGATACAGGTTACTACAGACTGTTCTGTTTTTGACAGATTCTGTTTTCTATGTGTTGTTTGCTTATTTTGATGAATCTATGAGTAGTATCGGAGGGTATGAACCATAGAGAAGTTGGAATACAGTAGATATTACAGCAATATGAATTTAATAATGAGTTCACAAAAATACCTAAGTGGTGATTTATTTTCTTATACAAACGGAGCTCATAAGATTTTCTGTTGAGTTTTGTGTTGTGAAGTTTTCAAGTTTTGGGTAAAGATTCGATGGACTATGGAATAAGGAGTGGAAAGAGCCTAATCTTGGGTATGCCCAAGGCACCTCAACATAATATTCAAGTACAACCAAGATCCTAAGCTTGGGTATGCCCCGGAAGGCATCCCCTCTTTCGTCTTCGTTCATCGGTAACTTTACTTGGAGCTATATTTTTTTTCACCACATGATATGTGTTTTCCTTGGAGCGCCATTTTATTTTGTTAGGATTTTCTTACTTTTATTTAAAATAATGTTTTGCATCTTTATTTTCAATAAAAATGTCAAGGATATCATTTACCATGCTTATTTTGCAAGTATACATGTTGTTGTTTCAAAACAGAAAGTTTATCGCTGTTGCAAAAATTCCCTAGAAAAGTCAGAATATGATAAAATGTTGAAACATTTTGCATAATATGCTCTGATAAATTTTCTACTGTGTGGTAGAATTTCATAATATTTGGAGTTAGGGAAGTATGATGAATCTTGCATTCTTAGACTGTACTGTTTTGGCAGATTGCTGTTATGTTTGCATTGTTTGCATATGTTTGCTTGTTTAATGATTCTATTTGAGGATAGGAGTATTAAATATGCAGAGACATTTTGTATGCAATGTTGAATAATAATTTTTGTGGTTTGCTACAGTAGAGAATGATAAGGTTTTTGCATTGGTTTATACTAACTTATCTCACGAGTTCTTGTTGAGTTTTGTGTGGATGAAGTTTTTTGAAGATTTAGGGAAACCATGATATGAGAGGAATTAAGGAGACACAAAAGCTCAAGCTTGGGGATGCCCAAGGCATCACAAGATAATATTCCAAGAAGTCTCAAGCATCTAAGCTTGGGGATGCCCCGGTAGTCATCCCACCTTTCTTCTTCAACAATTATCGGTTAGTATCGGTTGAGCCTAAATTTTTGCTTCTTCACATGATGAGAGCTATCCTTGAAATGTCGTTTTATTTTGTTTTGCTTGGTTTTTGAATAGTATCCCAAGATCTGAAATTCTTAAATGAGAGAGAGTCTTCACATAGCTACATAATTCTTTAACTACTCATTGATCTTCACGTATATCTTTTTGGAGTAGTTTGTCATTTACTCGTGTGCTTCACTTATATCCTATGAGTAAATTGTTGAATGAATTGAATATCATAAATATAAAATTATATATGTTTCATATGCTTATCCCATGGGGAGTAATGAATTCGCATATAAGAAGTAGAGGTGGTAAATTTATTGAAGGTTAACAAACATTGTATTGGTCACTTGAACAATTCATGAAAGAATATTGAAGGAAGAGAGATTTCACATATAAATATACTATCTTGGACATCTTTTGTAATTGTGAGCACTCATTAAAATATGACATGCTCAAAAGTTGATGTTGGACAAGGAAGACAACTTAATGGGTTATGTTTTCCTATATCCGAAACGTTATATTGTCTTGGATTATCCAACATGTTGAGCTTGCCTTTCCCTCTCATGCTAGCCAAATTCTTTGCACCAAGTAGAGATCCTACGTGTGCTTCCAAACATTCCTTAACCCAGTTTTGCCATGAGAGTCCACCATACCTACCTATGGATTGAGTAAGATCCTTCAAGTAAGTTGTCATCGGTGCATGCAATAAAAAAGTTGCTCCTTAAACAAATATGATCTATTGGTTGATACGTCTCCAACGTATCTATAATTTTTGATTGCTCCATGCTATATTATCTACTGTTTTGGGTAATATTGGGTTTTATTATTCACTTTTATATTACTTTTGGGACTAACCTATTAACCGGAGGCCCAGCCCATATTGCTGTTTTATTGCCTGTTTCAGTATTTCGAGGAAAAGGAATATCAAACGGAGTCCAAACGGAATGAAACCTTCGGCAGCGTTATTTTTGGGAAGAATATGATCCTGGAGACTTGGAGTTCACGTTAGAAGATCCCCGAGGACTCCACGAGATAGGTGGGCGCGCCGCCCCTGTAGGGCGCGCCCCCCTGTCTCGTGGGCCCCTCGAGCACCTCCCGACCGATTTCTTTCGCCTATATATTCCCACATACCCTAAAAACATCCACGGAGAAGATAGATCGGGAGTTCCGCCGCCGCAACCCTCTGTAGCCACCAAAAACCTCTCGGGAGTCTGTTCCGGCACCCTGCCGGAGGGGGAACCCATCATCGGTGGCCATCTTCATCATCCCGGCGCTCTCCATGACGAGGAGGGAGTAGTTCACCCTCAGGGCTGAGGGTATGTACCAGTATTTATGTGTTTGATCTCTCTCTCTCTCTCTCTCTCTCTCTCTCTCTCTCTCTCTCGTGTTCTCTCTCGTCTTCCCTCTATGGCACGATCTTGATGTATCCCGAGCTTTGCTATTGTAGTTGGATCTTATGATGTTTCTCCCCCTACTCTCTTGTGATGAATTGAGTTTCCCCTTTGAAGTTATCTTATCGGATTGAGTCTTCACTTTGAGAACACTTGATGTATGTCTTGCCATGCTTATCTGTGGTGATAATGGGATATCACGTGCCACTTGATGTATGTTTTGGTGACCAACTTGCGGGTTCAGCCCATGAACCTATGCATAGGGGTTGGCACACGTTTTCTTGACTCTCCGGTAGAAACTTTGGGGCACTCTTTGAAGTACTTTGTGTTGGTTGGATGAATCTGAGATTGTGTGATGCATATCGTATAATCATGCCCACGGATACTTGAGGTGACAATGGAGTATCTAGGTGACATTTGGGTTTTGGTTGATTTGTGTCTTAAGGTGTTATTCTAGTACGAACTCTTGAATAGATTGATCCGAAAGAATAACTTTGAGGTGGTTTCGTACCCTACCATAATCTCTACGTTTGTTCTCCACTATTAGTGGCTTTGGAGTGACTCTTTGTTGCATGTTGAGGGATTGTTATATGATCTATCTATGTTATTATTGTTGAGAGAACTTGCACTAGTGAAAGTATGAACCCTAGGCCTTGTTTCCTATCATTGCAATACCGTTTACGCTCACTTTTATCATTAGTTACCTTGCTGTTTTTATACTTTCAGATTACAAAACCTATATCTACCATCCATATTGCACTTGTATCACCATCTCTTCATGAACTAGTGCACCTATACAATTTACCATTGTATTGGGTGTGTTGGGTACACAAGAGACTCTTTGTTATTTGGTTGCAGGGTTGTTTGAGAGAGACCATCTTCATCCTACGCCTCCTACGGATTGATAAACCTTAGGTCATCCACTTGAGGGAAATTTGCTATTGTCCTACAAACATGTGCACTTGCAGGCCAACCAACGTCTACAAGAAGAAGGTTGTGTAGTAGACATCAAGCTCTTTTCTGGCGCCGTTGCCGGGGAGGCTAGGTAAAGAGCACTCACTCACACCCCGTCAAATAAGCTCTTTTAAAGGCGCCGTTCTTGGGAGGTGAGTGCTTGAAGGTATATCTTTAGATCTTGCAATTGAATCTTTTTGTTTCTTGCTTTATCACTAGTTTAGTCTATAAAAGAAAATTATAAAAAAATGTAATTGAGTTTGTCTCATACGCTTCATCTTTTTAATATCTTTCGTGAGAATGATGGAAAGGAAAATTGTGCTCAAGTGCTAGAAGAAGAATGCATTAAAATGCTTGGTACTAAATCTTTGTATGATGAGCATGATTGCAATGTTGCTAGTATGAATTCCTTGAATACCCATGATGCTAATGATATGCAAAGCCACAAGCTTGGGGAAGCAATGTTTGATGAATATGATATTTTTTGTCCCCCAAGTTTTTATGAGAAAGTTTATTTTGCTGAAAGCATGCCTCCTATTTATGATGATTATATTTTGAAAGTGGGTCTGGAAGAGTGTTAACTTTAGGAAGTAGTGATCCATTATTTTGGAGGATGTTGAATCTTATTGTGATGAACATGAAAGTGGATTTGGAAGGGTGTCAACTTGATTTAGTGATGAATCCACTATTTCGGAAGAGGTTCCAATTGATTATGAGAAAAAAGTTGCTATCTATGATGATTATTGTGATGAATTGTATGCTATTAGGAATAATGATAACCTTGAAACTTGTCATCATGATTTTAGTTTTCAATTGGATTATGCCTCACATGATAATTATTTTGTTGAGTTTGCTCCCACTATTATTCATGAGAAGGATTTTGCTTATGTGGAGAGTAATAAAAATTCTATGCTAGTAGATCATGAAAATAATACTTTAGGTGCTGGTTATATTGTTGAATTCATTCATGATGCTACTGAAAATTATTATGAGGGAGGAACATATGCTTGTAGGAGTTGCAATAATGTCAAGTTTCCTCTCTATGTGCTTCAATTTTTGAACTTATGCTTGTTTTACCTTCCTATGCTAGTTTATCATTGTTCCCATAAGTTGTTTTCTCACAAAATCCCTATGCATAGGAAGTGGGTTATAATTAAATGTGCTAGTCATATTCTTCATGATGCTCTCTTTATGTTTCAATTCTTATCTCTTATGTGAGCATCATTGAAATCATCATGCCTAGCTAGGGGCTTTAAACGTTAGCGCTTGTTGGGAGGCAACCCAATTTTATTTTAGTTTATTGATTTTTGGTTCTGTTTAGGAATAAATAATCCATCCAGCTTATGGTTAGATGTGTTTTCATGTTTTAATTAGTGTTTGTGCCAAGTAGAACCTTTGGGAAGACTTGGGTTAAGTCTTTATGATCATGCTGTAAAAAACAGAAACTTTAGCGCTTGCGAGATTAGCTTCAACTTTTTACTGGAGAGTGATATTTAGTTGATTATTTTTGCAGATGATTACTATAAAAATTCATCAGGTCCACCAATTTATTTTAGAATTTTTGGAGTTCCAGAAGTTTACGTTAGTTACAGATTACTACATACTGTTCTGTTTTTGACAGATTCTGTTTTTTCGTGTGTTGTTTGCTTATTTTGATGACTCTATGGCTAGTAAAATAGTTTATAAACCATAGAGAAGTTGGAATACAGTAGGTTTAGTTCATTACAGTACCTTGAAGTGGTGTTTTGTTTTCTTTCGCTAACGGAGCTTACGAGTTTTCTATTAAGTTTTGTGTTGTGGAGTTTTCAAGTTTTGGGTAAAGATTCGATGGACTATGGAATAAGGAGTGGCAAGAGCCTAAGCTTGGGGATGCCCAAGGCACCCCAAGGTAATATTCAAGAGTAGCCAAAAGCCCAAGCTTGCGAATGCCCCGGAAGGCATCCCCTCTTTCGTCTTCGTTCATCGGTAACTTTAGTTGGAGCTATATTTTTATTTACCACATGATATGTGTTTTGCTTGGAGCGTCATTTTCTCTTGTTAGTTTTTGCTTGATGTTATTTAGAATAATGTTTTGCATCTTCAGTTCCAATAAAAATGTCAAGGATAGCCTTTACCATGCTTATTTTGCTAGTATACATGTTGCTGTCTGAAAACAGAAAGTTTACCGCTGTTGCAAAACTTACCTAGAAAAGTCAGAGAGTGGTATAATGTTGAATCTTTTTGAATATTGAGCTCTGATAAATTTATTACAGTGGGAATTTTAGTTCATAATTTTTGGAGTCAGGGAAGTATTGATACTCTTGCATTCTTTACAAACTGTACTGTTTTGGCAGATTGTTGTTATGTTTGCATATGTTTGCTTGTTTAATGATTCTATTTAAGGATAGGAGTTCTAAATATGCAGAGGCATTTAGTATCCAATGTTGAATAATAATGTTAGTGATTTGTTACAGTAGAAAATGATAAGGTTTTGCATTGGTTTATACTAACCTATCTCACGAGTTCTTGTTGAGTTCGTTGTAAATGAAGCTTTTGATAAAAAGAGAAACCATGATATGAGAGGAATTAAGGAGACACAAAAGTTCAGGCTTGGGGATGCCCAAGGCACCCCAAGATAATATTTCAAGAAGTCTCAAGCATCTAAGCTTGGGGATGCCCAGTAGGCATCCCACCTTTCTTCTTCAACAACTATCGGTTAGTATCGGTTGAGCCTAAGTTTTTGCTTCTTCACATGAGTTGTGCTATCCTCGCAATGTTATTTTATTTTGTTTTGCTTGCTGTTTGAATACAATACCAAGATCTGAAATTCCTTAATGTTAGAGATTCTTCACATAGGTACACAATTATTTAACTACTCATTGATCTTCACTTATATCTTGTTGGAGTAGTTTGTCGTTTGCTCTAGTGCTTCACTTATATCTTTTAGAGCACGGCGGTGGTTTTATTTTGTAGAAATTAATGAACTCTCATGCTTCACTTATATTATTTTGAGAGTCTTAAATAGCATGGTAATTTTCTTAAATAATCCTAATATGCTAAGCATACGAGATTTGTAAGAATTCTTATGAGTGTGTTGAATACTAAGAGAAGTTTGATGCTTGATGATTGTTTTGAGATATGGAAGTAGTGATATTAGAGTCATGCTAGTTGAGTAGTTGTGAATTTGAAACATACTTGTGTTAAATTTTGTGATTCCCGTAGCATGCACGTATGGTGAACCGTTATGTGATGAAGTGAGAGCATGATTTATTTATTGATTGTCTTCCTTATGAGTGGTGGTCGGGGACGAGCGATGGTCTTTTCCAACCAATCTATCCCCCTAGGAGCATGCGCGTAATACTTTGCTTTGATAACTTGTAGATTTTTGCAATAAGTATATGAGTTCTTTATGACTAATGTTGAGTCCATGGATTATACGCACTCTCACCCTTCCACCATTGGTAGCCTCTCTAATACCGCACACTTTTCGCCGGTATCATACACCCACCATATATCTTCCTCAAAACAGCCACCATACCTACCTATCATGGCATTTCCATAGACATTCCGAGATATATTGCCATGCAACTTTCCACCCTTCCGTTTGTTATGACACGCTCCATCATTGTCATATTGCTTTGCATGATCATGTAGTTGGCATCGTATTTGTGGCAAAGCCACCGTTCATAATTCTTTCATACATGTCACTCATGAGTCATTGCACATCCGGTACATCACGGAGGCATTCATATAGAGTCATATTTTGTTCTAAGAATCGAGTTATAATTGTTGAGTTGTAAGAAAATAAAAGTGTGATGATCATCATTTTTAGAGCATTGTCCCAAGTGAGGAAAGGATGATGGAGACCATGATTCCCCCACAAGTCGTGATGAGACTCCAGACGAAAAAAAAGAAAAAAAAGAGGCCATAAAAAATAGAAAAGGCCCAAATAAAAAAATAAAAAAATGGGAGAAAAGAGAGAAGGGATAATGCTACTATCCTCTTACCACACTTGTGCTTCAAAGTAGCACCATGATCTTCATGATAGAGAGTCTCCTATGTTGTCACTTTCATATACTAGTGGGAATTTTCATTATAGAACTTGGCTTGTATATTCCAATGATGGGATTCCTCAAAATGCCCTAGGTCTTCGTGAGCAAGCAAGTTGGATGCACACCCACTTAGTTTCTTTTGTTGAGATTTCATATATTTATAGCTCTAGTGCATCCGTTGCATGGCAATCCCTACTCACTCACATTGATATCTATTGATGGGCATCTCCATAGCCCGTTGATACGCCTAGTTGATGTGAGACTTCTCCCTTTTGTCTTCTCCACAACCACCCTTCTATTCCACCCATAGTGCTATATCCATGGCTCACGCTCATTATTGCGTGAAGATTGAAAAAGTTTGAGAATGTCAAAAGTATGAAACAATTGCTTGGCTTGTCATCGAGGTTGTGCATGATTTAAATACTTTGTGTGGTGAAGATAGAGCATAGCCAGACTATATGATTTTGTAGGGATAACTTTCTTTGGCCATGTTATTTTGAGAAGACATGATTGCTTTGTTAGTATGCTTGAAGTATTATCATTTTTATGTCAATATGAACTTTTGTCTTGAATCTTTCGGATCTGAATATTCATACCACAGTTAAGAAGAATTACATTGAAATTATGCCAACTAGCATTCCACATCAAAAATTATCTTTTTTATCATTTACCTACTCGAGGACGAGCAGGAATTAAGCTTGGGGATGCTTGATACGTCTCCAACGTATCTATAATTTTTTATTGTTCCATCCTATATTATCTACAGTTTTGGGTAATATTGGGCTTTATTATTCACTTTTATATTACATTTGGGACTAACCTATTAACCGGAGGCCCAGCCCATATTGCTGTTTTATTGCCTGTTTCAGTATTTCGAGGAAAAGGAATATCAAACGGAGTCCAAACGGAATGAAACCTTCGGCAGCGTTATTTTTGGGAAGAATATGATCCTGGAGACTTGGAGTTTGCGTCAGAAGATCCCCGGGGACTCCATGAGATAGGTGGGCGCCCCCCCCCCTGTAGGGCGTGCCCCCTGTCTCGTGGGCCCCTCAAGCACCTCCCGACCGACTTCTTTCGCCTATACATTCCCACGTACCCTAAAAACATCCACGGAGAAGATAGATCGGGAGTTCCGCCGCCACAAGCCTCTGTAGCCACCAAAAACCTCTCGGGAGTCCGTTCTAGCACCCTGCCGGAGGGGGAACCCATCATCGGTGGCCATCTTCATCATCCCGGCGCTCTCCATGACGAGGAGGGAGTAGTTCACCCTCGGGGCTGAGGGTATGTACCAGTAGCTATGTGTTTGATCTCTCTCTCTCTCTCTCTCCCTCTCTCTCACTCTCTCTCTCTCTCTCTCTCTCTCTCTCTCGTGTTCTCTCTCGTCTTCCCTCTATGGCACGATCTTGGTGTATCCCGAGCTTTGCTATCGTAGTTGGATCTTATGATGTTTCTCCCCCCCAACTCTCTTGTGATGAATTGAGTTTTCCCTTTGAAGTTATCTTATCGGATTGAGTCTTAACTTTGAGAACACTTGATGTATGTCTTTCCATGCTTATCTGTGGTGACAATGGGATATCACGTTCCACTTGATATATGTTTTGGTGACCAACTTGCGGGTTCCGCCCATGAACCTACGCATAGGGGTTGGCACACATTTTCTTGACTCTCCGGTAGAAACTTTGGGGCACTCTTTGAAGTACTTTGTGTTGGTTGGATGAATCTGAGATTGTGTGATGCATATCGTATAATCATGCCCACGGATACTTGAGGTGACAATGGAGTATCTAGGTGACATTTGGGTTTTGGTTGATTTGTGTCTTAAGGTGTTATTCTAGTACGAACTCTTGAATAGATTGATCCGAAAGAATAACTTTGAGGTGGTTTCAGACCCTACCATAATCTCTACGTTTGTTCTCCGCTATTAGTGGCTTTGGAGTGACTCTTCGTTGCATGTTGAGGGATTGTTATATGATCTATCTATGTTATTATTGTTGAGAGAACATGCACTAGTGAAAGTATGAACCCTAGGCCTTGTTTCCTATCATTGCAATACCGTTTACGCTCACTTTTATCATTAGTTACCTTGCTGTTTTTATATTTTCAGATTACAAAAACCAGTATCTACCATCCATATTGCACTTGTATCACCATCTCTTCGCCGAACTAGTGCAAGTATACAATTTACCATTGTATTGGGTGTGTTGGGGACACAAGAGACTCTTTGTTATTTGGTTGCAGGGTTGTTTGAGAGAGACCATCTTCATCCTACGCCTCCTACGGATTGATAAACCTTAGGTCATCCACTTGAGGGAAATTTTCTACTGTCCTACAAACCTGTGCACTTGCAGGCCCAACAACGTCTACAAGAAGAAGGTTGTGTAGTAGAAATCATTAGTGCAAAGAAAATAAGCTTTATACGAACTTGTGATAGGGAAGAAATAAAAGCGATGGACTGCATGAGAAAGGTCTTTATCACAAGCGGCAATATAAAGTGATGTTCTTTTGCATTAAGATTTTGTGCATCCAACCATAAAAGCGCATGACAACCTCTGCTTCCCTCTGCGAAGGGCCTATCTTTTAGTTTTACCTTCTACCCTATTACAAGAGTCATGGTGATTTTCACCTTTCCTTTTTACACTTTTTCCTTTGGCAAGCACTTTTTGTTGGAGCGTCCGGATATATATCCACTTGGATGTAGGTTTTCATAAAGTATTATTGTTGACATTATCCTTGAGGTAAGAGGTTGGGCGGCGAAACTATAAGCCCCTATCTTTCTCTGTGTCCGATTAAAACTTTGAACCCATAAATATCACGTGAGTGTTAGCAATTGTGAAAGATTAAATGATAGTTAAGTATGTAGAGTTTGCAGAATCAAAGCTCTTACGTAGACCCTTCCTGAAATAAGATGAATTGCAATTGTTTGATGACTAAGAGCATGGTTTGTTAGTTTCAAGAAAGTTTATGATCTATACTTTAACATGTGAATAGCTTGTTACTTCATCATGAAAAGTTTTATGAGATGAGCTACTGTTATGACATATAATGATGCTAGAAAAGGTGATTGAAATTATCATTGATCAAACTTGTGCACTTGCTAGCATTCACACTTCATAAATTATTTCTTTTATCATTTACCTACTCGAGGACGAGCAGGAATTAAGCTTGGGAATGCAGATATGTCTCCAACGTATCTATAATTTATGAAGTATTCATGCTATCATATTATCCATCTTAGATGTTTTAAATGCATTTATATGCTATTTTATATGATTTTTGGGACTAACCTATTAACCTAGAGCCCAGTGCCAGTTTCTGTATTTTCCTTGTTTTCGAGTTTTATAGAAAAGGAATGCCAAACGGAGTCCAATTGACGTGCCAATTTTTGACGACTTTTTATGGACCAAAAGAAGCCCCCAGAGTAAAAGAGTTGGGCCAGAAGAGTCCCGAGCCGTCCACGAGGGTGGAGGGCGCGCACCACCCCCGGGCGCGCCACCCTGCCTCGTGGATGACTCGGAGACCCCCTGACGTGAAACCAACACCAAAAATTCCTATAAATACAGAAACCCCCAGAAAGAACCCTAGATCGGGAGTTCCGCCGCCGCAAGCCTCTGTAGCCACGGAAAACCAATCGGGACCCTGTTCCGGCACCCTGCCGGAGGGGGAATCCTTCACTAGTGGCCATCTTCATCATCCCGACGCTTTCCATGACGAGGAGGGAGTAGTTCACCCTCGGGGCTGAGGGTATGTACCAGTAGCTATGTGTTTGATCTCTCTCTTTCTCTCTCTCATGTTCTTGATTCGGCACGATCTTGATGTACCGCGAGCTTTGCTATTATAGTTGGATCTTATGATGTTTCTCCCACTCTACCCTCTTGTAATGGATTGAGTTTTCCCTTTGAAGTTATCTTATTGGATTGAGTCTTTAAGGATTTGAAAACACTTGATGTATGTCTTGCATGTGCTTATCTGTGGTGACAATGGGATATTCACGTGATCCACTTGATGTATGTTATGGTGATCAACTTGCGGGTTCAGTGACCTTGTGAACTTATGCATAGGGGTTGGCACACATTCTCATCTTGACTCTCCGGTAGAAACTTTGGGGCACTCTTTGAAGTACTTTGTGTTGGTTTGAATAGATGAATCTGAGATTGTGTGATGTATCGTATAATCATACCCACGGATACTTGTGGTGACATTGGAGTATCTATGTGACATTAGGGTTTTGGTTGATGTGTGTCTTAAGGTGTTATTTTACTATGAAATCTAGGGCTGTTTGTGACACTTATAGGAATAGCCCAATGGATTGATCGGAAAGAATAACTTTGAGGTGGTTTCGTACCCTACAATAATCTCTTCATTTGTTCTCCTCTATTAGTGACTTTGGAGTGACTCTTTGTTGCATGTTGAGGGATTGTTATATGATCTAATTACGCTATTATTGTTGAGAGAACTTGCAGTAGTGAAAGTATGAACCCTAGGCCTTGTTTCCTAGCATTGCAATACCGTTTATGCTCACTTTTACCACTTGCTACCTTGCTGTTTGTATAATTTCAGATTACAAAAACCTATATCTACCATCCATATTGCACTTGTATCACCATCTCTTCACCAAACTAGTGCACCTATACAATTTACCATTGTATTGGGTGTGTTGGGGACACAAGAGACTCTTTGTTATTTGGTTGCAGGGTTGTTTGAGAGAGACCATCTTCATCCTACGCCTCCCACGGATTGATAAACCTTAGGTCATCCACTTGAGGGTATTTTGCTACTGTCCTACAAACCTCTGCACTTGGAGGCCCAACATCGTCTAGAAGAAGAAGGTTGCGTAGTAGACATCACAGACGAGGGGCGATTCAAACTTTGCTTGGGTTGGCGGCGAATTAGGGATTCGAGCAATCTGGGCGCGGAAAGGGACGATGGACAAGGGAGAGTTTGCAGGGCTGGAATTGGGGCCGCCAGATATTTCAATCCGAAAAGTGGAAGCGTGAACTTATTTTGTCGTTGTTATTTGGGGGGGGGAGTGGGGAGGGAGGGAGGGGGTGGGTGGTTGGGTGCTAAACATCCGTACGACACACGCAACCACCACAACACGACCCTGGTCTGCCTGGTGCGCCTACATTTGAGAATGCATATGAATCTTCTTTCATTTGCAAACGAATCTGTATGTATTACCATGACCGTGTTCTCCTTACAAATAATTAGTCATTTGAAACGAGATACTATAAATTAATTAATGAGGAGTTATTTGAAAAAAAATCAAAACGGTATCCACGATATCCACGCTAACGTCGATTAGAGTGTGTGTCACATAATTAGTTATTTGAATTAGAGTGTGTGTCACATAGCGATCTCCAATTCTGACGTGGATTTCGCATTTCACGGTATCCATGCTACTTTTTTAATACAAATTCATATGTATATGATAAACACCATGGTAGTGAGAAAACTTTGGATGGATTCAAACATATTACCTACAAAATAGCACAACAATCGAGTCAATGTCAACTTTTCAAAACCTAGTATGGCACGAATTTGAAATAATTACCCATATGCATGGTCCTTGGTTCAAATCTTACAATGTACACCGAATTGAAACATCGATATTAAGTCTCGTACTATCTACATTCAGATGTTGTTTTTAGCCCCCCTTGGCACACACTCTACATACTTCCTGTATCGGTCAATCTTCCTCTCCTAACCACCTTAGGAAGCTATCGTTTCCAACAGACGTTCATGCTTTCTCTCCATGTTTCGATCTCTAGCTCTCTCAACTACACAACCCCCTTTTCCCACTCTGTTACCAAATGTATTTACCTCACACACCCGCCATTGCACCCCATGCCGAGCTCTCTCTCTCTCCCTCTCTCTCTCTTTCTCCCTCCCTCCCTCCCACCCTCTCTCGCTAGATACATGCACTGCCTATCTAGCCCCCAACCTCTCGTAAGACGCACGCACATTGTCTATCTAGGTCACTCCCTCGAGACTGTCTCACTCTTTCTTCCGCACGGCGGGCCACACTCGCTCAATCTCGCTCTCTATCTGAGTCTTGATTAACCTTGTTTTCTCTCACACACAAATGATATATCTCCCTGTTCGGGCCTCGATAGACACACTCTATACTATCTCACGCAGATCGTCTATCTAGGTCAGCCCATCCAAGCCGCCCCCACTCTTTTGACCTCATGGCGGGCCACGCTCGCTCAATCTCTCTCTCTCTCTCTCTCTCTCTCTCTCTCTCTCTATGTCTCGATTGACCTCGCTCTTTCCCGGACACAAACGATGTATCTCCATTTTTTAGCCCAGTTCGACATATTCATATTGTATACGCTCAATCTCTCTCCCTTTATATATGTAATCTATTGACCTTGCTTCATCCCACTCACAAAATATATTTACATGTATGTGAATGGATCATCTCCCAAGCTCTATCTTACAGCCCTCACCTTTGCCGAAATCTCAATCGGATAATATATCTCCAGAGCATATATATCTTTTCAATGAATGTCGGACCACACTCACTTTGTCTCTCTATCTATATGTCTCTCGATTAACCTCGCTTTCTCACGCCGTATCTTCCACACATTGAAGCTACCTCTCCATCCCTCGCAAAGCCGAAGCTATTTACATTGCGAGGGGGACTCCAACCTTGGATTAATTTGTGTAGGCATTTATTCCGATGGGTTTAGATTATATTTTCGTAGCATTCAGCCCACAACTACTCCAAACATCATTGCAACCCCCGCACCTCCCCCAATTGATTTCCCTCTGGCTCGGTCATCGCTCTCTTGCACGTCCTTTCTCGCCTTCAACGTCGCACCATGGTATTATTGCAAAAAACTCTGTTGTTCTCTTTAATTATTACAAATAAGCTACAAAACCACACACCGATAGTCCACCTGGAATGGAACAAAATTCGACCCAAAAATTAAAGTGTTACAAACTACACACCAAGGGGCCCACCTGTCATGAATCAAATTTGGACGCATATACAAACTAAAAAGTAAAGGACGAGGATCGAACATGTGACCAGGGCCTTCAAGCAGCACGTCAATAGGCAACATACGTAGAACATCAATGTTTGTTGTACCCCCCTTTGTTCATATAATGTTTTTATATTACCACAGCCTATTTAATGGATAACATGTAATATTATTTTTAGTACATTAGTGGGACTGGCTCGTTAGCACGTACTATTCGCCTTCACTTACTGGTGGGTTCCATATGTGCTCTCCCTCTCCTCCCCTTCTGCGTTTAGACGCACGGGCAAACACGAAGAACTCGCAGGCGATGTTGCCGTTGACCATATCTGGACGTGTTCACAAGTTACGACACCAGTTTCACGTACTAGTAGTACTAGTCAATGTCTACGTGCAATGCACATTAATTTGGAAGTATATTAAGTGCATGCAGATATTAAGTAGGATATTATTTGTGTGTTATTATGTGATTAGCACTTTTTTTGGCATGAATTAACTGCACGCTAAACGTGTTGAGCGCTCGACATTGAAGCAGTCTAGGTTGTTGGATGAGAAGGAATACATGTGGCTTGATGGCGTTTTATATTTAATTTGATACGGCTCTAGCAGAACATTCAATCGGTCAAACCATAGATGTCATTCAGTCTGACTCCGACTTTACATTCATACGACGATCAATCTAAAATAAACGGAAATGATAAACGTTCGGATTTTAAGCATGGCAATCCGAACGTTTTTCATGGCAAATTTAGATTAAACGGAGGCGGCGGGGGCGTCTTGCGGTGGGAAGCGGCTCCTCTGCCGTGCTCTGTGTGTCGTCGGGCCACCGACCGACGGCGACGGCGGCGTCTTGCGCCGTTGTTGGAGTACTCCTGGACGTTGGACCTAGCTTCAAGGAAGGCCACAATGTTCTGGACTTCAGTCTCCAGGAGCGAGTCAACTGGCGGGAGGAGGCGACTGGCGCTGGCGCAAGGAAGTGGTAGACAGCGGCCATACATGCCGCTGAGGGGGCACTGGCACCCGCGCAGGGACAGGCGCTGGCAACGGCACGGAGGAGACATTCGTGTGCACGGGCACCGGCACAGGCACGCACGTCAGTGCACGCGCAGGCGCATGCACTGGCAGGTGCACGGGCACCGGCATGGGCGTGCGCGTTAGTGCACGCGCAGGCGCATGCGCTGGCAGGTGCACAGGCGCGTGAAAGTCGACAGGGACCTCGTGGAACCCTGTGGTATCAAGCTCAGCGACAATGTGGGGCTCCCAGCCCATCAATGCCACGGGGATGGGCGCTGGCGCAGTCGGGGCGACGGGAGCCGGAATGGGAGCGGGGACAGGCGCGGCGTCTTCCCACAAGGCCGGTTCAAGCTCGTCCCAAAGCGCATTATGTTCTTGAGACTCCGGTTGGGTGTCTTCCTTAGGAAACTGGAAGACTAAGGGCAGCCATCATGATGCGGCATGGCGTACGGTTAGGTCAGCCTGGTTGAAGGTAGACGACAGGAGAATGGGAGGGGAAGAGAGAAGATTGTAGCGATACGGGTAGTGCGGGGTTGATTTTAAACTGCCGCACCGGCGACATTAAAAGTGGGAGCAGTTGGGAGGAAGGTGGGCGGCGGAGCCTGGTCAAAGGGCTCGCCTCCCGGTGAGCCCGGGTAGCGGTCTGCTCGCACGCTTTCCTGTCAGTCGGCGTAGCGGTCTGCTCGCAGGCCTCCCGTCGACTCACACGCTTGCTCGGACGGCACCTGTCGATGAGAAGCGGGACTCGTGGCGGCACGTAAACGCCCACAGTTTCAATAGTGAAAGCGTTCGCCTTAACGTGATAGGTCTTTGTTCCAAAATACCTTGGCTTTTCATTTGTGCAACTTCTCATAAGCAGCTTGTCTCAAATTGAAGAAACAAATTACGTAGGAATATTTGTGCCATATCACGTGACCATGCTCAGTTTCATGAATTTCTGGTCACTTTTGGATTTTCTAAAATATAAAATCCAGGATTTGAAACAATATCATAACCTGCATCATGCAATAAATTTTCAAGTGACACATCTTTCCTGTTGTATTTCTTAAGAAAGGATTTGGTCAAACATTTTGCTTAGTTAGACTTCAGACAAGTTATATATGCAGAGTAAAAGGATAATTCCTCCATACCAGTGCATTGACTTATATATTAACTCAAGTACTAGGCACGAACAAACGGGCTCAATTATGTGCTCATCCTGGTGTAGTAGTAGTAATAGGCAATGCAGTTGACGGGTGACCTTGGGTAGCGGTGACCGAGGGAATTGAACCGTGCTCGGCACGGTAGGTAACGTTGTCTAGTTACTAAAGCATCCCTCCATTGTTCATCGATAATCATTATGGACCGGGGATATGAGGGGAACTTCCTAGGGCTGGAATTCTGGACGCCAGATATTTCGACTCGAAACACGGAGGCTCGACTGGTTGGGGTTGACTAATGTGCGTACCACGCACGCCACCAAAAGGACACGAGCCCGATTTTATTTTGAGGATCAACACAAGCCAAGGTCTGGCTAGTACGCCGTTGGGTCCTACCATTCAAGAATATGAAAGGAATCTTTTAAATTGCGGAACGAATCTATGTGTATTACAATGCCCGTATTTTCCTTGCAAATAGTAATCTCAACGTGGTAGTTGATTTATGACGAGTTCTTGAATTAGAGTGAGTTTGTGATATAGTGATCTCAACGTGGATTTCACATTTCATGGTATCCCTAATAAGTTTTTCGTTGCAAATTCAAATTTAAAAGATGAATGATATGGTGGTGAGAAAACTTTGTATGTATCAAGCATATGACCACACACACACACACACGAACACAACAACAATCCAATAAGTATAGTGCATCTATTTTTCCAAACCATGCATGTATGACATGAATTCAAAAATACTCCTTATGTTCCTAAATATTAGTCTTTTAGGGATTTCAACAAGTGACTACATACGGAGCAAAATGAGTGAATCTACACTCTAAAATATGTCTATATACATCCGCATGTGGCAGTCCATTTGAAATCTCTAATAAGATTAATATTTAGGAATGAAGGGAGTAAAATGTAAGACATGCATGGTCCTCAATTCAATACTTAAAATGAACAGGAAAGTGAAACATGAATATTAAGTATCGTACTACAGTACATGCAAATGTTGTGTTTAGGCGGAGCTATGTAGATTGTCGGGGGTTAACCCCTTGACCCTAGATAAAATTGTGAAGCTCTTTTATGATTGTTTAGATTATATTTGTCCCCACCCTCCCATACACCGATTGGTTGTGCAATCCCTCCTCCCCGGGATAATATCATGTGCCCCCACACCTTACATGCTATATGTTGATACGAGTTGCTTGGAGCTTGTTGATCTGAGATATAGCCGCTCATAGGATGTCTTAATATTTTTACAGGAAACCTTAATGAGTTTGAGAATTGCACACAATTTGTACCAAAACTACTCAGATGCCCTTGGATCCCATATCCAACGACCTCGAAGCTCGTACCACCGTAGCATCTAAGATGAAGGAGGACATCATATTCTCCTGTATGTAAGAATATCATGTGCTACCACACCTTAGATGCTTTGGTGATACAAGCTCTTCGGAGCCATTGGATTTGTGACCCAACAATTCCTTGGTGGTTCGAATGTTTTTTTGCAGAAAAGCCCCCAAAGAGTTTGGCCACTGCTTACAAGCACAAAGACTGCTCAGATGCCAATGGATCTCAGATAAAACAACCTCGAAGCTCGTATCACCGTACCATCCAAGCTGCGAGAGCACCTGATGGTTTCACGCACGAGAAAATATGAGGTGCTCCCGCACCGTAGATTATATGGTGATACGAGTTCACGGAGATCTAACGGCTCACGGTAGGAGGTTTGAATGTTTTTGCAATATACGCCTGAGAGAGTTTGGGAATTGCGCAGAAAGTACAAGTACTACGCATGTGGCATCTGATCACAGATCATACGACCTAGATGCTCGTATCACCGTAGCGGATAATTAAGCTACGGGGAGCACCTAATATGAGCAACGGGGAGCCGTTGGATCCAAGATGCAGCGGCACACACGAGGCATGAATGTTTTATTTGCAAAAAAACCTTGGAGAGTTTGGAAATTGCGCATAATTTCAAAGACTACTCCCAAGCCATTGGATCTCAGTTCAAACGATGTAAAAACTCGTATCACCATAGCATCTAAGCTGCGAGGTGGATGTGATATTCTATGCCGCTGTCATTTTTGTTCGTAAACTTGCAAAATACGTGTTACTCGTGCCGTTACTTGTCTAACTGCGCAAAGTGTTTGTTCAAAAAAACCACCCTAAACTGAAATATCGGAACAACACATGAGGGTCCCACTTGTCATTGATCAAATTTGGACCTAAAACTAACAAATCTGAAAGACGAGATTCGAACTGGCAACCTGGACTACAAAGCGTAAGTCGATAGCCTAAAACAACAATGGTTGTTGGCTTTGTCCCATAACATGATTTTATACAGTATTACGTTGAGTAGAGTAGAGGGGGTGCCTCGTCAACACGTGCATGACCATTCACTCACTTACTGGTGGGTCCCAGGTCTGCGATCTCCCTCTCCTCTCCATCGTCTAACCTTTAAACACACGGGCACACACGAAGAGCGGCGCTAGCTTGTCGTGGTGTTATTATAACTAAAAAGCTTGGAAAATAGAATAATCGCCTAGAACAATAGACGTTTTGGCTGGTCGACACGGAGCTAACCACACCTATCCTCCGTGCCATGTTAACATGATGAAGCTGTGTGGCTAGTGGGGTGTTTTCGACCGACTGGCTGGGTCCCGAGGTAGAACCATAGATACTATGTCTGATACAGTATATTTTTACACACACATTTTTCCTCCGTGTCGAGACGTGGCACACCCTACCACGCGGTTTCGGGGTCCTCCCGGGTGGTGCATGCATATATTCTTCCTTGCCGAGACGTGGGACACCCTGACGCGCATTTTCTAGGTCCTCCTCGGTCGTCGCACTGAAGCAAATAAATGAGTCGTCAAATCACGAAAGACCACCTTTCCCGCCGAGTACATTAGTGAAGCACGGTGGCTAGCTAGTTGGGCTAGTGCGACCGATTAGCTAGGCCGCTGCCACATTTTTTTTCACCCCTTTTTTATCTCCTTGCCGGTAGGTGAATTTAAATATCCACCGCGGCGTTTCTCTGGTGTTTGGGTGCGACAGGATTTTTAATTTTTTGATTGACGGGAGCATGCGCGATAGGATTTTTAATTTTTTTATTGACGGGAGCAGGCGCGGCAGCAGTTAGTCACGACGACTCCGCTTGTAAAATCCACTGCTCCCTGATGTGAGAAGTCATCGACTGGCGTTTTCCCATGGTGAAAACCAAAAAATTCCCCACTCCTCGGCTGCCTCCCTCCGCCTTCCCGTAGATTGCATTAATTGCCTTTCAGCCGTTTCTCCCCCTTTGCTTCCTCTCCCTATTGCTTCTACCTGGTGCCATGGCGGCGCAGCAGATCACGGAGTCTGAGGTGAGGCGCCTGACACAGGAGCTCCAGCTCAAGGATGCGGAGCTCAAGGCCAAGGACATGGAGCTCTATGAGCTCAAGGAGGAGAGGAGTGCCATGCTCCTCCGTTATGTGTGGGAGTTCATGGAGCTTCAAAAGCGGTAGGCGTCCACCACAAAGATGCTCGAGGCGTCGGTGGCGTTGCTGCAGAAAGCAGGAAATACGATAGGCCATCAGGGGAGCCGGCTAGAGCGCGAGCGGGCCGATCGTGACGAGGTCCAGGATTGCCTCAGCACTTGGTGGACCAAGTTGCCATGCACGTGTTGCGGCTGCGCGATGCCTACTGTCGTGCCAGCGCGACCATGCCGACCGTCGGGCTAAACCCGTTCGACCACCCCGTCGACTTCAACGAGCTACGGCTTCTTGACTGGTCTCCTTCTTCACCTATATCTCCGAGGAGCTGAGCCGTCTCCGCGTGATGATGGGGGCGGAGCTGGACAAGGAGGGGTTGCGGGCTGCCAGCACCGTTGTCGGGCGAATCCTCTCAGGGCTCCGTCACCGGAATCCATTCGTGCCATTGGACGCCATCTTTGACGAGATGGCTCCCGTCGACCGGGAGCGGGCTCTGCAGGCGGTTGCACTCTGCATCACCAACGTCGTGCGCCTAGAGAAGTAGAGGGACTTCGGTGGTGTTTAGGCGCCCTCTGCATGGGCATGCCCATGTCTCGGTGCAACATGACCGTTGGATCAAACTCAGACGGTGCAGATCAGTCATTATAGCACAAAGCGTGTGGATGTGTTTGGTTGCATTCTCATCTCAATATAGTTGTTCCCTCTTTGTGTATTTGTGTTAACCTACTAGTGTGGACTCATGCACCCTTCATGCACTCTGCCAAACACCCAAAAATGGGTCGAGAAGGGAACTTTTTCTCCCATCCCGTGCACCCTTCATACACCCTGCCTAACACTGATTCGTGCTTCATATGGTTCATGTTTCGTGGAGTACTGTAGCATCGTACTCTCTGTGCATTGTAGACCTAGTTCTGTTAACATTGATCTCACCGTTCATTCTCGACCGGACAGTCGAAAAAGCGGTACTATGTTACATTACTGTTCATATAGTTAACATGTGCACAACATCATTTGTTATCGTCATATCTACTATACTAGCAACAAGATTATGTAGTACTGGCGTATGAACCAGTGCACATGCCTAGTAGTAGGAGCATTGTGTATGTTCAAGTGGCTGCCGTGTTTCGCACTCCTCCGTCGTAACAGTGGAAACACTTGTTGTAATCATTTTTTTCTTCAGAAAAACAGTGGACGCACTCTACCGTGCGGATCCTCCTCGACGGTCTTCGGGAACCTTGCTACTCACTTTCGCCGATGTGTGGGACAACCAACATCGGGGTCCACCAGCCATGCACTAAACTACTCCGTAGTAGAGTGCCCAACTACACGGTAGACTACCCCGGTCGAAGCGCCACAGTAATGCCCAATGAGCCATCAAATCACAAAACCCCCTCCTTTCCAGCAGTAAGTTGGACGGACGAAGCAACCATCATTTCATTCTTCTCTCTCCGCTTCCTCTCTACCCAACTCGCTTCTCCCTCATCTTGTTCCTCATTTCTTCAAGAAAACCTCGACATGCTTCTGCCATTGTTCTTCTCTCCCAAAGAAGGAAAGGTGAGCGCACCAACGGTGTTGATTCTGGCCAAGGCCCAGTCTTGCAACCCCGAGACTGATCCTATAACTCCTTCTTTGTTCTTCTTTTGGGTTTGTGATTATGGTTTCTTTTCTTTTATTTCTATTTGATAGTTTCTCGATGGACGCTGGAGCATCGGACTAAGTGATGTCTATGGCTCTGGCCAAAACCGTCGAGGCTCATGGTACGAAGAAACGCAAGCACCCCGCCGAGACTACCGCAGACAAGCTCAAAGCCATCGCCCTGTCCAAGCCCCCCCTCTCCGGGAACCCTCATTAAGCAAGTCCAGGTAATATCTCTTCTTGACGAACTTTTTCTTGATCTTGATCATGTTTTTTCATCTAACACACAATACTAGTACTAGCAGTACAACTTTCTGGGTGATCTTGCATGTGATTTTTGTGTGCCAAATGACGGTTCTAAATTCCTCTTTTGACCAAAACATGCGAGAGGTTGACACTGATTTCTTATAGATTACTTTCAACTACTTTATGAACATCAATGCTACCTTTGAAGAGGGTATATTTGCCTCAGTAACTTGTGTTATGGATATTGGAAGTATCATGCCTTTGAAGACATGTTCTAGTGTCTTTTTTCAATCATTTCTGTGCGTATATGTAGTCATATGTGGAGTAAAATATCGAAAATCATCTTATATTTTTGAACGGAGGTAGTAATAAAATATTTGGTTTCTGTTTGAATTAGAAACAGGTTCGCGGTGGAGATGAAGTTCTCAAAGTCATGCCATGTGAACTGGAAGACCTGAGGATGAGTTCTACTGCTAAACTATCCAGCTATTGTGTCCTTGTCGCCACGTGTCCTGAACTAGTGTTTTCCTATAGCATTGTTGTCAGGCGTGTTCTCGAGGTTGTACTTGACCACAACAATTTCCTGGTTGTGCCTTCGATTACGAAGGGTGTGGTTCTTGTAAAGCTTTCCGACAAATCTGATGCGTCATGTCTTCATCGTCATGTTTATGAGTGTAAAGGCCACTCTGTTAGGTTCTCCAAGGTTGACGAGATGGTGATGGTGCCGGTAGACATCTCTCATGAAGTCCATGGCCTAGTCAGTTATGCGGGGTTCATCTTGTAGGTCGGTGGCAAAAAATAGTCTGCAGAGATAATTAGTGCAACTTTGCTTGTCTGTAGTAAGTACTATTGTTCATTACTTGATTTGTGTTTGTGAACCCTGTATTGTTTAGTACTGCCGCTCTTGGTGTGTGGTGAGTCTTGAGAATAGTCTATGTTAATGTCTGTCCACTCAATTTAGTCTGTATATTTTGAAGTATCCAGACCATCTTTTTTGTGAGGACGGTTTATCAATTATGGTTACACTCCAATATCTTTATGCATTGCAGGGTTTATCGCACCCTCCAGGATTTCCAGTCCCATGGATGTTCGGTCCATATGATTTGTCACGACCTTTGGACTGTCCTGCTTGTGGGAGTAGGCGGGGGCCCTGCATGCCACGCGCAGTTCGATGATCAATCTTCTGTTTAGTACTTCAACATAGTGATTTTCTGGTAAGGATTCACTCGTGTCACATCAAGTAAATCTTATTGATTTCCTATCTAAATCTTATTGATTTAATGTCATGTTTTCTTTCTTTTGCTGCAATTTTACGATGCAGGTTTTGCCATGTGACATTCATCACAGAATAAACCGTTTGGTTTTCTCTACGATGGCTATTTTGCAGGTTTCACTTCTTATGCCGTGTCAGTAACAAAGACACTGTCCATCACTTATATTACTAGAAAAAATTGGATCAGTCTATTGTCTGAGTACAAGCTGAATCCCTATGATGAAGTGCAGTTTGGTTTAACAAACACGCCACAATTAGTCCTTCTCGCGTTTAAAAGAAATGAAGAAAAAGAATGTATCACGGTCACGGAGCCTGGTCAAGTTAGAGAGCTGATCATAGCAAACCAGACACGATCGATGTTGTCTCGTACATTGGTACCACCTTCAGCAATGGATCAAGCACCAGCAGTTGCTCCAGCACTGACAATGGCAGCAGCTCAGTCTGATCCAGCTAAGGATTGGGCACCGACCGCGTCAGTGGATCAGGCTGATCTACTGGAGGATCGGGCATCGACACCGGCACCTGCTCCGACACCGGCACCAGCTGTACAAGGAGCACCATCTCCGGCAGCAGCAGCGGCACTACCAGTCGCACCGGCATGGGCACCAGCAATGGCTTCGGCACCTGCACCAACACTTGCACTTGCATCTGCTTCGGCCCGTGCAGCAGCAATGAAACCAGCAGTTGCAACGACAACAGACTGGGCTGCAGTTCGCACTTCATATACCAAAGTCCTTACAAAAACCGACATGTCCACCTTCTTAGTAAGCATCGGCCACCCAAGTGCTTCATTCTTTTTTCTTCCCATGTTGTTTCACATGATTCACTATGTTGATCTAACTGTTTGTGTATGTCTTCTTGTTTGCAAATGGAGAATTCCTATAGCAACGAGGGAGTCGTTCAACAATCCAGGCGACCGTGGCCAAGTTTCTCTTACCATGCATAGCCTTGGTGTGAATGAACCTGCTCAATATACCGTAAGTACAAAGGATAGTCGCATGATGATTGATGCTAAAGGATGGTCAAGGTTCAAATCTAAATCATATCTGGCGGTAGGGGATGATGTCAAAATTGAACTTTCTCGGCAAGGAGAGCTGGTCCAAATCAACTTTGAAATTCTTCAGTGGCAGCGCACAACTGCCGAACTGATCTATCCTCCAAGAGATTTTGATGTAATGATCTGGCATGTAGAAACAAGTGTCATGTGTGTATAAGTAGTACGACAGTATCGTTGATAGAATTGCAACTCCGATTGCTGGTTAGGAACTGTCGTTCGATTTCATTCCAACAGTTGTCGTGCTTTATTCAATTTTGTGTATTCGCCTTGCGACAGCATCTAAAACCAGCACCGTACCGATCGCTTGCAATATGAAAAGTGCTGAGGTACAACATATGGGTCCCCAAACATGCAGGCCCACCGGTTTGTGGCCCAAAGTCCAGAACTGTGAGCATGTCTGAGTATTATATTGTCAACTGAACCCCCATAATGCCCGTGCGTTGCACGTAACATCAAGATGCATTTGTATGAGTATTTTATTTTGTGAGAGAAAAGGATGAACGAGGGAAGGCCTTACTTGCAAATGTGGAGAGGTGTGTGGGTACCTTTTTGCAAAATTGCCATAGTTTCCTTCCTATCCGTCAGATATAAATCGACGACCTATATTGCAGGATGGCATGCACACCATCATCACCAACTCGTCTATGATGTGCTAAAAAAACTCTATTTTTTATAATTGTATATGTTATATATATTCCCCTTGATTTTTCTTATGTATAAAGTTGTGATATAAAAGATTTTTATATTTCTTTATAGAGGGAGTATCTCTCTGTCAAAAATATATTTATGTGTAACTAGTTACTCCTGTCTTTCTACTTCCTTTCGCTGATATGTGGGGCATCTGGCAATGGGGTCCGCGTGCCAAATGCACTAAATTAGAGTGTGCAACTGCACGGTAGACACACCCCGGTCGTAGCACCGCAGTAATGCCCAATGAGCCGTCAAATCACAAAAAACCCACCTTTCCAGCTTTAGTAGTAAGCTAGACGGACGAAGCGGCAATATTTCACTAGGCCCGAATCCCCTTCTCCCTCGTCTTCTTGTTCAGAGAAAACCCCCTCTCGGCGATTACATAGGGTTTTCTCATGGAGAACCAGGTACGAATTCTTCATCCATCCCCGATAAATCCAAGTCCCTTGGTCGCGGGTAATCCTAGGATGGCAGCTACCTCCGTTGATGAATTTTTCTTCGAAGTGAATCTAGTGTGTTTCATTTGCAGTACCCAAATTGCGAGGACCCTACAGGTTTCTGCGCCCTCGGCGAGATTCCACACTTGTTCCTTCTCACCCTAACACAGGATTTTAAAACGCGCACAGTATGTTCCTAGAATCCTCTTTTCTATTAGGGAGGGTGGGTTTTTTTGAACAGGCTGTCAACTAATTTGGAAATTTGGATTGCTATATTTGGATAAAAAGTACTAGTACCATGGTCAACACTGACGTGAAGGAGGAATTTTTTTCTAGATTTTGATAGGGAATACATTGTGTTCTCATATTATTTTTCCTGCAGTGCATTCCTTGCTCTGCCAGAACACATGTACTCAACATGCTCGACCTTGCCTTAACTGAATACACCAGTTTAATGGTCACAGTGAATACAAGCCATGGATATAAGTTCCGAGTTGGGTTCATGAACCAAGAAGATCGCTGCTTTTTTATGGCCGAACTTGGATAAACTTTCTCAAGTGTTACGAGCTGAAAGTTGGCGCACGGATGTTGATGGAAATAGCAGAACCTGGTCTCATCTTCACTGCGATCTTCCACCACGACGCCGTTCCAATTGTTCATCCATGTTAGTTTTGTATCTGGTTCTTGCTTGTTGCCTCGATTACTTCTTAATCCACCTATTATGTCTAACTAATCACAATTTAACTTTAGAAGTAGCAAGGAATCTCTCACAAAGATGCTACTTCTAACTAATATTTTCTTATAATTGGTGGCATATGTAGGTTTTTTCAGAGTTAAGCAGGCTACTCGTTTGTTATTCTATAAGAACTCGACAGTTACTAATGGCATTGAAGTTGACTAGGACGACATCCACAAGTTCCTACACTTTATTGATCGTATTGAGGTCCTTGTGGTGCGTTTCAATGGTGGAAGGCCACGTGTGATATGTGTGTTGTCGGCGTTCTGGGAACGGGGGTCCCCAGACTTGCCTGCCTGCGGCCTGCGGCGTGGCTCAAAGGAGGCCGAGGACGGCCCATCTTCATCAACGCAAGCTCAAGACCCTCGCGAGGGGCCAAGCCTCATGAGGCGACGACCAGAGCTTCCTCGGGCATGGCCTCGTCGGCTGGCTCATGAGGAGGCGGAGAGTTCAAGGCAGGGTACCTCGCGAGGTGCCCATGACGCAAGCCATGGCGACCAAGGGCGCCCGATCGAGGCGCCCGGCCAGCAGCGTCCTCCTTTCCTCTTTGGTGCAAAGGGGCAAGCGCGGCGAGAGCATCAAGCAAAGGCATCTGTTTGGTGCAACAAGACCAAGACCAGCCCCAACGGCTGGAAGGGAGTCATCGTGGAGCCCAAGCAAAGGCGTCATCACCAGAGCCTTTGGCGGCGAGGACCAACTTTAGTCAGGATAAGTGTACCCGTTGTTCCCCTTCAAAATGGCCAATTGTTGGCGCCCTTCCCGCTCAACATTTGGGAAGAGGCCCAGGCCTTCGCCTATAAATAGGGGTAGCCACACTCGAGAGAGGGGATCTTGATCAGCCCCGGTATGAGGTCGGAATCCTCACCAAGGAACCAAAGAGCTAGAGCAACGGAACACCAGCTAGCAGTTCATCACACCCACCAAGAACAGACCCTCGCGAGGCTGTTCTTCCTATCTTGTTCCTCAATAGCCCGAGAGGCAATCCACCACGCCACAAACTAGAGTAGGGTATTACACCACAGCGGTGGCCGAACTAGTATAAATCTTGCGTCTCTGGTGCTGTTCTTTTTAGTAGTTTAGGTTCCTGCGATTCGGCGAGGGGCGAGACGGTGAGAGGTTGGATCTCCGTGCGCACCCCAGTGTTCGAACCTCAAGGGTCTGTCGGAACCCGAAATCCGACATTTGGCGCACCAGGTAGGGGTGCGCCCGAATCTGCTTTTCGTCGCCTCGTTCTTCCCCGACCACCGCAACCATGTCTGGCGCCCGTCGGGCCCGCGCCGAGCGCCGAGCCGCCCTCGCCTCCCATGCCGCCCACACGGCTCCCGTCGTGGCGCCCTCGTCGTTCCCGTCACACCGTCCAACGCCGCCACCGGCCCGACGGGGAACGAGCAGCAAGCGTCGTCCCAGCACCCGTCCATGAGGCGGGACGGCCGCACCGCCACGCCTTCGCTCACCCCCACTGGTTCTTCGTCGCGCGCACCCCGCAGGGCCATGGAGGCCCGAGCTGCACTCATCGCGGCTAACGAGCTCCTGCGCTACCGCCCCGTCGATGACGTCTACGAAGAATGGCTCGACCGAGTCACCGAGCTCGTCCGTGCTGCAGGAGGCGACCCCGCGCCGTCCGTCTCGCTGCACCGCACCCCACCCCGCGCGGGCGATGAAGCTCCCGGGGTGCCTCAGCCGCCTCCTCCTCAAGACGGTGCCCTGGCCCCAAGGCACGCGGCCCCTGGGCGGAACCCGTTCCGCCAGGCGCCGGCGCAGCAAGAGCAGAGCTGCCAAGAAGTTCCTCGCCCGCAGGAAGCTGCCCGAGCGCTCCCCGCTCCTGCACATCAAGACCCCGTGCTGCCCCCAGCCGCGGCGCAGGGAGACCCACAAGACCTAGCTCTCTGCCGTCCGAGGCCCCCCGCGGCCACGGCGGGCTGCCGCGCCTTCACCTCCGAGCTGCGCAGCGTCGCGTGGCCCGCCAAGTTCAAGCCGGACCTGCCTCCTCGCTACGACGGCACGGCTGACCCTACGGAGTTCCTCCAGCTCTACGAGCTGGGCATCGAGGCTGCCAACGGGGATGAAAAGGTCATGGCGAACTGGTTTCCCATGGCGCTCAAGGACGGGGCCCGCACCTGGCTCCTGAACCTGGCCCCAGGCACGATCTCTTCCTGGGCCGAGATGCGTACCCGCTTCATCGCTAACTTCCAGGGTACTCGCGACCGGCCACCCACCATGAGCGACATGCGCTGAATCAAGCAGCAGCCAGGGGAAACCCTGCAAAAGTACATCCAGCGCTTCAACAACGCGCGCCTCAAGATCCCCAGGGTAACGGAGGAGGCCATCATCTCTGCCTTCTCCGACGGCGTGCGCGACGTCAAGATGAAGGAGGAGCTGGCGATGCACGAAGATCTGTGCACCTCCACGAGCTGTTCAACTTGGCGACCAAGTGCGCCCGAGGCTGAGGAGGCGCCTCTCCTCCTCGAGCTGCCTGCCGCGGAATCCGAAGAGAAGAAGTCCAAGGCCAAGGACGTGAAGCGCAAGGGGGCTGCCGTGCTCGCAGCCGAACCAGACACCAAGCGAGGCAGAGATCAGCCCGAGTCCTCCAAGGGCAGCCGGTACTGCGTGTACCACGACCTCCACACCCACAACACCAATGAATGTCAAGAGCTTCGGGTCGTACGCGAAGGAAGGATCGGCAGACGCCCCGAGCGCAGCGACCGGGGCTACAGCCGAGCAGGCGGAAGGAATGCAGGACGCTGGGAAGACCGCGGCCCGCGCCAAGGGTGGCGCGACCAACCTCGCGAGGACCGCTGGCAAGACCCGCCTCGCGAGGGAGGCTGGAGGGATCAGCCTCGCGAGGATTACCCGCAGGGGAACGCAGGCCTCCCTCCGCTGCCAAGGAGAATTGAAGACCGTCTTTGGGGTGGGGCTTCTGTGAAGCGTGCGATCACTGCATCTGGGCGGAGCACAAGCCCCACCTCTCGGCGCATCTTCAAGCGATTCGCCTGAAGTGAATGCAGTCCTCCCCAAGCTCGAGTCCACGCGCCCTCTCAGGTGGTCGGCGTGCGCCATCACGTTCAGCTCAGCGGATCAGCTCAAGTGCGCAGCCACAGCTGGAGTTCTCCCGATGCTTTGCTCCCCAATCATCAATAATGTGCTAGTCACCAAGACCCTCATCGACGGCGGAGCAGGGCTCAACGTCCTATCCGTGGAAACATTCAACAATCTTCAAGTGCCTTACGATCGACTTCAGCCAACCAAGCCTTTCTCCGGAGTCACCGACGGCTCCACGGTCCCGATCGGGCAGGTCCGCCTTCTGTCACCTTCCGGGCTCGCGACAACTACCACACCGAGCTCATCGACTTCGACGTCGCCCACATTCGCCGTTACAACGCCATCCTCGGGTACCCAGCGGCCAAATTCATGGTCGTAACTCCACCATGGCTACAACATCCTCAAGATGCCGAAGCGGCGGAGTCATCACGGTGCCTGTGAAGAGAGTCTGATGTGCTCCCCGAGCGAGCTTTTCAGGCCGCATCGCTGGAAGACCCTGACCACAGCAACAGGAGGCCTCCCGAGGCCGCACCCAAGAAGAAGAAGACATCGACCGGCCCGGCTCTTCAAGCGGCAGGCCCCTGAGGGTCCACATCGGGCCAGGGGGAGCCTCCTTCCATCGCATAGGAAAGCGCGCCCGGCGCCCTCCTCAGGCAAGGCTCGGGGGCTCTCCCCTGGGGGGCCACCGACCTCGCCAAGGTCTCGAGGGAGGCGCTTGGGCACCACGTGGAGGCGTGTTTCGAAGCACGTTTCCCAAGCGGAGCAAGACCAGGAGGACAGAACCCTCAAGAGTTCGTCGGCAAGGCCATTCAGAGCTACAGAGTCAAGGGTCATGAGGGGCAGCCGCCACTCACTTGTGGGCCCCCATCCAGGCGAGGATGGTGGGCTGCTGGCGTCTGCATCGACATACCAGGCTCAACCGAGCCGCATCTCAAGAGCGCCTGGCCCTCGCGAGTGGGACGTTGCAGGGTCCGCCCACACCACGTGACGCATGCCTTATGGCCTGCCAAACGCGGGCTGCTGCGCACCAGCGTCTCATGAGGACCATCTGGAGGCTCAAGAGGTCGCACGCCGCAGCCTGGCGGAGATGGAGATGGCCCGCGAGCCGCCCGGCGCCTCCGGAGCCTCCCGAGGCCCCGGGCACAGGGGGCTCGTGAGGATCGGCTCCCGCAGCCCACCGAGTCTGCTACACCAACAGCCCTTCATCCCCAACATCACCAGGTGACATCTTAAAGTTTTATTTCCGGCTGGGAGCGCCTTCAGGGCCGCATTATTCCTTGGCCGCGTGGGTCCGTCCCTGCGGCATGTATCCCTTTTATTTCATGTCATTAGCTTATCCTGTTGGGGGCGCCCCTCGGGCTGCATCATCCCCAAGCCACTTGAGCCAGTCCCAGCGGCATGTATCCTTCTTGCTTTTTCCTTAGGATTATGCTCTCGCTCCACCATGCTTGTTATTTGGTGCCTTTTCCTGGGTGGTGGAATCTTGCACGTTAAAGGGGGTGCACGAGCATCGCGACTCAAGGCTCCTACCGGCTCTCCGGCCCTCACCCTCTGGTCTTGTCCATGGCATCGCGACCTGGCTTGCCAGCGATGGCTGAGACCAGCCCGAGAGCCGGGACCCGAGGACGTAGAGTTTCGTCATCTAACCCAGCTTGCACGTTAAAGGGGGGTGCCTGAGCATCGCGACTCAGGGCTCCTACCGGCTCTCCGGCCCTCACCCTCTGGTCTTGTCCACGACATCGCGACTGGCTTGCCGGCACGGTGAGACCAGCCCGAGAGCCGGGACCCGAGGACGTAGAGTTGCGTCATCTCACCTAGCTAGCGCGTTAAAGGGGGGTGCCTGAGCATCACGACTCAGGGCTCCTACCGGCTCTCCGGCCCTCAACCTCTGGTCTTGTCCATGGCATCACGACTGGCTTGCCCGACGGCCGAGACCAGCCTCGAGAGCCGGGACCAAGACGAGAGCACCGGCATCCGGCCAAAATTTGCAGGAGCACTCGAAGATAAGGCCGAGAGCCAGGCGCAACCCGCCTTGAGGTAGGGCCTCGTGAGTCCCGCGCTGGCTCACGGGTGCCCCAACACACCTCGCGAGGCCTCTCGCGCCTCACCAAAGCAACTAACGGCAGGACTAACGATCGCCACGGCGAGCTCTTGTCCCTTTTGTGGTGAACCTGCAGGGTCCCTCCAAGGAGCACGGAACGACCTCGCCATGCAATCTCTAGCCGGCCAAGGCACGGACCTAGCGCCGCACCAGGAAGCATTGTCCTGACCCTCGAAGATAAGTCACCCTCCGGACACACTAGTCATCGCCACACCATCCCCACACCCAATGCGACCCCGTATTAGCAACGTCGCTCTCCTTTCTCACCGAATGATGGTTGCTTGAGCGCCAAGGGGGACCCCCTGAGCATCGCGACTCAGAGGCTCTTACTGGACCTCGGGACGCTCACCTCCTGGCCTTGACGACGGCATCGCGACCTGGCATACCAGCGACGGCTGAAGCCGCCTTGGGACTGGGACCCGTCGTGTGAGCACCAAGCCCTCACGAGGTGCGAAGGAGGAAACTGAGCTAGAACGGAATGAGCATCTCGCACTGCCTCACAATAAAGATCATATTGACAAACGAAGCTACAACATCTTACAAGCCCCCGCGGGGTACATTCTTGGCTCCTCGCAGGAACAAAAGACGCGAATCCTAAGGAGTCCTATCTACACGGACCACCACGGCAGACGCCATCATCAATAGTGGGCCACCCGGTCCGGAGCCAACCCCACCCAGATCAGGGGCGGCGACGACCTGACGAGCCAGCCCTGCTCCGGGAGCGGCGCAGGCTCGGGGGCTCGTAGCTGTCGTCGCTCGTCTCCGGCGTCGCGAAGAGCTCGGTGGAGTCGCTGGATCCTCCGGCGCCTCCGTCGCCTGAGGAGCTGTCAAGGGAGCGGGCGGTCGGCCTCTGTCTCGCCACAGCAGGACCCCGGCCACCTCTCCCGGGGCAGCACTCTAACCGGCGACCCTCTGCCTCGAAGACCTTGAAGGACACCACCGAAGCGCCGTCGTACTCCAGGTGGATCGTGAGGGCGCCCCTCGTCCTGCAGACCCGGGCAACCTCGTCCCAGCCACGAGTCATGAAGACCTCGCCCGGGGCAACTACCGCAACCTCTGCCGCGGTCGCGAGGGTGCCGCAGCCGGCGTGCTGCAGCCAGAGTCCCAGGGGCTCCCCCTGCCGGACGACGGAGGCAAAGAAAGAAGGAAGACGAATCCAAGACTGAGGAGGCGCGGCGACGCAAAGCACAAACTCCCGGAAGGAGCCCTCGGCGTGGACTCCAGGGGGGAAGACGCACACCTTCGTGACCCGCCGGCATCGGCGGCGGCGGCGCTCGTGGCGCCCGGCGTCGCCTCCTTCAGGGCCACCAATTTGCGCGTACAAGGGAAGAGGAAACCCTGGTGGCAGCCGCGCGCACCAGGGCATGGGCGCCTCCTGGCGAGCGCTCCTGCCCTGACACCAGAGAGCAAGCCGCTTCTTTGGGGGGAGCGGGTCAGGATCCTCTTGAGGAGCCTTTCCCTTCTCTTCCCTGGAGAACCGGCGGATCGGAGCCATGACAACCAGACAAAATGAGGAGGAGGAGAAGCAGGAGGATAGACTGGGAGGGCGCGCGCCGTCCCGTACTTATAGCCGGCGGAGGCCAACCGTCGGCCTCCACGATCACCGATCATCATGTCCAACTCTGCATGCAGGGACTTCTCGAATCCGGGCGGTTACCAAGGCATCGTGGGGGAGCAGTGCGCACGCGTCCCCGCCACGTGGCGCCCAAGGCCGCATGCTGTTAGGGCCCGCGACGCTTCACACTTGCCCTCTCGCCTCCCTACTCGGCCAAGTTCGGGCACGCCGTGGGCCCGGGGTCTACTGTCGGCGTTTTGGGAACGGGGGTCCCCAGACTTGCCTGCCTGCGGCCTGCGGCGTGGCTCAAAGGAGGCCCAGGACGGCCCATCTTCATCAACGCAAGCTCAAGACCCTCGCGAGGGGCCAAGCCTCATGGGCGGATGACCAGGAGCTTCCTCGGGCATGGCCTCGTCGGCTGGCTCATGAGGAGGCGGAGAGTTCAAGGCAGGGTACCTCGCGAGGTGCCCATGACGCAAGCCATGACGACCAAGGGCGCCCGGTCGGGCGCCCGACCCGCTGGCGTCCTCCTTTCCTCTTTGGTGCAAAGGGGCAAGCGCAGCGAGAGCATCAAGCAAAGGCATCCGTTTCGGTGCAACAAGACCAAGACCAGCCCCAACGGCTGGAAGGGAGTCATCGTGGAGCCCAAGCGGGCGTCATCACCAGAGCCTTTGGCAGGCGAGGACCAACTTTAGTCAGGATAAGTGTACCCGTTGTTCCCCTTCAAAATGGCCAATTGTTGGCGCCCTTCCTGCTCAACATTTGGGAAGAGGCCCAGGGCCTTCGCCTATAAATAGGGGTAGCCACACTCAGAGAGGGGGATCTTCGATCAGCCCCCCGGTATGAGGTCGGAATCCTCACCAAGGAACCAGTAGCTAGAGCAACGGAACACCAACTAGCAGTTCATCACACCCACCAAGAACAGACCCTCGCGAGGCTATTCTTCCCTGTACTGTACCTCAATAGCCCCAGAGGCAATCCACCACGCCACAAACTAGAGTAGGGTATTACACCACAACGGTGGCCCGAACTAGTATAAATCTTGCGTCTCTGGTGCTGTTCTTTTTAGTAGTTTAGGTTCCCGCGATTCAGCGAGGGGCGAGACGGTGAGAGGTTGGATCTCCGCGCGCACCCCAGTGTTCGAACCTCAAGGGTCTGCCGGAACCCGAAATCCTACATGTGCCACTACTGCACTCGTTGAACAGGTCCAACTTTGTTGAGAAACTTATGGTACGAGCTGTTTTCTGTTATATATGTTGTTCATAAACTCTTGCTTATGCACAGCTTTACAACTGTGATCTTCTTGAAACAGGAACTGCCCAGATCTATTGTTCCTATACAAATGCCTGACCATGGTCGGGTCAGACTTGCGCTTGGTCACAACATGATGTTTATGTCGACCTACTCCATTCCCCTTGGAGGTGAAAAAATACTTATTCATGGGTGGTCTCAAATAATGAAGGCCCGTCCATCTTGGAGAATAGGACGGAAGATTATGTTCCTGCTTTTCCATGGCTCTAAAGCGAATATCCTGTTTATTGACCACATTGCGAGATGAAGCCGCTTTCAGAAGGTTGAGGATGCGCGGGGTGGCGCCTGGGCCTTGTCTTGGGGCTTGGCGGCCTCACCCTTGGTTAATTGTAGGCAAAGTAGCACTGTTTGAGGCGTGCTTTGTACGGTTTAACCTGTATAAGCACTTATACTGCTTTCAGCTATGGTTGTTAAGTGCCCATGCTAGTTTCAGTTAAGGTTGTTAAGTCCTCCTGCTGCTTTTACAGTCTGTCGTGTTTCTTCAGTCCTGTCTTCCTCCAGCCGCCAAAACCAAACCAGCGCCCGGTAGCCGTACCTATACGCCTCCCACGGCTGGTTGTGCCTCAGCGCACGCATCACCGCCCCACCATCTCCTAAATCGTTAACACTGACGTTCGAGGCCTCGCCGTGATCCTCCGAGCGCTTTGGTGTGCTCGCCGCGGCGACGCCCTCTCGTGTTGTCAACATGGTCAACAAACAAGAGGAATCGGCAGAGGACTATACGTGGAGAGGATGACAGTAGGGGTCCACCATGTCCATGGCCGGACGCAAGGAAGTTCCTCATTTTTTGTTATATATACTACGTTGTCAGCGTATGGAAAAAGAATATGCTTCCTGCTAGTGGTTTACTGACATCTGGGACCCACGACATTGTCAGCGTATATAGTCAATAGACAAGAGAACATCACAAGATCGGCTGACACCTGGGATGTAGCTGCTCGAGCAGTATTTTTTTGTTATTGTTGAGACGGAGCAGGGTTTCAACTGGGCTGTGGCCCGTCTAGCCCAGGCTTATATTTTATGTTCACCACATGACCAACCCAGCTATTTTTTCTTTGTGAAAATGAGCCCAGTTTATTTTTTCTAAAGAATACCCAATACATGCCTACTTATTTTTCTATGCCCTGATAGGCTGCAACTCTTTCAAGATGCCTGCAAATCTTGAAAGTAATATGAAAAGGGTTGAAAATATAAAAACAGATGACAAATTGGCAATTACTTTATAAATTCTGAATTTTTCACATTTTCATATTCCAATTTCACTAGGCTTTAACCTAATTTAAATATATCTTCAAAGTACTTTAAATCTAGCTCGACATTTCGGTATTAAAAATAGTTTGAAACCCACAGAAATATGTGAAATTTCGTTTAAATTTTTAACCCTGGCCCTGGCCAACAAAAAATGGACTGCAATAAATTGCATAAAAAGTTGCAATGAGCTATATATAAATTATTAAAAAAATAGGGGATGGTCTGACTTGTGGGCCTATTAAGTTGACGCGTATGCAAGATTTTTTACTTATTATATACGACAAAAACGATTCTAGCATACGTAACCGTTGGATGTCAATCCAACGGCCGTCGTGTTTCTTCAATCTCCAATCTTCTTCCTCCAGCCGCCAAATCCAGCGCCGGCGGGACCGCCTGCTCCCGCCTCCCGTGGGTCTTTGCCGCATGTGAGCCTCACCGCCCCCTACTACGCTCACTGCTGGCCAGGCCATCCCTCTACTCACCCACATCCCTCCACTGTTGTGGCTTTGCCGCCTCCGGGTCATTCCCTTCCTGGGTCTCGCCGTCGTCCATCACACTAGTGTTCTCGGCACAGCGTGGTCAATGTTGTCAACAAACAACAACATTGAAAGAGGGATGTACATGGAGAGGCTGACAGTTAGGACCCACATGGTCCATGGCCGCACGCAAGCAAGTACCTCCTTATTACACCAAAAAGAATGAATACTCCTGCTGACAGCTCAGACCCACCAGCTATATCTTTGCACGCATGGAAGTGCCTCCTTATTAAGCACAAAAAAATGAATACTCCCCCTGCTAGCTGGGACCCACCATAGTGGGAGGCTGACTTGTGGGCCTACTAAGTTGATGCAGACGGAGGGCTTTGTCAACTTAGTCAACAAACAATTCTATCACCAGTGACCGTTGGATTGTTAACATCCAAACGGTCATCTTGCTTCTACAACCTCTGATTTTCTTATTCCAGCCATCCAAACCACCGCGTGCTCTTGCCTCCCATGGCCGGCTGTGCTACCGCGGAGGCCTCACCGCCCCCTACTACTCCCACCACTGGCCACGCCCCGCGGCGACGACAGCCTCACACCGCAGCCGAACCAGTGAACCCTCGTACTCCTCTCCGCGTGGGCATCCACTGCCGCGTCTTCCCTGGCTCCACGTCGTCCCCTTCCCAGGCCTCGCTGTCGTCCATCGCCTTGGTGCTCTCGGTGCGGCGTGGTCAATATGGTCAATGAACGACTTCCATCGGAAGAGTACTGTACGTGGAAAGGCTGACAGTTGGGTCCACGACCGCAGCAAGGAAGTGCCTCCTTATTAAGCGCAAAATAATGATTCCTCTACCTAACAGCAGGGACCCACCGTACGGGCCACCGTATTTCACGAAAAAAATGTTTCCCCTGTCGGGGGAAATCGACACCTATGGGGTCACCGGGATCCCTTCTACGATTGGCGGGCACGAGGTTGTGCAAAGAGCGGGTCTGGTAGGAAGCACAAAGATCGTTTACCCAGGTTCGGGCTGCGAGGATGTGTAAAACCCTAGTCCAGCTTTGGTGTATGTATTGGAGTGTTCTTGAGTTCTTGAACTAGCTATCGCGTGTGTCTAGTCCAAAAAGTCCGAATCCTTCTCCTGGATGCCTCGGGCCTCCTTTTATAGACAAAAGGGGTTGCCATAGTGGCGCACAGGAAGTGGAAAGGTGTACAGTGCGCAAGCTTATCGCTTGTCATTATGGGACAAGACGCATTAAATGCGCTCCCTTAGGTGTCCTGTTGCTTTACGGGGGATGGCAACGAGGCCCGTCCCGTCCGTCGCCGCTCTGTCTTGTTCCGATGCGCGTCCAAGCCAACGAGGTATGCGGAGCCACGTAGGCTGGCTGGCTGCTGAAATGGCGTGGTGGTAGGGCCTTCATGAAGATTTGCATGCCACCACGTAGGTGTTTGCTAAGCTGGCTTGGAAGCTGCATGTCGCTACACAGGTGCCTGCCCAGCTGGTCGGGCTGGCAGCTGCATGGGAACGGCGGTGGAGTCTTGGCATACGCGGGCCTGGCTGCGGGCCCGTAGGTGTCTTCGGCAAGGGTCTTGTCGGGGCCCCGGCACGGGTCTTGCTGTGGCATCGTGGTCGTCCCCAGCAAGGGTCTTGCCGGGGGTCTCGTGGATTTCCTCGGCTAGGATCCCGCCGAGGATCGTCGTATTCTGGTCCTCATCTGGTCTTGTGTGTTTATGAACTTGACAAAGATCTGCATGCCACCACAGAAGTACCTCCCGAGCCTTGGCTCCAATGTGGTTGTTGGCAGCGTTGGAACCCTCGGGCTCAAGGGTGGCTCGCTCAGCTAGTGTTGGGCAAGCTACCCTGGCAAGGCTCTTGCCGGGGCCGCGGGGGCCACCCCGGAAAGGGTCTTGCCGGGGGAGTCCACCTCGCCCTCTTGCTCTTTTGTGTTTCTTGGTCTTCGCGTTGCTTTGGTCATCTTGCGCTCCGGCTTCCCTCCTCCACCCTGCTAAGTGTGGTCGCGAGCGCGGCTCTGACTGCTCGTGCACAAGTAAAGGGGCCAAAAGGAGAGCCCCTACTTTTGTACACTGACATGAGCCCCCGGGCCTAGGCCACACATAAGCGTGACGCGTTGTTGGGCTAGGCCCAGAACGGTGCGCCGGCAGGCGGGGCGGATTTTTACCCCAGTAATTTTTCCATCCGCTGCGCTTCACCACGACCCGTGTTGAACGCGCGACGTGGAGGGCTGTGCGTGACGTGGGGGTCATGCATGGGACCGTTTCCGCACGCATGCGTCACGTCGCAGTAAAGAGGCGGCTCGCGCCTTCCCCATAAGAAGAGCAAAACGCAGAGGCGCGGCCCATTCATCGAGTGGACTCGGATCGCGGTCTTCAAGGCGTTCGCGCCCCACGATCACAGGGTGGAGAACGGTCGCCTCACCCGTCCCCTTGATTTCTGCTTGCTTGCCACGTGTCCCCCATTCCCTCAAGGTGGCAGGCGGTGGAGGCGGAAAACCAGGCCGTTGCTGATTGGAGCAGCGGGCCGGTCTCGATTCCCTGCCCCCCCCCCCCCCCCGATGGCCGGATTGGTTGAGTGGGGCGGCCGAGCCCCGACCCCGCCCCTTTATAAGAAGGGGGGTGGCATCCCACATCCTTTCATCATCCATCTCCTCCCACTTCGGCTCCTTCCTTTCATCTGCCATGGCGAGAGGGAGCGCCGGCCCTTCGACGGTGGTGGCAAGGGTCTCTGCTCGACGGTAGTAGAGCCGGCAATGAGAGGAAGGGGGAGGGGGCGAGGCTGAGGTCGCTGCGGCTTTTGGGGAAGAGGGGGACGGGGCGGCGCACCGGCCTTGCCTCCGCCAGCGATGCCTCCCCCAATGGAGGGTCACGTCGGGGACCAGCCCCGTGAGTTCTTCATCAGGCTGCCCGAGCCACCGTGTCGTCGTCTTCGTCTCCCTACTCCATTCGCTCGGGAGATGGAGCTCGACCCGCCACAGGCCCTCAGGTTGCATATGAGCGGCTGCGGGAATGGTGGTACGCGGGTTGACATCGACTTCCCCGCTCCTCACGTCATGTGCCTTCATGTCGCAACTAACTCATTAGTTGTAATGCTTGCAAGGCTTAAGTGATGTGTATTACCGAGAGGGCCCAGAGATACCTCTCCGAGAATCGGAGTGACAAATCCTAATCTCGAAATACGCCAATGCAACATGTACCTTCGGGGACACCTGTAGATCACCTTTATAATCACCCAGTTATGTTGTGACGTTTGGTAGCACACAAAGTGTTCCTCCGGTAAACGGGAGTTGCATAATCTCATAGTCATAGGAACATGTATAAGTCATGAAGAAAGCAATAGCAGAATAATAAACGATCATGTGCTAAGCTAACGGAATGGGTCATGTCAATCACATCATTCTCCTAATGATGTGACCCCGTTAATGAAATGAAAACTCATGTCTATGGCTAGGAAACATACCCATCTTTGATCAACTAGCTTAGTCAAGTAGAGGCATACTAGTGACACTCTGTTTGTCTATGTATTCACACATGTATCATGTTTCCGGTTAATACAATTCTAGCATGAATAATAAACATTTACCATGATATAAGGAAATAAATAATAACTTTATTATTGCCTCTAGGGCATATTTCCTTGATCTCCCACTTGCACTAGAGTCAATAATCTAGATTACCCAGTAATGATTCTAACACCCATGGAGCCTTGGTGTTGATCATGTTTTGCTCGTGGAAGAGGCTTAGTCAATGGGTCTGCAACATTCAGATTCGTATGTATCTTGCAAATTTCTATGTCTCCCACCTGGACTAGATCCCGGATGGAATTGAAGCGTCTCTTGATGTGCTTGGTTCTCTTGTGAAATCTGGATTCCTTGATGCGCACCAGTATTGTAACAAAAGATTTTCATTGGACCCGATGCACTAGGTATGACACCTAGATCCGATATGAACTCCTTCATCCAGACTCCTTCATTTGCTGCTTCCGAAGCAGCTATGTACTCCGCTTCACATGTAGATCCCACCATGACGCTTTGTTTAGAACTGCACCAACTGACAGCTCCACCGTTCAATGTAAACACGTATCCGGTTTGCGATTTAGAATCATCTGGATCAGTGTCAAAGCTTGCATCAACGTAACCATTTACGATGAGCTCTTTGTCACCTCCATAAACGAGAAACATATCCTTAGTCTTTTCAGGTACTTCAGGATGTTCTTGACCGCTGTCGAAAGGATCCACTCCTGGATTACTTTGGTACCTCCCTGCTAGACTTATAGCAAGACACACATCAGGTCTGGTACACAGAATTGCATACATGATAGAGCCTATGGCTGAAGCGTAGGGAACATCTTTCATTTTCTCTCTATCTTCTGCAGTAGTCGGGCATTGAGTCTTACTCAACTTCACACCTTGTAACACAGGTAAGAACCCTTTCTTTGCTTGATCCATTTTGAACTTCTTCAAAACTTTGTCAAGGTATGTGCTTTGTGAAAGTCCAATTAAGCGTCTTGATCTATCTCTATAGATCTTAATGCCCAATATATAAGCAGCTTTACCGAGGTCTTTCATTGAAAAACTCTTATTCAAGTATCCCTTTATGCTATCCAGAAATTCTATATCATTTCCAATCAGCAATATGTCATCCACATATAATATTAGAAATGCTACCGAGCTCCCACTCACTTTCCTGTAAATACAGGCTTCTCCAAAAGTCTGTACAAAACCAAATGCTTTGATCACACTATCAAAGCGTTTATTCCAACTCCGAGAGGCTTGCACCAGTCCATAAATGGATCGCTGGAGCTTGCACACTTTGTTAGCACCCTTTGGATCGACAAAACCTTCCGTTTGCATCATATACAACTCTTCTTCCAGAAATCCATTCAGGAATGCAGTTTTGACATCCATCTGCCAAATTTCATAATCATAAAATGCGGCAATCGCTAACATGATTCGGACAGACTTAAGCATCGCTACGGGTGAGAAGGTCTCATCATAGTCAATCCCTTGAACTTGTCGAAAACCTTTTGCAACATGTCGAGCTTTATAGACAGTAACATTATCGTCAACGTCATTCTTCTTCTTGAAGATCCATTTATTCTCAATCGCTTGCCGATCATCGGGCAAGTCAATCAAAGTCCATACTTTGTTCTCATACATGGATCCCATCTCAGATTTCATGGCCTCAAGCCATTTTGCGGAATCTGGGCTCACCATCGCTTCTTCATAGTTTGTAGGTTAATCATGGTCTAGTAACATGACTTCAAGAACAGGATTACCGTACCACTCTGGTGTGGATCTTACTCTGGTTGATCTACGAGGTTCAGTAATAACTTGATCTGAAGTTTCATGATTATCATTATTATGTTCCTCACTAATTGGTGCAGGTGTCACAGAAACCGGTTTCTGTGATGAACTACTTTCCAATAAGGGAGCAGGTACAGCTACCTCATCAAGTTCTACTTTCCTCCCACTCACTTCTTTCGAGAGAAACTCCTTCTCTAGAAAGGATCCATTCTTAGAAACGAATGTCTTTCCTTCGGATCTGTGATAGAAGGTGTACCCAACAGTCTCCTTTGGGTATCCTATGAAGACACATTTTTCCGATTTGGGTTCGAGCTTATCAGTTTGAAGCTTTTTCACATAAGCATCGCAGCCCCAAACTTTTAGAAATGACAACTTTGGTTTCTTGCCAAACCACAGTTCATAAGGCGTCGTCTCAACGGATTTTGATGGTGCCCTATTTAACGTGAATGCGGCCGTCTCTAAAGCATATCCCCAAAACGATAGCGGTAAATCAGTAAGAGACATCATAGATCGCTCCATATCTAGTAAAGTACGATTACGACATTCGGACACACCATTACGATGTGGTGTTCTGGGTGGCGTGAGTTGCGAAACTATTCCGCATTGTTTCAAATGTAGACCAAATTCGTAACTCAAATATTCTCCTCCACGATCAGATCGTAGAAACTTTATTTTCTTGTTACGACGATTTTCAACTTCACTCTGAAATTCTTTGAACTTTTCAAATGTTTCAGACTTATGCTTCATTAAGTAGATATACCCATATCTGCTTAAATCATCTGTGAACGTGAGAAAATTATGATATCCGCCACGAGCCTCAACATTCATTGGACCACATACATCTATATGTATGATTTCCAATAAATCTGTTGCTCTCTCCATTGTACCAGAGAACGGCGTTTTAGTCATCTTGCCCATAAGGCACGGTTCGCAAGTACCAAGTGATTCATAATCAAGTGGTTCCAAAAGTCCATCTGTATGGAGTTTCTTCATGCGCTTTACACCGATATGACCTAAACGGCGATTGCCACAAATAAGTTGCACTATCATTATCAACTCTGCATATTTTGGTATCAACATTAAGACTATTTGTATCACTACTATCTATATTCATCATAAATAGACCACTCTTCAAGGGTGCATGACCATAAAAGATATTACTCATATAATTAGAACAACCATTATTCTATGATTTAAATGAATAACCGTCTCGCATCAAACAAGATCCAGATATAATGTTCATGCTCAACGCTGGCACCAAATAACAATTATTTAGGTCTAAAACTAATCCCAAAGGTAGATGTAGAGGTAGCGTGCCGACCGCGATAACATCGAGTTTGGAACCATTTCCCACGCACATCGTCACCTCGTCCTTGGCCAGTGTTCGCTTAGTCCGTAGTCCCTGTTTCGAGTTGCAAATATTAGCAACAGAACCAGTACCAAATACCCAGGTGCTACTGCAAGCTCTAGTAAGGTACACATCAATAACATGTATATCACATATACCTTTGTTCACCTTGCCATCCTTCTTATCCGCCAAATACTTGGGGCAGTTCCGCTTCCAGTGACCAGTCTGCTTGTAGTAGAAGTACTCAGTTTTAGGCTTAGGTCCAAACTTGGGTTTCTTCTCCTGAGCAGCAACTTGCTTACTGTTCTTTTTGAAGTTCCCCTTCTTCTTCCCTTTGCCCTTTTTCTTGAAACAAGTGGTCTTGTTGACCATCAACACTTGATGCTCCTTCTTGATTTCTACCTCCGCAGCCTTTAGCATTGCGAAGAGCTCGGGAATCGCCTTATCCATCCCTTGCATATTATAGTTCATAACGAAGCTCTTGTAGCTTGGTGGCAGTGATTGGAGAATTCTGTCAATGACGCTATCATCCGGAAGATTAACTCCCAGTTGAATCAAGTGATTATTATACCCAGACATTTTGAGTTTATGCTCACTGACAGAACCATTCTCTTCCATCTTGCAGCTGTAGAATTTATTGGAGACTTCATATCTCTCAATCCGGGCATTTGCTTGAAATATTAACTTCAACTCCTGGAACATCTCATATGCTCCATGACGTTCAAAACATCGTTGAAGTCCCGGTTCTAAGCCGTAAAGCATGGCACACTGAACTATCGAGTAGTCATCAGCTTTGCTTTGCCAGACATTCATAACATCTTATGTCGCTCCTGCAGCAGGCCTGGCACCTAGCGGTGCTTCCAGAACGTAATTCTTCTGTGCAGCAATGAGGATTATCCTCAAGTTACAGACCCAGTCCGTGTAATTGCTACCATCATCTTTCAACTTTGCTTTCTCAAGGAACGCATTAAAATTTAACGGAACAACAACACAGGCCATTTATCTACAATCAACATACACAAGCAAGATACTATCAGGTACTAAGTTCATGATAAATTTGAGTTCAATTAATCATATTACTAAAGAACTCCCACTTAGAAAGACATCCCTCTAATCCTCTAAGTGATCACGTGATCCAAATCAACTAAACCATAACCAATCATCACGTGAAATGGAGTAGTTTTCAATGGTGAACATCACTATGTTGATCATATCTACTAGATGATTCACGCTCGACCTTTCGGTCTCAAAGGTTCCGAGGCCATATCTGCATATGCTAGGCTCGTCAAGTTTAACCCGAGTATTCTGCGTGTGCAAAACTGGCTTGCACCCGTTGTAGATGGATGTAGAGCTTATCACACCCGATCATCACGTGGTGTCTGGGCACGACGAACTTTGGCAACGGTGCATACTCAGGGAGAACACTTTTATCTTGAAATTTAGTGAGAGATCATCTTATAATGCTACCGTCAATCAAAGCAAGATAAGATGCATAAAAGATAAACATCACATGCAATCAACATAAGTGATATGATATGGCCATCATCATCTTGTGCTTGTGATCTCCATCTCCGAAGCACCGTCATGATCACCATCGTCACCGACGCGACACCTTGATCTACATCGTAGCATCGTTGTCGTCTCGCCAATCTTATGCTTCTACGACTATTGCTACCGCTTAGTGATAAAGTAAAGCATTACAGGGCGATTGCTTTGCATACAATAAAGTGACAACCATATGGCTCCTGCCAGTTGCCGATAACTCGGTTACAAAACATGATCATCTCATACAATAAAATTTAGCATCATGTCTTGACCATATCACATCACAACATGCCCTGCAAAAACAAGTTAGACGTCCTCTACTTTGTTGTTGCAAATTTTACGTGGCTGCTACGGGCTTAGCAAGAACCGTTCTTACCTACGCATCAAAACCACAACGATAGTTTGTCAAGTTGATGTTGTTTTAACCTTCGCAAGGACCGGGCGTAGCCACACTCTGTTCAACTAAAGTTGGAGAAAGCGGCACCCGCCAGCCACCTATGTGCAAAGCACGTTTGTAGAACCAGTCTCGCGTAAGCGTACGCGTAATGTCGATCCAGGCCGCTTCATCCAACAATACCGCCGAACCAAAGTATGACATGCTGGTAAAAAGTATGACTTATATCGCCCACAACTCACTTGTGTTCTACTCGTGCATATAACATCAACGCATAAAACCTGGCTCGGATGCCACTGTTGGGGAACGTAGTAATTTTAAAAAAATTCCTACGCACACGCAAGATCATGGTGATGCATAGCAACGAGAGGGGAGAGTGTGTCCACGTACCCTCGTAGACCGAAAGAGGAAGCGTTAGCACAACGCGGTTGCTGTAGTCGTACGTCTTCATGATCCGACCGATCAAGTACCGAACGTACGGCACCTCCGAGTTCAGCACACGTTCAGCCCGATGACGTCCCTCGAACTCCGATCCAGCCGAGTGTTGAGGGAGAGTTTTGTCAGCACGACGGTGTGGTGACGATGTTGATGTTCTACCGATGTAGGGCTTCGCCTAAGCACCGCTACAGTATTATCGAGGTGGACTATGGTGGAGGGGGGCACCGCACACGGCTAAAAGATCAAACGATCAATTGTTGTTTCTCTAGGGTGCCCCCCTGCCCCCATAAATATATAAAGGAGCAAGGGGGTGCGGCCAGCCAGGGAGAGGGCGTGCCGGGAGGAGTCCTACTCCCACCAGGAGTAGGACTCCCCCCCCCCCCCTTTCCTAGCTGGATTAGGACTTGGGAGGGGGAAAGAGTGGAGGAGAAGAAGGAAGGGGGGGGCGCCGCCCCCCTCTCCTTGTCCTATTCGGACTGGGGGGAGGGGCGCACGGCCCAGCCCTAGCCACCTATCCTCTCTTCCACCTAGGCCCACTAAGGCCCATTAAGTTGCCGGGGGGGTTCCGGTAACCTCCCGGTACTACGGTAAAATCCCGATTTCACCCGGAACACTTCCGGTATCCAAACATAGGCTTCCAATATATCAATCTTCATGTCTTGACCATTTCGAGACTCCTTGTCATGTCCGTGATCACATTCGGGACTCTGTACAACCTTCGTTACATCAAAACATATAAACTCATAATAAAACTATCATCGAAACGTTAAGCATGCGGACCCTACGGGTTCAAGAACTATGTAGACATAACCGAGACATGTCTCCGGTCAATAACCAATAGCGGAACCTGGATGCTCATATTGGCTCCCACATATTCTAGGAAGATCTTTATCGGTCAGACCGCATATCAACATATGTTGTTCCCTTTGTCATATGTATGTTACTTGCCTGAGATTCGATCGTCGGTATCTCAATACCTAGTTCAATCTCGTTACCGGCAAGTCTCTTTACTCATTCCGTAATACATCATCTCGCAACTAACTCATTAGTTGTACTGCTTGCAAGGCTTAAGTGATGTGTATTACCGAGATGGCCCAGAGATACCTCTCCGACAATCGGAGTGACAAATCCTAATCTCGAAATACGCCAACCCAACATGTACCTTCGGAGACACTTGTAGAGAACCTTTATAATCACCCAGTTACGTTGTGACGTTTGGTAGAACACAAGGTGTTCCTCTGGTAAATGGGAGTTGCATAATCTCATAGTCATAGGAACATGTATAAGTCATGAAGAAAGCAATAGTAGAATACTAAACGATCGTGTGCTAAGCTAACGGAATGGGTCAAGTCAATCACATCATTCTCCTAATGACGTGACCTCGTTAATCAAATGACAACTCATGTCTATGGCTAGGAAACATAACCATCTTTGATCAACGAGCTTAGTCAAGTAGAGGCATACTAATGACACTCTGTTTGTCTATGTATTCACACATGTATCATGTTTCCGGTTAATACAATTCTAGCATGAATAATAAACATTTACCATGATATAAGGAAATAAATAATAACTTTATTATTGCCTCTAGGGCATATTTCCTTCATACTGTTCATCTCCACCGTCGACCTCCTCCAGCCTCCACGGGCCGTTGTTCATCCACCGTCGACCTCCTCCAGCTTCCACCTGCGACTGTTCATCCACGGGCTCCTGTTCATCCAGCCTCCACCGCTCCTCCACCGGCTACTGTTCAACCAGCCCTCTCTGTGGGTTCCTGTTCAACCACCCCTCCACAGGCTACTGTTCTTCCAGCCCTCCACCGGCTACTGTTCAACCAGCCCTCCACCGGCTACTGTTCAACCAACCCTCCACGGGGTCCTGTTCATCCAGCCCTCCACGAGGTCCTGTTCATCCACCCCCCAACCGGCTCGATCAATCGGGGTCCTGTTCATCTAGTGGCAACGGCCTCTACTACTACAGGGTCTTGTTCATCCAACCCTCCATCGAGAACTGTTCATCCAACCCCCCCCCCCCAACAACGCTCCCTGTTCATTAAAAGGTAGCATCGATCGACTTCAGTTAGCAGAAGTAGCTAAGGAATCGCTCGATCGAGTTCATTTAACAGCGATCGATCGACCGCTCGGGTTCAGTAACGCGTAGCCTGCAGTGCAATCGCTCGGTTTCAGTTGGCGAACGCCTCGTTCGGGTTCAGTTAGAGCCCAACGCCTCGCACCCACGCGCGTACGTGTACGAGAGAAACGTGCATCGCTCGGCCCCCGACCACCCACCGTAACTGGGAACTCCCCGATATTTTCCTCGCCCTCGCTTCTACCACGGTTTTTTCCGTCATGGACGGCCCAAAGAATGTCATGCAGCTGCGTCTCCGGCCCGCCTAGGACGAAAAGCCCATTTTCTGTCATATTTTTTTTGTCATAGAAGTAGGAGCCCACCATATCTATGATGATACCAGGTTTTGTCACAATTATCGTCATAGAAGTGTCTTAAGCCTGACAGAAAAAAAATTCGTTCGGCCCAAAATGTCACGGATGTGTCTTTTTTTTGTAGTGTCTAGTCATATTACATATTAATGTAATAGGATAGTGATAGCTAGCTATGATGTTCTCGCTCTATACGCTACTCGATCAGCTACATGTCGTTCTGTCTTATCGTACTTCAAAACTTTGCCTAGCTATCTTAATTATCATGGATGTGTTTTAATCAAGGGCCATTTGCATTTTTGTCCCTAAGTCAAACCACCTACTCAGATATGCCCCTAATTTCGAAGTCTGCTCAAATTTGCCCCTCTGCCGTTAAATGACCTTACAAGAATGCCCTTCCATTCCGTTTCCGTCTAGTCAAAGGGGTTTGACCGTCTATGGGGCGTTTGTTGGACATTTTTACCCCTGAGAAAAATAAAACAGAAATTAAAGAGAAGAAAGAGAGTGCTTACCTTTTGGCCCAAGTGCAATGTGCACTTTCGGCCCATGTGCATATCGCCAGGCCCACCCATCTCCCCCAGTCGTCATCTTTGTCAGCTCATCGACTGCACGCGCCGGCGCGTGCCACCGTCGCCCGCTGTTCGACAGCTGCCGCCGTAGTAGCTCGATTAGGGCTACTTAGCGACGCCGGCAGGCCCTTGGACAACCCTAGATAACTTTCCCTCCCTTCCCCCGCTCGCTCTCCTCCCCTCAGCCGCATCCCAGGACGGCCGTCGTCATGACCTTCGCCATTGCCGCGTCCATTGTCCTCCCAGACGACAGAAAAGCTATCCAGGAGACGCGCACGCCTCGACTTCGTCTACTCCTAGGAGCAGCTCGAGCAGGACCTCGCAAACATGACCGGATCGACTGTCTTCCTCGTCTGCGGCCGCCGGAGCGCCATCGTTGATTCGCCGCCCCTGTGCTGCTAAACCACAAATCAATGTCTCAGTCGTGTTCGTGGTGCCCCTAACATGTCGCCCAGCCCCCTAAACCACTGGATCCATGGCCGCCTTCTCGAGTCCGTCGAGCACCGCCGCCGGCCGCCGCCTAGCTCGTCGCTGCAGTCGATTCCGACCACCTCTTCACACTTTGTTGGTACCACTGGAGGCGCCCCAGTGCACTCGTCCGAACTATACTCTTCGCCAACAAGTTGGTCGCCGGAGTTGCGATTTCGTCCATCATCACCGTGGCTTTGGTCACTTTGAGTGCGCCCGCCGATCCAGGAACGCGATGGGAGAGGGAGGGAGAGGAAGGGCGGGAGGGAGAGGGAGAATGGAATGGAGGGAGGGCTGCGGCGCGTGGGGAGCTGGAGCCGACGACGCACAATTCGGCCTGTCGGCGCTCGCCGGAGGTGAGATAGAGAGGTCGTGAGGTAGGGGAGAGAGGCTGGAGGGATTTTTTATTTATCTATTTTGTTTGGGGCCCACATGTAAGTGCGTGAGAGAGAGGGTGAGAGGGAGAGTTTTTCCTTTTTATTTTTTTCTGACTGGGTCCCACATGTAAGTGGCACATGGAGGCAAGGGCAAAATGTCCAACAAACGCGCCGTATACGGTCAAACCCCTTTGACCGAACGAAAACGGAACGGAAGGGCATTTCTGTAAGGTCACTTAACGGTAGAGGGGCAAATTTGAGTGGACTTCGAAATTAGGGGTAAATGTGAGTAGTGGCTTCGAGTTAGGGACACAAATGTAAAAGACCCTTTAATCAATGTTACTTATTTCCTTATTCTGGCATGCCAACGTTGCTCTACATATATTTGATCGTCAAAAATGCTACCATGGCACCGTTTTTTCGTTGTCATGACAGTGTTTTCCCGATAGTTTCAAACTAACACTAGTGCAAAAAAAGTCTAGGTATGGCATGTCAAAACAGCCTTGCTGGCTTAGACGCCCGAAGCCACCAATATGGCGCCATTGTTAAAAAATGGTGGTGGCGTTGGAGCCCACATCAGCAGTATTGTGCTGATGGCGTGACACGTGGCCTACGCCAACAGTAAGTTCATCTTACCCCTGTCGTTCCTTGTTGGCCAAAGCCAGCAAATTTAATTTTGGTAATAAAAAATATTTTACTTCACAAAAGTTACTAGCTAGTTACTTGATAGATACACATTAACACAAGATACTCATCAACTTAACAAGTTGATTAAGCTTCACAAAAGTTACTCATTAACTCAAGTTACTCATCAACTCAAGATGGACTAGCTAGTTAAATAACTACTCTTCATCAAGGATTACGCTCATCTAGCGAACCTTCTTTCTATTGCCCTCTCCATACTTTTTGAAATGAGTTATGTCCATCTTGAGCTCATTCCTCTCTGCTCTGAGGAGTTTTCTCTCCTACTTCAGCTCATCCCTCTCCTCGATCAACTTATCCCTCTCGTCCCTCAGCTTATTAGTCTTCGTTACGAGATCAACACTCTCGTTGTGCAGTTGACAAACCTCCACCTTTAGCGAGGCATTCACATGTCACAGGTTGTTGATGGTGTAGTGATGAGTTTCTAAGAGATCTTTGTTGAGCATGTCCACATCGTACACCTCCTCCTTGTTGCCTCCAAAATTGGCCATGACCTGATGCACTTTAGTTTGTTAGACAAATAAATAATTTGTTAGACAAAGTAGTTCAACATATGTTACACATGTCATTTTTACAAATGTACACTAGATCGAGCAAACGCATGGCAATTTCTATCTATTAAAACTCCTAATTATCTAACACATGGCAGTTTCCATCTATTCAAACTCCTAATTATCTAACAAATGGCAGTTTCTACACATACAAACACATACCATTAAACTAGCATCCATTGAAAAAAAGAACTAGCATGCCACACTTTTTCAGTCACATGCCCAAATTATCATAGACTCAACTGCTAGCCAACTTTTACCACAAGTGTGGCGACGAATTTGGCCACCACAAAAATTGTTGCATGCTACACTTGTGGCACACAAGCGTGGCAAATTGGTGTGGATGGCAACCAAACATGCCCATAATTTCCTCATAATTATGTAAGAAGAGCATAAATATATCACTCAATCATGGCAAGTAGATGAAACTACAAATCTGTTCCAACACTAATGCACTTCCAGAAATGGGAATGCTACATTTCTGAACACTAATGTTTTTCAGTTTTTCTCTGGTTTCCTCTAACATTAATGCATTTCCAGAAATAAGAATACTACGTTTCTAACAATAGATGAAACTACAAATTTGTTCCTACAATACTCAATTACACAAGCAATAATTACTAAATAAAATCAAATATGAACAATGTTGCATCTTTTTCCCCAGTCATTAAAAATCTCTAATGGTCAAATAGCTAAGAATTCTTCCCAAACTAACTCTAGGGTCAAAAGAAAACAATCTAGAACTGGATGAACTAGCACTAGATGAACTAGAAAACCCTAGATGAACTAGCACTAGAGGAAGGAGAGGATCTTACCTTGTTGCCGGCAGTGTGGTGACGGGCGGCGAGGTCCGGTGGTGGCGGCGGTGGCTAGTTGAGGGGGTGTGGGTGAAATGAGAGAGGGCGGCGGCTAGGTATTTTACTAAGAGGGAGTTAACTCATATGGGCCAGTGCTGGTATGGGCCTAAAACGCAACGCCATAGCTAATAACAACCCAAATAAGAAAAGACTAAGATTAATAAAAGACTCATTATAATAAAAGACTCGAAATCATAACTATTAGCAAAGAAATAAAAGACCCAAAATGATAAAAAATACTAGTAATAATAATAAAGACAAAAATACAATATAAAATGTTCATTATTCTTTTCACTAGTATAATCATTATTTACTTAAAACACTTGATAAAATGAAAAAAAATATTTCTGGCATAACATAAGTTAACACGCCACTAATTAACTACGGTGTGCACAGAAATCCTACGCCACCACTATCTTCCAAAAGGAGAGCACAGATGGGGCACCAGATTTGTGACGTGTTAAAAAAAAGCAACGCCAGCACTAACCATATAAAGTTGACGTGTGGATTATGCCAACACCAGCACTATTTGAAAAAAAGAGTGTTGGTGTTGGTGTTGATGAACAATGACGGGCCACCAACGAAATTTGTGGCTAGCATTTTTCCACTAGTGTAAGTAATGGTGTGCGGAGGAAATGCAATGCCTCCAAGGTTTCACCATGTTTATGGCGTAGGGAAAATGCCGAACTCCATAGGCACATATGATACTATTGGCACAACTATATCCAACGCCATCAGTATCGAAAATACTGTTGACGTGGGCTCCAACCCCACCACTATTTCTTGACAATGGCGTCATATTGGTGGCGTCGGATGTCCACGTTAGCAAGGCCGTTTTTTTGACATCATAGCTAGGCTTTTCTGCACTAGTGAACCCACACTGATTTGGCTAAGTTCACGCCGAAAGCCTTGCGGGAGCGTAATTGGAGAATCCTTATCTAGCTGAGGACATTAGGGCCTCTCGCCGCCGCCCCCTCCTTGGCCAGATCTATGCAAGCCGAACCACGCAAATGACTCACTGCAGGAGGTACTTTGACAAGTGACATTCGAAGATCTGAGGCCAGCCGACTACATCGTTCCTGGGCGTCACTAGCCACGACGAAGGACGGGAAACGATCAGGAATGCTGAGGACACATGACGAGATGGGAGATGGCTCGTCGCCACCGTCGGCCGCCCGATGCTTTGCCCGACAGTTCTAAGCGGCGAGGGCGAGAAGGTGAGGTGTGTGAGGAGCCGCCTTTGGCGGAGGGGTGGGTGGTTGCCTGAGTCGCCCTACCAGACGCTCGTGTGGGCATTTTCTTACAAGACCGCCGTTAGTGTGTGTTGCATATGTACAATAACATAACACATTGTACGTAGTGAACGAGCCAAGGGGGTGCTGGGGCCACGACTCCCCATGCTATTTTTCTCTTCTACTAGGTACGGGCCATGCGTTACCCGTAAAAAAACAGTACGGGCCATGCGTTGCCACGGCGGAAAATACATTTTTAACACAATATGATGACCAATATGGCACAATCTTGATGCAAAACAAATAGAAAAAAATTATGTTTTGGTTATATAAAGCGTAATTTTGTTGTCAATTCTTAAACTGGCAAACTAGGTATGTATCCATGATTGATACGGTCTATTGGGTTATCAAAGATAAGATAGATATTTATTGTCTATGAACCAAGAATTTATTTATGAACCGTGAATTTATTTCTATAGTCCCTCCGTTTCAGAATATAAGGTAATTAGTTTTCTCAAAAGTCAAACATCTGCATGTTTGACCAAGTTTTTAAAAATTTACAATATTCACAATACAAAATTTATATCATTAGAACCATCACAAAAAGTATTTTCATATTTATTTATTTTGTATTGTAGATGTTAATATTTTATTCTATATTCCTGATCAAACATACTTAGGTTTGATTTGCATGAAAACAGGTGCACCTTATAGTATATCGTAGAATGGTCTGGTTTATTGGGTTACTAAAGATTAGTTTGCTGAAAGCTAGAAAGGGGTGAAAAACCAGGAAAATCAATGATGGTAAGAGTTTGGACGAAACTAAGTGAAACATCAAACCTGTCATTCTTTCTTTATTTTTTAAGTAGTATAGATAGAGAAAACCACACCTATAGTGTCTATATTATCAACACAAAATGCTTTAAGTTCTTCTGTTTGACCCATCCAATGTTTCATATCTTCCTTTGGCCTCCCTCATATGGGGCTCTTGCCTCCGTCCTGATTGTACCTGTCTATAACTATATCTATACCTACTAATAAAGCAAGGCGCGTTTCTCTGATTTTTTTCGTCCGTTCATCCATATTATATTTTGATTTTTTTTTCTGAGGTGGTACTAATTCGACCAGTTTTTGTTGGGTCACCGTAGGTTGTCCGTTCAGTTTCATATTGGGCCACGTCTTTCGCGGTATCGCGGTAAAAAAACATGCTGGCAAGCGGACTTGAACTCAAGTGCTTCGGTCATGTGCATAATGTTGTGACCAACAGAACTAACTCAACAGAAAATAAAAGTGGCTTACGGCTTGGGGACTCAAGGGCTGATGCTAACACATAGTTGATCCAACATATTTTATCAACGGATGGGCCATACTCAAGAAAAGAAAAACATCACAGGCACCCTCTGCCGGATTTCGGGTTCCGGCAAAACCCTTAAGGTTCGAACACTGGGGTGCGCATGAAGATTTCCTCCTACCTAATCACGCCCTCAGCCTCACCGCGATCTCAAAGCCTAGCTCGACGAACCCGCAACACAAGAGACACGAGATTTATACTGGTTCGGGCCACCGTTGTGGTGTAATACCCTACTCCAGTGTGGTGTGGTGGATTGCCTCTTGGGCTGAGGATGAACAGTACAAGGGGAAGAACAACCTCCTGAGGAGAGGTGTTCTTGTGCTTGATGGTGTGAGGATGGAGTGGATCCAGTCCGAGATGAGTTGCCTCCTACTGTGGTGGCTAGTCCTATTTATAGAGGTCTGGTCCTCTTCCCAAATATTGAGCGGGAAGGGATGCCACAACGGTCAATTTGAAGGGGGACAGCTAGTACAAGCTATCCTGACTAAAGGTGGCTTTCGCCTGCCAAAGGCTCTGGTGGTGACGCCGTCTTGGGCTCCACGGTGACCTCCGTCCCGCCGTCCTGTTGGTCTTGGTGTTGTTGCACCGATATGGAAACGTTTGCCTGATGCCTCGGTACTCCTCACCTGCGCTTGCCTCCTTGGAAACAAAGAGGAAATGAGGACACTGTGTGCGCTGGCGCCCGCCTGGTCTTGGTCGTCATGGCTTACGTCATTGGAACCTCGCGAGGTTCGCCTTGCCTTGATCTCTCTGTTGGGGAACGTAGTAATTTCAAAAAAATTCCTACGCACACGCAAGATCATGGTGATGCATAGCAACGAGAGGGGAGAGTGTTGTCTACGTACCCTCGTAGACCGAAGCGGAAGTAATCACAACGTAGAGGAAGTAGTCGTACGTTCTCCTCGCGATCCAACCGATCCAAGCACCGTTACTCCGGCACCTCCGAGTTCTTGGCACACGTACAGCTCGGTGACGCTCCTCGGGCTCCGATCCAGCAAAGCTCCGGGGAGAGAGAGTTTCGTCAGCACGACGGCGTGGTGACGATCTTGATGTTCTACCAACGCAGGGCTTCGCCTAAGCACTGCTACGATTTGACCGAGGTGGAATATGATGGAGGGGGGCACCGCACACGGCTAAGGAACGATCTCAAGGATCAACTTGTGTGTCCATGGGGTGCCCCTGCCCCCGTATATAAAGGAGGGAGGGAGGAGGAGGCCGGCCTAGGGAGGAGGCGCGCCATCGGGGAGTCCTACTCCCACCGGGAGTAGTATTCCCCTTTCCTAGTCCAACTAGGGATCCTTCCATGTATTAGGAGTAGGAGACTAGGAAGAGGAAAAAAGAAGGGAAGGAAGGAGGGGGTGCGGCCCCTCCCCCTAGTCCAATTCGGACTAGGTCATGGGAAGCGCTTGACCTGCGCTAGGCAGCCCCTCTCTCTTTCCCGCAGGGCCCAATAAGGCCCAGTATTTCTCCCCGTATTCCCGTAACTCCCCTGTACTCCGAAAAATATCCGAATCATTCGGAACCTTTCCGAACTCCGAATATAGTCGTCCAATATATCGATCTTTACGTCTCGACCATTTCGAGACTTCTCGTCATGTCCCCGATCTCATCCGGGACTCCGAACTCCTTCGGTACATCAAAACTCATAAACTCATAACATAAATGTCATCGAAACCTTAAGCGTGCGGACCCTACGGTTCGAGAACAATGTAGACATGACCGAGACACGTCTCCGGTCAATAACCAATAGCGGGACCTGGATGCCCATATTGGCTCCTACATATTCTACGAAGATCTTTATCGGTCAGACCGCATAACAACAGACGTTGTTCCCTTTGTCATCGGTATGTTACTTGCCCGAGATTCGATCGTCGGTATCCAATACCTAGTTCAATCTCGTCACCGGCAAGTCTCTTTACTCGTTCTGTAATGCATCATCCCGTAACAAACTCATTGGTCACATTGCTTGCAAGGCTTATAATGATGTGCATTACCGAGAGGGCTCGAGAGATACCTCTTTGACAATCGGAGTGACAAAACCTAATCTCGAAATACGCCAACCCAACATGTACCTTTGGAAACACCTGTAGTACTCCTTTATAATCACCCGATTCGTTGTGACGTTTGGTAGCACCAAAGTGTTCCTCCGTAAACGGAGTTGCATAATCTCATAGTTACTTGATCATGTTTAAGTCATGAAGAAATCAATAGCAACATACTTATCGATCAAGTGCTATGCTAACGGAATGGGTCATGTCAATCAGATCATTCTCCTAATGATGTGATCCCGTTAATCAAATGACAACTCATGTCTATGGTTAGGAAACATAACCATCTTCGATTAACGAGCTAGTCAAGTAGAGGCATACTAGTGACACTCTGTTTGTCTATATATTCACACATGTATTATGTTTCCGGTTAATACAATTCTAGCATGAATAATAAACATTTATCATGATGTAAGGAAATAAATAATAACTTTATTATTGCCTCTAGGGCATATTTCCTTCAGTCTCCACTTGCACTAGAGTCAATAATCTAGTTCACATCGCCATGTGATTTAACAGCAATAGTTCACATCACCATGTGATTAACACCCATAGTTCACATCGATATATGATCAACACCCAAAGGGTTTACTAGAGTCGATAATCTAGTTCACATCACTATGTGATTAACACCCAAAGAGTACTAAGGTGTGATCATGTTTTGCTTGTGAGATATTTTTAGTCAGCAGATTACGTCACATTCAGATCCGTAAGTATTTTGCTAATTTCTATGTCAACAATGCTCGCATGAGGAGCTATTCTAGCTAATTGCTCCCACTTTCAATATGTATCTAGATCGAGACTTAGAGTCATCCAGATCGGTGTCAAAACTTGCATCGACGTAACCTTTACGCATTTAACCTTTTGTCACCTCCATAATCGAGAAACATATCCTTATTCCACTAAGGATAATTTTGACCGTTGTCCAGTGATCTACTCCTAGATCACTATTGTACTCCCTTGCCAAACTCAGTGTAGGGTATACAATAGATCTGGTACACAGCATGGCATACTTTATAGAACCTATGGCCAAGGCATAGGGAATGACTTTCATTCTCTTTCTATCTTCTCGCCGTGGTCGGGTTTTGAGTCTTACTCAATTTGACACCTTGTAACACAGTGCAAGAACTCTTTCTTTGACTGTTCCATTTTGAACTACTTCAAAATCTTGTCAAGGTATGTACTCATTGAAAAACTTATCAAGCGTCTTGATCTATCTCTATAGATCTTGATGCTCAATATGTAAGCAGCTTCACCGAGGTCTTTGTTTGAAAAACTCCTTTCAAACACTCCTTTATGCTTTGCGAGAATAATTCTACATTATTTCCGATCTACAATATGTCATTCACATATACTTATCGAAATGTCAGAGTGCTCCCACTCACTTTCTAGTAAATACAGGCTTCCTTTGTAAGTCTGTATAAACTATATGCTTTGATCAACTTATCAAAGCGTATATTCCAACTCCGAGATGCTTGCACCAGTCCATAGATGGATCATTTGGAGCTTGCACACTTTGTTAGCTCCCTTTGGATCGATAAAACCTTACGGTTGCATCATATACAACTCTTCCTCCGTAAACCCATTCAGGAATGCAGTTTTACATCCATTTGCCAAATTTCATAAATTGTGGCAATTGCTAACATGATTCGGACAGACTTAAGCATCGCTACAGTTGAGAAAATCTCATTGTAGTTAACACCTTGAACTTGTCAAAAACCTTTTTGCGACAAGTCGAGCTTTATGAATAGTAACACTACTATCAACGTCAGTCTTCCTCTTGAAGATCCATTTATTTTCTATTGCTTGCCGACCCTCGGGCAAGTCAACCAAAGTCCACACTTTGTTTTCATACATGGATCCCATCTCAGATTTCATGGCTTCTAGCCATTTAGCGGAATCTGGGCTCACCATCGCTTCTTCATAGTTTGTAGGTTCGTCATGATCTAGTAGCATGACTTCCGAACAGGATTGCCGTACCACTTTGGTGCGGATCTCACTCTGGTTTACCTCACGGGATTCGGTAGTGACTTGATCTGAAGTTACATGATCATCATCATTAGCTTCCTCACTAATTGGTGTAGGAATCATCGGAACTGATTTCGTGATGAAATACTTTCCAATTCGGGAGAAGGTACAAATTACCTTATCAAGCTCCACTTTCCTCCCACTCACTTCTTTTGAGAGAAACTCCTTCTCTAGAAAGGATCCATTTATAAGCAACGAATGTTTTGCCTTGGATCTGTGATAGAAGGTATACCCAACAATTTCCTTTGGGTATTCTATGAAGACGCACTTCTCGATTTGGGTTTGAGCTTATCAGGATGAAACTTTTTCACATAAGCATCACAACTTCCAAACTTTAAGAAACGATACTTAGGTTTCTTGTTAAACCATAGTTCATACGGTGTCGCCTCAACGGATTTAGGCGGTGCCCTATTAAGCGTGAATGCAGCTGTCTCTAATGCATAACCCCAAAGCGATAGTGGTAAATTGATAAGAGACATCATAGATCGCACCATATCCAATAAAGTGCGGTTCGACTTTCGGACACACCATTATGTTGTGGTGTTCCATATGGCGTGAGTTGCGAAACTATTTCACATTGTTTCAAATGAAGACCAAACTCGTAACTCAAATATTTATCTCCACGATCAGATCGCAGAAACTTTATTTTCTTGTTACGATGATTTTCCACTTCACTCTGAAATTCTTTGAACTTTTCAATTATTTCAGACTTATGTTTCATCAAGTAGATATACCCATATCTGCTCAAATCATTTTGTGAAGGTCAGAAAATAACGATACTTGCCACGAGCATCAACACTTATTGAATCGCATACATCGGTATGTATTATTTCCAATAAGTCAAGAGCTTGTTCCATTGTTCCGGAGAACGGAGTTTTAGTCATCTTGCCCAAAAGGCACGGGTTCGCAAGCATCAAATGATTCATAGTCAAGTGATTCCAAAAGTCCATCGGCATGGAGTTTTCTTCAAGCGCTTTACACCAATATGACCTAAACGGCAGTGCCACAAATAAGTTGCACTATCATTATTAACTTTGCATCTTTTGGTTTCAATATTATGAATATGTGTATCACTATGATCGAGATCCAATGAATCATTTTCATTGGGTTTGTAACCATATAAGGTTTTATTCATGTAAACAGAACAACAATTTATTCTCTTACTTAAATGAATAAAGTATTGCAATAAACATGATCAAATCATAATTATGCTCAACACCAAATAACACTTATTTAGGTTCCATACTAATCCCGAAAGTATAGGGAGTGTGCGATGATGATCATATCAATCTTGGAACTACTTCCAACACTCATCGTCACTTCCCTTCAACTAGATTCTGTTCATTCGTAACTCCGTTTCAAGTTACTACTCTTAGCAACTATACCAGATTATCAAATACCGAGGGGTTGCTATGAACACTAGTAAAATACACATCAATAATCTGTATATCAAATATACCTTTGTTCACTTTGCCATCCTTCTTATCCACCAAATATTCAGGGGTAGTTCCGCTTCCAAAGTGACCAGTTCCATTGCAGCAAAAGTACTTAGTCTCGGGCTTAGGTCCAGACTTGGGCTTCTTCACTCGAGCAGCAACTTGCTTGCCGTTCCTTTTGAAGTTCCCTTCTTCCCTTTGCCCTTTTCCTTGAGACTAGTGGTCTTGTCAATCATCAACACTTGATGCTCTTTCTTGATTTCTACCTTCGTTGATTTCAACATCACGAAGAGCTCGGGAATCGTTTTCGTCATCCCCTGCATACTATAGTTCATCACGAAGTTCTAGTAACTTAGTGATGGTGACGAAGAATTCTGTCAATCACTATCTTATCTGGAAGATTAACTCCCACTTGATTCAAGCGATTGAAGTATTGAGACAATCTGAGCACATGCTCACTAGTTGAGCGATTCTCCTCCATCTTTTAGCTATAGAACTTGTTGGAGACTTCATATCTCTCAACTCGGGTATTTGCTTGAAATATTAACTTCAATTCTGGAACATCTCATATGGTCCATGACGTTCAAAACGTCTTTGAAGTCCCGATTCTAAGCCGTTAAGTATGGTGCACTAAACTATCAAGTAGTCATCATATTGAGCTAGCCAAACGTTCATAACGTGCGCATCCGCTCCTGCAATAGGTACATCACCTAGCGGTGCATTAAGGACATAATTCTTACATGCGGCATTGAGGATAAACCTCAGATCGCGGATCCAATCCGCATCATTGCTACTAACATTTTTCAACACAATTTTCTCTAGGAACATATGAAAATAAACATATGAAAGCAACACCGCGAGCTATTGATCTACAACATAATTTGCAAAATACTACCAGGACTAAGTTCATGATAAATTTTAAGTTCAAATAATCATATTACTTAAGAACTCCCACTTAGACAGACATCTCTCTAGTCATCTAAGTGATCACGTGATCCAAATCAACTAAACCATAACCGATCATCACGTGAGATGGAGTAGTTTTCAATGGTGAACATCACTATGTTGATCATATCTACTATATGATTCACGCTCGACCTTTCGGTCTCCGTGCTCGAGGCCATATCTGCATATGCTAGGCTCGTCAAGTTTAACCCGAGTATTCGCGTGTGCAAAACTGGCTTGCACCCGTTGTAGATGGACGTGAGAGCTTATCACACCCGATCATCACGTGGTGTCCGGGCACGATTTAACTTTGGCAACGGTGCATACTCAGGGAGAACACTTCTTGATAATTAGTGAGAGATCATCTTAAAATGCTACCGTCAATCAAAGCAAGAATAAGATGTATAATAGATAAACATCACATGCAATCAAAATATGTGACATGATATGGCCATGATCATCTTGCGCCTTTGATCTCCATCTCCAAAGTAATCGTCATGATCTCTATCGTCACCGCACGACACCATGATCTTCATCATCTTGATCTATATCAATGTGTCATCACATGGTTGTCTCGCCAACTATTGCTCTTGCAACTATTGCTATCGCATAGCGATAAAGTAAAGCAATTATTTGGCACTTGCATCTTATGCAACAAAGAGACAACCATAGGGCTTCTGCCAATTGCCGATAACTTCAAAAAAAATGATCATCTTATACAACAACTTATATCTCATCACGTCTTGACCATATCACATCACAACATGCCCTGCAAAAACAAGTTAGACGCCCTCTACTTTGTTGTTGCAAATTTTACGTGGCTGCTACGGGCTTAGCAAGAACCGTTCTCACCTACGCATCAAAACCACAACGATAGTTTGTCAAATAGACTCCGCTTTTAACCTTCGCAAGGACCGGGCGTAGTCACACTCGGTTCAACTAAAGTGAGAGAGACAGACACCCGCCAGCCACCTTTAAGCACGAGTGCTCAGAACGGTGAAACCAGTCTCGCGTAAGCGTCACGCGTAATGTCGGTCCGGGCCGCTTCATCTCACAATACCGCTGAACCAAAGTATGACATCTTTGGTAGGCAGTATGACTTGTATCGCCCACAACTCACTTGTGTTCTACTCGTGCAAAACATCAAACCATAAAAACCTAGGCTCGGATGCCACTGTTGGAGAACGTAGTAATTTCAAAAAATTTCCTACGCACACGCAAGATCATGGTGATGCATAGCAACGAGAGGGGAGAGTGATATCTACGAACCCTCGTAGACCGAATCGGAAGCGAACACAACGTATAGGAATTAGTCGTACGTTCTCCTCGCGATCCAACCGATCCAAGCACCGTTACTCCGGCACCTCCGAGTTCTTGGCACACGTACAGCTCGGTGACGCTCCTCGGGCTCCGATCCAGCAAAGCTCCGGGAGAGAGAGTTTCGTCAAGACGGCGTGGTGACGATCTTGATGTTCTACCAACGAGGGCTTCGCCTAAGCACTGCTACGATTTGACCGAGGTGGAATATGGTGGAGGGCGGCACCAAGACACGGCTAAGGAACGATCTCAAGGATCAACTTGTGTGTCCATGGGGTGCCCCTGCCTCGTATATAAAGGAGGGAGGGAGGAGGAGGCCGGCCTAGGGAGGAGGCGCGCCATAGGGGAGTCCTACTCCCACCGGGAGTAGGATTCCCCCTTTCCTAGTCCAACTAGGGATCCTTCCATGTATTAGGAGTAGGAGACTAGGAAGAGGAAAAAAGAAGGGAAGGAAGGAGGGGGTGCGGCCCCTCCCCCTAGTCCAATTCGGACTAGGCCATGGTGGGGCGCGCGGCCTGCCCTAGGCAGCCCCTCTCTCTTTCCCGCAGGGCCCAATAAGGCCCAATACTTCTCCCCGTATTCCCGTAACTCCCCTGTACTCCAAAAAATACACGAATCATTCGGAACCTTTCCGAACTCCGAATATAGTCGTCCAATATATCGATCTTTACGTCTCGACCATTTCGAGACTCCTCGTCATGTCCCCGATCTCATCCGGGACTCCGAACTCCTTAGGTACATCAAAACTCATAAACTCATAACATAAATGCCATCGAAACCTTAAGCGTGCGGACCCTACGGTTCGAGAACAATGTAGACATGACCGAGACACGTCTCCGGTCAATAACCAATAGCGGGACCTGGATGCCCATATTGGCTCCTACATATTCTCTGAAGATCTTTATCGGTCAGACCGCATAACAACATCGTTGTTCCCTTTGTCATCGGTATGTTACTTGCCCGAGATTCGATCGTTGGTATCCAATACCTAGTTCAATCTCGTCACCGGCAAGTCTCTTTACTCGCTTCTGTAATGCATCATCCCGTAACCAACTCATTGGTCACATTGCTTGCAAGGCTTATAATGATGTGCATTACCGAGAGGGCCCGAAGATACCTCTCCGACAATCGGAGTGACAAAACCTAATCTCGATATACGCAAAACCAACATGTACCTTTGGAGACACCTGTTGTACTCATTTATAATCTTCCTGTTAAGTTTTGACGTTTTGTAGTACCATAAGTGTTCCTCCGGTAAACGGGAGTTGCATAATCTCATAGTTACAGGAACATGTATAAGTCATGAAGAAAGCAATAGCAACATACTAAACGATCAAGTGCTAGGCTAACGGAATGGGTCATGTCAATCAGATCATTCTCCTAATGATGTGATCCCGTTAATCAAATGACAACTCATGTCTATGGTTAGGAAACATAACCATCTTGATTAACGAGCTAGTCAAGTAGAGGCATACTAGTGACACTCTGTTTGTCTATATATTCACACATGTATTATGTTTCCGGTTAATACAATTCTAGCATGAATAATAAACATTTATCATGATGTAAGGAAATAAATAATAACTTTATTATTGCCTCTAGGGCATATTTCCTTCACTCTCCGCCCCTCGCGAGCCAGCCAGGTGAGGCCGCTCCCGAGGAGGTCTTGTGTCGTCCGCCTCGCGAGGCTTGGCCCCTAGCGAGGGTCTTGAGCATTTGTTGGTGAAGACGGGCCGTACTGGGCCGCTGGTGGAGCCACGTCGTGGGCCGCAGGCAAGCAAGACTGGGGACCCCCGTTCCCAGAACACCGACAGTAGCCCCCGGGCCCAAGGCGCGCTCGGACTTGGCTTCGAGGCGAAGCCAAAGGGCAAGTGCGGAGCACCGCGGGGCCCAACAGCCTGCGGCCTTGGTCGATGCATGGCGATTGATTGGACGTGGGTGTCTCCACTTCCCCACGCTGCCTCGGCAACTGCCCGACATGACGAGTCCCTGCTCCATGCAAGGAAAAATCATCTTTACCCGTGATCGTGGGGCGCTGGTTGGACTTCTCCTGCTATAAATAGGGATGGGGGGCAGAGCCCCCGTCGCCCATCTCTTCCCATTCCGCTCGCTTTCCTCCCTTGCTCCATTGCCAGTAGCGACTCCCATGGCGCATGCGAAGGGGTTTTCGGCTGCAGAGAAGGGGAAGGCTCTCTAGGAGGGGCCCGGCTTTCCGCCGCCCAAGCATGGACGCGGTCGTCCTCGCAAGCACTCCGCGACCCACGTCGCTCCCCCCCCTCCCCCCGCGGCTGCGGCGGTGCCCCTTCGTGCGGTGGGAGCCGCCCATGTCGAGGCAGCCCCGTCGATGAAGGGAGGCGCGCCATTGTCGCGCGGCCTCCCCGGCCGTGCTTCCACTTGGCGCAGGTGCTGTCGGAGTTCGTGGTGTGGTCGGAGAACCCTGCCAGCAACTGGCTTCAACTCCCGTGCTTCTTTGCTGACGAGATGCCGGCCGCAGGTTCAGGCGGGCTCTGGCTGCAGGCGGACGGCTGCTGTAGCAAAGCTTCCTGGGTTGCGGTCGAGACCTCCGTCGCGGGCAACGCTGCCCTGGCCCGCGGCTGGCAGACGTTTGCCCGCGCGCACAGCCTTGGCAGGCGGTGCACCCTCCACTTCAAGTACGACGGCAACGCGCCCCTCTATGTGAGGGTGTTCGGAGAAGATGGCCACCGCGTCAGGTGCTGCCCTGAGGACAACGACGGCGACGAGGTGCTCGGTCTTGGTGACGGTCATGATGAGGACGAAGGCGGACCCGCTCTCGGCGCCGACCGCGGCTCATCAAGCTACGGCGGCTCTTCCTTCGGCGACAGCTCCACCAGCAGTGGCTATGACCAGCTGCCGCGCCCGCTTCGAGGGCGGCAGCGGGTCGTCTCGTCGTCGCGCCCCGGTGAAGCGCGAGGTGGGGTCTGGCTGAGCCCGGGAGGCGTCATGGATCCCTCCTCGCGAACTGCTGCAAGGCACGCGCCGCTTTTGTTTCGTTCTTCTTTTTCTTCCCGCATTGGGAGAGACAAGTATGGGGCCCCGTGGGGGCGTGCAACAAACTATGATTTCCAAGTTGTTATGCCATGTTTATCGTTCCTGTGTCGCGTCGCAATATCAATGTTTTATATAGGCACGTAGGAATAACTTAGCTTGACGCGCTTGAAGTAGTTTCCGCCTTACGAGGCGCGCGTTTCTCAGTACCTGGCAAGGAGGAACTGCAAAAATTTGTTAGGAGATCCGAGCCCTGGTCGCAGGCGCCTCTGGCCACGACCCAGCGCCTCGTATCGCGGTACCCGGGGGGCACGGATTAACAGAGGTGCGCTAGCTTGCGGCTCGAACGAGGGTGCCTCGCGAAAAAAGACAAGACGCTCACGAGGGCACGAGGGCACCTGTCCAGCCCCCTCGCGAGGGACGCGAGAGAGGGTACAGGTCAAACAAAGAACCGAAGGCAGAAACAGAGGCAGAAGTCGATGGAACAGATCAGCAAGTAACACCAGAAAGAAAATTTTGATTAAAGAGGGGCAAGCCAACTATGGAAAGCAAATGAAAAGCCGCGTCCGACACCTAGTCTAGTCTTCTTGTCTTCTCACCAGCGCGGAGCTAAGTGCTGCCACTAGGACGTGGGAGGGAGCCCGAGAGGCCCGAGGGCGGCACTCCTGAGATTCCGGGGCGTGTACAGCCCCACTCATTATTATGTGAGAGTGTCACGAGCGGAGACCTTCACAGGCACTGGGCCTTCTTCACAGGCGTTGGGCCTTTCTTCATGGGTAGAACTTCCGGAGGTGCTGGATGTTCCAGGCGTTCTGGATGGGTACCCCGTCCTGTGTCTCCAGGCGCGCGGCGCCAGGCCTGGAGACGTGGGCGACCCTAAACGGGCCCTTCCACATGGGTGAGAGCTTATGAAGCCCTTCCCTGGAGAGCACCCGCCTTAGGACGAGGTCACCCACCTTGAGCGTCCTGGAGCGGACGCTGCGACAGTGGTACCGTCGCAGTGCCTGCTGATATCTTACCGCCCATAGCGTGGCTTCACGGCGGCGTTCCTCCCCCAGCACGAGGTCCATCCCCTGCATGGCGTCCTGCTGCGCCTCGTCAAACACCAGGACCCGCGCAGAGCGATGCTTGACCTTGTGAGGGAGAACCGCCTCTGCTCCATATATGAGGAAGAATGGGGTCTCGCCCGTTGGCTTGGTGGCGGTGGTGCGGATGGACCACAGCACGGACTAGAGCTCGTCGTGCCAGCCCCTGCCGCAGCCTCAAGCTTCTTCTTGAAGGTCCTGGTCTTGAGGCCTCTCAGGACCTCTGCGTTGGCGCGTTCGGCCTGGCCATTGCTCCGGGGGTGCGCCACCGAAGCGTAGCAGGTCTGCGTTCCAAGGTTAGCACAATATGTCTTGAAGAGATTGCTAGTGAACCGCGAGCCATTTTCGGTGATGATGCGGTTGGGGACCCCAAACCGGCTCACGAGACCTTTGATGAACTTGACCGTGAAGCCGGCCTGGATGGTCCGGACGGCTTCTACCTCCGCCCACTTGGTGAACTTGTCGATGGCTATGTAGAGGTAGCGGTAGCCCCCAGGCGTTCGAGGGAACGGGCCCAAGATATCCAGCCCCCAGACCGCGAATGGCCACGAGAGTGGGATGGCATGGAGGCCATGGGCCTGCTGATGGATCTGCTTGGCATGGAACTGGCAGGCCTCGCAGGACTTCACCAGCTCAGTCACGTCGTTGAGTGCCGTAGGCCAGTAGAATCCGCTGCGAAACACCTTGCCGACGAGGGTCCGTGACGACGAGTGGTGCCCGCAATCCCCGCCGTGTATGTCGGCCAGCAACTCTTTCCCCTGCTCCCTGGAGATGCAACGCAGGGAAACGTCATTTGGCCGTTTCCTGTATAATTCACCGTCTTGGATGCAGTATGCAGTGGCCTGTCGGGCCACACACTCCGTGTCCTCCTCCTTTTCCGGCAGCATCCCTTGTGTCCGGTATTGCTTGAATTCCTTGGTCCAGCACCCCTCTTGAGGCTCGAGTGCCAAGAGAAAGCATGCTCCTGAGGTCGGGCCGCAGGCCGGGGCTCCCGAGGCAGGTGGTTGAGGGAGCTCCTCCCGAGGCAGCGCTGTTCTTGAGAGTGGCGGTGTTGCTGATGGTTTAAAGAGCCACTCCTCGAAGACGCCGGGCTCTTGGGGTAGCCGCTTGGATGCTCTTCTGGCGATGTCGTCGGCTTCCTTGTTGGTGCCACGGGGCACATGCTGCAGAAGGAAATATGCCCTAGAGGCAATAATAAAGTTATTATTTATTTCCTTATATCATGATAAATGTTTATTATTCATGCTAGAATTGTATTAACCGGAAACATAATACATGTGTGAATACATAGACAAACAGAGTGTCACTAGTATGCCTCTACTAGACTAGCTCATTGATCAAAGATGGTTATGTTTCCTAACCATAGACATGAGTTGTCATTTGATTAATGGGATCACATCATTAGGAGAATGATGTGATTGACATGACCCACTCCCTTAGCTTAGCACACGATCATTTAGTATGTTGCTATTGCTTTCTTCATGACTTATACATGTTCCTATGACTATTAGATTATGCAACTCCTGTTTAACGGAGGAACACTTTGTGTGCTACCAAACGTCACAACGTAACTGGGTGATTATAAAGGTGCTCTCTGTGTGTCTCCGAAGGTACTTGTTGGGTTGGTGTATTTCGAGATTAGGAATTGTCACTCCGATTGCTCGGAGAGGTATCTCTGGGCCCTCTCGGTAATGCACATCACTTAAGCCTTGCAAGCAATGCAACTAATGAGTTAGTTATGAGATGATGTATTACGGAACGAGTAAAGAGACTTGCCGGTAACGAGATTGAACTAGGTATTGAGATACCGATGATCGAATCTCGGGTAAGTAACATACCGATGACAAAGGGAACAACGTATGTTTTATGCCGTCTGACCGATAAAGATCTTCGTAGAATATGTGGGAGCCAATATGAGCATCTAGGTTCCGCTATTGGTTATTGACCGGAGATGTGTCTCGGTCATGTCTACATAGTTCTCGAACCCGTAGGGTCCGCACGCTTAACGTTACGATGATAGTTTTACTATTAGTTTATATGTTTTGATGTAGCGAAGGTTGTTCGGAGTCCCGGATGTGATCACGGACATGACGAGGAGTCTCGAAATGGTCGAGACATGAAGATTGATATATTGGACAACTATATTCGGACACTGGAAGTGTTCCGGAGAAGTTTCGGATAAAAGCGGTGTGCCGGAGGGTTATCAGAACCCCCGGGGGAACTAATGGGCGTCGATGGGACTTAGTGGAGAGAGAGAGGGGCGGCCTAGGGCAGGCCGCGCCCCCTCCCCCTCTGGTCCGAATTGGACTAGGAGAGGGGGGCGGCACCCCCCTTTCCCTCTCCCTCTCCCTCTCCTTCCTTCCCTCTCTCTCCCTTTAGGTGGAAACCTACTAGAACTTGGAGTCCTAGTAGGATTCCCCTCTTGGGGGTGCGCCATAGAGGGCCAGCCGGCCTCCCCCTTTCTCCTTTATATACGGGGGCAGGGGGCACCCCAAAGACACAACAATTGATCTGTTTGATCTCTTAGCCGTGTGCGCTGCCCCCCTCCACCATAGTCCACCTCGATAATACTATAGCGGTGCTTAGGCGAAGCCCTGCGTCGGTAGAACATCAACACCATCACCACGCCGTCGTGCTGACGAAAATCTCCCTCAAAGCTCGGCTGGATCGAAGTTCGAGGGACGTCATCGGGCTGAACGTGTGCTGAACTCGGAGGTGTCGTACGTTCGGTACTTGATCGGTTGGATCGTGAAGACGTACGACTACATCAACCGCGTTGTGCTAACGCTTCCGCTTTCGGTCTCACGAGTGCGTGGACAACACTCTCCTCTCGTTGCTATGCATCACCATGATCTTGCGTGTGTGTAGGAATTTTTTGAAATTACTACGCTCCCCAACAAAGGGCATCCGAACCTGGTTTTATGCGTAGATGTCATATGCACGAGTAGAACACAAGTGAGTTGTGGGCGATATAAGTCATACTTCTTACCATCATGTCATACTTTGGTTCGGCGGTATTGTGAGATGAAGCGGCCCGGACCAACATTACGCGTACGCTTACGCGAGACTGGTTTCACCGTTGCGAGCACTCGTTCTTAAAGGTGACCGGCGGGTGTCTGTCTCTCTCACTTTAGTTGAACCGAGTGTGGCTACGCCCGGTCCTTGCGAAGGTTAAAACAGCACCAACTTGACAAACTATCATTGTGGTTTTGATGCGTAGGTAAGAACAGTTCTTGCTAAGCCCGTAGCAGCCACGTAAAACTTGCAACAACAAAGTAGAGGACGTCTAACTTGTTTTTGCAGGGCATGTTGTGATGTGATATGGTCAAGACATGATGCTAAATTTTATTGTATGAGATGATCATGTTTTGTAACTGTCGTGGTTTTGTCACGGCAGATGTCCTCATGAAAGGACTTAGTCATGGAGCCATCGCTATGGGTTAGCTTAAAGGGGTTAAAGCGGACACAAGGACGCAAGAGAGTTTATACTAGTTCGGCCCCTTCGATGAAGATAAAAGCCTACGTCTAGTTGTGATGGAATTGATGGGGGTTTCGATGACTAGGGAGCAAACAAGCTTCGCCTAAGTCTCGAGTTGTTTTCTGTTCTCCTGAATCGCCGCCGGGTCGTCCCCTTATATACATGGGTGACAACCGTCGGTTTGCAGAGTCCCGAGACCACCTCATAGACGTGTCCAGTTCGGTCTCTAGTATTTCTAACTTACAACACAAGTTACATACTAAGGCCGGTTTACGGCTACAACCCTTTAATCGGTCCTGGGCTTTGGGACCTTATTGAATATCCTCACGGGCTTCAAGCATACTTGGCTACTGATGAAGTTAACCCGGCCTCTCCTGGCCGGTTTACGCCCAGTAGTAATATCCCCAACATTAGGCCCCAGATTGATTTGAACAGGTTCATGTCAATCCTTAGTAAAAAAACCTCGTCTTCAATCATCTTCTTAGTTGAACCGCCAAGGTTTTTCCGGTTTATATATTTTCACTTTGCAGAACTCTGGTTTAACAATGAACGCACCAATCTATAGCCTTCCAATATGTTCTTGAACCGGTACTACTGCCTTGCAGATTGCATCATGGCCAAGCAAGTGTATGAGTGTAACTGGGTCCCTTCTCGAGTGACTGAAACCCAACTGGAGAACTTAGTTCGCACCAGCGCTTTAGGCCAGAAAGATGTCATTCCTTTGGAGGGTCCACAGTCCGGAGAGTTCTCCAGAACCTAAGGATGGAGAAGTTGTCGTTTTTGCTGACTACCTAGCCCAGGGTTTCAGTCCGCCCGGTTCAAAGTTTTATCGAGACGTCTTGGCCAACTTCCAATCAAGGCCCACAAGATATTGGCCCCAACTCCATAACCAATATCTGTCATTTTCAAGTGCTCTCTCGAGGTGTTCTTTTCAGGAGGAGCCCTCGGTTGAACTGTTCAGAGATTGCTTCAATCTAAACCGCCGCACTGAATTTTCTGACGGTCCCAACACCGAATTGGGTGGTGTGGCGATTCAAAAGCGGAAAGTGGTCACTTACCCTCACGCCAAACTGCATAGCCATCCCAAAGAGTGGAACTCAACATGGTTTTACTGCAAAGATATCTCTCCTGAAGGAGAAAATCCTTTACCGGGTTACCGTCCGGAATGGCTAAGCAATACACACCCTCTCCCTCACAGACTGACTGCTAGGGAAAGAAGCAAATATGCACCCCAACTATCCAAGCTCCGGGCCTTTATGGCCAACGGGTTGACAGGAGTTGATCTTGCTCGATGCCGGATATCTTGGAGTATGCTGCCCCTGAGCCTGCCCTCCGGTTTGATGTGCAAATACACAGAAGATGTAAAAGACCCTCTCCGACATATCGAGATCCAACTGACAGACGATGAAGTCACTGAAGCTGTTAAGAGGATGTTGAACGAACCGAAAGCTGCCTGCGCACAAACTGGCCTGGCTCCCTTTTCTGCCATTAACAAACCGCCAGCTGTAAGATTCATACCTTATTCATTTATAAAATCTGATTATGTTCAAATACTCTTTGCTGATGTTTAACATCTTTCCAACAGGGTGATGATCCATTTTGGAGCAGGAAGACTCCACAAGAGAAACCGGTGGCAATAACCCGGCCCAAGACCAAAGTTGTGAAGAAACCAGCTTATAGAAAGAAAACCACTGCCTCCTCCGATCCACCAGCTGACGATGATGTGGGTAATCCGGACCTTGTGGTAGAACTTGACTCACTTGGTCTATTTTTACACACCTTATTGATAATGATTATTGCCGGGATGATCTTTGAAGCTAGTCATGCTGATGTTGTAAAGGTAATCGCTCTTTCTTCCGATTCAAACCCTTTAGCTTCAGTACAAATCCGTCGGGCAAACCGGAAAGTTAAATTTTCTCATCCTCTTGCTTACTTGGATCGAAACTTTCTTATGAAGACACAACAGCATGAAGCTCATCGCGCAACCCGACACAGTGGCCAGGTAGTCACATCCATCGTTTTACCGAACAGTCTGGTTCGGAAGCGCCGTTCAGAGGTCTCTAACCGTTTCGTCAATGCTTATCCTAAAGCGGGCTGCTTTCGTCAACCTCTTAATCCATCTGACTCCAATTATCAGGTGACTTCTCATTCTTCTTCTGGCGAGTCAACAGGCACCCAACTCCCACCGCTTAAGACAGTGCTTGGGTAAGCCATATTCCTGATAATGCTATTTGATATAGCACTTTCAATATTCATTGGACTGGTCCGTCTTTTTCCTTTCAGAGCCAAGCCCAAGCCAAGCAAGAAAGCTCGCCTGGATAAAGCGGCAGAAGACGAAGCTCCTGAACCGGCCGAAACACCAAACCTGGAGGAACACATCCAGGAGGATATACTGACTGATCCACCATTGCAAGGTCACGGTGTTACTACTGAAGAGGCGTATGTTGATACCACCGGTCCTCCAAGTCAACCCACAAGTCCTGCCCAAGCTGACAAGACAGCGAGTCCACCAAAGCAGAAGGATAAACCGGCGACCCCAGTGCGAACCGGCGAAGCCAAGGATGATGATGTTGTGATTACTGGCTTTGGCCATTCCGAGCCAGGTAATCATGTCGCCTTGTCCAAGCATACTGCCAAGGAGGAATTTACTACCTTTGGTAAAGGCAAGTGGAATGCCGATTTGGCAACTTATGCCGCTTTGAATCCACAAGAGCTTCATTCCGGCTACTTGAACCGGTTATATACCAGCCGTGACTATGAAGCCGGTTTGGTAAACATGATGAAGGACAAATATGAGGTAAACTCCATAACTCTCTGCTTGTATATTGCAAACTGTCAACTCTGATAGCCCCCAAGGGCCGGTTCAACTTAATGTAGTTAAGTCGGGGCTTGAATAACATAAGAATTCCAGCATTACTTAATGATAGAGCAAATAGGCATTAGTCCCCAAGTGCCAAGTTGAATACTTGTATTGAGCTTGGGACTTTATATAAAAATTGTAGGATGAAAAGCAAATATGCATTAGCCCCCAAGTACCAAGGGCATAACTTGTTGTGGAGTTGGTACTTCAACTCTGCATCTCAATCCTTAAATGATTTTCTGTATGTAGGCTGATGTGAAAAAGAAAGATAGTCAAATTGCTGATCTTCAAGAAAACCTGAAATCAAAAAGCTGAAACCTCCAAAGCAAAGGACGAATTAACCAACGCTTTAAGCGTCATGGAAAAGCTTAAGGAGGGCTTCAACAAGGAGCGGGCGGATTGGGCTACTGAGAAGGCCGCTTTAACTCGGCGGGCAGAACATGCTGAAGCTGCCCTTAAACCGGTGGTGGATGAACTGGCCAGCGTAAAGAGGCAAGTACATGCCATGACCGTTGTTGTCTTTGGTAAGTCCTTTTTGATTTCTGCCGTAATAAAGCCTTCTCATAAAATTTCCGGTTTAATAATCCTTTGAATGATACAGGGACACGTATTGGCCACTTGGGATCAGACGTGCGGAAAAAATTGAAAGCTTCTTATACATTGATAGAGAAACTCTATACCGGAGCGTAACGGATCATCAGTACCGCTTCTCACAACAATCCGGCCCCGACCTTGATCCAGGACACCCTTAAAAGGTTGTCAATGCTTCCTGCCCGGTTTGAAAAATTAAAGAAATCTGCTGCTAGAACCGGCGCTATAAATGCCTTAATCCCGGCCAAAGCATGGGTGCCGGATTTTGATCCTGTTGATGTTGGAAATATGCCCTAGAGGCAATAATAAAAGCATTATTATTATATTTCCTTGTTCATGATAATTGTCTTTTATTCATGCTATAACTGTATTATCCGGAAATCGTAATACACGTGTGAATACATAGACCACAATACGTCCCTAGTGAGCCTCTAGTTGACTAGCTCGTTGGTCGAGTGATAGTCATGGTTTCCTGACTATGGACATCAGATGTCATTGACAACGGGATCACGTCATTAGGGGAATGACGTGATGGACAAGACCCAATCCTAAAGCATAGCACAAAGATCGTGTAGTTCGTTTTGCTAGAGCTTTTCCAATGTCAAGTATCTCTTCCTTAGACCGTGAGATCGTGTAACTCCCGGATATCGTAGGAATGCTTTGGGTGTACCAAACGTCACAACATAACAGGGTGACTATAAAGGTGCATTACAGGTATTTCCGAAAGTGTCTGTTGGGTTGACACGGATCGAGACAGGCATTTGTCACTCCGTATGACGGAGAGGTATCACTGGGCCCACTCGGTAATGCATCATCATAATGAGCTCAAAGTGATCAAGTGTCTGGTCACGGGATCATGCATTACGGTATGAGTAAAGTGACTTGCGATGCTTGAGACTAAAAGAGGTATTTGTATACCTACGATCGAGTCTCGGTCAAGTAACATACCGTAAGACATAGGGAATAGCATACGTGGTTGCTTGAACCCTCGTAATCGTGGTTCATCCGATGACTACATCGATGAGCTTGTGGGAACCAACATGGGTATCCAGATCCTGCTGTTGGTTATTGACGGAGAGCGCCTCGGTCATGTTCAAGATGTCTCCCGAACCCGTAGGGTCTACACACTTAAGGTTCGGTGGACGCTTAGGGTTAATAGGAAGACTTGTATGTGATTACCGAATGTTGTTCGGAGTCCCGGATGAGATCCCGGACGTCACGAGGAGTTCCGGAATGGTCCGGAGGTAAAGATTTATATATGGGAAGTCGCCAAACGGACACCGGAAAAGTTTCGGGTCATATCGGTATTATGGAGGGTCCACCGGAAAGGTTCCGGAGGACCACCGGAGGGGCCACCCTTTTGGGGGGCCACTTGGGCTGCGTGGGAGGCAGCCAGCCCCTAGTGGGCTGGGCGCACCCTCCCTTGGCCCATGCGCCTAGGGGTTGAAGGGGAACCCTAAAGGGGCGCCCCCTTTGCTTGGGGGCAAGCCCCTCCCTTGGCTGCCCCCCTCTAGATGCATCTAGAGGGGCCGCCCTCCTCCCTTCCCCTATAAATAGAGGGGTGAGGGAGGGCTGCAAACACGATTGAAGGCGCAGCCCTCCCTCCCCAACACCTCTCCTCCTCCGCATAAGCTTGGCGAAGCCTGCCGGAGAACAACACTCCATCCGCATCACGCCCGTCGTGCTGCCATTGGAGTTGTCTTCCTCAACCTCTCCTTCCTCCTTGCTGGATCAAGACGAAGGAGACGCCGTCTTCCCGTACGTGTGTTGAACGCGGAGGTGCTATCCGTTCAGCACTTGGTCATCGGTGATCGGAATCACGTTGAGAACGTCTTCATCATCACCACTCCCTCGAACGCTTCCGTACTCGATCTACAAGTGGTATGTAGATGCAAACTCTCTCTCTTGAATCGTTGCTTAGTAGAACTCATAGATGGATCTTGGTGAAACCGTAGGAAAAATTTTAATTTTCTATAACGTTCCCCAACAGTGGCATCATGAGCTAGGTCTATGCGTAGTTCTCTATTGCACGAGTAGAACACAATTTAGTTGTGGGCGTGGATCTTGTCAATTTAGTTTCCGCTACTAGTCTTATCTTGCTTCCACGGTATTGTGGGATGAAGCGGCCCGGACCAACCTTACACGTACGCTTACGTGAGACCGGTTCCACCGACTAACATGCACTAGTTGCATAAGGTGGCTGGCGGGTGTCTGTCTCTCCTACTTTAGTTGGAGCGGATTCGATGAAAACGGTCCTTATGAAGGGTAAATAGAACTTGACAAGATCACGTTGTGGTTATTCGTAGGTAAGAAAACGTTCTTGCTAGAACCCAATTGCAGCCACGTAAAAGATGCAACAACAATTAGAGGACGTCTAACTTGTTTTTGCAGCAATTGTCATGTGATGTGATATGGCCAAGTTGTGATGAATGATGAATGACACATTATGATGTATGAGATCATGTTCTTGTAATAGGAATCACGACTTGCATGTCGATGAGTATGACAACCGGCAGGAGCCATAGGAGTTGTCTTTATTTTGTATGACCTGTGTTTCATTGAAGAACGCCATGTAACTTACTTTACTTTATTGCTAAACGCGTTAGGCATAGAAGTAGAAGTAGTCGTTGGCGTGACAACTTCATGTAGGCACAATGATGGAGATCATGATGATGGAGATCATGGTGTCATGCCAGTGACAAGATGATCATGGAGCCTCGAAGATGGAGATCAATGGAGCTTTATGATATTGGCCATATCATGTCACTACCATATATAATTGCATGTGATGTTTATTATGTTTATACATCTTGTTTACTTAGAACGACGGTAGTAAATAAGATGATCCTTACAACAATTTCAAGAAGTGTTTCCCTAAGCGTACCGTTGCTAAAGTTCGTCGCTTCTAAGCACCACGTGATGATCGGGTGTGATGGACTCTTACGTTCACATACAACGGGTGTAAGACAGATTTACACACGCGAAAACACTTAGGGTTTACTTGACGAGCCTAGCATGTACAGACATGGCCTCGGAACACGGAGACCGAAAGGTCGAACACGAGTCGTATAGAAGATACGATCAACATGAGAATGTTCACCGATGATGACTAGTCCGTCTCACGTGATGATCGGACACGGCCTAGTCGACTCGGATCGTGTAACACTTAGATGACTAGAGGGATGTCTAATCTAAGTGGGAGTTCATTTAAATTTGATTGGATGAACTTAATTATCATGAACTTAGTCTAAAACTTTTGAATGATATGTCTTGTAGATCAAATGGACAACGCTCATGTCAACTTGAACTTCAACGCGTTCCTAGAGAAAACCAAGCTGAAAGATGACGGCAGCAACTATACGGACTGGGTCCGGAACTTGAGGGTCATCCTCCTAGCTGCCAGAAACAATATGTCCTAGAAGGACCGCTAGGTGACGCCCCGTCCCTGCAGAACCAAGACATTATGAATGCTTGGCACTCTCGTCTTGATGATTACTCCCTCGTTCGATGCGGCATGCTTTACGACTTAGAACCGGGGCTCCAAAAGCGTTTTGAGCATCACGGAGCATATGAGATGTTCGAGGAGCTGAAACTTGTTTTCCAAGCTCACGCCTGGTCGAGAGATATGACATCTCCGACAAGTTCTATAGTTGTAAGATGGAGGAAAACAGTTACATCGGTGAGCACATTCTCAAGATGTGCAGGTTGCACAACCGTATGACCCACTGAATATTAACCTCCCCGATGAGGCGGTCATTGACAGAATCCTCCGATCGCTCCCACCAAGCTACAAGAGCTTTGTGATGAACTACAATATGCAGGGGATGGTAAAGACCATTCCTGAAGTATTCTCTATGTCAAGTCAGCCGAGGTTGAAATCAAAAAGAACATCAAGTGTTGATGGTCAATAAGACCACTAAGTTCAAGAAGGGCAAGGGTAAGAAGAACTTCAAGAAGGACGGCAAGGAGGTTGCCGCACCAGTAAGCAAGTTGCTTGGGAAGAAGTCAAAGAATGGACCCAAACCCAAGATCGAAGTGCTTTTATTGCAAGGGAGGGGTCCTTTGAGCGGAACTGCCCCAAATACTTAGCGGACAAGAAGGCCGGCAACGCCAAAGGTATATCGATATACATGTAATTGATGTGTACTTTGCCGATTACTCATAGTAACTCCTGGGTATTTGATACGGTGCCGTTGCTCATATTTGTAACTCACAGCAGGAGCTGCGGAATAAGCGGAAACTGGCAAAGGACGAGGTGACGATCTTGGCGTCGGGAATGGTTCCAGAGTCGATGTGATCGCCGTCGGCACGCTACCTCTTCATTTACCTACGGGATTAGTTAGGAACCTTAATAATTGTTATTTGGTGCCAAGTTTGAGCATGAATATTGTATCAGGATCTCGTTTAATGCGAGACGGCTACTCATTTAAATCCGAGAATAATGGTTGTTCTATTTATATGAGAGATATGTTTTATGGTCATGCTCCGATGGTCAATGGTTTATTCTTAATGAATCTCGGCGTAGTATTGCACATGTTTATAGCGTGAATACCAAAAGATGTAAGTTGATAACGACAGTCCCACATACTTGTGGCACTTTGCCGCCTTGGTCACATTGGTGTCAAGCGCATGAAGAAGCTCCATGCCGATGGACTTTTGGAGTCTTTAGATTATGAATCATTTGACACATGCGAACCATGCCTCATGGGCAAGATGACCAAGACTCCGTTCTCCGGAACAATGGAGCGAGCAACCAACTTGTTGGAAATCATACATACCGATGTGTGCGGTCCAATGAGTGTTGAGGCTCATGGAGGATATCGTTATGTTCTCATTCTCACAGATGACTTGAGTAGATATGGGTATGTCTACTTGATGAAACACAAGTCGAGACCTTTGAAAAGTTCAAGGAATTTCAGAATGAAGTAGAGAATCAACGTGACCGAAAGATAAAATTCTTACGATCGGATCGTGGAGGAGAATATTTAAGTCACGAATTTGGTACACACTTAAGAAAATGTGGAATCGTTTCACAACTAACGCCGCTGGAACACCTCAAGCGTAATGGTGTGTCCAAGCGTCGTAATCGCACTCTATTGGATATGGTGCGGTCTATGATGTCTCTTACCGATTTACCGCTATCATTTTGGGGATACGCTCTAGAGACAGCTACATTCACTTTAAATAGGGCACCGTCTAAGTCCGTTGAGACGACACCGTATGAATTATGGTTTGGGAAGAAACCTAAGCTGTCGTTTCTAAAAGTTTGGGGATCACGATGCTTATGTCAAGAAACTTCAACCCTGAAAAGCTCGAACCCAAGTCGGAAAAATGCGTCTTCATAGGATACCCTAAAGAAACCATTGGGTATACCTTCTACTTAAGATCCGAGGGCAAGATTTTGTTGCCAAGAACGGAACCTTCTCGGAAAAAGAGTTTCTCTCGAAAGAAGTAAGTGGGAGGAAAGTAGAACTCGATGAAGTACTACCTCTTGAACAGGATAGTAGTGCAGCTCGGAAAGTGTTCCTGTGATGCCTACACCAACTGAAGAGGAAATTAATGATGATGATCAAGGTACTTCGGATCAAGTTGCTAATGAACCTCGTAGGTCCACAAGGACACGTTCCGCACCAGAGTGGTACGGCAACCCTGTCCTGGAAATCATGTTGTTAGACAACGGTGAACCTTCGAACTATGAAGAAGCGATGGCGGGCCCAGATTCCAACAAATGGCTAGAAGCCATGAAGTCCGAGATAGAATCCATGTATGAAAACAAAGTGTGGACTTTGGTGACTTGCCCGATGATCAGCGAGCGATAGAAAACAAATGGATTTTTAAGAAGAAGACGGACGCGGATGGTAATGTCACCATCTATAAAGCTCGACTTGTCGCTAAGGGTTATCGGCAAGTTCAAGGGATTGACTACGATGAGACTTTCTCTCCCGTAGCGAAGCTTAAGTCCGTCCGAATCATGTTAGCAATTGCCGCATACTATGATTATGAGATATGGCAGATGGACGTCAAAACAGCGTTCCTTAACGGATATCTTAAGGAAGAGCTGTATATGATGCAGCCGGAAGGTTTTGTCGATCCTAAGAATGCTAACAAAGTATGCAAGCTCCAGCGATCCATTTATGGGCTGGTGCAAGCATCTCGGAGTTGGAACATTCGCTTTGATGAGATGATCAAAGAGTTTGGGTTTATGCAGACTTATGGAGAAGCCTGCGTTTACAAGAAAGTGAGTGGGAGCTCTGTAGCATTTCTCATATTATATGTAGATGACATACTATAGAATTCTTGGACAGCATTAAGGCCTACTTGAATAAGTGTTTTTCAATGAAGGACCTTGGAGAAGCTGCTTATATATTAGGCATCAAGATCTATAGGGATAGATCGAGACGCCTCATAGGTCTTTCACAAAGCACATACCTTGATAAGATTTTGAAGAAGTTCAAAATGGATCAGTCCAAGAAGGGGTTCTTGCACTGTGTTGCAAGGTGTGAGATTGAGCTCAGCTCAATGCCCCACCACGGCAAAAGATAAAGAAGAGATGAGTGTCATCCCTATGCCTCGACCATAGGATCTATTATGTATGCCATGTTGTGTACCGGACCTGATGTAAACCTTGCCATAAGTTTGGTAGGAAGGTACCAAAGTAATCCCGCAAGGAACACTGGACAGCGGTCAAGAATATCCTGAAGTACCTGAAAAGGACAAAGGACATGTTTCTCGTTTATGGAGGTGACGAAGAGCTCGCCGTAAAGGGTTACATCGACGCTAGCTTCGACACAGATCTGGATGACTCTTAAGTCACAAACCGGATACGTGTATATGTTGAATGGTGGAAGCGATGGCTGGTGCAATTGCAAGCAAAGCGTCGTGGCGGGATCTACATGTGAAGCGGAATACATGGCAGCCTCGGAGGCAGCGCATGAAGCAATTTGGGTGAAGGAGTTCATCACCGACCTAGGAGTCATACCCAATGCGTCGGGGCCGATCAAACTCTTCTGTGACAACACTGGAGCTATTGCCCTTGCCAAGGAGCCCAGGTTTCACAAGAAGACAAGGCACATCAAGCGTCGCTTCAACTCCATCCGTGAAAATGTTCAAGATGGAGACATAGAAATTTGTAAAGTGCACACGGATCTGAATGTCGCAGATCCGTTGACTAAACCTCTCTCATGGCAAAACATGATCAACACGAGAACTCTATGGGTGTTCGATTCATCACAATGTAAACTAGATTATTGACTCTAGTGCAAGTGGGAGACTGTTGGAAATATGCCCTAGAGGCAATAATAAAAGCATTATTATTATATTTCCTTGTTCATGATAATTGTCTTTTATTCATGCTATAACCGTATTATTCGGAAATCGTAATACACGTGTGAATACATAGACCACAATACGTCCCTAGTGAGCCTCTAGTTGACTAGCTCGTTGGTGACAGATAGTCATGGTTTCCTGACTATGGACATCGATGTCATTGACAGCGGGATCACGTCATTAGGGGAATGACGTGATGGACAAGACCCAATCCTAAAGCATAGCACAAAAGATCGTGTAGTTCGTTTTGCTAGAGCTTTTCCAATGTCAAGTATCTCTTCCTTAGACCGTGAGATCGTGTAACTCCCGGATACCGTAGGAATGCTTTGGGTGTACCAAACGTCACAACGTAACTGGGTGACTATAAAGGTGCATTACGGTATTTCCGAAAGTGTACATTGGGTTGACACGGATCGAGACAGGGATTTGTCACTCCGTATGACGGAGAGGTATCAACTGGCCCACTCGGTAATGCATCATCATAATGAGCTCAAAGTGATCAAGTGTCCGTCACGGGATCATGCATTACTGATGCGAGTAAAGTGACTTGCGATAACGAGACTAAACGAGGTATTGGGATACCGACGATCGAGTCTCGGGCAAGTAACATACCCTCTGACAAAGGGAATAGCATACGGGGTTGCTTGAACCCTCGACATCGTGGTTCATCCGATGACAACATCGAGGAGCTTGTGGGAACCAACATGGGTATCCAGATCCCGCTGTTGGTTATTGACGGAGAGCGTCTCGGTCATGTCTGCATGTCTCCCGAACCCGTGAGGGTCTACACACTTAAGGTTCGGTGGACGCTTAGGGTTAATAGGAAGACTTGTATGTGATTACCGAATGTTGTTCGAGTCCGGATGAGATCCCGTCGTCACGAGGAGTTAGGAATGGTCCGGAGGTAAAGATTTATATATGGGAAGTCGTCAAGCGGACACCGGAAAAGTTTGGTCATATCGGTATTATGGAGGGTCCACCGGAAAGGTTCCGGAGGACCACCGGGAGGGCCACCTTTTGGGGGGCCACTTGGGCTGCGTGGGAGGCAGCCAGCCCCTAGTGGGCTGGGCGCACCCCTCCCTTGGCCCATGCGCCTAGGGTTGAAGGGGAACCTAAAGGCGCCCCCTTTGCTTGGGGGCAAGCCCCTCCTTGGCCGCCGCCCCTCTAGATGCATCTAGCGGGGGCCGGCCCCCTCCTCCCTTCCCCTATAAATAGAGGGGTGAGGGGAGGGCTGCAAACACGATTGAAGGCGCAGCCCCTCCCCTCCCCAACACCTCTCCTCCTCCGCATAAGCTTGGCGAAGCCCTTGGGAGAACATCACTCCATGCATCACGCCGTCGTGCTGCCATTGGAGTTGTCTTCCTCAACCTCTCCTTCCTCCTTGCTGGATCAAGGCAGAAGGAGGCGCCGTCGTCCGTCGTGTGTTGAACGTGGAGGTGCTGTCCGTTCAGCACTTGGTCATCGGTGATCGGAATCACGTTGAGAACGTCTTCATCATCACCACTCCCTCGAACGCTTCCGTACTCGATCTACAAGTGGTATGTAGATGCAAACTCTCTCTCTTGACTCGTTGCTTAGTAGAACTCATATATGGATCTTGGTGAAACCGTAGGAAAATTTTTAATTTTCTACAACGTTCCCCAACAGTTGAAACAGCTCAAGGCTTCCCAAGCTTGAAAGAAGACGGGACGGAATTCAACGAAGAAGATCTTAGAGTTATAAACCGGGAGGTGCGCCCCTTGGCCTGTCAGCTGGTTGAAGAAGCAAATCTGTCTCACTATCAGGCCCACTATGATGGAGAAAACAAACGAGTGTCTGCCCCAATTCACAGGCGGAGAACCTTATACCGCCAATCCGTAAGCATACTTACGCTCCTCGATATTGAATCGTTCTTTGATCAACGATGAAGCTGTATTCCAAGCATTAATGGAATCATTTGGACAAGCTGTTGATTTCCAGCCACTGGGTAGAGAATCAGAAGTTGAAGCAGCGCAGGATGACCCGCAACCATCAGGCCAAGCTGGCGATCAAGCATAAACCGGAGTCCGATTTACTTTACTGCTTCATGCTGTTAAAATAATTATTTTATCTGGGCACTGTGTTGCCTTGTAATAGACTAGCTGCCACACTTTGTGTTGATATGCCTTCGTGCATATTTATTGCAACTTATGCTTTTGTTGAATTATCAACTTCAAACTGTTATCTGCAGCCAAAAAAATCTTAAACCGCCATTGTGGTTGAACCACCAGAAGGGTCATCATACCCATGTATATGAAACTAAAGATAGTACTTTATATCAAACATATAATAAAATATGGGAATATATGATACCTGCCATCATAGGGCATGAAGTTTGGCCGTGCCAATCTTGATGCGGAATCATAAAAAACCCGCTCTGCTGAAGGAGAAAACAACTCCTGCATATATAAAATTAGGTTTACTAGGTAAACCGTTCCGGGTTAAGATGAACACCGGTGTTACTCCATAATAGGATGTTTATTAAAAATCAAACCGGGCAAAATTGTCTCCGGATGAAAAACAAACCGTATCTCGTCAACTGACAGTCGAAACGGTTTAACATTTGTCGGTTTAAGAACACAACAAAAGAAATATGCAAAAATACGAACAAATTGCAAGCAAAGGCAAAGACAAAATCTTTTTGCGAGCAGAGGCTGCTTGAGCCGATCAAGTGGCATTACCATGGTCGAGCGTGACCAAGCCCCCAATAGGCGTAGCTATGGTTCATGTTAGCTGTGTCCCCAAATGATGCTTGATGGCATTACGCCGATCAAGAGGTGTAGCGATGGTTCGGGTTCGACCAAGCCCCAAGTGATTACGTGGCCTTAGGCCGACCAAGAGCGTGTTGGTTCAGACGTGACCAAGTCCCCAAGTGTTCTTGTGGCTTTCGCCTGTCAAAAGGTGTTGCATTGGTTCGGACACGACCAAGCCCCCAAGTGACATAATATAAAGCTTTGTTAAAAAGCTAACTCAAGGGGTAACCCGGAGACCGCTTTAAGACAAAACTCCGTGTAACCACTCATGATGTAAAAAATAACAGAGACCCTGCTTTAGCTAAGGCTCCGATTTATTGTATTGATCATAATATATACATTGTCATAATATGTACATAAGTATAGCCTATGGCTTAAGTATAGTAGGGTCGAAGATGAGCTATGTTCCACGGCCTGTTGGTCTCCTCCTCGGCGTCACGTGAGTCTTTATGCTCTTGAATATCAATCAGATAGTACGACCCGTTGTGCAGATTCTTGCTGACCACGAAAGGTCCTTCCCAAGGTGGGGATAGCTTGTGCATATCAGCCTGGTCTTGAATGAGCCTGAGCACCAAATCTCCTTCTTGAAAGGTTATGGTTCTAACTTGGCGACTGTGATAGCGACGAAGATCCTGCTGGTAAATCGCCGAACGGGCAGCTGCAATGTCCCGCTCCTCATCCAACAGGTCCAAAGCGTCTTCCCGAGCAACCTCGTTGTCCGCTTCAACATAAGCTGCTACACGAGGTGAGTCATGACGGATATCGCTGGGGAGGACCGCCTCCGCTCCGTAGACCATGAAGAACGGCGTGTATCCTGTCGATCTGTTGGGTGTAGTGTTGATGCTCCATAACACAGATGGTAACTCCTCAACCCAACAACCTGGCGTCCGTTGCAAAGGGACCATAAGCCGGGGTTTGATGCCTCGTAAGATCTCCTGGTTAGCTCTCTCTGCTTGGCCATTGAACTGTGGGTGAGCTACTGATGAAACGTCAAGCCGGATGTGCTCACGTTCATAGAACTCCTTCATAGCACCCTTAGACAGATTGGTACCATTATCGATGTAATGATCTTGTGTGGAAAGCCGAACGGAAAATCACCTTTTAATGAATTGAACCATGGTGGCTGCATCACACTTGCTAACGGGCTCCGCTTCTACCCACTTTGTAAATTTTTCAACTGCACCAAAAGGTGGGTCTTCTTGTCCTTGGACCTTTTGAAAGGTCCGACCATATCTAGCCCCCAAGTGGCAAACGACCAAGTAATTGGAATCATCCTCAATTCTTGAGCCGGAACATGAGCGCGTCTTGAGAACTTCTGACAACCGTCACATCGCCTAACCAGGTCTTCCGCATCAGCATGAGCAGTCAACCAATAAAAATCGTGACGAAACTCCTTAGCCACTAGAGATTTTGAACCGGCGTGGTGACCACAATCTCCTTCATGGATTTCGCGCAAGATCTCACAACCTTCCTCTGGCGATACACAACGTTGAAATGCTCCTGATACCTTTGCAATGATGCAACTCGCCATTGACAATAGTCATGGACTTGGATCGCCGGATTATCTGTGCGGCCAGCGTCTCATCCTCACGGTAACTCGTCCCGATTCATGTACGCAAGGTAAGGAACCGTCGATCCGGAATGACATGCGGTGTTGCCACCAAGCGAGCCTCCGGATCAGGAATAGCCAAATCCTCTTCGCCGGGGAGCTTGACCCGGCGGGTTATGCAGGACATCTAAGAAGACATTAGGCGGGACCGGTTTACGCTGAGAGCCTAGCCGGCTTAAAGTGTCCGCCGCTTCGTTCTTCCGCCTGTCCACATGATCCACCTAATATCCCTTGAAGTGGCCTGCAATAACATCCACCTCACGGCGATAAGCTGCCATGAGCGGGTCCTTAGAATCCCAAGTACCAGCCACTTGTTGGGCCACCAGGTCCGAGTCACCGAAGCATTTGACTCGGCTGAGATTCATCTCCTTAGCCATCCGGAGACCATGGAGTAAAGCTTCGTACTCAAGCGCATTCTTTGGTACAAGGGAACATTAAGCGGAGAACGTAATGTGAACTTATCACCTCGTGGGGAAGTTAATCTGACTCAGCCCCGAGCCCTCAATTGCCTAGACCCATCGAAATGAATAGTCCAGTAGGTGTGATCCGGTTTTTCTTCAGGCGCTTGCAATTCCGTCCAATCATTGATGAAATCCACAAGTGCTTGAGACTTGATCCCGTCTGAGGCACGTATTTCAAACCGTGCGGCCCAAGCTCTATAGCCAACTTGGCAATCCGGCTAGTTGCCTCCCTGTTCTGAATTATATCTCCCGAACGAGTAGAACTGACCACTGTGATGGGATGTCCCTAGAAGTATTGCTTGAGCTTCCGGCTTGCCATGAAAACTCCATACACCAGCTTCTGCCAATGCGGGTATCTTTGCTTGAACTCAATAAGCACCTCCCTGATATAGTAAACCGGACGCCGAACGGATATTCCTTGCCCGCCTCCTTTCGCTCTACCACAATAGCTATCTTGTTGCACAAGCATTAGCTGCCACATATAGTAGCAATGGCTCTTTGTCAATCGGAGCAGCAAACGGTAGGTTGGCTAGCTGCCGCTTTAGGTCCTCCAAAGCTTTATCAGCGTCTGGACTCCAAACAAAGGGATCCGCTTTTTAAAGCAACTGATACAGAGGTATTGCCTTCTCACCTAGGCGACTGATAAACCGGCTCAACGCGGCAATCCGGCCTGCCAAACGATGGACATCATTGATACACTTCGGTTTAGCGAGAGGTGATAGATGTGATCTTCTCGGATTAGCCTCAATTCCTGTTGGACACCGAAAACCCAATAACTTGCCTGCCGGTACACCAAAAACACACTTAGCCGGATTGAGCATCATCTTGTATGTCCGTAAGTTATCAAAGGTTTCCTTCAAGTCATCAACAAGAGTCTCCTTCTCTCTTGACTTAACCATAATATCATCCACATAAGCATGCACATTACGGCCGATCTGCTTATGAAGGCAATTCTGTACACACCGTTGATAAGTTGCCTGGGCACTCTTGAGCCCAAAGGGCATAGAGACATAGCAGAAGGCTCCAAAAGGAGTTATGAACGTCGTCTTCTCCTGGTCATAAGCGCCATCTTGATCTGATGATAACCAGAATATGCATCCAGAAAACTCAAACGCTCACAACCCGTCGTAGCATCAATAATCTGATCAATGCGGGGGAGGGTAAAAGGATCTGCTGGACAAGCCTTGTTAAGATCTTTGCAATCCACACACATGCGCCAGGTGCCGTTCTTCTTAAGGACTAGCACCGGATTAGCCAGCCATTCAGGATGGAACACTTCAACAATAAAGCCAGCCGCTAAGAGCCTGGCTACTTCCTCTCCAATAGCTTTGTGCCTTTCTTCGTTAAACCGGCGGAGAAACTGCTTCACCGTTTTATACTTAGGATCAACATTAAGAGTGTGCTCAGCGAGTTCCTCGGTACACAGCATGTCGAAGGCTTCCATGCAAAAATGTCCGGTTCTCACGGATGAACTCAATGAGCGCTTTCCTATTTCGGATCCAAGTTGGCGCGATACTAAACTGCTTGGACGAATCGCCAGATCTGAAGTCAACAAGCTTGGTCTCATTGCCGATTTGAACTTTAGAGCGGATCATGCTCGTGGTTGGCTTTTTCAGCGGAGTCATGTCAGCCGGATCAACATTATCCTTGTAATACTTCAACTCCTCCGTGGCACAAACCGACTCTGCATAGGCCGCATCACCTTCTTCACACTCCAAGGCAATCTTGCGACTTCCATGAACGGTTATGGTCCCCTTGTGACCCGGCATCTTGAGCTGCAGATAGATATAACAGGGTTGTGCCATAAACTTGGCATAAGCCGGCCGCCCAAACAAAGCGTGGTACGGGCTCCGGATCTTAACCACCTCAAAAACCAATGTTTCTGACCTGGAATCATGATCATCTCCAAAGGCTACCTCCAGAGCTATCTTGCCAACAGGATATGCTGACTTGCCCGGTACCACACCATGGAACACCGTACTAGACGGTTTAAGATTCTTGTCTGTTAGACCCATACGACGGAAGGTCTCGTAATACAAGATATTAATGCTGCTTCCTCCATCCATGAGTACCTTGGTGAACTTATAACCTCCCACCTGAGGTGCCACCACCAACGCTAGCTGACCCGGATTGTCAACCCGAGGCGGGTGATCCTCTCTGCTCCATATGATTGGTTGTTCGGACCAGCGTAAATAACGAGGCACGGCCGGTTCAATTGAATTCACTGCTCGCTTGTGAAACTTCTGGTCCCGCTTATCCAAGCTAGTGGTGAATACATGATATTGCCCTCTATTCAACTGTTTCGGATGGCTCTGATAACCCGACTGCTGCTGCTGCTGGTTGTAGCCACCCTGGCTATTCTGATTATTTTGATTGTTATGTCCACCCTGATCTCCATTGAAGCTTGAACCGGCATTTCCTCCACCGTGACCCGGCCCATGGAATCCGGATCCTGAGCCACCACCTGATCCATGATCATACCGGAAAGCATTAGAATTTTTAAACTCCTGCATATTATAACAATCCTTCCAAAGATGGGTGGCTGGCGCTTCCTTCGTCCCGTGCTTCGGACAGGGCTGGTTTAATAGATAAGTCAGGCGGTCCGGATTGGGACTTGGAGCTCCACCACGGTTTGGCGGTTTACCCTTCCGTCGCTGACCCCGGTCCTGTGCGTTGGTATTAGCCACAAAGTCCATGCTACCATCCGCTTTACGCTTGCCTCCGTTACCATGACCTGCCGTGTTGTCCTGCTGCCCCTTGGAGTTTCCGTTCTTCTTTCCCTTCCCTGTCTTGTCATCATCAGACTCGGGATCCTTGGTACCATCAGAATCAGCATACTTTACTAACGCAGTCATGAGGGTTCCCATATCATTGCAATGGCGCTTCATCCTTCCCAATTTCAACTTCAGAGGTTTAAACCGGCAGTTTCTTTCCGAAGTTATAACCGCGGAGTCGGCGTTAATGCGGTCTGAGGAGTGCAAAATTTCCGAGACTCGGCGTACCCAGCGGGTTGTTGACTCTCCTTCCTCCTGGACACAGGCCGCTAAGTCCACTATCGACATGGGCTGCTTACATGTATCCTTGAAATTCTGGATAAACCGGGCTCGCAACTGAGCCCATGAACTGATAGAATTGGCTGGCAAGCTCTTTAACCAAATACGGGTTGTCCCTTCAAGCATCATGGTAAAATACTTTGCACATGCCACTTCATCTACATCAAGCATCTCCATGGCCATCTCATAGCTCTCTACCCATGCTTCCGGAGATAAATCGGCCGTGTAATTTGGTACCTTGCGCGGGCCCTTGAAATAGTTGGGCAGGCGCACATTGCGTAAAGCGGGGACAAGACAAGGCACTCCCAAAGAACTAGAAGTAACCCCTGGCTCAGTTGTGGTGGTTGGACGAACCGGCGTAAGTTGACGAGCCTCATGCTGCACTGCTAACTCGGCGTCCCTGCGCGCTCGGGCCAGTCCACCACTTCACAGGCATCACACAGCCGGGTTACGGCCACGGGGCGCTTCACAATTTCGTGCATTACTGGATACGGCCGGTTCATCCATCCGCCTGCTATAACTCCGGCTTGGGCGGGGGGTGGAATGAATCCGGTCACAGCTATATGAATATGCTTCCTGCTGAACCAAAGCTGTTCGAAGAAGTTGCTTAACCCGGCGTGTCTCCACCGCTTGCGGAGAATCTCGTTCAATTGGGATGGCCTCCAGCCGTGAAGCGGCGGCAATAAGATTGTCCATTGGATTGGAATAATGACCTGGAGGTGTCTGGACAGGCTGAGGCATGATGTTATTCTGTCGAGGTGGCTCCATCAGGCGAGGTTGAACCGGCGCACCCGTCCCCGGTGCCTCCGCCCGGTTTAACCATGGCGGGTTACTAGTCCCTGCTCCTGGGGTGTTAAAGAGGTTTCTGCCATCAAAGACTGTCGGCAGGCGAGACCGGTGCTTCCTTTTCAGGACTTCATGCGATGTGGTCTGGTCTAACATAAGCCTATAGGCCTACGCATCCAAAGCTGCCCGCTCCGCGGCCAGCCTATTGTTCTCGGCTGCCAAATCGGCCTTGGCCTGAGTGATCTGTTCCCTCACTTTTGCAATCTCCGCATTGCGGGCGTCCTGATCCGTCGGGTTAGCTTCTGCCATAAGCACAGCCAACGCATCAAACAAATCAGATAAAACTTGAGTCGGCGGGCGCACAGAGCCTCCTGCCCCGGTCGCCGCCGCCGCTGCTAATCCGAAGAACATTGCTGCTGCGGTTGAAGAGTGGACCGCCGCTTGTGTACCGGCCATGAATATCCCAACCCGATTGGGCAGATCAGAGGGGTCCGGAATACTGTCGCCATCGGAACAACCCCCAATACGGCCGTCCTGCAGCTGATACAATGACTCGGCTTCTCCGGTCGAGGACTCTTCGCCAGAGTAAACAACGGTCTCGCTACCAGATGCCGATCCACCTTCATACTCTCCTCCGTGGATGACTCCCACGAATGCACGCTTCACAGCCGGTTTAACCTGGGCAGATCTCGCACGCTGAGCCGTTTCGACGAGGTCGGTGCAGATGTCCGGCTCAGGGCCCGGTTCACCGATCTTTCCAATGAAGACGTGTATGCCAACAAAGGGTACCCGGTACCCGTACTCAATCGAGCCGGCCTCGGGGCCCCAGCCTGAATCGTCGATGTAGAGCTTGCCGCGACGACTCTTGGTCATCCGGCCCACAGCGTAACCCTTGAGTCCTTCGAAGTTGCCCTCTAAGAACTTGAAATCATCGTGCGATAGCCCCACGGTGGGCGCCAACTATCGTGGTTTTGTCACGGCAGATGTCCTCATGAAAGGACTTAGTCGTGCAGCCATCGCTACGGGTTAGCTTAAAGGGGTTAAAGCGGACACAAGGACGCAAGAGAGTTTATACTAGTTCGGCCCCTTTGATGAAGGTAAAAGCCTACATCTAGTTGTGATGGAATTGATGGGGGTTTCGATGACTAGGGAGCAAACAAGCTTCGCCTAAGTCTCGAGTTGTTTTCTGTTCTCCTGAATCACATTTGGTCGCCCCTTATATACATGTGTGACACCCGTCGGTTTGCGAGTCCGAGACCGGCTCATAGACGTGTCCGGTTCGGTCTCTAGTATTTCTAACTTACAACACAAGTTACATACTAAGGCCGGTTTACGGCTACAACCCTTAAACCGGTCATGGGCCTTTGGCCCTTATTGAATATCCTCACGGGCTTCAAGCATACTTGGCTACTGATGAAGTTAACCCGGCCTCTCCTGGGCGGTTTACGCCCAGTAGTAATATCCCCAACAGTAACCGAGTTATCGGCAACTGGCAGGAGCCATATGGTTGTCGCTTTATTGTATGCAACGCAATCGCCCTGTAATGCTTTACTTTATCACTAAGCGGTAGCGATAGTCGTAGAATCATAAGATTGGCGAGACGACAACGATGCTACGATGGAGATCAAGGTGTCGCTACCGGTGATGATGGCAATCATGGAGGTGCTTGGAGATGGAGATCACAAGCACAAGATGATGATGGCCATATCATATCACTTATATTGATTGCATGTGATGTTTATCTTTTATGCGTCTTATCTTGCTTTGATTGACGGTAGCATTATAAGATGACCCCTCACTAAATTTCAAGATAAAACTGTTCTCCCTGAGTATGCACCCTTGCCAAAGTTCGTCGTGCCCAGACACCACGTGATGATCGGGTGTGATAAGCTCTACGTCCATCTACAACGGGTGCAAGCCAGTTTTGCACACGCAGTATACTCAGGTTAAACTTGACAAGCCTAGCATATGCAGATATGGCCTCGGAACACTGAGACCAAAAGGTCGAGCGTGAATCATATAGTAGATATGATCAACATAGTGATGTTCACCATTGAAAACTACTCCATTTCACGTGATGATCGGTTATGGTTTAGTTGATTTGGATCATGTGATCACTTAGAAGATTAGAGGGATGTCTTTCTAAGTGGGAGTTCTTAAGTAATATGATTAAGCGAACTTAAATTTATCATGAACTTAGTACACGATAGTATCTTGCTTGTCTATGTTGATTGTAGATAGATGGCCCATTACATTGTTCCGTTGAATTTTAATGCGTTCCTTGAGAAAGCAAAGTTGAAAGATGATGGTAGCAATTACACGGACTGGGTCCGTAACTTGAGGATTATCCTCATTGCTGCACAGAAGAATTACGTCCTGGAAGCACCGCTGGGTGCCAGGCCTGCTGCAGGAGCAACACCAAATGTTATGAACGTCTGGTAGAGCAAAGCTGTTGACTACTCAATAGTTCAGTGTGCCATGCTTTACGGCTTAGAACCGGGACTTCAACGACATTTTGAACGTCATGGAGCATATGAGATGTTCCAGGAGTTGAAGTTAATATTTCAAGCAAATGCGGATTGAGAGATATGAAGTCTCCAATAAGTTCTATAGCTGCAAGATGGAAGAGAATAGTTACAAGGTGAACATATACTCAAGATGTCTGGGTATAATAATCACTTGATTCAACTGGGAGTTAATCTTCTGGATGATAGCGTCATTGACAGAATTCTCCAATCACTGCCACCAAGCTACAAGAGCTTCGTGATCAACTATAACATGCAAGGGATGGATAAGACGATTCCCGAGCTCTTCACAATGCTAAAGGCTGCGGAGGTAGAAACCAAGGAGGAGCATCAAGTGTTGATGGTCAACAAGACCACTAGTTTCAAGAAAAAGGGCAAAGGGAAGAAGAAGGGGAAGTTCAAGAAGAACAGCAAGCAAGTTGCTGCTCAGGAGAAGAAACCCAGGTGTGGACCTAAGCCTGAAACTGAGTGCTTCTACTTCAAGCGGATTGGTCACTAGAAGCGGAACTACCCCAAGTATTTGGCGGATAAGAAGGATGGCAAGGTGAACAAAGGTATATGCGATATACATGTTATTGATGTGTACCTTACTAGAGCTCGCAGTAGTACCTGGGTATTTGATACTGGTTATGTTGCTAATATTTGCAACTCGAAACAGGGACTACGGATTAAGCGAACACTAGCAAAGGACGAGGTGACGATGCGCGTGGGAAATGGTACCAAAGTTGATGTGATCGTAGTCGGCACGCTACCTCTACATCTACCTTCGGGATTAGTATTAGACCTAAATAATTGTTATTTGGTGCCAGCGTTGAGCATGAACATTATATCTGGATCTTGTTTGATGCGAGACGGTTATTCATTTAAATTGGAGAATAATGGTTGTTTTATTTATATGAGTAATATCTTTTATGGTCATGCACCCTTGAAGAGTGGTCTATTTTGATGAATCTCGATAGTAGTGATACACATATTCATAATGTTGAAGCCAAAAGATGCAGAGTTGATAATGCTAGTGCAACTTATTTGTGGCACTGCCGTTTAGGTCATATCGGTGTAAAGCGCATGAAGAAACTCCGTACTGATGGACTTTTGGAACCACTTGATTATGAATCACTTGGTACTTGCGAACCGTGCCTCATGGGCAAGATGACTCAAACGCCGTTCTCCGGAACTATGGAGAGAGCAACAGGTTTGTTGGAAATCATACATACAGATGTATGCGGTCCGATGAATGTTGAGGCTCGTGGCGGATATAGTTATTTTCTCACCTTCACAGATGATTTAAGCAGATATGGGTATATCTACTTAATGAAACATAAGTCTGAAACATTTGAAAAGTTCAAAGAATTTCAGAGTGAAGTTGAAAATCATCGTAACAAGAAAATAAAGTTTCTACGATCTGATCGTGGAGGAGAATATTTGAGTTACGAGTTTGGTCTACATTTGAAGCAATGCGGAATAGTTTCGCAACTCACGCCACCCGGAACACCATAGCATAATGGTGTGTCCGAACATCGTAGTCGTACTTTACTAGATATGGTGCAATCTATGATGTCTCTTACTGATTTACCGCTATCATTTTGGGGTTATGCTTTAGAGACGGCCGCATTCACGTTAAATAGGGCACCATCAAAATCCGTTGAGACAACGCCTTATGAACTGTGGTTTGGCAAGAAACCAAAGTTGTCGTTTCTTAAAGTTTGGGGCTGTGATGCTTATGTGAAAAAGCTTCAACCTGATAAGCTCGAACCCAAATCAGAAAAATGTGTCTTCATTGGATACCCAAAGGAGACTATTGGGCACACCTTCTATCCCAGATCCGAAGGCAAGACATTCGTTGCTAAGAATGGATCCTTTCTAGAGAAGGAGTTTCTCTCAAAAGAAGTGAGTGGGAGGAAAGTAGAACTTGATGAGGTAATCAGATCTGCTCCCTTATTGGAAAGTAGTTCATCACGTAAAACTGGTTTACATACACCTACACCAATTAGTGAGGAAGTTAATGATGATGATCATGGAACTTCAGATCAAGTTGCTACTAAACCTCGTAGATCAACCAGAGTAAGATCCGCACCAGAGTGGTACAGTAATCCTGTTTTGGAAGTCATACTACTAGATCATGATGAACCTACGAACTATGAAGAAGCGATGGTGAGCCCAGATTCCACAAAATGGCTTGAAGCCATGAAATCTGAGATGGGATCCATGTATGAGAACAAAGCGTGGACTTTGGTTGACTTGCCCGATGATCGGCAAGCAATTGAGAATAAATGGATCTTCAAGAAGAAGACTGACGTTGACGGTAATGTTACTGTCTACAAAGCTCGACTTGTTGCGAAAGGTTTTCAACAAGTTCAAGGGATTGACTACGATGAGACCTTCTCACCCGTAGCGATGCTTAAGTCTGTCAGAATCATGTTAGCAATTGCCGCATTTTGTGATTATGAAATTTGGCAGATGGATGTCAAAACTGCATTCCTGAATGGGTTTCTGGAAGAAGAGTTGTATATGATGCAACCGGAAGGTTTTGTCGATCCAAAGGGAGCTAACAAAGTGTGCAAGCTCCAAATGATCCATTTATGGACTGGTGCAAGCCTCTCGAGTTGGAATAAATGCTTTGATAGTGTGATCAAAGCATTTGGTTTTATCTGAGACTTTTGGAGAAGCCTGTATTTACAAGAAAGTGAGTGGGAGCACTGTAGCATTTCTGATATTATATGTGGATGACATATTATTGATTGGAAATGATATAGAATTTCTGGATAGCATAAAGGGATACTTGAATAAGAGTTTTTCAATGAAAGACCTCGGTGAAGCTGCTTACATATTGGGCATTAAGATCTATAGAGATAGATCAAGACGCTTAATTGGACTTTCACAAAGCACATACCTTGACAAAGTTTTGAAGAAGTTCAAAATGGATCAAGCAAAGAAAGGGTTCTTGCCTGTGTTACAAGGTGTGAAGTTGAGTAAGACTCAATGCCCGACCATTGCAGAAGATAGAGAGAAAATGAAAGATGTTCCTATGCTTCAGCCATAGGCTCTATCATGTATGCAATCTTGTGTACCAGACTGATGTGTGCCTTGCTATAAGTCTAGCAGGGAGGTACAAAAGTAATCCAGAGTGGATCATCGGACAATGGTCAAGAACATCCTGAAGTACACGAAAAGGACTAAGGATATGTTTCTCGTTTATGGAGGTGACAAAGAGCTCATCGTAAATGGTTACGTTGATGCAAGCTTTGACAACGATCCGGACGATTCTAAATCGCAAACCGGATACGTGTTTACATTGAACGGTGGAGCTGTCAGTTGGTGCAGTTCTAAACAAAGCGTCGTGGTGGGATCTACATGTGAAGCGGAGTACATAGCTGCTTCGGAAGCAGCAAATAAAGGAGTCTGGATGAAGGAGTTCATATCCGATCTAGGTGTCATACCTAGTGCATCGGGTCCAATGAAAATCTTTTGTGACAATATTGGAGCAATAGCCTTGGCGAAGGAATCCAGATTTCACAAGAGAACCAAGCACATCAAGAGACGCTTCAATTCCATCCGGGATCTAGTCCAGGTGGGAGACATAGAAATTTGCAAGATACATACGGATCTAAATGTTGCAGACCCATTGACTAAGCCTCTTCCACGAGCAAAACATGGTCAGCACCAAGGCTCCATGGGTGTTAGAATCATTACTGTGTAATCTAGATTATTGACTCTAGTGCAAGTGGGAGACTGAAGGAAATATGCCCTAGAGGCAATAATAAAGTTATTATTAATTTCCTTATATCATGATAAATGTTTATTATTCATGCTAGAATTGTATTAACCGGAAACATAATACATGTGTGAATACATAGACAAGCAGTGTCACTAGTATGCCTCTACTAGACTAGCTCATCGATCAAAGATGGTTATGTTTCCTAACCATAGACATGAGTTGTCATTTGATTAATGGGATCACATCATTAGGAGAATGATGTGATTGACATGACCCATTCCGTTAGCTTAGCACACGATCGTTTAGTATGTTGCTATTGCTTTCTTCATGACTTATACATGTTCCTATGACTATGAGATTATGCAACTCCCGTTTACCGGAGGAACACTTTGTGTGCTACCAAACGTCACAACGTAACTGGGTGATTATAAAGGTACTCTACAGGTGTCTCCGAAGGTACTTGTTGGGTTGGCGTATTTCGAGATTAGGATTTGTCACTCCGATTGTCGGAGAGGTATCTCTGGGCCCTCTCGGTAATGCACATCACTTAAGCCTTGCAAGCAATGGAACTAATGAGTTAGTTGCGGGATGATGTATTATGGAACGAGTAAAGAAACTTGCCGGTAACGAGATTGAACTAGGTATTGAGATCCCGACGATCGAATCTTGGGCAAGTAACATACCGATGACAAAGGGAACAATGTATGTTGTTATGCGGTCTGACCGATAAAGAACTTCGTAGAATATGTGGGATACAATATGAGCATCCAGGTTCCGCTATTGGTTATTAACCGGAGACGTGTCTCGGTCATGTCTACATAGTTCTCGAACCCGTAGGGTCCGCACGCTTAACGTTACGATGACAGTTTTATTATGAGTTTAAATGTTTTGATGTACTGAAGGTTGTTCGGAGTCCCAGATGTGATCACGGACATGATGAGGAGTCTCGAAATGGTCGTGACATGAAGACTGATATATTGGACGACTATATTCGGACACTAGAAGTGTTCCGGAGAAGTTTCGGATAAAATCGGAGTGCCGGAGGGTTATCGGAACCCCCGGGGGAACTAATGGGCCTCGATGGGCCTTAGTGGAGAGAGAGAGGGGCAGCCTAGGGCAGGCCGCGCACCCCTCCCCCTCTGATCCGAATTGGACTAGGAGAGGGGGGCGGTGCCCCCCTTTCCCTCTCCCTCTCCCTCTCCTTCCTTCCCCCTCTCTCCCTTTAGGTGGAAACCTACTAGGACTTGGAGTCCTAGTAGGATTCCCGTCTTGGGGGCGCGCCATAGAGGGTCGGCCGGCCTCCCCCTTGCTCCTTTATATACCGGGGCAGGGGGCACTCCAAAGACACAACAATTGATTTGTTTGCGGTGCCCCCCTCCACCATAGTCCACCTCGATAATACTGTAGCGGTGCTTAGGCGAAGCCCTGCGTCGGTAGAACATCAACATCGTCACCACGCCGTCGTGCTGAAGAAACTCTCCCTCAAAGCTCGGCTGGATCGGAGTTCGAGGGACGTCATCGGGATGAACGTGTGCTGAACTCGGAGGTGTCGTACGTTCGGTACTTGATCGATCGGATCGTGAAGACGTACGACTACATCAACCGCGTTGTGCTAACGCTTCCGCTTTCGGTCTACGAGGGCACGTGGACAACACTCTCCCCTCTCGTTGCTATGCATCACCATGATCTTGCGTGTGTGTAGGAATTTTTTTGAAATTACTACGTTCCCCAACAGCTGCAATTCCAGGCCCAAAAACTGCTTCTCCATCTTGCGTACCTCGGCGAGGTACACCTCCATGTGCTCGTCCTTTGGCTCATATACCTTGTTGGAGAATTTGACGAGGAGCTGCGAGTCGCCCTTGATGGTGAGGCGCTTCACCCCAGGGCCACCGCAGCCTTGAGGCCAGCTATGATGCCTTCGTACTATGCTATGTTGTTGGAGACCTTCTCGCGCTGCTGGAAGCAGACCTTCTTGTCCTGAGTGGGTGAGATGAGCACTGCTCCAGCCCCCGCACCCTGGCGCGCAAAGGCGCCATCGAAATACATAACCCAGCCGTCTGGCGCTTCACTCCCCGGCGAGAGGGACTGATCCTCGCCTTTTCCGAGCCCCGGGGCGTCCGTCCATTCTGCCACAAAATCAGCGAGCGCGGCTCCCTTGATGACCCTAGTTGTGCTGAACTCCAACTGAAATGCCTGTAGCTCGATGTTCCACTCGGCGACTCTCCCGGAGGAGTTGGGGCTCCTGAGCACCCTCTCCAGCGGGTAGGCCGAGACGACCTTGATGGGGTGACCTTGAAAGTAGTGCCGCAGTTTGCGCGAGGCCACCAGGAGCGCGAGCAAGAGCTTCTGAGGCATGGGGTACCACACCCTCGCGTCCCGCAACACCGTGCTCACGAAATACACATGGTGCTCGACGAGGGCGGGTGCATTGACGAGGCTCGCGGCTTTCGAAGGTTGGGGCGCCTCCTGAGACGACGAAGCCCCCAAAGCCTGGTCGCTTGTTGGGGCTTCCGCAGGCCCAAGTGCACCGTCTTGTTGAGCCTGGTCCTTTGCCGACGTCGCTGCAGCCCTCTCGGAGCCCTCTGGGTCTTGCGCCGCCCCGGCCGTGGGAGCGGCTTGGCGCGACGCATCCCTGACTCGGCGCTCCTCCCAGACCGCCACCAGAGCTGCGCTCGCGGAGTAAGGGGTGGCGGCAAGGTACATCACCAGGGGCTCGAGAGGTCGGGGCGCCACCATCACTGGAGGGCTGGTCAGGTATCTCTTGAGGTCTTGAAACGCTTGGTCGGCCTCCGGAGTCCACTCAAATGGGCCGTTCTTCTTCATCAGCTTGAAGAATGGTAGGGCGCGCTCTCCCAGCTTGGAGATGAAACGCCCCAACACAGTCATGCGACCGTCGAGCTTCTGCATCTCCTTGAGGGTTTGTGGTGGACTCATGTCTTCGATTGCCTTGACCTTCTCTGGGTTCGCCTCGATCCCTCTGTGGGACACGAGGAAACCCAGCAGCTTGACAGAAGGGACGCTGAACACGCATTTCTCCGGGTTAAGCCGCAAGTCCACCCGGCGCAGGCTTTCGAAGGTCTCCTCCAGGTCCTGAATTAAAGTTCTCGCCTCCCGAGACTTCACCACAATGTCGTCGACGTAGGCTGATTTCTACTACGCAACCTTCTTCTTGTAGACGTTGTTGGGCCTCCAAGTGCAGAGGTTTGTAAGACAGTAGCAAATTTCCCTCAAGTGGATGACGTAAGGTTTATCAATCCATGGGAGGCGTAGGATGAAGATGGTCTCTCTCAAACAACCCTGCAACCAAATAACAAAAAGTCCCTTGTGTCCCCAACACACCCAATACAATGGTAAATTGTATAGGTGCAGTAGTTCGGCGAAGAGATGGTGATACAAGTGCAATATGGATGGTAGATATAGGTTTTTGTAATCTGAAAATATAAAAACAGCAAGGTAACGAGTGATAAAAGTGAGCGTAAACGGTATTGCAATGATAGGAAACAAGGCCTAGGGTTCATACTTTCACTAGTGCAAGTTCTCTCAACAATAATAACATAGATAGAACATATGACAATCCCTCAACATGCAACAAAGAGTCACTCCAAAGACACTAATGGCGGAGAACAAGCGTAGAGATTATGGTAGATGCGAAACCACCTCAAAGTTATTCTTTCAGATCAATCTATAAAAGGGTTCGTACTAGAATAACACCTTAAGACACAAATCAACCAAAACCCTAATGTCACCTAGATACTCCATTGTCACCTCAAGTATCCGTGGGCATGATTATACGATATGCGTCACACAATCTCAGATTCATCCAACCAACATAAAAGTACTTCAAAGAGTGCCCCAAAGTTTCTACCGGAGAGTCAAGAACGTGTGCCAACCCCTATGCATAGGTTCCCAATGTCACGAAACCCGCAAGTTGATCACCAAGACATACATCAAGTGTTCTCATAAAAGACTCAATCCGTTAAGATAACTTCAAAGGGGAAACTCAATTCATCACAAGAGAGTAGAGGGGGAGAAACATCATAAGATCCAACTACAATAGCAAAGCTCGGGATACATCAAGACCGTGTCATAGATGGAACACGAGAGAGAACACGAGAGAGAGAGATCAAACACATAGCTACTGGTACATACCCTCAGCCCCGAGGGTGAACTACTCCCTCCTCGTCATGGAGAGCGTCGGGATGATGAAGATGGCCACCGGAGATGGATCCCCCCTTCGGCAGGGTACCGGAAAGGAGTCCCGATTGGTTTTTCGTGGCTCTGGAGGCTTGCGGCGGCAGAACTCCCGATCTATCTTCTGTTTTGGAAGTTTTAAGGTACGACAGTGTATATGGGTGAAAGGAGAACGTCGGTGGAGCTACGGGGGCCCCACGAGGCAGGGGGCGCGCCCAGGGGGGTGGGCGCGCCCCCCACCCTTGTGAGCACCTCCCGTATCTTCTGACGTGGGATCCAAGTCCATTAGGTGGGTTTCCTTCCAAAAATAACTTCTCCAGTTGATTTCGTCCCGTTTTGACTCCGTCTGATATTCCTTTTCCTCGAAACACTGAAATAGGCATAAAACAGCAAATCTGAGCTGGGCCTCCAGTTAATAGGTTAGTCCCAAAAATAATATAAAAGTGGATAATAAAGCCCAATATTGCCTAAAATAGTAGACAAATTAGCATGGAGCAATCAAAAATTATAGATACGTTGGAGACGTATCAAGCATCCCCAAGCTTAATTCACCTTTCGTCCTCGAGTAGGTAAATGATAAAAAAGATAATTTTTGATGTGGAATGCTAGTTGGCATAATTTCAATGTAACTCTTCTTACTTGTGATATGAATATTCAGATCTGAAAGATTTAAGACAAAAGTTCATATTGACACAGAAATAATAATACTTCAAGCATACTAATCAAAGCAATCATGTCTTCTCAAAATAACATGGCAAAAGAAAGTTCATCCCTACAAAATCATATAGTTAGTCTATGCTTCATTTTCGTCACACAAAGATGTTCCCAACTTCTATACCCCCGATGACAAGCCAAGCAATTGTTTCATACTTAAATAATCTCAAACTTTTTCAACCTTCACGCAATACATGAGTGTGAGCCAGGGATATAGCACTATGGGTGGAATAGAATATGATGATGGGGATTGTGTGGAGAAGACAAAAAAAGAAGAAAGTCTCACATCAACGAGGCCAATCAATGAGCTATGGAGATGCCCATCGATTGATGTTAATGGGAGGAGTAGGGATTGCCATGCAACGGATGCACTAGAGCTATGAATGCTCAACAAAAGAAAACTAGTGGGTGTGCATCCAACTTGCTTGCTCATGAAGACCTAGGGCATTTTGAGGAAGCCCATCGTAGGAATATACAAGCCAAGTTCTATAATGAAAAATTCCCACTAGTATAAAAAGACAACTTATGAGACTCACTATATGAAAAACATGGTGCTACTTTGAAGCACAATACATGAGACTCACTACATGAAGAACAAGGTGCTACTTTGAAGCACAGGTGTGGAAAAAGAGGATAGTAACATTGCCCTTTTTTTGGGCCTTATTTTTTTTCTTTTTGGCCTTTCTCTTTTTTTTTGGGCAATGCTCTAATAATGATGATCATCACACTTCTATTGATTACAACATAAGGATTACAACTCGAAACTAGAACAAGATATGGCTCTGTATGAATGCCTCCGTGATGTACGGGATGGTGCAATGAATCAAGAGTGACATGTATGAATAATAATGCATGGTGGCTTTGCCACAAATACGATGTCAACTACATGATCATGCAATGGCAATATGACAAAAGTAAAGTATGTCATGATGATGAGCGGAACGGTGGAAAGTTGCATGGCAATATATCTCGGAATGGCTATGGAAATGCCATAATAGGCAGGTATGGTGGCTGTTTTGAGGAAGATATAAGGAGGTTTATGTGTGATAGAGCGTATCGTATCACGGGGTTTGGATGCACCGGCGAAGTTTGCACCAACTCTCAAGGTGACAAAGGGCAATGCACGCATCAAGAGGCTAGCAAAGGCGGAAGGTAAAAGTGCGTATAATCCATGGACTCAACATTAGTCAAAAGAACTCATATACTTATTGCAAAAATTTAGAATTCATCAAAAATCAAGTACTACGCGCATGCTCCTAGGGGGATAGATTGGTAGGAAAAGACCATCGCTCGTCCCCGACCGCCACTCATAAGGATGCACAAACCAGGCACACTTCATGTTTAAAATTTGTTACATAACTTTAACCATACGTGCATGCTACGGGACTTAAAAACTTCAACACAAGCATTCTTTAAATTCATAATCACCCAACTAGCATGACTTTAATATCACTACCTCCATATCTCAAAACAATTATCAAGTATCAAACTTTTCTTAGTATTCAACACACTCATAAGAAAGTTTCACATATCTTGAATACTTAGCATATTATGATTATTTAAGCAAATTACCATGCTATTTAAGACTCTCAAAATAATATAAGTGAATCATGAGAGTTCATATATTTCTTCAAAATAAAACTACCACCGTGCTCTAAAAGATATAAGTGAAGTACTAGAGCAAAAACAAACTACTCCGAAAGATATAAGTGAAGATCAATGAGTAGTCGAATAATTATGCAACTATGTGAAGACTCTCCCATTTAAGAATTTCAGATCTTGATACTTTATTCAAACTGCAAGCAAAGCTAAAGAAAAATAAAACGACGCTCCAAGCAAAACACATATCATGTGGTGAATAAAAATATAGCTCCAATTAAAGTTACCGATGAACGAAGACGAAAGAGGGGATGCCTTCCGGGGCATCCCCAAGCTTAGACGCTTGGTTATCCTTGAATATTACCTTGGGGTGCCTTGGGCATCCCCAAGCTTAGGCTCTTGTCACTCCTTATTCCATAGTCCATCGAATCTTTACCCAAAACTTGAAAATTTCACAACACAAAACTTAACAGAAAACTCGTAAGCTCCGTTAGCGAAAGAAAACAAAACACCACTTCAAGGTACTGTAATGAACTCATTATTTATTTGTATTGGTGTTAAACCTACTGTATTCCAACTTCTCTATGGATTATAAACTATTTTACTAGCCATAGATTCATCAAAATAAGCAAACAACACAATGAAAACAGAATCTGTCAAAAACAGAACAGTCTGTAGTAATCTGTAACTAACGCAAACTTATGGAACTCCAAAAATTCTACCAAAATTAGACGACCTGTACAATTTGTTTATTGATAATCAGCAATTAGAATCAATATTTTATCACGTTCTGGTGATTTTTAACAATTCGGGCACTGAGCACAAAGATTCTGGAAATTACAGCAAGATCAAATAACTATCACCCAAGAAGATCTAATAGGTTTAACTTGGCACAAACACTAACTAAAAAATAAAACCACATCTAAACAGAGGCTATATGGATTATTTATTCCTAAACAGAACCAAAAAGTAAGAAACTAAAATAAAATTGGGTTGCCTCCCAACAAGCGCTATCGTTTAATGCCCCTAGCTAGGCATGATGATTTCAATGATGCTCACATAAAAGATAAGAATTGAAACATAAAAGAGCATCATGAAGAATATGACTAGCACATTTAAGTCTAACCCACTTCCTATGCATAGGGATTTTGTGAGCAAACAACTTATGGGAACAATAATCAACTAGCATAGGAAAGCAAAACAAGCATAACTTCAAAACTTTAAGCACATAGAGAGGAAACTTGATATTATTGCAATTCCTACAAGCATATATTCCTCCCTCATAATAATTTTCAGTAGTCATGAATGAATTCAACAATATAACCAGCACCTAAAGCATTCTTTTCATGATCTACAAGCATAGAATTTTTATTACTCTCCACAAGCAAATTTCTTCTCATTCGGAATAGTGGGAGTATCATAAGAGACTTGAACACTAAAAATTGTTTCCACATTAAAAGAGTAATGTTCAGCGAAAGGGTACTCATAATCATGACAAGTTTTATAAATATAATCATCACTACTCTTTATAGAATAAGTTTCATCACAATAATCATCATAAGTAGCAACTTTGTTCTTATCATAATCGAATGAAACCTCTTCCAAGATAGTGGAATCATTACTAAGTAAAGTCATGACCTCTCCAAATCCACTTTCATAAATATTATAAGATTAAACATCCTCCAATATTGTGGGATCACTACTTACTAAAGTTGACACTCTTCCAAACCCACTTTCATAAATATAATCATCATAGGTAGAAGGCATGCTATCATCATAACTACTTTGCATATCAAAACTTGAGAGGCTAAAAATATCATCATTATTAAACATAGCATCCCCAAGCTTGGGACAAACATTAATTGCAGCAAATATATTCTCAAATATGTCATCCTCATCAAACATTGCTTCCCCAAGCTTGGGCCTTTTCATATCATAAGCATAATCACTCTCATCATTAATAGTATGGATAGCACCAATAGTATAGCAATTATTATATTCTTCCAAGCAAGTGCCAAAAATATTTTCAAGATCATAAGAAGTATCATTATCTTCCCAATCATAATCATCACAACAAGCAATAGGCATAACGAGATCATCGTCAAGTGTATCATCTTCATTTTCATGAGGCACAACAATAATAGGAGCAACTTTATTTGGGAGAGATAACTTTTTACCTCTCTTCCTTTTTCTTTTTTTCTTCTTTACCTCATGTGTGGGTTCAATTCTCTTTTTGGAGCTCCTTATTAATGAGATTGGTTGGATACAAGACTCCTCCTCGTTACCTGATTCATCATAAGAAATAATAGGAGGATATTGGGAAGTCTCTTCCCTTTCGTTAGCATTCTGTTCATCTTCTATTTGTTTTCTTTTCTTTATGTAATTGGCAATATAAGGATTTTAAATGCAATTCACCGCACAATACATATAAATCTTCTCTAGATCAAAATCAAGAAATCTATCAAGATTAAATTTTGGAATACCCTCAGTTATACGTTTCATTTCTTCATAACCCAAAAGAAGGCTAAGTTCTTTATGATGCTCAAGGGTAATCAAATTATCACAATATTTGGACACGACTTGATCATGAAACAAATAGCATTGGAGCTTTAAATGACCATGATCATTGCAAAGTTCACAAGGGGCATGAAAAATATTGAATCTTTCAGCACATTCATCTAGCTCTTCTTGCAACAATTTGGTTTCTAAGTACTTATGCCTCTTGCAATAAATATCTTCTCTATTTGGTGTGTTCATGCAAACATGCACTCCACAAAAAGTTGACATGCTCATAAGAGATATTTTCATCATAACTAGTGCAATCATCATTAGCATCATGGATATTCAAAGAATTCGTACTAACAATATTGCAATCATGCTCATCATTCAAAGATTTAGTGCCAAACAATTTAATGCATTCTTCTTCTAACACTTTGGCACAATTTTCCTTTCCATCATACTCACGAAAGATATTAAAAAGGTGACGCGTATGAGCTAAACTCAATTCCATTTTTTTGTATAGTGATAAAACAAGAAACAAAAAGATTCAATTGCAAGATCTAAATATATACCTTCACTTACCTAGCCTCCCCGGCAATGGCGCCAGAAAAGAGCTTGATGTCTACTACGCAACCTTCTTCTTTTAGACGTTGTTGGGCCTCCAAGTGCAGAGGTTTGTAAGACAGTAGCAAATTTCCCTCAAGTGGATAACCTAAGGTTTATCAATCCGTGAGAGGCGTAGGATGAAGATGGTCTCTCTCAAACAACCATGCAACCAAATAACAAAAAGTCTCTTGTGTCCCCAACACACCCAATACAATGGTAAATTGTATAGGTGCACTAGTTAATGAAGAGATGGTGATACAAGTGCAATATGGATGGTAGATATAGGTTTTTGTAATCTGAAAATATAAAAACAGCAAGGTAACGAGTGATAAAAGTGAGCGTAAACGGTATTGCAATGATAGGAAACAAGGCCTAGGGTTCATACTTTCACTAGTGCAAGTTCTCTCAACAATAATAACATAGATAGAACATATGACAATCCCTCAACATGCAACAAAGAGTCACTCCAAAGACACTAATAGCGGAGAACAAACGTAGAGATTATGGTAGGTGCGAAACCACCTCAAAGTTATTCTTTCGGATCAATCTATAAAAGAGTTCGTACTAGAATAACACCTTAAGACACAAATCAACCAAAACCCTAATGTCACCTAGATACTCCATTGTCACCTCAAGTATCCATGGGCATGATTATATGATATGCATCACACAATCTCAGATTCATCCAACCAACATAAAAGTACTTCAAAGAGTGCCCCAAAGTTTCTACCAGAGAGTTAAGAACGTGTGCCAACCCCTATGCATAGGTTCCCAATGTCACGAAACCCGCAAATTGATCACCAAGACATACATCAAGTGTTCTCATAAAAGACTCAATCCGATAAGATAACTTCAAAGAGGAAACTCAATTCATCACAAGAGAGTAGAGGGGGAGAAACATCATAAGATCCAACTACAATATCAAAGCTCGGGATACATCAAGATCGTGCCATAGATGGAACACGAGAGAGAACACGAGAGAGAGAGAGAGATCAAACACATAGCTACTGGTACATACCCTCAGCCCCGAGGGTGAACTACTCCCTCCTCGTCACGGAGAGTGTCGGGATGATGAAGATGGCCACCGGAGATGGATCCCCCCTCCGGCAGGGTACCGGAAAGGGGTCCCGATTGGTTTTTCGTGGCTCTGGAGGCTTGCGGCGGCGGAACTCCCGATCTATCTTCTGTTTTGGAAGTTTTAGGGTACAACGGTATATATGGGTGAAAGGAGAACGTCGGTGGAGCTACGGGGGCCCCACGAGGCAGGGGGGCATGCCCGGGGGGGTGGGCGCGCCCCCACCCTCGTGAGCACCTCCCGTATCTTCTGACGTGGGATCCAAGTCCATCAGGTGGGTTTCCTTCCAAAAATAACTTCTCCAGTTGATTTCGTTCCGTTTTGACTCCGTCTGATATGCATTTTCCTCGAAACACTGAAATAGGCATAAAACAACAAATCTGGGCTGGGCCTCCGGTTAATAGGTTAGTCCCAAAAATAATATAAAAGTGGATAATAAAGCCCAATATTGCCTAAAATAGTAGACAAAGTAGCATGGAGCAATCAAAAATTACAGATACGTTGGAGACGTATCATAGGCTTCAGCGTTCCTCCCAAGCTGCTGACCCAGGGCGATGCGCATCATTCGTTGGAAGGTCGCGCCCGCGTTGCACAGCCCGAATGGCATGCAAGTGTAGCAGTATACCCCGCACGGGGTCAGGAAGGATGTCTTCTCGACATCTTCTACCGCCATCTTGATCTGGTGGTAGCCTGAGAATGCATCCAGGAAGCAAAGCAGGTTGCACTCGGCAGTGGAGTCGACGATTTGGTCGATGCGTGGAAGCGGGAACGGATCTTGGGGGAAGTCCTTGTTGAGGTTGGTGAAGTCGACACACATGCGCTCATTTCCTCCTTTCTTGGGCACCACGACGGGATTGGCCAACCATTCAGGGTACCGGACCTCGCGAATGACACCTGCTGCCTACAGCTTGCGGGTTTCTTGGACAATGAAGGACTGCTTCTCCGTGGACTGCCGCCGCGCCCTCTGTTTCACAGGGCGTACATTAGGGCACACCTTCAAGTGATGCTCCATCACTCCTCTTGGGACCCCTACCAGCTGATCGGGTTCCCAGGCGAATACTTCCTTGTTTATGCACAAGAACTTCACCAGTGCCTCCTCTTGATCGGGGTCGAGGTTGGCGCCTATGGTGAAGGTGGCCCCCGAGGACCCGTCTTCCTCGACCGACACCTGCTTGGTTTCTACTCGGTCTTGGGTGAACAACTGCTTCTTCTTGGTTGGTGCGGCAGCCTTGGCTCCGGAGGTGCCCGCGTCGGCTGGTTGCGCCGCCGCGGCGGTCTTGAGGGCAAGCTTGAGTGCCGCCAGAGCCTCCTTGGTATCTCCCACTATGGTGAGGACGTCCTTGCTTCCACGCATCTTCATGAGGTTGTAGGCCGGATGGGTCGCCACCATGAACTGAGCTAGAGCCGGGTACCCGAGAATAGCGTTGTACGGGAGGCCGATGCGGGCGATGTCGAACTCGATCAGCACAGTGGGGTAGTTGTCGCGGGTGCTGAAGGTCACGGGAAGATGGATCTGCCCCAGGGGGCTGGAGGAGCCGCCTCCGACGCTGGAGAAGGGCTTGCTGGGGCGGAGCCGCTCGAGTGGTACGTGAAGGAGGCTGAAGGCCTCCACCGAGAGCACGTTGAGGCCGGCGCCGCCGTCGATGAGGGTCTTGGTGACGGCTATGTGGCAGATGGTGGGCGTGCAAAGCATTGGGAGCACGCCAGAGCTGACAGTGGTGACTGGGTGATCTTCCAAGTCAAAGGTCAGGTCGGCCTTGGGCGCCACCCAACCCGGGGAAGGCCCCTGTCGCGTGGAAGCGGCGCTGATCTGGCGAAAGAACGGCTTGGCGTGGCGGTCCATGGGCGGCGCTTGCGAGCCACCGAGGAGGGCCCCATGGGCTGAAGTGGGAAGGGAACCAGCCCCTGGTGGGCTGGTGCGCCCCCCATGGGCCTTCCCCTGCGCCTAGGGTTGGAAACCCTGGGGGTGGGGGGCGCCCCACTTGACTTGGGGGGCAAGTCCCCCCTTGGCCGCCGCCCCCCTTGAGATTGGATCTCTAGGGGGCCGGTGCCCCCCCCCTTGGCCCCTATATAAAGAGGGGGAAGGGAGGGCTGCGCACCCAAGCCCCTGGCGCCTCCCTCTCCCCTCGTAACACCTCTCCCTCTCGCTGAGCTTGACGAAGCCCTGCCGAGATCCCCGCTACTTCCACCACCACGCCGTCGTGCTGCTGGATCTCCATTAACCTCTCCTCTCTCCTTGCTGGATCAAGAAAGAGGAGACGTCTTCCCTAACCGTACATGTGTTGAACGCAGAGGTGCCGTCCGTTCGGCACTAGGATCATCGGTGATTTGGATCACGACGAATACGACTCCATCAACCCCGTTCTCTTGAACGCTTCCGATCGCGATCTACAAGGGTATGTAGATGCACTCCTCCCTCTCGTTGCTAGATGAATCAATAGATTGATCATGGTGATGCGTAGAAAATTTTAAATTTCTGCAACGTTCCCCAACATCGCCTTGCCTTGATCTCCCCGCCCCTCGCGAGCCAGCCTGATGAGGCCGCTCCCGAGGAGGTCTTGTGTCGTCCGATTCGCGAGGCTTGGCCCCTCGCGAGGGTCTTGAGTGTTTGTTGGTGAAGACGGGCCGTACTGGGCCGCTGGTGGAGCCACGCCAGGCCGTAGGAAGGCAAATCTGGGGACCCTCATTCCCAGAACGCCGAGACCCTTCACGTGCGCCCTAACGCAACGGTCCAAGCCGCCACAAAGGTTGCTAGCGTCGACCGTTGCCATATGTGACTTGGGCGAGATGTGTAGGGCCATGCTGATGCAATTGCCAAGGCACTCGAAGTTAGATAGACAAGCAAGCAAGCAGGTAGATTGATTGATCTTCCAGCCGTACTTGCACGTATTCTCTGCTAGACGAATCGATTAATCTACATGTGTGCTTGATTGAATTAGCTTGCGCGTACGTGTTTACTTGTTGGATGATTTGACCTAGCACTATAAAGCCAACAACCCATCATCTTTGGCTCGTGGTAGCATGAGACTAGATGAAGCCTAAAATGGCCACCAGTATAGAGTCGTGCCGACGTTATACTGGCACCGGCCTCATTGGCAGCGACCACGACGACATCGCATAATGTATGTATGTCTTATACAGTATGAAGTTGGCTAGGCGGCGTGGTGAGACTGCTGGATCATGGCGGCTGGCGAGGCATGGGATTCGTCGGGGCTTGTCGGCCTCTAGGCACCATGAGGGTGCCGGCGGCGACGCGTGCCTGGCGTGGTGAGACTGCTGGACGTGGTGGTCATCTTCTTCCCGAGATGGCCGGCCAGAGGCTTGGTGATCGGATCTCAAGATCCATCATCTTGTCCCGGCTGCGAGTAGGGGAGACATGGTTGCCGGTGAAAAGCGAGCCGACGGCACGCGATGGCGGCGTTCTCGCGTTACCTTGATGAAGGCATTGTCGTGTAACTATTGTCGACCCACTCGTGCTGCTTCGGGGGAAACCCTAGGATCTGGCGTTCCAGATCGGACGATGGCGGCAGTGCGGTGTCGTTTCTCTCTTGGTAGCATCGTTATGGAGCAGCTTTGGATGTCAGAGGCAGGAGGTGGAGCGGCTTCGTCTTGCACGGAGCTTCGGTGGTGATGTCAAGTCATGCCTGACCGACAGGTGCTACGCTTTGTCATGTCTGGTCGGCAAGTGCTACGCACGACAGATCTTCCAAGGACTTCAAGCCGTGTCAGCTGGTGATACCTGGCAGCATGGCGCTTAGGTGTATCGATGGCGACATGGCGTGCTTTCATTGTTCTTGTGAGGAGGAGGTGTCGTTTGGCGCCGTGGTGGCGTCGACGATAGCTAAACCGAGCAAGGTTGATGCATCAGTACAGTTCTGAAGATGGAGCCGTGGCAGTTGGCGGCGGCGGCATGTGAGTGCACGCCGGACCGGTGAGACCCATGCCCGGCAGGCGTCCTGTATGGGTTCTCAGCTCTTAGATGTTAGGTTTGGCTGCGATGTCTGTTTGGTATTAGGCCCAGGCTATCTGCGCCCCTTCATCAGCTGGATAGAGGTGCTTACACGGCGGCTTAGTCTTACTGTTGTATTACTTTTGTAAGGTCTTATGAGAATAATTAATAAAGTGGCTGTATGCATCGCCCAGATGCAGAGGCCGGGGGTCATCCTTTTTTTCTAAAAAAATGAAGTTGGCTAGGGGCCTCACCACAATCTTCACCTACATCTCATAGGTACTGGGCATGAGGAAGTTGCAGTAGGCCTGGAGGATGCTTGGGTCGTTATCACGAGAGCCCTGTACATTGTAGGGGACGGAGGACGCACCAATGACGAGATGCAGTTGCACAACACTATGTCACCTCAGGGCAAGCATCACGCCGCGGCATCAATAGTAAAATCTGGATATTGCCCCTTCTCTTTCATTGCGCCTTATCTCCTCCTCACTCTACCTGTGCAGCAGGAAGGAATGAGGCAGTGTCAACAAGGGACGTCGGCGGAGCTAGCCATGGCGCACGAAACGCACGTTCATCGTACGTGGCATGTAGGGCGCGGCCACAGAGAAGGTTGTGTGGCAGCATGGGTGCTCGCGCGAAGGCACTACGTACAGCGGCGATAACTAGGTCGCGTAACAGCGGGCCAGCCAAGGCATGCAAGGTTTTTTTTTTTTGCATGGCCAAGGCATGCAAGGTTGGTATCCTGCATAAGTGGGTTCTTGGATTTGTAGCGGTTAATGATTACTATGGTGTCATAAATCAAATAAATATTTAGTATAATTGTATATAAAAGTTAAACGAATAGACATTCATTGATAATGCCCGTGCATATGTATGGTGTCCTAAATCAAATAGATATTTAGTATTGTGTCCACTTATGTCGACCATACGTATGACTGAACAGGGCGCCGGCCGCTAGACTGATATATCTTGCATAGATCGTCCACTTATGTCGTGCATCAAGCAGTTTCGTCAATGAAACTTGTAGGCGTCAGCCTATCTTTACTGCCCTTGGATTCTTGGTCATCATCGGCTGATTTGCGAGCTAGTGTCGAGGACTGGAGGCTGCTAGCTTCAATAGCAGTTTTTGTTTGACCGACCTCCATAGGAGCTAAGGCACATGCCCCGTGAACCCAAAACAGATGGTTCGGTTTTTAATGGTGAAATTAGCTCACGAGGGTAAGTCCTAAACCTCACCTGTTGTGTGTATTTTTCTGAATTTATTTTAAGCTTTTTCTGCGATATTCATTCAGTGGGAAAAGACGTTCTCGTTAACTACGAGGCATCAGTGATGACTTCATCAATCTTAAGATGGTGTATCGGCTTAGTATCTCGGAGGTGATTGTAGGGATAGTGCATGTCGGTGTGTGTGCGTGTGTTTTTAGAGGTGTGTGTATGTGTGTATGTGAGCAGCTGCAATTGTACCATGTTAAAAACCCACTAGCATCCCTGCCGAGCGGGGAATTTTAACTTTCAAGACATATTCAATTCAAATGCCAAAATCACTGTTCCAGATATCTTCCGATATTCCGATAAATCAGCCGATTTATCGCTTATCATTGTCCGGGCGATAAGATAAATCGACCGATAAAACATCCGATATGGCGATAAATCAGCCGATATGCTGATAAACTGGACGATTTACGCCTTATCATGGGTCGGCCGATAAGTTCCCGATAAGTGATATCCTCAACATTGTGCCAAATTGACATTAAGACAATATAGGTAAGTACTCCCTTCGTCCCAAATTACTTGTCGCAGAAATGATACACATCATTTCTGCGACAAGTAATTCGGGACAGAGGGAGTAATTCACAACATATATATAGCCCGTTTAATTATTTACTAGAAACCAGATCAACCGTTTATATTCTTTATTACTAGAAACCAGATCAACTTAGCATACAATATAATCGTGCTGTATATTCCTCCTCCCAACCTGGGCCAGCCCAATCCTTCCTGTTGTATGTTCCTTCTTCCAACCTGGGTCAATATTTTCAGCTTGGATCCAGCGGCGAAAGCCAGGCTTTTTGGCCATGACGTCCAACTCAGCCTCCGTTAACCAGGTGGCGAAGCCGTGATATACGAGATGGAAAGTGGCGACCATGCGTGGTGTACCCGAGTCAGTTAGGTTGCTAGGGAGGAAAGATTCGTACCAACTGTTGCGTGCACCATCGTCCATGATACCAGCTTGCGTGGGTCGCTCAATGTGCACAATGTACTTCTTATACGATGAAGATGCATGTCGCACGGACAATGGAGCGGAAAAGACGGTACTGGAGCATAGCAAGACTGCAGCCACTACAAAGTAGAATGCCTTTGCCATTTCTTCAATACCAGTCCGATGTTGCAGAATCTGTCATACAACCTTGAACAAAATCTAATCAAGTAAGATCATAATATAGAAGAGAGCTGAGCAGGAATAATTGAAAACAAAATATAACTAAGCACAGCAACTTAGTAAAAACATGTTTGCATTAATGACTACCACAAAATCAATTCAAGTTAACTGTACCTCAACCTGGGTATAAAAGTAGATAGAAACGGCTACAGAAATAAAAGCGTCACAACTAAAATATTACGCATGCAACAATTTGCTGGTTATGCAGCACAGTTGGCATATTAAACTTCTTTTGTTAAGACTGAACACTACTTGGGCAAGGCATCTCATCTGCCAACTGATGGCAATTAAATAACCTAGAACACACTGTCAAATCCGCTGGTGCAAACCGTAATTGAAACACACACACACCAAAAGAAAAAATCACAAAACAAATCCACTTGTCCACTAGAGCAACAAATTTCTGATTCATCGGTAAACAAATTCAGACTAGTCAGATCATTCAAAATCATGATTAAGGAGACACAATTAAGATTTACTGGGCATATACGATGATACAAATTAGGACAAATACATATTTACAAATAGTTTTTCTCGGTGATAAATTATCAGATTGTTGCATGAGGTAGTTAAACCCACAAAAGGGAATATGCCATAAACATAATTTGACAGAAGTATGTTCTGGAGTACAAGTACAGATCATCACACGGTTGTATGAACTAGTGAAATATATATAAATCGGCAATCCAGTCATATGAACATGACAGAAGCAAGGAATGGCCATATAACTTGTTCAGAGGAGATAGAACACATTTCATTGAGAAAGACATGAATTAGGTGAGTCCTGTTGACAGTTACCACAACAACAAATGGGAAATACTATGCAGCAACAACAACAGGAACAAGAACAACAAGCAAGCAAACAACAACAACAAAGCCTTTTGTCCCAGGCAAGTTGGGGTAGGTAAGATACGAAAACCAACAGAAACATATGGAGACCAAAGAGAAAGTGAGAGAAAAAAGTATTTTCTAATCCCTCTTTACCGCCTCCTCCCATGTCAGGCTGCTTTCCTTGACTTTGAGTTGGATCTCATTCTTCTTCCAACCTTAGCTGCCCTCTACCCCTCCTAGTATTTTCCCTACCCTTTAGAATCCCTCTTTACTTGCTATCCAGACAAAGCCTACTATCCATTCTCCTAGTGAGGACAAACTCAATCTGGCTAGAATGTTGGGCACTACTAAAGGTCACTAAGTGAGATTGCCTCTTCTCAAAGAAGGTGCTAGCAACCAACAGGTCGTAGGCTACAGCAAAGTGTAGGATGTCCTTACCTCCTGGTTTCTGTCGCCATACCCAAAGCCCACCATGTACCCCCTCACACCCTATGTTAGTTGTACTCACATGGCAAATACTATGCATTCAAAATAATTAATGTCAGCTAAGCACTGGCTCACTGCAATTACCTCCACAAAATTCATATTGAAAACGACAGTACTATTACCATTATAACTAAATCTCTCTGAGAACACTAGCAATTCACCTACCTCGGCAAGAAAACCAACAAAAAAATCTATCAAATCAATTAAACACTTACCCTTCGAAGGCCAACAACCCCATTTTCAATCTAAGCTAAGAAAATTTACACTGACTTCTCCATTTACTGACTCACCAAAGAAGGGAGAGAAGCCGTGCAGGAGCCCACCGGCTGAGGGAGAGGGGCTAGTCAGCTACGTCGCTGGCAGACGAAGACCCTGAGTGCCCTGTGAGGGTGCGTTTGTGTCCGAGTGGCCGCCAGCTGAGCCCGACGGAGGAGAGGGGTGTGAGATCCAGGAGGAGGCAAGGGGCAGGGTGGTCTTTCCCCTGGCCGCCTCCGTGCTCGCCCTAACGTTGAGATTTGGCTGGTCGGCGTGGCTACTAGGCAGGACATGAAGACGGCTAACTTTGAGAGTAGTATTTAAGCAGTTAAGATTCAACTACTTTGGGCATGAACTGTGGGTACACCTATCGAGGACTTACATCAAAACAGTGTGATATCAAAACGGCAGTGCATAAACAAACAGATAATAAGTACTCCCTCCGTCCCAAAATAAGTGCCGTGGTTTTAGTTTGAAAATGCCGTAGAGGAGTGATGGAGGATAGTCATAGTTGAAGAACCAAATGACATCAAAACGGCAGTGCATTAATCCGTCTGCCCGTTTGTTAGAGTGGCGTTTCAGTATTGAAACAAACGCGCGTAACTGCCTGAACTATGCTGCATCCATAGAACTGGACTCTCTAGTGTCTTTGCTGCAGGACTTCATGCTGACAGACGAACAGGACTCATGCTTCCTCAATGGGGGGGTGCTATGCTTTCTCTACAAAAATGGCCTATGCTATAATGACATGGGAGGCAGAAGACGATACCAATGCAAAGCTAATTTGGCACACAAAAGCTCCCAACAAAATCAAAGTGTTCACCAGGTTACTATTCAAAGGGCGGCTGAATATAATGGCTAACCTCACTCACAAGACAATCATGCCAAATCAGGATTGCCCACGTTGCATTATTCAATGCGAAGACACTGAGCATCTTTTCATCTCATGCCCTTGTGCGGACAGGGTTTGGCAGCGACTAGGCATTTTGCCCTCCTCGGCCGACACCTCACATCTATGGGATGCAATGACCCCAGCTGGGTTAGAGCCGACATTTTGGCCTTTTGTGTTGCTCGCAGTTCTGTGGCGTATTTGGGATGCTAAAAATGCAAGACCTTCGAGAACCAAGACTTGCACTCCATCACTACCCTTAGGCTCATCATCTCGGACATAGATTTATGATCACATCGATTACGAAAGAAATGTGATAAGGAGTTAAGGACGCCGTCTCCTCGTGGCGGATGCACCTCTCCTCGCACATTTGTGTGCCTATGTAATCTGTCAGTTTGTACTTGCGGCTATGCTTTGAGCAATATATTTTGGTGGGGGAGCTCCCCACCCCGCGCGTTGATTAAAAAAACATAATTTCAGGAACATATTATTTGATAAATAACAGTGCATATTAAATTATAAAAGCGGTAAATTTCCAATTGTTTTATTGACCATGTACTGGATAAAAGCATAGAAAGCACAAATCCGAAAGGCGGGGGATGATGTAATTGATCCTAATACAAGTGTACAACTCAAAGAGGCAGAACACCTGGCCTCTTTGATTAAAACATACACAAAATTTGAGTAGTGATGAACAGATCAGAGCAGCTGTGTAAATTACTGAACTGATATTATCATAACATCATGAGTAGATTAATATCTGTAGTATTTGAGATGGTCGACAAACATTTATTCAATTTGGGTCTCAACTCTCAACAACTTGAATTGATTTAACATGATCTGAGGATACCAACACAGCACATTCCTGAATCCTTACAGTACCTTCAAAACTATACCTAGTGCTAGTGGCAACAAAAGATGGGGAAGGGAAAGGGAAAGGGAAAGGGAAAGGGAATGAACTCACTGTCGCGGGGCTCGCGGGGGTGCGCGGGCTCTTCGCGGGCAGACAGCAGTTCGTCGCGGGCGCCGGCAGCCAGCAAGCGGCAGTCCTCCCCCCTGCGTCGCCGCGTGAGTGCAGGAGGCGGCGCGTCCGGCGTGGGAGGGGCGTCAGGGACTTGGGGGAGAATTTTGATATAGGCTGGTTCCGTTGGGCCGTGCAAGTTTCGTTGGGCTGGGCCGTTTCGTTCAGCTGGATATCTGGTACTCCCACCACTAGGTCTCCCGGTGCTCCAAACTCAGTAGCACATTTTTAAATGTTCAAAAAATTCTAAAAAAAATCTAGCACATTGACACAACATCAATGTATGTTGTCAAAAAAATTCAAATCAAAATTCAAAACCTTGCTCGAGATACAAAAATGACAAAATTGACATCATTGTGATAATGGGCCAAATCTAAAGCCCAACTTATGTTGTGTACTACTCCCTCTGTTCCAAAATTCTTGTTTTAAATTTGTCTAGATACGGATGTACCTAATACTAAAACTTGACTTGCTACATCCGTATTTAGGCAAATCTAAGACAAGATTTTAGGACGGAGGGAGTATTTACTATCGAATTTATCATTTATGTTTCTCAAGCTATGTTTCGAATTTGATTCCAAATTTTATGAAAACATACATTGATGTTGTGTCAATGTGCTTGATTTTTTTTGGAATTTTTTAAACATTTAAAAATGTGTTACCGAGTTTGGAGCACCGGGAGCATACTAGGGGTTGGGAGTACTGGATATTCTCCTGTATCCGATTCCATTTTATCTCCATCTTTTTAAAAACGATGATGCTCAATGGATGTGTATTCAGGCCATATCGGTGGTGGGAAAATATCATATGAAACCAACATTTGGTGGAAATCCATGACAAACACACGGAAACAATGTTTTGAAGTTAAAAACAAACTAAAAAAATCAAGATGTTAAGATGGTGATGTTCTATTGCCATGCAAAATTCCAAACTCAAACACATTATGGGCTGTGAACTATGAAAAACACAAAACCATCATTGAATAGTGTCAAATAGTAATGTCACTATTCATGTTGAATTTGGATTTTTTTTCATAGTTTGCATCCATAATGTGTTTCAACTTAAAGTTTTGCATGGCAGTAGAACATCACCTTCTTTCTCTACTACTTAAAAAGAACATAAGGTTCCCATTTCACCTTTCTTCCCACCACCCCTTCGTCCAACCTTCCATGTAGTATATGATAATCAATCACCTTAATTTAAATACCTTCTGAACCAATTACACTTTAATTTACTTACCAAACTTCTAATCAAAATATAAGGTAATTCACGGTCAAAGTTTGATGAACATTTATTTACACAATCACATTATTATTTGACAGGTAAATCACAAGCTAACGTACTAGAATATTTATATCCCGTTGCAACGCAGGGCATTGGTCTAGTTAACATCCAGTATTGTTTTCAATTTTTTTTGAAACTTTCAGACATGGTTTCCACAAAGTTTTCTTTGAATATTAGTCTCCATGTGATATTCTTCCCCAAAAAGATATGCAAAATACATATGGATGTGAAAGTGTCAGATCCACTAACAAAGTCTATATACCACAATCAAAGCATGAACAAACACCGGAATGTCATTGGTGTTAGGGACTTATGTAACTAGATTATTGACTCTAGTGCAAGTGAAAGACTCTTCGAAATATGCCCTAGAGGCGGTAATAAAGGTATCATTATATTTCGTAATTAAATTTATATTTTTGTGCAATAATTGTATTAGTTTTGAATACGAGATCCAGAGGAAAAACTCAATTACATGTGTGGAAACATAAACACCAATATGGTCCCTAGTCATGCCTCTAAGACCAGCTCATGTATTGATGATGATTTTGTTTTCCTGATCATGACAACTATTATAGTAACAAGGATGCTATCAATAATGAGAACACATTCTTATTGGAATGGTGTTGGATAGACCCAACTTATGAATTAAGGAGAGATAGTATCGTTATTATGTTGTTGGTATATTTATATAAAAAGTGTTAATGTTTACTTAGTTCTTTGGACCATGAGAATATCGTATGCCAACATACCAGATGGTTACTTTGGGGTTACCGAATGCCACACCGTAACTGGATGTGAATAAAAGTAAGTTACTGGTATACCGAAAACATATTTCTCGCTATCGATAGTTCGAGACTATGGTTTGCTCCTTTGACGATGGAGAGATACTCTCCGAGCCTACTCGATGTTACGGTATGATTATTGTTTGGCCAGATAAATATGATGAAGATCATGTTGCGAAACGTAGTAGAAAACAAAAAAAATCGCCCTATGATCAACCAGGAACACTATGAAGATGCAATAACAGTTTGGATCAGATTGTTACCGACTCCGAGTTGCGCTGAAAGAAGACGAATCGGTGTAGATCGTACTTGAAGTCTCTTGAGCCATTCATGAATGATCCCTCGAATAGAAGACCGAAAGCATGGCCTCTCAACAGTTTGCAATCGTAAGGTTGATACGTCCATTTTGCATCATGCTTTTATATTGATATTTATTGCATTATGGGCTGTTATTACACATTGTAGCACAATACTTATGCCTTTTCTCTCTTATTTTACAAGGTTTACATGAAGAGGGAGAATGCCGGCAGCTGGAATTCTGGGCTGGAAAAGGAGCAAATATTAGGGACCTATTATGCACAACTCCAAAAAGTCCTAAAACTTCACGGAGAATTGTTTTGGAATATATATAAAATATTGGGCAAAGAAATCACCCAGGGGGGCCACCAGGCAACCACAAGGGTGGGGGCACACCCTACCCCCCTGGGAGCGCCCCCTGCCTTGCCGCCAGCCTGGCAGGCCCCCAGTGCCCATCTTTTGCTATATGAAGGGTTTTTACCTGGAAAAAAAATCAGAAGGAAGCAGCGTCGTCGTCTCGAGGCGGAACTTGGGCAGAACCCATCTAGGGCTCCCTCGGAGATGTTCTGCCGGGGAAACATCCCTCCCGGAGGGGGAAATCATCGCCATCGTCATCACCAACGATCCTCTAATCGAGAGGGGGCAATCTCCATCAACATCTTCACCAGCACCATCTCCTCTCAAACCCTAGTTCATCTCTTCTATCCGATCTTTGTCTCAAAACCTCAGATTGGTACCTGTGGGTTGCTAGTAGGGTTGATTAGTTGATGCTAGTTGGTTTATTCGGTGGAAGATCATATGTTCAGATCCTTAATGATAATTCATACTCCTCTGATTATGAATATGAATATGCTTTGTGAGTAGTTACGTTTGTTCCTGAGGACATGGGAGAAGTCTTGTTATAAGTAATCATGTGAATTTGGTATTCGTTCGATATTTTGATGAGATGTATGTTGTCTTTCCTCTAGTGGTGTTATGTGAACGTCGACTACATGACACTTCACCATTATTTGGGCCTAGGGGAAGGCATTGGGAAGTAATAAGTAGATGATGGGTTGCTAGAGTGACAGAAGCTTAAACCCTAGTTTATGCATTGCTTCATAAGGTGCTGATTTCGATCCATATGTTTCATGCTATGGTTAGATTTATCTTAATTCTTATTTCATAGTTGCGGATGCTTGCGCGAGGGGTTAATCATCAGTGGGAGGCTTGTCCAAGGAAGAACATCACCCAAGCACCGGTCCACCCACATATCAAATTATCAAAGTAACGAACGCGAATCATATGAGCATGATGAAAACTAGCTTGATAGTAATTCCCATGTGTCCTCGGGAGCACTTTGCTTTATATAAGAGTTCGTCCAGGCTTGTCCTTGATAACCCACAAGTATAGGGGATCGCAACAGTTTTTCGAGGGTAGAGTATTCAACCCAAATTTATAGATTCGACACAAGGGGAGCCAAAGAATATTTGCAAGTATTAGCAGCTGAGTTGTCAATTCAACCACATCTGGAGATTAATTATCTTCAGCAAAGTGATCAGTAGCAAAGTAGTATGATAGTTTGGATAATAGTAGCAGCAGCAATAGTAACGCTAACAGTGACATCAGTAGTTTTGTAACAAGTGCAACAGTAACGATAACAATAGTAACTTAGCAAGATCAATATAAGATAAATTCGTAGGCATTGGATCGGTAATTTGTTGGATGATATTCATCATGTGACAGTCATAACCTAGGGCGATACGGCACTAGCTATAGTTCATAAATATAATGTAGGCATGTATTCCGTAAATAGTCATACGTGCTTATGGAAAGAACTTACATGACATCTTTTGTCCTACCCTCCCGTGGTAGCGGGGTCCATATTGGAAACTAAGGGATATTAAGGCCTCCTTTTAAAAGAGAACCGGAACAAAGCATTAACACACGGTGAATACATGAACTCCTCAAACTATGATCATCATCGGGAGTGGTCCCGACTATTGTCTCTCCGGGGTTGCCGGATCATAACACATAGTAGGTGACTATAACTTGCAAGATCGGATCTAGAACATGGATATAATGGTAATAACATAAATGGTTCAGATCTGAAATCATGGCACCCGGGCCCAAAGTGACAAGCATTAAGCATGGCAAAGTCATAGCAACATCAATCTCAGAACATAGTGGATACTAGGGATCAAGCCCTAACAAAACTAACTCGATTACATGATGAATCTCATCCAACTCCTCACCGACCAGCGAGCCTACAAAGGAATTACTCACTCCCAGTGGGGAGCATCATGGAATTGGCGATGGAGAAGGGTTGGTGATGACGAAGAACGAAGATCCCCCTCTCCAGATCCCCAAACAGACTCCAGATCCGGCCTCCCGATGAAGAACAGGAGGTGACGTTGGCTCCGTCTCGTGGAATGCGATAATCCTTTCTCCCTGATTTTTTCTAGAAAAATGTGATTTTACAGCGTAGGTTTCAGGATCTGCAGGGCCACCAGGTGGGGATAACCCACCTGGGCACGCCTGGAGGGGGAGGCGCGCCCTGGTGGGTTGTGCCCACCCAAGTGCCCCCCTCCGGTGGTTCTTGGCTCTAGAAATTCTATTTATTGATATAAAAAATCCTCGCAAAGTTTCATTCCATTCCGAGAACCTTTATTTCTGCACAAAAACAACACCATGGTAGTTCTACTGAAAACAACATCAGTCTGGGGTTAGTTTCATTCAAATCCCATTGTTAGAGTGTGGAGCGAAATGAAGCCTCCTCAGGGCGTCTGGTTCTGGGCTGTTGGATTAGGTGTCCAAACAAGTTCGGGCCGTTGGATCGCGAGATGGATCGATCCTGGCTGTCGGATCGAATGAAACACTGCTACAATGAATAGTGTGGTGCCACTGCCTGCAATTCCCGTGCCCCACCAAGGGCATTCTTGTCTTTTCACACATAGACGTATAAATAAAGGGCTGCATCGGGTGAGACCGTGAGAAACCTAGCCGCCTCTCTCTGTCGCTCGCATCTCTCTGCCGCTCGCGCCATCGCTTCCCCGTGAGAACCCTAGCTGCCTCTCACTCCCGCAAACCTCCATTCGCCCCTTCCTTTCTCCTCCGTCTCTGGATCTGGCCGGTCGCCGCCATCTCTTTGGTTGCCACGTCGTTATTCCTCTACGACGCCGCAGGCACCCTGTCTCCTCCCGTCCAGGACCTGCCGCTCGAGGCGCTGTTTCTCCGTCGAGTTTGCGTGTCACATCACCTGGAGGAGAGGAGGCTGCCGCTGCTCTTCCCGGAAGAGCGCGCCGCTGATGGGAGGAAGTCGGGCGGAGCGTGCCGTCGCCAACGGCTGCGACCGGGGAGATGTCGCAGCGGAGGAAGATTTAGGCGCTTGATGTAGCACTCCCCCGTTGCTCCTCCTTCTTCTCCATCGCCAAGAGGGGCGCTGCCTTCTACTGCTGTTCCAGGTTCTTCTCTCTCTCTCTCTCTCTCTCTCAGTTTAGATCCCCTCTTCGACAGCTCGACATTAAGTTCAGTTTGTGTGCAACGGCTCGGAAGGTACAAAAGAGGAGGTTGCCGGTAGATGATGGGAGAGCAAGCGAGGACGGATGAGTGCATCACTACACTGCTGCCCGTTTCTCATCGGTGGCTGTACATGGCACTATTTCCATAGGTATAAGGGTTTCAGTAATTTCAGTTCTTGCAAGTCATCATTTTTGTGACACTAAAAAAAATTATTTGGTTTTCAACAAAAACTTTGTTGGATTTGAAGAAGGTCATTTAAATTCTTCCAAAAACTTCTCTCTCAAAACTTTTTCCCTTGGCAAGGATTTTATTTTTGTATCTTCTTCAACCCTGGTGTTTGGTTAATGAGAACCTTCCTTCTACTTGTTCCCTCCTCAAATATAATTTCTTGGAAATTATTTTTCTTTTAAAAAGAAACCCTATGAGTTTTGGGGCTTCTTTCATTTTGAAACCACCCATGGTTTTACCATGCCTCATGTGGTAAAACCTCCCAAAACCCCTCCTTCCTCTTTGGAGCAATCTAAACCTTCTGTTCCAACAAGTCCAACCCATTTTTGGATTTTATTTCATTTATTTTATTTCCCAAAACAATTCTGTCATTTATTTTAAGCCTAGGTGATTTACAAAGCAAGTACCTAATTCCCTTTGAGTTTTGATCTCAAACCAACTCCTCTGGATAGTCCTTAGCACCCCCAACCTAGATCCGTCAAGATCCGCTCTTCCTCTTTTCAAAATTTTCAAGTTTCAACCTCTGCAAGTTTGGACCAGATTTGTCAAATTTGGTGAAATCCATATTTCCTCTTCCCCAAAAATTCTACCAAAATTCAGGCAGCCCCCAGATGCAATGAGAGGCCACCCCACCAAAGATCAGCTCAAGGAATATTCCCCACATGCCAGAATCATTTCGTCAAACACTTGGCAAGCCTTTGTTCATGTACACTTTCAAAAAGTTCGAGTTTCAGAGATTTGCGATGTCGTTTTTCATCGAGAGTTGTCATCGATCACCGTGCATACTGGCGCGTTCGCCTGACCCTTCTCCTTGACCAGAGCACCGACGCCCTCTCGGACGGACGCAGTGTCGGTGGCGGCAAGCATCGCCAACGCCGGTAGCCTCTGCGGTGGCAGAGCCACCGTGGCGGCCAACGGAGCGGCCCGGCTCGCTCGCCGTTCTGCGCCGCCTAACGCCCCTAGCCCTCGCGTGGCCTCATGCATGCCAGGCGCACCCCAGCACCGTCGCCGTGGCGGCAAGCACATGGCGCACCCTCACGCCACCGACGGGCCTGCCGCCTGTTCCGTCAGCCACCCAGAGAGCCTAATCCAAACTTGGTTAGCACCTAAATGGAACCGGTGAACCTCCACGTTGACGCCCAACTCCCTAAAACCCCGACCAAGCACTGCGCCGCCGTAACCATCGCCGGAGATCCCCGTTCACGGCCACCGCCTCGAATCGCCTATAAAAAGGGGCCTCGAGCTCGCTCTCGAGCACGCACCAGCACTGCACCCCACCAACACCCCGCCAAGCCACTAGGAGGACCTCGAGGAGGTCTCCTCCCCCAACTCCGGCCGCCCCGACCCGCCTCGACCACCGGCTCGATCCACTCCGGTGAGGCCATCCCCGACGCCCAAACCTCGTCAGTAACCTCCTCGAGCACCCAGTGAGCTGACCCAAGCTTTGATTTGACCTTCGCAGCCCTCCCCGACGAGATCCAACTCCACCCGAGCCGCCGTCCGCCGGAGCAAGGGCCGCCGTCGACGTAGTGCTCGCCGACGACGACGACGACCACCCACCGACGCGGAAGGACACGCTGAACACGTAGGTACCGCCCGATCCCCCTGCCTCGCCGTGGATCGCCGCCGGTGACCACCGCATGACTCTCGAGCGCCGGCTCTGTTCTTCCCCGTTTGAAATTTCAAACCTAACGGGCGGGACCCGCCTGTCAGCCTCTCTTTTCTTTTAAACGAACCGTTTTTCTGAAAACGTATTCGGGAAAATACGCTTTCAGTCTGAAGCGTTTTTCTGGTCTTTTCTGTTCAGCCCCCTGAGAAGTTTATGTTTCATTACAGAAAGGTCCCTAGATTAAAACCCTTATAACTTTTAAACAGAAAAGGATTTTTGATTGATTCTTTTTCTGTCGTATTTAAAATTTTGTCTAGTTTTTTATCAGATTTATTTGAAAAATATTTGGAACACTTCTCTGTGCACTCACGGTATTTATGATAAGTACGTATTTTCTTATACCGTAGATACCGGAGGAGGTGACGGAACCGCGAACTTCACCGAGCTAGGCTCCGACTACTCCGAACCAGGCAAGCATGTTTGAACTTTTGATATGATGAGTGTCTTTGGCATGTTTGCATTAAGTAGTTCATGGCATGTTTATGAGCATCTCGATGAATGTCATATTTCATGCAAAGTTGAGGCAAGTGAGTTTCGATAATCCATAAGTTGTTGGATGTGAGTTGGCATGGCCATGTGATGGCATGAGGATGGGTAAGATGGCAGTGTTGTAGCATGCTAGTCTTATGCCAGACTATTTGACTCCAGTGTCAACATGAATCAGTCCAGTTTCCGTCCATTTTCCCTACCTGTACTACCACATGTTTTCCGCAAGGAATATGGCTTAGTAAGTTGCAAACCGCTTTCCTGGTACACACCAAATAGAAAGGCCGGGATGAGGGTTCCATGGCCCTGGATTAAAGCCCGTCATCCGGTCAGGGGGCATGGTTGTTTCCGGTTGGGACCGAGAGGGGGGCACCCCTTAGAGCGCCACAGATATAAATTTGATCCCATGCTATTCGAGGTTGTGATCTCCCCGTCTCAAAGTTTTTCTTGAACGTTGTCTAGGGTGATTCCTGGCATCATGAGGTGGGATGGGTGTGTACTGGTTAGATGTGTTTTTACCAAAATACCATAAACGGAACTAGTCCTCGTGACTACGGAAATCCGTTGGCTGTGGATAATTAGTACAAACTCTGCAGAGTCAAAATCCTTCGAAAACAATCTTATCCATGTCTGAGTACTATGTTCAACTTATCTTGTCAGCATCAGTCTCAGTGACAAAACTCCGGTAAATTACATGAGTGTTAAGTCCAGTTAAAATGTTTATTCCTATGGACGGACTAAACCGTTTATTATTATGTGTTGAATAATTCCTATGAATATTATATCCCATGAATTTACCAGATACGAATTATAAGCCCTTTCTGCGATGTCGCTCCGACGTCCGGATCGCGGGCACGCTTGTTATTTACCGATATAAGCCCTTTCTGCGATGTCGCTCAGACGTCCGACTGTGGCACGCTTGTTATTTACTTTTGATATAAGCCCTTTCTGCGATGTCACTCAGACGTCCGACTGTGGCACACTTGTTGTTTACTTTTGATATAAGCCCTTTCTGCGATGTCGCTCAGACGTCCGACTGTGGCACGCCTGTTATTTATGTTTAATATAAGCCCTTTCCGTGATGTCGCTCCGACGTCCGACTGTGGCACGCTTGTTATTTACTTTTGATATAAGCCCTTTCTGCGATGTTGCTCCGACGTCCGACTGTGGCACACTTGTTATTTACTTTCGATATAAGCCCTTTCTGCGATGTCGCTCAGACGTCCGACCATGGCATGTATGTCATTTATTTTCAATATAAGCCCTTTATGTGGTGTCGCTTAGACGCCTCGATCATGACATGATTATTTATTTTGTTTACCCTTCGAGGCGTCGCTCCAGACACCCGATCGGCTCTTAGTTATTTTGTTGAAATTTCGGGAAGACTACCTCCCAACTTCCTTTTTACTTATCATGTTGTGCAAGTAATTATTTGACTATGCATTGCTAATTGCTCATGACGCATTCATGCATGCATTTGTTATATCTTACGTCTGAACTGTCTTGTGAGTACTTTCAAAGTACTCACCTGGCTTGTTGATTTGGCCAGATGTTGACGAAGGCGATCTCATGGATGAAGAATTTGATAGCGAGTCCGACGCCTAGAGGAGTCCCAGTCAGTCTCGTACGACCCTGGATTGGTCACTGTATTATATCCACTTCTTCTACCCAAATAAATTCATCGATCCTCACCTCGACGCTCGATGAGCTGCCAGTTTAGAAGTCATATTATCCACTCCACTGTGTTATTCCACTACCACTTTATTCTCGAGTCAGTAGTATGCCACCCCACACCATTGTGTCATATCCGCCATTATGTATAATTATTGGCGTGCTTGTAATAAAATGTTGAGCACCCTCAGCTCGACCCTGTAATATGTTTTAATGCTACTGGCTTTCTGTATCAAGATTTTGTCTACCAGTAAGGAGGATTTTCCTCATACTGGACTCAAAAGATCGGTTCTCATAATCTTTTTATTGGAAAACCGGTCGTGACAATTTTGTTGAAGAGAAAATTGATGCATCACATTACTGATGAAGTGGGTTTACTGAAACTTTTCACTTTCAGGGTAGGAGATTGATATGATCTGCCAATGTTTTAAGAGAAGTTCAGTTCATATCAAAGAAAATATAGGCATACAACACCTACATTGACATTGGGAGCACGGGGTACTGCTAGCACCTCTACATACAGGTTCCAGGTTCGTCCCTTTCTCTATATATATGGTTGCCCGGGAAGGCAGATTTTTGTTAACTGATCTACTAGGTGTTGTCAAATGCTCCAGAATTTTATTAACTTATCTAGGTGTTGTCAAATGCTCCAGATATTACATAGACCATTGTAAGGGTGTTGTTCGGATGATTTTGTTGGAGTAGAAGTAGCATGGAGAAGATGTTTAAGGTAAATCAAAACTTGAAATGCTAAAGAATTACGAGAGGATATAAAATTGGCATGTTGCCTGTCATTTGTTTTTCAGGTTCCCTTGCCGATTTTATCTTGAGATGCATTCCTAGATATTTAGGTAAGATATTGTCCAGTGCTTTTTGCCTTACCATACTAGGCAAAATCATGAGTATTTGTAGTTATGTACGATCTATTCTTTTAGTCACACAAATTTAGGTATGTGTGTACTGAAATAGTTGTGGTGGTCTCGAAGAATTTCCATGCAGTTATGTCATAGGTATTCATCATTAGTCACACAAATTTAGGTCTGTGTGCGCGCGTGCGCGTGTGGCAAGTAATCTGATGTCTTCCTCAATCTGCGAGCGATCTAATTTACTGAGCTTTGTTAACTGAGAAATAGTTTGTGTTCTTCTAGCTAATTTTGAATAGCTATTTGAGTGGCTCTTAGTATGTCAATCACGGGTCTCCTCAGATTTAATTTACCGATCATCTTTTTAAGGCAGATCATTTGAGGTTTACTGCTTTGATATACCAGCAAATGACCATACACCATTTGAAGGTATAGATAGATGAATAGTTCGTATATTATTGTTGGCATTTCTATGCCCTCGCAAGTATTTGACTGTCTTTCCTTGCTATAGAAATACCTTGGATGAACATATCTTAAACAACGAGACAAATGTGTCTTGCATTCAAACCATGAAAAGGCTATTTTTAAAAGTTGTTTTCTTTGGCTCGTGAAGACATACTAATTCCTATATGAAGTGGAGAGTTATTAGACTCTAAGATCGGGTCTTATTCCATGCTTGTTTTTGGTTTAGCTTTGCATTTGAGAAAGAGAAAAACTCTCAAGAGTTTGGTAGTTGAAGTGATTACATTTTTGGTAATGAACCAAGTACTACCTTGAGGGAGAAGGCTTTCTTGGAGCTTCAAATGTCTTTCTTTGGCGAGGGATTTTCACTTGACGGGTGGTATCAGAAGGCGTTCTCTGCCTTCGTCTTTCCTTAGTTTTCTCTCACTATTTTTGTTACACAACCTTATGGTGATTTTATGGATATATCACTTGCTCGACTCAGATCAATTTATTGTTTATTGGACAAGGGTAATGGAATCTGCTTGGACTATTTTATGGCTCAGTAACTATGTCAAACAAAAATAGGACTGGCAGAGGAACAAGGTAGATCCATATGTCCCTCTTAAAATCAAGTAGGGTATTGAAACCCTCTGACGATTCGTAGATCTAAACCAACCATTCTGAAATTCCTTAGTTGTAGAGGTTGCATCATTAACAGGAGCCATTATCGTGAAATTATGCAGAAAGAGAGAGAGAGAGAGGCTTTGAAGTGATTGTTCATGATGTGAGGTTGATATACATGCAAGGCCCTATACGCTGGCCAGGTGAACAACTACTGAATCCATGCCATTTCATTAATACATTGATACAATTATATTAAACCTTGGCAATATTCCTTCAAATAATGATGCACTAAAATGTATGGGAGATGCATCTGTCTATTGCAGGTGAACTGGAGCTTCCACTTTTATCAATGCTGCTTGTGTAAAATATAGACATAGCTTTTGAGGCAATTCTGCTTTGTCATGGAGATGAAAAGTAATTATTTTGGTGTGGTGAATCAATAGTTTTGTTGGGTGAGATATATCCCTCTCTTTGTTTTCTATTTGTTAGGTTTCATTTGATTGAGGTTTATAAGATAAGATCGCAAGTTGTAGAAAGGATGTATATATGTGTACTTCTCTGTATAGGTCTTGCCCTGTGAAATTATGGAGTAGTGTTTGTACTTTTTTTCTTATATCATGGCGTCGCCCGTGAGTGTTCCCAATAGTGTGGACTAATTATGCAGCAATAGTGTGAATCGATCTACACTTGCAGCATGACTGTTTTTTCGCCCCGGACCTTTTTATTTATGTGACAGAACTTTCTTTAGCAATACACCAATTCAGAATATTCATATATTATTTTCTTAGTCATTTTCAATTTTCATCTGTTGGCGACGAACTTACTTTAGCAGCATGGTACTAACAAACTTACTTACGCTATCAAACAGTGTACATCTAAAGAGAATTCAATTAGCTGGCTTGTTTGGAATCAGTGGTCTAGGTAGGTTGCAAGGAAGAGGGCTTTTGTATCATTCTTCTTTTGGTTTTTTGGATCGGTGGTCTAGGTAGATTCCAAAGACGAGGATTTTTGGTGCTGGCTTATTTGGAATTAGTGGTCTAGCTAGGTTCCATGAAGGAGGGATATTTGTTTGTATGTTGGATATAAAAGTACCAAGTATCAACTTGATCTACATCTTCTCCTTTGCTTTTACATGGCTCACACGGTCATGGTATGCAGCTTCAGAAGAGATTGCAGATCATTAGCTTGCAAGGATAATTGGTTAGTGACTCTTTATCTTTGAGGTTCACTAGGATCACATTGCAGGTATAACCTTCGTATATTTTTCAAAAACATGCATCTTTATGTTTTGTATAAATATATGATTGCTGTTTTGTGAGTGTGCTACTGCGCATTGCTTATATATTGGTAGATCTTCTATGATTTAAAGTGAAGATGAGTATCTTCCTTGCATCTCAGCGTTTCACCCTTTCCGCTTTAGCCTAATATACTGAGGAAATGCTCTTATCTTGCTATATGTTGTCTTGACTATTTTTCTTAAAAGAACAAGATGATTTCTTTGACCGTCCGTTAATTAAATATTATTTACTCACACTTGATAAATATATATAACATTTTGAGTAAGAATTGAATCTGAACGTGTGTTCTTGTCCAAAAAAGAGAGCATGAAATAATATATTTTACCCATGAATCCTCTTCGTTTCTAAATAATCATGCAGACTGTTTTTGATGTCCTCATAACTTGTTATTATAAACCATATATGATTAGAAGACAAGAAAGAATGGCAAAGAGTCACAAGATTCTCATGCCAAAGAGATACTCCTCACTCATAGGATTTTGACTGGCGATTCCAGGTTTGGTACTAATTATTATCACTTTCAGGTCCATTTGCAGGTTTGGTTTGATTTTCCTTTATGATGCAGCACCATCATTTGGACTTACAACTCTGAACCAGTATATGAAGAAATTTAAAGTTCTGGATATATATTCCAATGATGCAGTGTAAGATCCATTCTCAGTAGTCCTTTCTACTTTGGTTTTTGATGTGATGCCATTGCTCGGCTCCTCCCTTCTATTGGAAAATGGTGCTCTTCTATATCACTCTTCTATCTTAAAAAATTCAGTTATTTTGTTTTTATGTTTCTTTGGTTATACCATTCTTAGATATGTAAGCATACCAATAGCTTGGCATTTACCTCCTGGTAATGCCAAAAACTTAATAATATTCTATTTGAATAATTTTGTCGTAGTGTCATGTAGTATTATTCTTGTGAGAATTTCAGTTGCCAGAACTCTCTGTTTCTGATCGTTTTCAACCATGTTTGACCACTTTGCAAATTATTTTGTTCCTGCTGCTACAACATGAGAAGAGATAAATGAAACTGCCCCGGGTTCATATCTAATATTTTTGGACATCCTTTTTGGTTTGATGAAATAGTGTTATGATAGTGTTATTAGTGCTATTTGTCATTATGAGAGGGTCAAGGAATTGCCTTATTACGTCGTTAGCATGAGAACCTTTTTTAGCAAAACAATTGATGCTTACACTTCTCTGTGAAATAATTGGTGATATAAAGATATTATTAATTTTCTTAGATGACACAACATTAGTGTAGACATGCCTAGAATCTATATCTATCCATTTCATCGACAGTAAGAAAGCAACAGAAGGATATGCAACTGATTTCTTCCTTTAAGCTCGTCTGTACCGCGAGTTATTGTACATGCACCCCCATTTTATGCTGAAGAAAAAAAATATGTGAATGGTTTTGTAGGAGTTCGGAGTACCATGAGCATTTCTAAAGATTCGCACCACATCCACTGCTAGAGCGGGTATTCACCTCAATGCAGGGCACATATGGTAGGTAACAATATTCTCCTCTTTAATTAGCCTTTGCTGCTCCATTTTAAATCTCCTCCTGCTTGAAAGTGTTTTGTTCCTTTGTTTATTCTTGCTGCTACATGGCCTGGTTGTGTTTGACCCCTTCGAGGTGCTGACTGGTGTGCCGCCCCGGTCAGAGACAACATGAAGAATAGGAAGTAGAGAGGGAGGTGGGGAGGACTTCTATATACATGATTAGGGGGTCATGGATTTGTGTAGCTAGCTACCATGGCTAATCTTATGTCTGCTGCACATATTTATTTTTATGGTTTGCTTCCTAGTGTTTTGATTTGAGATTTCTTGCCTATTTTTGGTGGTACCTCCATCAAAACTAGGAAGACATTTTTTTAGCAATGGTGTGCTTCTTGCGCCATGCTTGTGGATATACTCCCTCCCTAAACTAATATAAGAGTGTTTAGATCACTACTTTAGTGATCTAAACGCTCTTATATTAGTAGTGATCTAAACGTTCTTATATTAGTAGTGATCTAAATGTTCTTATATTAGTAGTGATCTAAATGTTCTTATATTAGTAGTGATCTAAACGCTCTTATATTAGTAGTGATCTAAACACTCTTATATTAGTTTACAAAGGAAGTACTATTTTGGGTTGCAAAAAATTATTTGTTTCCATTCTAGGTTTAGTCATCTCTTTAAAATTATATCAACAGGTCTTTCGGACAACACTTTGACAAGCAAGATCTTCACACAGAGCTATCCAATACACTGCCCATATGACATAGAAGAACAATATTATCTATTCTCTTAGGCTACTGTTAGGACTTGCTTTTGGTATATCATGTGACATTTTCTATGACATCCTCAAAGTGATGTAATTAACCAAACCATCACTATTATTAGGGCTTAGTCCTCCTATATCTTTCTTTGAATTATGGAATCAATGGTCTATATTTCCTAAGTATGTGGAATATATTTTGTATAACCAGTAGTGGACTGGGTGGGTGCTGCCATCGTGCTTTGCTAATCGTGTTCTACCAAGTTGGATATAACTATCACTGCATTGTAAATAAGTTATTGTGTGATGCGATTCTTTTTTGCTTTTGGTATGATGTTCTAAATGTGCCCACTTTTCCCTTCCATCATGTCAACCTATCAAAGTTGAAACTATCAAGCTGTGTATGTGATCGCACCCGGCAGGGGTGCGGGGTGCGGCAAGCCGCACTTTCCATCTAGTCATGCAAATTAGAGTCCAAAACAAGAGGAAAAGCATTAGGAAAAGTAGAAACGTTGGAGACGTATCAACTCCCCCAAGATTAAACCTTTGCTTGTCCTCAAGCAATTCAGTTGATAAACTGAAAGTGAAAAAGAAAAACTTTTACGAACTCCTTTGCTCTTGTTTGCATAAATAAGCTTAAACAGCACCCACGTTTTCAACCAATATTATAACTAACCATTGAGACGTCCATTTTGCATCATCTTTTCTTACTGTTATTTATAATGTTTTTATCCATAATAATGCTTTTTGGAGTAATTCTAATGCCTTTTCTCTCATAATTTGCAAGGTACACACCAAGAGGGAGAATTCCGGCAACTGGAAATCTGGACCTGGAAAAGCTACGTCAAGCTACCTATTCTGCAAAACTCCAAACAAGCTGAAACTTCACGGAGATTTTTTATGGAATATTTAAGAATTATTGGACCAAATAACTACCAGAGGGGGCCCACCAGGTGGGCACAACATACCCGGGCGTGCCCTGGTGGGTTGTGCCCTCCTCGGCCCACCTCCGGTGCCCATCTTCTGGTATATAGGTCATTTTTACCTAGAAAAAATACGGGGAGGACTTTCGGGACGGAGCACCGCCGTCTCGAGGCGGAACTTGGGCAGGAGCACTTTTTCCCTCCGGCAGAGCGATTCCGCCGGGGGAACTTCCCTCCTGGAGGGGGAAATCATCGTCATCATCATCACCAACATCTCTCCCATCTTGGGGAGGGCAATCTCCATCAACATCTTCAACAACACCATCTCATCTCAAACCCTAGTTCACCTCTTATGTTCAATCTTGTTACCGGAACTATAGATTGGTGCTTGTGGGTGATTAGTAGTGTTGATTACATCTTGTAATTGATTACTATATGGTTTATTTGGTGGAATATTATATGTTCAGATCCATTATGCTATTTGATACCCCTCTGATCTTGAGCATGATTATTATTTGTGAGTAGTTACTTTTGTTCTTGAGGTCACGGGAGAAATCATGCTGCAAGTAATCATGTGAATTTGATATGTGTTCGATATTTTGATAGTATGTATGTTGTTATTCCCTTAGTGGTGTCATGTGAACGTCGAATACATGACACTTCACCATATTTGGGCCTAAGGGAATGCATTGTGGAGTAGCAATTAGATGATGCGTTGTGAGAGTGACAGAATCTTAAACCCTAGTTTATGCATTATTCCGTAAGTTTAATGTTATGGTTAGAATTTATTCTTAATACTTTTCTCGTAGTTGCGGATGCTTGCGGGAGGGTTAATCATAAGTAGGAGGTTTGTTCAAGTAAGAACAACACCTAAGCACCGGTCCACCCACATATCAAATTATCAAAGTAGCGGACACGAATTAAACCAACATGATGAAAGTGACTAGATGAAATTCCCGTGTACCCTCAAGAACACTTTGCTTATCATAAGAGTCCGTTTTGGCCTGTCCTTTGCCTCAAAGGATTGGGCTACCTTGCTGCATATTTGTTACTACTATCGTTTCTTGCTCGTTACAAATTATCTTGCTATCAAACTACTCCGCTACTTACAATTTTAGCACTTGCAGACATTACCTTATTGAAAACTACTTGTCATTTCCTTCTGCTCCTTGTTGGGTTCGACAGTCTTACTTATCAAAAAGAGCTACAATTGATCCCCTATTCTTGTGGGTCATCAAGGCTATTTTCTGGCGCCGTTGCCGGGGAGTGAAGCGCCTTTGGTAAGTGGAATTTGGTAAGGAAACATTTATATAGTGTTCTGAAATTTTTTGTCACTTGTTACTATGGAAAATAATTCTTTGATGGGTTTGTTCGGGGTATCCTCACCTCATCCGGAACCAAAATTAGCTACCCCTCAACCTACTACACCTACTGAAAATATTGATTATGAAATTCCTTCTGGTATGATAGAACAACTGCTGGCTAATCCTTATGCAGGAGATGGAACCGAACATCCTGATATGCACTTGATATATGTAGAACAAATTTGTGTATTGTTTGAACTTGCAGGTTTACCCAGAGATGAAATGATGAAAAGGTTTTCCCTTTATCTTTGAAGGGAAAAGCATTAGCATGGTATAGGCTATGCAATGATATTGGGTCATGGAATTGGAATCATTTGAAATTGGAGTTCCACCAAAAAATTATCCTATGCATCTAGTTCATCGTGATCGGAATTATATATATAATTTTTGGCCTCGTGAAGGAGAAAGTATCGCTATAGCTTGGGGGAGGCTTAAATCAATGTTATATTCATGCCCCAATCATGAGCTCTCAAGAGAAATTATTATCCAGAACTTTAATGCTCGGCTTTCTCGTAATGATCAAACCATGCTTGATACTTCTTGTGCTGGTTCTTTTATGAAGAAGACTATTGAATTCCGGTGGGATCTTTTGGAAAGAATTAAACGCAACTCTAAAGATTGGGAACTCGAAGAAGGTAAAGAGTCAGGTATTAAGCTTAAGTATGATTGTGTTAAATCTTTTATGAATACCGATGCTTTTCAAAAGTCTAGCACTAAATATGGACTTGACTCTGAGATAGTAGCCTCCTTTTGTGAATCATTTGCTACTCATGTTGAACTCCCTAAAGATAAGTAGTTTAAATATCACCCACCTATTAAAGAAGAAATTAAAGAACCAGTACCGGTTAAAGAAGAAACTATAATTTATTGTAGCGACCAGACCTAAAACGATCGATCTCGTGCTCGATGTCATCCTGGATCAAGAATCTTGACACCACAGATTACTCGAAGGATTTATAACAGAGTAGCAATCACACACTTATTACAATCGAATGTCTCAAGAGAGAACTTAATAAAATAAATATGGCTTAAGGCCATCTAATAACGATAACGTGGAAGGCTTGGAAGAATAAGCGAGTCCATCAACTCCAACGGCATCCTTGAGTATAGAACCACGACCTAAGCACCTTACTGTCGTTCGAAAGTCTGCGCAACATGAAATGTTGCAGCCCTAAAACGGTCAAGACATGGAATATCTTTGGCAATGTAACACATAGAGAATAATGGAATGAATAGCCTATACTACATGCATATTTGGCTGGTGGAAAGCTCTATGGTTACAGTTTTTGCATAAAGCCAAATTTCCCCTACTGCAAAGGAATAGATTTAATTAACTATCATGGTGGTTGTGAAACATTGAGAATGGTTGACAACATTCTCAATCCCAATTAAAAGTACTCATTAACAAACCCAACAATATTAATTAGAAGTAACATGATGAGATTCACATGATATCCAGGTACTAGATACTCAAGATGTCCATAACCGGGGACACGACTAACCATGATTAGTTTATACACTCTGCAAGGGTTTGCGCACTTTTCCCCACAAGACTCGATCGCCTCCGTATGATTTCTCGCACTACATGGTGTTTGAGAAACGGATGACCGAGACATAGTCTTTCAGAAGCACTAGCACCTTACTTGTGGGTAGACCGGTACACCTACTTTCCCCTACATCTGCTAGTCTACTCGTAAAAGTTCGCACAACTTAATCAACTATGCCAGAGCCCATAATGGCTTGTGGCTGCACATGGAAGTTTCTTGTTTGAATATTCTCATGATCCCTTTGAGCCTGGGTGGCGGTCCGAAGAAAAACAGGCAAGTCCTGATAGAAACCAGGTGGCTGAATCCACCCAGATGTGTGTTTAAGTTGCCACCTTAAATAAACCATTAAATAACAATCTCACATCTGTCATGGATACACTCGCCCAATCCACGTCTACTAGCATAGCATAGCATGATAAGCAAACGTAGAAGTAACTCCCAAAGGTTTGATAATAAAACAGGTAATAGGTACTACCTCATCTACTTCCCATCCCACAATTTAATTAGATCCTAATCATGCAAGTGTTTGAGGAATAGATCTAATGCATAAAAACCGGGTATGAGAAGAGTATGATCAAAGTGTTACTTGCCTTGCTGATGATCCGCGAAACCTAGAGACTCGAAGTAACAAGCGGCGCACTACAGGTATTCTATCGCAGACAAACAAACAAGCATACAATAAGTACTCATATAATCCACAGGTAAAACTCAAATAGATCTAACCAGATAGTTCAACTTAAGAACTTCGGTTTGCAAAAAGAATCAAATCAAACGAAGCAACGAAAGTCAAACAGCGGAAGAAAACAGCTTCGTTTTACTAATCTGGACCTAGGTCAAATTTTACAGAAGCAAAAACTTGTTTAAGTAGATTATTCGGAAAGAGGGTTTCGAGACGAAACTCCAGGCGCTTGAATCTCGATTTCGATAAACGAGCAAAAGTTATACTAAAGCGAAAATCGGATCCGGAATCGCGATCAGAAAAATCACGGAATAAATCCGAGAAAAAGAAAAAGACGACGAACAGATTCGAACGGAAAAAGAAAAAAATAAAGAAAAATAAATAAATAAAATAAAATAAAATAAAAAAATCGAAGAAAACCGATCGGTTTTTTTAAATAATCCGGCACGGAAATCGAGGCTGACGAACCTCGGCGGCGACTCGGCTGGCACAAGGCATGGGCGGGCTAGGGTTCCCTCATGGCTGAGGTTCTGGGCGGCCGCTATTTATATAAGCGCCGAGCGGAGTCCCGCTGGTTCGCCCGAAGGCGGTGCGCGTTTTTTAATAAAACATTACGCATAGAAAAAAAATCAAAAGAAGTACTAAACGGACTCCAAAAATCCCGAAATAAATTTTCCCCGGCTTCTAAAATCAAGACGGATTTAATGAACATTTATTTGGGGCCTAAATGCAATTCCGAAAAACGCGCATTTTTCCTAAATTCAAATAAAAAGGCGAAAAACTCCAAAATAAAATCTTATTTGATTTTATTATTAAATCTGCATTATTTCGTTATTTTGGGAAAGTCATTTTATTCCCTCTCTCATATTTTTGTAATAGAAATAATTGAAGATAAAATAATTAAAATCAACGATCCTATTTTCAAAATTTGAGAAAACTCAAATATGAAAATAAGGAAAATCCCCAACTCTCCCGTGGGTCCTTGAGTTGTGTAGAATTTTCTAGGATCGAGCAAAATGCAAAAGAAAATGCAATGAAAAATATGATATGCAATGATGCTCTATGTATAACATTCCAAATTAAAATTTGGGATGTTACAAACCTACCTCTTAAGATGAATCTCGCCCTCGAGATTCGGGTTAACTAGAAAATAGGTGAGGGTGATCCTTAAGCAAATCTTCCTCTCGCTCCCGGTGGCTTCATCCTCCGTGTGGTGGCTCCTTTGAACCTTGCAAAACTTAATGACCTTCTGTCATGAGTGACTCTGCTGGCATACTCCAAAATCTTAACTGGTTTCTCCTCATAGGTCAAATCATCATTCAACTGAATTGCCTCCAATGGTACTGTATCTCTCAGTGGTATATCGGCCATCTCTGCGTGACACTTCTTCAACTGTGAAACATGAAACACATCATGAACTCCTGACAATCCTTCGGGTAATTCCAACTTGTACGCAACTTCTCCCATACGTTCCAAAACACGATAAGGTCCAACAAATCGAGGTGCTAACTTTCCCTGAACTCCAAAACGTTTAACTCCTCGAAGTGGCAACTCGAAGATAAACTCTGTCTCCAACTTCGTATTCTGTCTCCTTGCGTTTTGAATCCGCATAACCTTTCTGTCTTGACTGGGCTACCTTGAGCCTATCACGAATCAACTTAACTTTCTGTTCAGACTCCTTAATCAGATCCGTTCCAAACAACTGGCGGTCTCCAACTTCATCCCACAACAACGGGGTCCTGCACCTCCTTCCGTACAAGGCTTCGAAAGGTGCCATCTTGCATCGGTTTGGTAACTGTTGTTATAAGAAAACTCCGCATACGGCAAATTGTCATCCCAACTTGATCCATAATCCAAAGCACAAGCTCTAAGCATATCCTCCAAAATCTGGTTGACTCTCTCGGTTTGTCCATCTGTCTGTGGATGAAAAGCTGTGCTAAACTCCAGCCTGTTTCCCAAAGTTTCGTGCAACTGCTTCCAGAACTTTGAGGTAAACTGGGTTCCTCTATCTGATACGATACTCCTCGGAACTCCATGCAAGCATACAATCCTGGTCATGTATATCTTAGCCAATTTGGCACTGCTATAGGTAGTCTTCTTTGGAATGAAATGAGCTACCTTCGTCAAACGATCGACTACAACCCAAATCGAGTCATAGCCCTAACGAGTCCTGGGCAATCCGTGATGAAATCCATACCTAGTTTATCCCACTTCCATTCGGGTATAGGCAATGGTCGTAACAATCCTCGCCACTTCGATGTTACATCTTCACCTTGACATACATCACAAACCGCTACGATACTCTGCAATATCCTTCTTCATTCCGGTCCACGGAAAGTATTCTTCAAATCCAAGTACATCTTGGTATTTCCTGGGTGAATCGAATATGGTGAATCATGTGCCTCCTGTAGAATCAACTTCCTGATCTCCGGGTCATTGGGCACATAAACACGGTCCTCAAACCATAATGTATCGTGCTCATCCTCACGAAATCCTTTAGCCTTTCCTTCGCTCATTCTCTCCTTTATAGAGGTAATCTCTTTATCAGTCTTCTGAGCTTCCCTGATCTTGTCCATCAAAGTTGGTGAATCTCCAATGCTGCTACATAGCCTCTGAACTATTTCCAAACATAGCTCTCGAAGATCCTCGGCTAAATCCTTTGGTATTTCTCCCGTCATCAATGTATTGACGTGACTCTTACGGCTCAACGCGTCTGCTACAACGTTAGCCTTTCCGGGGTGATAATGCAATCTCATATCATAATCTTTGATGAGCTCCAACAATCTCCTTTGCCTGAGATTCAGCTCCTTCTGCGTGAAAATGTATTTCAAACTCTTGTGATCCGTATACACCTCACAATGATTTCTAATGAGGAAATGTCTCCACGTTTTCAAGCATGTACAACGGCTGCTAACTCCAAATCATGCGTGGCATAGTTTAGCTCATGAGGCTTAAGCTGTCGTGGAGCATACGAAACAACTCTTCCCTCCTGCATAAGCACTGCTCCAAGTCCTCGACGTGAAGCGTCGCAATATACCTCATAATCCTTGGTCTGATCTGGCAGAATTAATACTGGTGAGGTAATCAAACGTTTCTTCAACTCTTGGAAACTAGCTTCACACTCCTCGGTCCAAATGAACTTGGTATCCTTCTTCAATAATTACATCGCATAGGCTTCGCAATCCTTGAGAAATTCTCAATGAATCTCCGGTAGTATCCTGCGAGCCCAAGGAAACTCCGGATCTCTCAAGCTGTCGTTGGCGCTTCCCGATTTATTCTGGTGACAACTTTAGTGGGGTCTCTTGCTATACCTTCTCCGGACATAACATGTCCCGTAAATCCAACTTCCTTCAACCAAAACTCACACTTGCGAACTTGGCATATAACCGATGTTCTCTCGAGCTTCTCGAGTACCAAACGCATAAATGCTCCTTATGTTCCTCTTCATTCTTGAGTAAACCAAAATATCATCAATGAACACCACATTTAACTTATCCAAAAACTCCATAAACACTTTGTTCATCATGTTCATAAAATAGGCAGGTGCATTAGTCAGACCAAATGAAATAACGGTGTACTCATACAACCCGTACCTGGTGGTAAAAGCCGTCTAAGGTATATCCTGCTCTCGAATCTTCAACTGATGGTACCCTGATCGCAAATCGATCTTTGAAAACACCTTAGCTCCTTGCAATTGGTCAAACAAGTCATTGATCATCTAAGAACGGGTACTTGTTCTTAATGGTCACTTCATTCAAACCACGATAATCAACAACCATTCTTAAGGATCCATCCTTCTTCTCCACAAGAAGTACTGGTTATCCCCAAGTCGAAGAACTTGTGCGAATAAAACCTTTATCCAAGAACTCCTTAATCGCTTCTTAATTTCCTCCAAATCTTGGGCTGGCATCCTATATGGTCTCTTAGATATCGCCCAAAGGCTCGGCAATAGTTCAATCAGAAACTCAATGTCTCTATCCGGTGGCATGCCTGGCAACTCTTCCGGAAACACGTCCGGGTAATCCCTTACCACTGGTACTTCCTCCTGCACAACTCCTGATAAGGAATTTACATGTGCTCTCCTCGGCTCATGCCGTGATACATACTTGATTCTCCTCCCTTCTGGGGTGGTGAGCAAAATTGTCTTGCTGGCGCAATCGATGTTTCCTCCATACATCGACAACCAATCCATACCAAGAATTACATCCAAACCTTGGGATTCCAATATAATTAAATCCGTTGGGAAAACATGCCTCCCTATACTTAATGGCACTTGAAAACATCCTTGATCGCCATATACTCCGCTCCCGTGAGCTTACTAACATGGGTGTCTTAAGAGTTTTAGTGGGTAGGCTAAACTTATCCGCAAATCCCTTGATATGAATGAATGCGATGCACCAAGATCGAAAAAGAACAAGCTGCGATAAATGACTTAACCAGAAACTTACCTATTACTGTATCTGGCTGAGCTTCAACCTCCTCCACGGTAACGTGGTTCATTTGTCCTTTGTTAAAAGGATTCGGCTTCTTTCTTGAGCTCCCATTGCCATTTCCATTCTGGCCTTCTGGACATTCGTTTGCATAATGCCCATTCTTGCGGCATTTAAAGCAAGTGATGTGGCTCAGGTCTACCTTGGATGGTGTTGACGGGTTGGTGCGGTTCTGTCCATTGCTTCCTCCATTCCCGTTCCCATTCTTGGTGCCATTATGATTGTGAGAGCTACCTCCTCCATGGGTATGCTGAAACTTGTCCTCCTGGCTTCGGGTAAAGCGAAGTTTCTGCCGAGCTCGAGTTATTCTTCCCTGTCCATACTTCCTCTTGCGATTTTCAATCTGCTGCTTCCCTTCAATCATAAGCGCACGATCTACTAACTCTGGTAGTTATTGAAGGTGGCTACCATCAATCGCATGCTCAGCTCATCATTCGGTCCTTCTAGAAACTTCTCACCTTAGCATGCGTTAAGCCTTCAGAAAGTAACGTCATCCGGGGCATAACGTGCTAACTTACTGAAATCATCTACATATCGCCAACTGTCTGTCCCTCCTTGGCGCAAGTTGCGAAACTCACGCTTCTTCATGGCCATAGCTCCTGCTGAAACATGGGCGACGGAAAGCTTCTTTAAACCGATCCCATGTGGCGGTGTCTCTGAGGTAAGTGGCTGTAAAATTCTCCCACCATGCTGCTGCGGGTCCTTCAAGCCGATGTGCAGCAAACTTCACCCTTTCTCCATCTCAGACATCCTGCGGTGGTCAACTCCCTCACTATCTTACGGAGCCAATCATCTGCAACAATCGGCTCGGTGCTACTGGAAAACACCGGCGGATTCAGCCTTAAGAAATGGGTCAAATGGTCAACAGGTGGTGGTGGTGGTGGGTTGTTGTTGTTGTTGTTGTTGTTGTTGCCTTGGTTCTGTACCAATGTTTGAATCAATGCATTCTGCTGCTGAATCAACTGAGTGACCTCTGGCGGGAAAACAAATCCGGGGTCGCATCTCGGAGGCATCTGAGGGGTTTAAGAAAAGACGAGAATTTAGAATAGAATGGGGTCTAGAGAGAAACACTACCCATATGCACATGAGACAAATCACACAATATCACTCCAATCAATTCAAACAAGGGCATACAACGGTCTATCTATCGTTACAAAGTGTTGAACTAAAACTAAAATAACAGGGGGTAATCTACTCTGTTATGGTGGTCAACTAGAAAAAGCTGCTCCGATGAAGACTCCATGATATCTGCTCCAGCTTCATCTTCGTAATCATCATCACTAGGATCGGAATCGGTGTCGTCGATGATGATGTAGTTCTCTGGACAGGTGCTATCTTCATCTTCTCCTCCAGGTGCTGAATTTCCCATGAGTTCTTCAATCTTCTCCTTAAGATCGCCGTTTTGTCCCACTAGAGCTACAATCTCCTCCATGTAGTCCTTGCGAGTGGCCTTCAGTTCTCCTTCTAGTTCGATAATCTTGGCTTTTGCTGTCTTCAACTCCATCATGTCTCAAGACATCCGGTTCTCTGGCGCCGAATGTGCTTTGGTTTAACTCTGGATGAAAGCTGCAATGGATCGATCCTTCTTAGTGCCAACTATCTCCCATTGTTCATCTCGGCGTCCTCAAATCTGGTAGATAGTATCCTTGAGGTCTTCTTTATAAACTTCTCCAATGCGTCCCATGGTTATGTGGGCTGCCATACTCTTTCCCAAACTCCAGGTTGGTGCATTGAAAACACACTCTATGGGCTCCGTGATTGGCGCAAACGTCCTTCCGGGAACTTGAGCTTGAATCTTCCAGCGCTCTTCTTCGGGTAAAGTGGAATTTTAGGTCCCGGTGAAGCTTGGTAATCCGATGTTAAGGTACCTAGTGACTTCCTTCGTGTGTCGCCCAAAGGGTGTATCCTCATCCCATTTGGGTGAACTTGATCCTCGCTTAGTCATCCTAAAAGAGTAGAAAAGATGAGGAGTCGAATGAGAAGAGAGAGTAGTGATCTAGGGCTTTAGCTTAATGGTGCGTGTCCTAGAGTCGGCAGGTGCTCGATACCATCTCTCAGAGCGACCGGACCTCAAATAGTCGATCTACGTGCTCGTTGTCATCCCCGGATCAAGAATGCCGACACCACACAATTACTCAAGTATTTATAACAGAGTAGCAATCACACACTTATTACAATCGAATGTCTCAAGAGAGAACTTAATAAAATAAATATGGCTTAAGGCCATCTAATAACGATAATAAATGGAAGGCTTGGAAGAATAAGCGAGTCCATCAACTCCAACGGCATCACTGAGTATAGAACCACGACCTAAGCACCTTACTCGTCATCTGAAAAGTCTGCAACATGAAACGTTGCAGCCCGAAAACGGGTCAGCACATGGATTATGCTGGCAATGTAACACATAGAGAATAATGGAATGAATAGCCTATACTACATGCATATTTGGCTGGTGGAAAACTCTATGGTTACAGTTTTTGCATAAAGCCATTTTTTCCCTACTGCAAAGGAATAGATTTAATTAACTATCATGGTGGTTGTGAAACATTGAGAATGGTTGACAGCATTCTCAATCCCAATTAAAAGTACTCATTAACAAACCCAACAATATTAATTAGAAGTAACATGATGAGATTCACATGATATCCAGGTACTAGATACTCAAGATGTCCATAACCGGGGACACGACTAACCATGATTAGTTTATACACTCTGCAGAGGTTTGCGCACTTTTCCCCACAAGACTCGATTGCCTCCGTTTGATTTCTCGTGACTACATGGTGTTTGAGAAACGGATGACCGAGACATAGTCTTCAGAAGCACTAGCACCTTACTTGTGGGTAGACCGGTACACCTACTTTCCCCTACATCTGCTAGTCTACCCGTAAGAGTTCGCACAACTTAATCAACTATGCCAGAGCCCATAATGGCTTGTGGCTGCACACGGAAGTTTCTAGTTTGAATAATCTCATGATCCCTTTGAGCCTGGGTGGTGGTCCGAAGAAAAACAGGCAAGTCCTGATAGAAACCAGGTGCCTCAGTCCACCCAGATGTGTGTTTAAGTTGCCACCTTAAATAAACCATTAAATAACAATCTCACATCTGTCATGGATACACTCACCCAATCCATGTCTACTAGCATAGCATAGCATGATAAGCAAACGTAGAAGTAACTCCCAAAGGTTTGATAATAAAGCAGTAATAGGTACTACCTCATCTACTTCCCATCCCACAATTTAATTAGATCCTAATCATGCAAGTGTTTGAGGAATAGATCTAATGCATAAAAAAGCTGGGTATGAGAAGAGTATGATCAAAGTGTTACTTGCCTTGTCGATGATCCATGAAACCTAGAGACTCAAGTAACAAGCGGCGACTCAAGGGTATTCTATCGCAGACAAACAAACAAGCATACAATAATTACTCATCTAATGCACAGGTAAAACTCAAATAGATCTAACCATATAGTTCAACTTAAGAACTCCGGTTTGCAAAAAGAATCAAATCAAACGAAACAACGAAAGTCAAATAGCGGAAGAAAACATCTTCGTTTTACTAATCTGGACCTAGGTCAAATTTTACAGAAGCAAAAACTTGTTTAAGTAGATTATTCGGAAAGAGGGTTTCGAGACGAAACTCCAGGCGCTTGAATCCCCTGATTCCGGTAAACGAGCAAAAAGTTATACTAAAACGAAAATCGGATATGGAATCGCGATCAGAAAAATCGCGGAATAAATCCGAGAAAAAGAAAAAGACGACGAACAGATTCGAACGGAAAAAGAAAAAAATAAAGAAAAATAAATAAAATAAAATAAAATAAAATAAAAAAACGAAGAAAACTGATTGTTTTTTTAAATAATCCGACACGGAAATCGAGGCGGCGATTTAACCCTAAGGCGGCGTGGGCGACTCGGCCATGGGCGGCGGCGGTCGGGCGGCTAGGGTTCGCTCGAGGCGGGCTCGGGTGGCTGAGGCTCGGGCGGCCGCTATTTATATAGCTCCCGAGCGGAGTCCCGCTGCACGGCCCGAAGGCGGTGCGCGTTTTTTATAAAACATTACGCGTGAGAAAAAATCAAAAGAAGTACTAAACGGACTCCAAAAATCCCGAAATAAAATTTTCCGGCTTCTAAAATCAAGCGGATTTAATGAACATTTATTTGGGGCCTAAATGCAATTTTGAAAAACGCGATTTTCCTAAATTCAAATAAAAAGGCGAAAAACTCCAAAATAAAATCTTATTTGATTTTATTATTAAATCTTCATTATTTCTTTATTTTGGGAAAGTCATTTTATTCCCTCTCTCATATTTTTGTAATAGAAATAATTGAAGATAAAATAATTAAAATCAACGATCCTATTTTCAAAATTTGAGAAAACTCAAATATGAAAATAACGAAAATCCCTAACTCTCCCCGTGGGTCCTTGAGTTGTGTAGAATTTTCTAGGATCGAGCAAAATGCAAAGAAAATGCAATGAAAAATATGATATGCAATGATGCTCTATGTATAACATTCCAAATTGAAAATTTGGGATGTTACATTTATGATGTTGATCCAGTTGTCCCTTCTGCTTATATTGAGAAACCACCTTTTCCTGTTAGGATAAAGGAACATGCTAAAGTTTTAACTGTGCTTAACAAAAGCTATATTAGAACACCTAAACCTGATGAACAAATTAAAGTAGAACCTAGCATTGCTATGGTTTAAAGATCTCTTGGAAGAAGATATGGATGGGCATGTTATTTATTTCTGTGAAGAAGCTGCTAGAATTGCTAAACCTGATAAAAGGGATAAATATAGACCTGTTGTGGGCATGCCTGTCATCTCAGTTAAAATAGGAGATCACTCTTATCATGGTTTATGTGACACGGGTTCTAGTGTGAGTGCTATTCCTTACACTTTGTATCAAGAAATTATGAAAGACATAGCACCTACTGAGATAGAAGAAATAGATGTTACTATTAAACTTGCTAATAGAGACACCATATCACCATTTGGGATTGTTGGAGATGTTGAAGTCTTGTGCGGGAAAATAAAATACCCTATTGATTTTCTTGTTCTTGGTTCCCCACAAGATGACTTTTGTCCCATTATCTTTGGTAGACCTTTCTTGAACACAGTTAATGCTAAGATAGATTGTAATAAACAAACTGTCGGTGTTAGCTTTGGTGATGAGTCTCATGAGTTTAGTTTTTCCAAGTTTAGTAGAAATCTTCATGAAAAAGAATTGCCTAGTAAGGATGAATTAATTGGTCTTGCTTCTATTGTTGTGCCGCCTACTGATCCTTTAGAACAATATTTGCTAGACCATGAAAATGATTTACATACGCATGAAAGAAATGAAATAGATAAAATTTTCTTTGAACAACGTCCTCTACTTAAACACAATTTTCCTATTGAAACTCTGGGAGGTCCTCCTCCACCTAAAGGTGATCCTGTGTTTGAATTAAAACAATTGCCAGACACTTTGAAATATGCTTATCTTGATGAAAAGAAAATATATCATGTTATTATCAGTGCTAACCTTTCAGAACATGAAGAAGAAAGATTATTGAAAGTTCTAAAGAAGCACCGAGCTGCTATTGGATATACTCTTGATGATTTAAAGGGCATTAGTCCCACTCTATGCCAGCATAAAATTAATATAGAACCTGATGCTAAACCCGTTGTTGATCACCAACATCGGTTAAATCCGAAGATGAAAGAGGTGGTAAGAACGGAAATACTAAAACTTCTGGAAGCAGGTATAATCTACCCATAGATGATAGTAGATGGGTAAGTCTTGTTCATTGTGTGCCTAAGAAAGGAGGTACAATTGTTGTTCCTAATGATAAGAATGAACTTATTCCACAAAGAATTGTTATAGGCTATAGAATGATAATTGATTTTAGGAAATTAAATAAAGGAACTAGAAAAGATCATTATCCTTTGCCTTTTATTGATCAAATGCTTGAAAGATTATCTAAGCACACACACTTTTGCTTCCTTGATGGATATTCTGGTTTTTCACAAATACCTGTTTCTCAACCTGATCAAGAAAAGACCAATTGTACTTGTCTTTTTGGAATCTATGCTTATAGAAATATGCCTTTTGGTTTATGTAATGCACCTGCTACCTTTCAAAGATGTATGACTGCTATATTATCTGAATTTTGTGAAAATATTGTTGAGGTTTTCCTGATTATTTAAGCAATCTTGATCAAGTTTTGCAGAGATGTCAACAAACAAATCTTGTCTTGAATTGGGAGAAGTGCCACTTTATGGTTAATGAAGGCATTGTCTTGGGTCATAAAATTTCTTAAAGAGGTATTGAAGTGGACAAAGCCAAGGTCGATACAATTGAGAAAATGCCATGTCTTAAAAATATAAAAGGTATTCGTAGTTTCCTAGGTCATGCTGGTTTCTATAGGAGATTTATTAAAGACTTTTCTAAAATTTCTAGGCCTCTCACTAATCTTTTGCAAAAGGATATTCCTTTTGTTTTTTTATAATGATTGTTTAGAAGCCTTTGAAACACTCAAGAAAGCCTTTATTTCTGCACCTATTGTTCAACCACCTGATTGGAACTTTGCATTTTGAAATTATGTGTGATGCTAGTGATTATGTTGTTGGTGCTGTTCTAGGACAAAGAGTTGATAAGAAATTTAATGTTATTCATTATGCTAGTAAAACTCTAGACAATGCTCAAAGAAATTATGCTACTAATGAAAAAGAATTCTTAGCAGTGGTGTTTGCTTGTGATAAATTTAGACCTTATATTGTTGATTCCAAAGTAACTGTTCACACAGACCATCCTGCTATTAAATATCTTATGGAAAAGAAAGATGCTAAACCTAGACTTATTCGTTGGGTTCTCTTGTTACAAGAATTTAATTTACATATCATTGATAGAGAAGGAGCTGAGAACCCTGTAGCTGATAACTTGTATAGGCTTGATAATGTGCTTGATGACCCACTACCTATTGATGATAGTTTTCCTGGTGAGCAGTTAGCTGCAATAAATGTTTCTAATAGTACTCCTTGGTATGCTGACTATGCTAATTACATTGTTGCTAAATATTTACCACCTAGCTTTACATACCAACAAAATAAAATTCTTCTATGATTTAAGACATTACTTTTGGGATGACCCACATCTTTATAAAGAAGGAGTAGATGGTATTATTAGACGTTTTGTGTACCTAAGCATGAACAGGGACAAATCCTACGGAAATGTCACTCCGAAGCTTATGGAGGGCATCATGCTGGAGATAGAATTGCTCATAAGGTATTGCATTTCGGATTTTATTGGCCTACTCTCTTCAAGGATGCCCGTAAGTACGTCTCATCTTGTGATGAATGTCAAAGAATAGGTAATATCGGTAAGCGTCAAGAAATGCCTATGAATTATTCACTTACTGTTGAACCATTTGATGTTTGGGGATTTGATTACATGGGACCTTTTCCTTCCTCTAATGGGTATACACATATTTTAGTTGCTGTTGATTATGTTACTAAATGGGTAGAAGCTATTCCAACCAGTAGTGCTGATCACAACACCTCTATTAAAATGCTTAAGGAAGTTATTTTACCAAGGTTTGGAGGCGCTAGATATTTAATGACTGATGGTGGTTCACACTTTATTCATGGTGCTTTCCGTAAAATGCTTGCCAAGTATGATGTTAACCATAGAATTGCATCACCCTATCATTCTCAGTCTAGTGGTCAAGTTGAACTTAACAATAGAGAAATAAAATTAATTTTGCAAAAGATCGTCAATAGGTCCAGGAAGAATTGGTCTAAGAAATTAGATGATGCACTCTGGGCCTATAGAACAGCATATAAAAATCCTATGGGTATGCCTCCTTATAAAATGGTTTATTGAAAAGCTTGTCATTTGCCTCTTGAATTAGAACATAAAGCATTTTGGGCAGTTAAAGAGCTCAATTATGATTTCATTCTAGCTGGTGAAAAGAGGTTGTTTGATATAAGCTCATTAGATGAATGGAGAACCCAAGCTTATGAAAATGCAAAATTACTCAAAGAAAAAGTTAAAAGATGGCATGACAAAAGAATCTGAAAGCGTGAGTTTAAAGTCAGAGAATATGTTCTTTTGTACAACTCTCATTTTAGATTCTTTCCAGGAAAGCTCCTCTCAAAATGGGAAGGCCCCTATGTTATCGAGGAGGTTTACCGGTCTGGAGCCATCAAAATAAATAATTCCGAAGGTGCTAACCCAAAGGTTGTCAATGGACAACCTATAAAGCATTATATCTCAGGTACGCCGGCCTATTACTGTTGAAAGTAATATTATCCAAACTTTGACACCGGAAGAATACATAAAAGAGTCCTTTCGGAACACTCCGAAATCATGAAAATAAGGAGGTACGTGATACGGTAAGTAAACTGACTCTGAAAAATCCACACAAATATTTTTTGTCAGTTTTGGAATATTTAAGAATTTTGGAAATAAGGAAACTTCCAGGAAGCGTCCCCTGATGGGCACAAGACACCAGGGTGCGCCAGGCTTGCCTGGCACGCCCAGGTGGGTTGTGCCCACCTGGGACACCTTCCGTACTCCGTTTTTATTCCATATACTTGTCCCCAAACCTGTTAACCACCGTATCGCGGAGAAATCATCTGTTCTCTTTTCCTTGTTGTTTTCTGTCAGATCCCATCTACCATGGCTGCTTCAAGCTCCTCCAAGGACAAGTTCTTCAAGAACGTCATCAACCCATATCTGCGAGAGGTGGTGCAGCACCCTCAGGTCATTGAGATGCATGAGGGGGTGCTTCACCTTCACGATGTGCCCTGTCCCAAGGGGACGGGAACCATGGAGGCTAGGCTCGAAGCTATGGATCAAGATGTCTTACGGTGCAAGGGGATGGTGGAGCGTGAACTCCATGCCAATCACCTCATGATCACGGACCTCTCCCGCGATCTCAAGGTGGATGGCGATCCCATGAAGGACATCATCTTCACCCTCAACGAGCAAATCAACTTTCTCCAAAATCTAGATCTATGATCTTCAAAACCAAGTCTTTGAATACGAGGCGAGGTTTAAATGTATGAGTTTGGCTGCTAGTTGCAGGACCCGTGAGACTCACTCCTCCTCTTATGATGGTGGACCACTGCCATGGAAACCGAGGACAAGATCTCTTCTTCATCACCACCACCATCTTCTTCACCACCAAAGGAAACTGAGTATCGGGTATGGGCACTCCCCTTGGCTTCCGCCAAGCTTGGGGGAGGTGCCCCGGTATCGTATCATCCCACTATCTTTTTTCTTTTACTTATCTTAGTTCGATCTTTTGCTTTAGAATAAAGTTTAGTTCGATCCTTTCTTCTTTAAGAGTTTGCTTAGTGATCTATCCTTGTAATCGTGTACAATTATATAATAAAGTTTAGTTTGAGTTTTTTCTTTCTTTACTTTCATGTTGCAAATAAAGAAAAAAATAAGAAAGAAAAAGAGAAAGGAAATAAATCAATAAGATCATATACTAATCCTATGGTAGGTGATGGCACCACATAAGGAAAAGTATAAGTAGGAAATTTTATTAGAGATTGACAAAAGCATTAGTCAATGATGCAACTCATGAAAGAATTAATAAGGGAAGAGAAGATTCACATATAAATATACTATCCTAGAAAACATTTGTGATTGTGAGCCCTCATCAAAATATTATATGCCAAAATTGTTGACGTTGGACAAGGAAGACAACTTAATGGTTTATGTTTGTTTATATTCACACAGAAGTCATATTGTCATAGATCCTTCCTTTAACATTTGATGCTTGCCCCTATCTTTGCTAGCAAAAAATTCCGCGCTAAGTAGAGATACTACTTGTGCATCCAAAAACCCTTAAACCCAAATCTTACTTTCAAGTGTCCACCATACCTACCTAGGGATTGAGCAAGATCCCTCAAGTAAGTTGTCATCGGTGGAAAAAGGCAATAAAAATTGCTTCTAAATGTGTGAGATCATTTAGTGTGAGAGAAAATTGAGCGTTGTACAAACTTGGATGGCAAAGAATAAAAGCGACAAACTGCATAATAAAGGTTGTCGTCTTAAGGGGCAATTCAATGTGACGTTCTTTTGCACTAAGGGATTGAGCATACAAACAAATAAGCGCATGGCAACCTCTGCTTCCCTCTGCGAAGAGCCTATCCTTTACTTTTATGTATTTACTTTTATGCAAAGAGTCATAGTTTTCCTTCTATTCCTTTTTATTTTTCTCCTTTGGCAAGCATCATGTGGTGAGGAAAGATCTAGGCACATATGTCCAGTTGAATATAGATAGCATGAGTTATTATTGTTGACATCACCCTTGAGGTGAGTATGTTGGGAGGTGAAACTATAAGCCCCTATCTTTCTATGTGTCCGGTTGAAAGGTTTTGCTCATGTGTACGCGGTGAGCGTTAACAATCATAGAAGACTATATGATGGTTGAGTATGTGGACTTTCCTAAAGGCTCCGACACATGACCCTTCCTGAAAAGATGATGAATTGCAGTTGCAAAGTTGACTGAGAACATAGTTTGTTGGTTTCTAATAGAGTTTTTGCTTTATATTTCGATTGTATATGATGGAAGTTCTATGATAAAAGTCTTACGTTTAAATTTCTTGCTGTTATAATAATCAACATGATGCTTCTATGTTCGTATTTTGTCTTTATCGACACCTCTCTCTCAAAGCATGTGGACATGTTTTTCGATTTTGGTTTTTGCTTGAGGACAAGCGAGGTCTAAGCTTGGGGGAGTTGATTGATACGTCTCCGTCGTATCTATAATTTTTTATTGTTCCATGCCAACATTATGCAACTTTCATATACTTTTTGGCAACTTTTTATACTGCTTTTTGGGACTAACATATTGATCCAAAGGCTCAGTGCCGCCTCGCTTTGTTGCATGTTTTTGGTTTCGCAGAATATCCATATCAAACGGAATCCAAACGGGATAAAAACGAATGGAGCTTATTTTTGGAATATTTGGAAAATCTGGGAGAAAGATCAACGCGAAACGGTGCCAGAGGTGGCCATGAGGCAGGGGAGCGCGCCTGCCCCCCTGGGCGCGCCCCTGACCCTCGTGGGGCACCCGTAAGGCGGTTGATGCCCTTCTTCGTCCGCAAGAAAGCTAATTTTTGGTAAAAAAATCACGGCGAAGGTTTCAGTCCAATCGGAGTTACAGATCTCCATATATATACGAAACGGTGAAAGGGCATCAGGGAGGAACGTAGAAACAGAGAGAGACAGAGAGACATATCCAATCTCGGAGGGGCTCTCGCCTCTCCCATGCCATGGAGACCATGGACCATAGGGGAAACCCTTCTCCCATCTAGCGAGAAGGTCAAGGAAGAAGAAGAAGGAGGGGGGCTCTCTCCCCCTCGCTTCCAGTGGCGCCGGAACGCCCCCAGGGGCCATCATCATCACCGCGATCTTCACCAACACCACTGCCATCTTCACCAACATCTCCATCACCTTCCCCCCTCTATCTACAGCGGTCCACTCTCCCGCAACCCGTTGTACCCTCTACTTGAACATGGTGCTTTATGCTTCATATTATTATCCAATGATGTGTTGCCATCCTATGATGTCTCGAGTAGATTTTCATTGTCCTATCGGTGGTTGATGAATTGCTATGATTGATTTAATTTGCTTGTGGTTATGTTGCTGTCCTTTGGTGCCCATCATATGAGCGCGCGCGTGGATCACACCATGGGGTTAGTTGTATGTTTATAGGACTATGTATTGGAGGGCAAGAGTGATAGAAGCTTCAACCTAGCATAGAAATTGATGCATACGGGATTGAAGGGGGACCAGTATATCTTAATGCTATGGTTGGGTTTTACCTTAATGAACGTTAGTAGTTGCGGATGCTTGCTAATAGTTCCAATCATAAGTGCATAGAATTCCAAGTAAGGGATGACATGCTAGCAATGGCCTCTCCCACATGAAACTTGCTATCGGTCTAGTAAAGTAGTCAATTGCTTAGGGACAATTCCGAAACTCCTACCACCACTTTTCCACACTCGCTATATTTACTTTATTGTGTCTTTACCTAAACAGCCCCTACTTTTTATTTACGCTCTCTTTATATTCTTGCAAACCTATCCAGAAACACCTACAAAGTGCTTCTAGTTTCATACTTGTTTCCGGTAAAGCGAACGCTAAGCGTGTGTAGAATTGTATCGGTGGTCGATAGAACTTGAGGGAATATTTTTTCTACCTTTAGCTCCTCGTTGGGTTTGACACTCTTACTTATCGAAAGAGGCTACAATTGATCCCCTATACTTGTGGGTTATCAAGACCTTTTTCTGGCGCCGTTTCCGGGGAGCAATAGCGTGGGGTGAATATTCTCGTGTGTGCTTGTTTGCTTTATCACTAAGTAATTTTTATTTTCTGTTCTTAGTTGTTCTCTATCTTCAATTATGGATATGGAACATGAAATACCAAAAAAATTAGGTGTACTTGCTGCTCATGGAGAGGGGAACCTCCTAAAACCCTCGATGCTCAATATGTGAAAAATATTATGTACCACTTTGATAACCCTGAGAAAACCTCATTCAATTTGGTAATGGGAGTAATGTTGGATCAACGTGAATACTTTAGGGATTATCGCTTAACTCAAAAAGGGAAACTGTCGGTGTACTAGAGTAGGGGTACCCTAGTATCCCGTACTCGTGCACGGACAGTTGCAGCACCCCGCGGCAGGGTTTGCCTCGTCACCGCCAAGATCCTCCGTGGCTTCTTTGGAGCCATTCAAGAACAAAGTATTTGACTAAGAAGACAAGGCCCCGACAAGAGGAGCTTGTCGGGAAGGCCACTCCAGGCATGCAGAAGACAAGGCCACGGCAAGAGGAGCTTGCCGGGAAGGCCCGGAGCGCGACAAGCCTCCGGACGCGACAAGGATTCGTCATGCAAGGCGCTTGCCGCGGCTAGCAACCTCTCTCCTTCTCCGCTCCAGCTCATCCAGCAACGTGTCGACATGGGACCGTTCCATGCGCGCGTGTCGAGCGGCTGTGCTGCCAGCGGAGAGCAGCGATAAGGGGAGCTGACAAGCTTGACATCGTGGCGAGCGGAGGCGCACCTGACGGTCTCTGTAATCGTTAAAGGCGACAATCGACGGGCATTTATTGCTTTTGTCCCTTGCCGCCGAGTTAGGTATTTTGCACTGCATAATCGCTCGAGTAGGTGTACCAACTCCTGTTTTACATTTGTACCCTCGCCTATGTTGCCACCGCCGGAGACCCTTGAGCATATAAAAGGAGGCCCATGCGCAACGTAGAAGGGGTTCGGTTCATTCGACTCACTCGAGACCAGAGACACTCACGCTAGGTTTTGTAGCTTGCATTGCTCCCTAGCAAGAACACAATACATCAAACAAGCAGCAGTAGGAGTTTTATCTCTCCGGAGAGCTCCGAAGCTGGGTAAACTGCTCGTGTGCCTCGCCTCGATCCGCTCTTTCAGGCGATCTCGCCCCCTCCGAACCACAAGGGCCTGGTCCGCCCGGCCCCATAGGTGTCCGTGGGTACGATCAGCCTCCCGACATCTTTGGCGCGCCGGTAGGGGCGTCGAGGCCATGTGAATCTGATCCGGCGTTCACACGAGCAGCGTCATCAACATCTTCCTCAACATGCCACCGAAGAAGAAGGCTTGGCGGCAGCAGAGCCGTCGCGTCGCACTCCACCCTCACGGCAAAGAACGGGTGGTGGGGCCGATTTGGCGGGGGAACGGGCGCCGACGAAGGTGCTCGCGACGTTGCCAAGTCCAAGGACAAGGCTCCGCAAACCTCGGCGTCCGCGCATCCCCCACGCCCATCTCAGGAGACGCGGGACCAACAACGTCATGGCGTTCACAATGCCATACGTTCGTTGGATCGAGACCCTCAAGACCAGCATGCGTGCCAACATGCCGGCACGAGTGAGATACGGTCGCCGGACGGGTGCTGCTCCTTCTAACGTAGTTAGAAGTCCGAGCATATCCGCGCCTCGCACCATTCGCCAATGCCACCCACTACTCCAGCGAAGCTTTGGCGAGCTCACCGCTCCTCGACTACCTCCAACGGCCGACAAGGTCGACGAGTGGAGGGCCACTATCCAGAGCCTCATCGGCTTTGCTTAACGGCGACGCTCCGCGGCAACCAACGCCATCATTGCCGCGGCGAGACGACAAGGCACAAGCCGGTGGCGACGAGACTGTCGGAGGTGCAACCACCGTGCACTCTCCGCCACGAAGGCCAAGATCGCCAACTCACCGGATCCATCTCGACAGCGACTCCACCGCGTCATCGGATCCGCGAGCTCGCCGCGATCAACGCCAAGTTCTTCATGAGCGACAACAAGAAGACGCTCGAACTCGTATCGAGCGCCGGAGAGAAGCGCGATGTCAGTCCGACAAGCGCGCTGGGCCTTCTGTTGACATGCGCGCGTCGGAAGAGCCAGGCGACTTGCCGTACGTGGTAGGTTGCCCTGCGTTCACTCGCGAGCTGCGGCAAGTCCAGTGGCCCAGCCAGAAAAACTTCAAACCAGACGTGCCGGAGAAGTATGATGGCAGGACGCACCGTCGGAGTTCCTCGGCATCTACACCATCGCGGTGCAGGCTGCGGGGACGAGACGACAAGATCCTCGCCAACTACTTCCCGCTCGTGCTCAAGCTTCCAACGTCAGATCTTGGCTCATGCACTTGCCGGACAGCTCCATATCCTCTTGGCAGATCTGTGCCATCGGTTTGTTGGCGCCTTCACGGTGGCCACAAACCTCATGGCTAAGAGAGTGACCTTCATCTCGCCGCCCGAAGGAAGGAGAGTCCTCGCGCAAGTTCATTCAGAGATTCAGCCGTGTGCACTACAACATCCCGTGACGTCCACCCCGCCAAGGTGATCGGCAGATTTCATCGTAATGTGCGGAACCGCAGGATGAGGGAGGAGATGGCGATGTGCAAAGTCAAGGACGTCGCGAGCTGTACGCCTTGGCCGACAAGTGTGCACGCTACCGAGGAAGGGAGGAGACTCAGGAGAGAATGCGGACGCAGGATCTCGACAAGGAGGACACCGCCCAAGAAAGAAGGGCCGCGGCGAGGCAACAGAAGAAGAAAAGTAGAGAAGTGCTAGCTGTTGAGCAGTCCGGCAATGGAGGCGGCGACAAGAACGCCAAGGCTGGTGGCTCGGCAAGGAGGTTGTCACTGACGCCAACCACCGGGCCGGTGACGGCCGCCGACAAGCGTGACAGCTCCGCAAGCAAGATTGCAAGATCCACCGCACCAAGGGCCACGACCTCCAGAGCTGCAAGAAGGTCGAGCAGCTTGTCGAACAAATGAGAGCTGAGTACGGCGCGGACAAGGAGAAGGCCCAGGAAGGTGCTGGGGAGCAAGCAAGAAACATCCGGCCGGGAGGACGCTGCAAGGCAAGGCCAAGCAGCGGCAAGGAGACAGACCTCCCCGCGGCCGCGACAAGGATGAAGATGATGACGACGACGAAGATATGGAAGACGACGACGCTGATGAGCAGGAGTTTCAGAAAGCCACAGAGGTCCTCTGCATTGACGGAGGTGCTTCCCTGCATACCTCCCACCGCCAACTCAAGCAATGGATGCGGGAGGTCAATGCAGCGGAACCATCCGTGAGAGTCACGCAAGCCTCTGAAGTGGTCCAAGACGCCTATCATTTTTGATATTGAGGACCACCACGATCGCATAATCATGGTCGGGTGCTTGCCGATGTTGGTCTCACCAACCATCCGCAACCTCAAGGTCACAAAATGTTAGTTGACGGCGGAGCCGGTTTGAATCTGATCTCCTCCGCGGTGCTCCGAAGCTTCAAATCCTCGACGGCGAAGCTCGAAGAGACCGCACTTTCCAAGGAATCAATCCGGAAGGAGCAAGTCAAGGGGAAGATTACGTTGACGGTAACATTTGGCAGCGAGCTGAACTTTAGGATCGAGAGGGTCACATTCGACGTTGCCGATTTCCCATTGCCTTACAATGGGATACTTGGCCGCCCAAAGACTCGCCAAGTTCATGGCAGCCTCTCACCACGCCTACAACCTACTCAAGATGCCAGGCCCGATAAGCGTCATCTCTGTCCATGGCGACAAGAAGGATGCCCTTATCTGTGCCGACAAGATCTACCGGATGCAAAGCCGCGACAGCATCGCCCAACACTTGCCGCTGAAGCTCCGGGCGGAAGAAGACGAAGTCCAAGTCCGCAAGGGCTCGATGCTCACTCCGCAAGCGCACCTCTTCGAGTGCTGCGCTACCATCGAGGACGCACCATCGAGCTCCACCGGCAAGTGCAAGAAGATGGTAGCTCCGCCAAAGACCAAGAAGGTGCCGCGAAGGAGGACGGCACCGGTGGTACCTTCACCATCGGTGCCTCTCTCGACCCTAAATAGGAAGGCGGCGCTCGTTGCTTTCCTCATGGGCGAATGTCGACGTGTTTGCATGGCAACCGCCCGACATCCCGGTGTTCCTGTGAAAGTGATTGAGCACCGCCGCCGTTTGTCCTCACGCGACCCGGCCAAGCAAAAGTCGAAACAAGCAAAGGAGCGCCAAGAATTCATAGCGTAAGAGATCAAGAAACTGGAAGCAAGCAGGCCTTGTCGAGGAGTGCTCCATCCCACGTGGTTCGCCAATCTCGTAGTCGCAGCAAGAAAGCAAATGGAAAATGGAGACTTTGTATCGACTTCACGGATGTTAATAAAGCTTGTCCCAAAGATCCATTTCCCTTGCCGCATTGACCAGATTGTTGACTCCACGGCCGGATGTGATTTGCTTTCGCTTCTTGATGCATACTCAGGATACCATCAGATCTTCATGGCTGAAGAAGATGAGGAGAAGACCGCATTCATCACACCATGTGGCACATACTGTTTCATACGGATGCCTTTCGGTTTGAAGAATGCTGGTTCAACATTTGCAAGGGTAGTCCATGACGCTTTTGAGCCAGAGATGCACGTAAATGTAGAAGCCTACATGGATGACATAGTGGTCAAAAGCAAGGACAAGGCAACTCTGGTTCAAGATTTGACGAGACCTTTGCAAATCTGCGCAAGATCAACCTCAAGCTCAACCCCGAGAAATGCGTGTTTGGAGTCCCTTCCGCAAGCTTCTCGGGTTCTTCGTGGTCTCAACGAGGGATTGAAGCTAATCCCGACAAGATCAAGGCCATTGAGCAGATTGAAGCACCAAAGCGCGTCAAGGATGTACGAAGACTTGCTACTATGCGTGGCTGCTCAAAGAAGTTTATTTCTAGGTCTGCTGAGCGCATACCGCCATTTTTCAAGATTTTGAAAAGGCAGGTCCAATGAAATGGACTCCGAAGCGGAGGCTGCGCTGCAGGACTTGAATAGATACCTGTCCTTCACTCCAACACTTGTCGCACCTAAGCCACAAGAGAAGTTGCTGCTATATATAGCGGCAACCAATCAAGTGGTTAGTGCTGCGTTAGTAGCGGAGAGGGAGGCGGATGACGAGCCGGCAACCACGGCAAGCACATCCAACGACAAGCAGGGGGCTTTGCCGACAAGCTCTGGTCCCGACAGGGACGAATCCGCGCAGACACATGACCAGATGCAAAAAAGGATGGTGCAGCGCCCAGTCTACTTTGTCAGTTCCCTCCTGCAGGGGCTAGGTCAAGGTACTCTGGTGTGCAGAAATTGCTTTTCGGCCTTCTCATGGCCTCGAGAAAGCTGCGCCATTACTTCCAAGCACATGAGATCATAGTTGTCACTCGCTTTCCGCTGAAGAGGATACTGCAGAATCCAGAAGCGAAGGGCAGGATTGTCAAGTGGGCGTTGGAGCTGTCAAGCTTTGGTCTCAAGTTCGAAAGCACGTCAACTATCCAAAGCAGAGCGTTGGCGGAATTCATAGCAGAATGGACGCCAACACCAAATGAAGAGATTACGAGACGAGCATTCCCACAAAGAAGCAAGCAAAGAGTGGCTGATGTACTTTGATGGTGCCTTCGCTGCAAGGCGCCGGTGCGGCGTCGCTTATCGCACCCACCGGAGAGCACCTCAAGCACGTAGTCCAGATGCACTTTCCCAAGGAGCAAGCGACAAACAATACTGCAGAGTATGAAGGTCCGCTTGCCGCCTCAGATCGCAGTGATGGACCTTGGGATCAAAAAGCTTATTGTCGTGGTGACTCACAGCTTGTCGTCCGCCAAGTGAACAAAGATTATCGAGTTCGTTGATGGAAGCCTACGTTGATGAAGTGAGGAAGCTAGAAGAGCACTTTGACGGCCCGCAAATGGAACATGTTCCAAGAGCTCGAGAATGATATTGCCGACGGCTCGTCAAAGTGCGCCAGACTTAAGTTGCTCGTGGAACCAGTGGATTTTCGTGCTCAAGCCGACTCACCAACCGTAACACCATCAATCGGACAAAGAAAGAAGAGGAAGTTGACCTCTGGTGAATACTTTCCGGCAGAGCTTCCCAAGCCGTCGTTGCAAAGGTCCACAAGATCAACACCAATAAGGTCTTTGAGGGGCAGTCTCGACAGCCCTGTGGTTTGTTTTGTTGAAGCAGACGCTCTCGACAAGTCTTGCTCCGCAAGCTTGTCGGGAGCATCAAGCCCGGCAGAGCCGCAGGTTCTTGCCGTGGAAGCCGATGTTCCCGCAGCAGCAGATGTGCCTTTAGTCCTTGTTGTCGAGCCGCAAGCTCCAAAGCATGGGCGCAGCAGATTGTCCATTTCCTTTAGACAGAGAACTTCCCGAAGAGCAAGAAGAAGCGGAAAGAGTAGCCCGGCGGTCAAGTATGTACCAGTTTGTCGACGATAATCGCATGTAAGAAGACTCAACGGTGTGAAATTGAAGTGTATTCCTGTGGAAGATGGATGTAAGCTGTTGGCGAGAGATACACGGAGGCATATGTGGTCACCACATTAGCGAAGAGCACTTGCCGGCAAAGCTTTTCGGCAAGGTTTCTTCCGCCGATAGCCCTCCGTGATGCAACCGCACAAGTAACCAAGTGTGAAGCGTGCCAGTTCCATTCCAAACAGATACACCAGCCAGCTCAAGCTCTCCAGACGATCCCTTTATCACGGCCATTTTCGGTCCGGGCTCGACATCCTCGGCCCCTTCCCCGAGCTGTCGGGGCTTTGAATACTTGTACGTCGCCATCGACAAGTTCACAAAGTGGCGGAAGTGGAAGCGATGAGGAAGGTGATGGCACGATCGTGATCAAGTTCTTGGTCGATTGTTTGCCGCTTCGAATCCCGAACAGGATCATCACCGACAACGGCACACAATTTACGAAGTCGCACCTTCATGCAAAGACGTCCAAGATCTTGGCGCCAAGGTTCCGCTGCTTCCGTGGCTCACCCGAGAAGCAACGGTCAAGCGAGAGAGGGCAATGCTTTGAAGTGCTGCGGGCTCAAGACCAGAACTTTCGACAGTTGCACAAGTGCGGAAGAAACTGGATCGAGGAGCTGCCGGTGGTTCTTTGGTCGATCAGACGACGCCAAATCGAGCCACTGGCCAGACACCCTTTGCTCTAGTCTATGGAGCAGAGGCAGTTCTCCCCACGGAACTCTTATACGGATCGCCTCGAGTGCTCGCTTATGATGAGCTTGAGCAAGAGCAGCTGCGACAAGATGACGTGCTGCTCCTCGAGGAGGATCGTCTTCAGTCATTGTCGGCGAGCCGCCGCTACCAACAAGCTTTGCGCCGCTACCATAGCCGCAGAGTTAGTGCCGAAGTCTCGAGGAAGGCGACCTTGTTCTTCGGCGCTGCTCAGTCCGCAAGAATTCAAACAAGTTGACGCCAAGTGGGAAGGCCCTTATCGGGTGAAACGAGTCACTAGGCTGGCGCTGTCCGCTTTGAGACCGAAGATGGCATTCCGTGAGCAACTCTCGAACATTGAGCATCTTCGTAAGTTTTACCCATAGGGCGCGGTTGTCGGAACCTGCTCGGCAACCACCTTTTGTACAAGTCTTGCCGCTGTTGCATGTAATCCTTTGTACAAAGCCGGGCGCAGAACCCTGCATCAAGAAAGCTCATGTGTTGCGCACAACCCGTCAAATTCATGCTTTCATCATTTTATTGCATGATTTGGCTAACACTTTGTGCAGCAACCACACGGTAAGCAGAATCGAGCCGCTGGGCTCCATAACGTTATTTCCTCTTCTTTTCTTTTCTCAAAGAAAGGAAGGCTCTCGCGCACAAGTTAACCAGGGGAGGAGGAGATAATACTATGGACCAGCGCCGCCGAGGAAGTTTCACCTCATCGGGAAGCAAGAGATGTAAAAGCTAAGTTGCCAAAGTTTGAGCAATCAATTTTAAATTTTTAAGTTATCTTCCTCGAACGATAGTACTTTGTATGGAAAACTCATGCGCAGAGGAACCAACTCACGGCTAGTCGCGCCCTTACTTTGTTTCGAGTCCGCTCAACAACTTAAGTGAGCTGCAGCTAGTCGCGACAAGGTTGTTTGTCGGAGGCGGCACTGCCAAGAAGTGGCCGACGTTCGACTCGGCGCCATGACAAAAGTGCCCGCACCGACAAGTCCCCCAAATGCGTAAGGCGTAAACGCATAAAGGAAGGAATCAAGTAGAGGAAATAACATTGCATTGATCGCCTAAGATAGAGTATATTACAAAATAACTTGTCGCCGATCTAACAAAGTGTTCTAAACATGATCACCATGCGACAAGGAAAGATAAAGTTGGCGGCCTAGTTCACGCGGGTCGCCATCGATCCGCTTGATCTTGTTCACCTTGTCCACAATGGGTGCGACAAGGGCTTTGAGCTCCTCCACGTTGGCATCTGGCGGCAAGGATCCGAGGACGCCGTTAAGGTTGAGGCCCGGATTGCGGAAGGCCACCTTTATCAACACCTTCTCGAGGGCTCCTGCACAGATCCGGCGTGATTCCTCGGCCACCGCTTTGGGACCTCTTCCCGAGTCGCTGGAGGCCCGCCACCACGCCTTTGAAGAATAAGCTGAGTTTGGCGCTGGGTTGGAGATGCTCGTCGGAGGAGTATGCAAGGTCCGCCATCCCCAGCTCCATCACTCGTTAGGATGTCGGCGGCGGTGCCACAAGACCTTCACCCAAAGTGCTCCACGCTCTCCCTCAAGGTGCTCGATGGAGGCAACATTCGCCAAAGGCCTCCTTGGCCTTGATCGCCTCCAACAAGCCCACCTCCCGCCTCGGGCGCCGCCCAACGTCTGTGTCAGGTGGTCGCCTTCAGCTCCAGATCCACCTTGGAATCCTTGGCAGCGCCGAGCTCCTTGCCTCTATCGCCGAGACGACTCGCAGCTCGCCAAGGGTGTAAGCGTCCTTCTCGCGCTCACGCTTGAGCACGGCAAGCTCTTCGCCGCTCTTCTTGAGGGTGGCCTCCAGCTGTGCCACCTTCGCCTTCAACTCCTCCTTGGCGGCCTCGACGGCTGCGGCAGCATCCTTCGCTACCTTGAGCGCGCCGCCAAGTGACTCCTCGCGCGCGGCAAGGTCTTATTCGTGGCTGTCCAGATTGACCTTCCGCTTCGCCAACTCGCTTTCTTGCGCGGAGAGCTTCTCGGCAGCCAGCTGCTGCTCCTCCTCAGCTGCGGCCTTCTCAAGGATGAAGGCCGTGCGCTTTTCAAGAAGATACCCCGCGCTCGCCACGCCGCGGAGGGCTTCTTGGTTGGCGCCCGGAGCTCCTCTGCGGCTTCTCCATGTCCGCTCCGCCCTCGCGACAAGCGCTTCCGGGTCTCCAACTTGGCTGCCGGGGCATGGTAGAGCGACATCAGCTTCTTCAATTGCTCCTCCTTAGACTTCGCCGCTGCTGCTGCTTGGCTGGCCCACCAGCGTCAGCGGAGGCGAGTAGCTCGCCGTCGAAGGTCTCTCCCTCGACCGGCGCCCTGGAGCTCGGTTCCCAGGGGAGCTTGATGAAGACGCCTTCGCCGGCCTTCAGGTAGGCGCCGGGTTGGGGCTCCTCGGAGCCCGACGCCGCAGCAGCGGCGGGGGAGTCGGCTGTCGGTGTAGCACTTGGCGCTCCTGCGGCCTCAGGGCCGTCAGTGCGATCGCCCGACCCCTCGCCGGCCTCTGCGTCGGCAGCCTCGGTGGCCTCCTCGCCAACAGGCTCGTCGGCGACGGCCTCTTCTTCCACAACGACGACCTCTTCTTCCTCGACGGCGGCCTCGTCGGTATTGCCGCGTGTTTCCTCCTCGCCGGCGGCCTCGATCTCCATCGGCTCTGCGTCAGACGAAGAAGGGGCAGTCAAGCAAATGTCCGAAAAGAGAAACAAAAGAAAGCAAGCCCAAGGGAGATTTTCGTGTAAGGAAGTTACCTGCAACGGGATCCGCAGCCATGGCCTCGACCACTGGAGGGTCACTGGCGCTGTCCCTTGCCGGGGTAGCCTCCCTTGCCGGGGCAGCCTCCCTTGCCGGAGTGGCCTCCTTGCCTGAGGGCGCCCTTGCCGGAGGTTCCTCCCTTGGCGGCGTAGTGTCAGCAGACAGGATCTCGGGGGCGGCTCCCGAGCCCTCCTGATGAGGCTGCTCTGCTCCTACACAAGCAAACAGTTAGGTATCAACGAAGAAAGGGCGCCCTTGCACACCTAGTAGTAAGGAGAAAACTGCGCACTTACTCTGGGGGCTGTGCTGGGGGCTGCTCTGAGGAAGGGTTGCCGGGTCCGGCAAGGCGGTCTCGGACGCGTCCCCTGTCGCCACGGGAGAATCGTCCTCAACGACGACCGTCGGGATCTTAGCCCTCTTCGACGCTCTCTGGGCCAGCGTCCTGAAAAGGAAAGAGTCCAGAATGAAGCAAATCAGATTCAAGATGAAGCAATAAAATTGAAGAAATACAAGCGCAAATCTCAAGAGCTTACTCTTCGCCTTCCTCCTCGGAGCTAAGCGCGGAGAAGTCAAACGCCGGCTCGCCTCCGGTGCGACGAGGCGGGGGAGTGGGCTCTCTTGGCCGCTTGGCGGAGGCGTCGGCGGTGGCCTGAGAAGATCCCACCCGGTTGTCGCAGCAGAAGGGCGCCTCGCTGCAACCTCGCTTGTCAGCGGTGGAGCGCGTCGTGCTGCTGCTGCTGGGCGATCTGCCGCCCGGCTCGTCTCCGCCTTTGGAGACGCCTCTTCGGTGGAGCCGGGGGCTCCGCTGGCGGCAAGTCGCTTGGCGGTGGGGAAGAAGCGCCCTCGGCGGGTCCACTCGACCCAGCCTCGGGCTCGACAAGTTCGTCCTCGCCGACGACCTCCCTCGCCGCAAGGCTTGCCGCTTCGCCGTCCGCCTCCTCCACGGTGAACCCGAAGGCTCCGGGCAGCGGCCGCTGCCGCCTCCTCCACTGGTGGCAATCCGCGCCATCTCCTCGCCGGTGGTGTCGCGGGTGAGCCTTTTTTCGCCGTCGGAGCGGATCGGCACTTCTTCCAAATCGTCCGAAGAATTGCTGCACGACCTCGTCGGGGCTCCTACCAGGTTGGGACGATCCTGGGAGTCGCGACAGCGCATCATGGCGCTGGATGCGGTCGGCGCCGAAGTTGTTGCATAAAGGGACGACTTCGCGGCAACCTAAACCACTCAGTGGTGGTCGGGTCGTTCTTGAACAGCTCGAGCAGCATCGCGTCCAGCTCCAAGACGGTGAAGTTCCAGTTCAGGCCCGGGCACAGCCTCATTATGTCTGCCGCGTTTTGGAACTCCCAAGCAGGCCTCCTCCTTTCCTGCAAGGGAGCGATGCAGCGGCGAAGGAAGTCTGCGCCAACTGCGCCTACGGTTAACCCGGCAAGCCTGAGGCGCAGAATCCGGGTCACAGCTATCTTCAGCTTCGCATCCTCCGGCGCCAAGTTGATCCAATCTCTGCCGCGCACTATTGGGGTTTGGCGCACGGCGGTGAAGGGCTGCGGGTTCTCCTCTACGACCCAGCACCAATTGGCTCTCCACTCCTCCCACTTGTTGCGGAACTCTCCTTCTAGGTAGGCCTCTTTCTTGCCGATCCTAGAGACCTGTGCTATCCCTCCCAAGTGGCTCTCCTCTCTCGACGCTGGGCACAAAGAAATGGCGGAAGAGTGCCACATTTGGGTGGACTCCGACAAAGTTTTCAGACAAATGCGCCGAAACGGCCATGGTCAAGACGGCGTTGGGGGTGAAATCAAGGAGGCGGAGGCTAAACGTGTTCATGATGTCGCAGAAGAACTTCGGAAAAGGCGGGCAAAGCCCGCAATAGAAGAAAAGGGCTAAAAGGGGTACCTGTTGGTGCCAAATCATAGGCGGAGGCGGGAGTACCCTTTGTGCGCGGATGCGCACGCTGCCTCCGTCGACCGTAAGAGGTAGAAGACGCCCCGCAGCTCCCTTGCGCCGAGCTGTGGGGGAAGATGGCCCGCCTTGCGCAGCGCCATGAGCCGCTGCGCCTCGGCCGACTTGACGCCTCTTCTCCTTGTCGGCTTTGAGCCATGGCGAGGGCGGCGGAGGAGGCCGACGGCGGTGAGCGCGCTTGTGGCGAAGGGGCGGGCGCTGCTCTTCGCACCGGAGAAGAAGAGGGAGCGGCGGTGGTTTTCTTGACAGACAATGATGGCAGAGTGGACGGCCTGCCTCGCTTCCTCCGCTTATAAAGAGGGGAGGGGCGGACGCCCGCTTTATACTAATAAAGAAACCCCCACGACCGCGCCCACGATCTTCGCAGACGACGCCACGTCCCGTGCGCGCCGTTAGTGGGGATCGTGGTGGGTCCGGGCGACGGCGACGTGGTCGAGGCCGCTGCGTGTGACCGGTACGCTTTTGGGCCTGGCCCGACAAGCGCCGGCACCGTAAATGCCCAGCCCGAGGGCTCTGTCGGTGTACTAGAGTAGGGTACCCTAGTATCCCGTGCATTGCACGCAGACGATTGCGACACCTCGCGGCAGGGTTTGCCTTGCCACCGCTTAAGATCCTCCGTGGCTCGCTTTGGAGCCATTCAAGAACAAAGTATTTGATTAAGAAGACAAGGCCCGACAAGAGGAGCTTGTCGGGAAAGCCACCTGTGCATGCAGAAGACAAGGCCCCGCAAGAGGAGCTTGCCGAAGGCCCGGAGCGCGACAAGCCTCCGGACGCGACAAGGATTCGCCGCGGCAAGGCGCTTGCCGCGCAAGCAACCTCTCTCCTTCTCCGCTCCAGCTCATCCAATGACGTGTCGCCATGGGACCGCTCCATGCGCTACAGGTCGAGCGGTCAGTGCAGCCAGCCGGAGAGCAGCGATAAGCGGCCGACAAGCTTGCCATCGTGGCGAAGCGGAGGCGCACTGACGGTCTCTCACAGTAATCGTTTCGGGCGACATCGACGGGCATTTATTGCTTTTGTCCCTTGCCGTCGAGTTAGGTATTTTGCATCATAATCGCTCGAGTAGGTGTACCAACTCCTGTTTTTACATTTGTACCCTCGTCTATGTTGCCACCTGTCGGAGACCCCTTGAGCATATAAAAGGAGGCCCATGCGCAACGTAGAAGGGGTTCGGTTCATTCGACTCACTCGAGACCAGAGACACTCACGCTAGGTTTTGTAGCTTGCATTTCTCCCTAGCAAGAACACAATACATCAAACAAGCAGCAGAGGAGTTTTATCTCTCCGAGAGCTCCGGTTGGGTAAACTGCTCGTGTGCCTCGCCTCGATCCGCTCTTCGTGCGATCTCCGCACCCCTCCGAACCACAAGGGGCCTGGTCCGCCGGCCCCATAGGTGTCCGTGGGTATGATCAGCCTCCCCGACAGAAACTTTTATGGGATCAAATTTATATGTTGAAGTGGTATGCTAGGAAACTATGCTTGAGATATGATTATACTTGTTGCTCTAGGATGAAGTCTCCACACCTTCCCTTTTCATGCAAATTTAATTATAATAAAACCTTAGCTTCTTATGCTAATGGTATATATGATTATTATGATGTGGAACAAATAGAAGAATTTGTTGCTTTTATGGGTGCTTATGAAATTGAATCTATGTTTAAAGAGTTTGAAGATTTTGATGATGCTGTTTATAGACCTGAAAATTTAGCTATCCTCAAACATTGCTATGAGAATTATGAATACAATCCCGATATTAATACTATTGAGAAAGTCTCCGCTGTCCAAGAAGAGACTAATATTTTGCAGGAATCTATGGAAGAAGAAATTGATGAAACTGTGAGCTCATTGGATGAAAATGATGATGAGGGGAGCGAAGAACAAAAGGAGGAAGAGCGGATTAGCTACCCGTGCCCACCTTCTAATGAGAGTAACTCTTCAACTCATACATTGTTTAATTCCCCTTCGTGCTTACCGAAGGATGATTGCTATGATCCCGTTGATTCTCTTGAAATATCCCTTTTTTATGATGCTTGCTATGCTTGTGGCCAAGATGCCAATATGAATTATGCTTATGGAGATGAACTTGCTATAGTTCCTTATGTTATGAATGAAATTGTTGCTATTTCACCCACGCATGATAGTCCTATTATCTTTTTGAATTCTCCCGACTACACCATATCGGAGAAGTTTGCACTTATTAAGGATTATATTGATGGGTTGCCTTTTACCGTTGCACATGATGATTTTGATGAATATAATATGCATGTGCTTGCTGCTCCTACTTGCAATTATTATGAGAGAGGAACTATGTCCCCACCTCTCTATGTTTCCAACACGATAAAATTGCAAGAAATTGTTTATACTATGCATTGACCTTTACTATGTGTGCATGAATTGTTCTTTTATGACATGCCGATGCATAGGAAGAGAGTTAGACTTCGTTGTTGCATGATATATGTTACTTTGTGCTCACTACTAAATCACAAATCATTGTTAATTAAAATTGGCTTTGATATACCTTGGGATCCGGGTGGATCCATTACTTGAGCACTATATGCCTAGCTTAATGGCTTTAAGGAAAGCGCTCCCAGGGAGACAACCCGGAAGTTTTAGAGAGTCATTTATTTCTGTTGTGTGCTTTTATAAAGTTTAGAAATAAAAATAATGTGCCAAGGCTTGCCTTTAGGATGTTCACAATGCTTGTTGGTTTGTGCGGTGCAGGACAGAAACTTTGGCTGTAGTGCGCGATTTTTATTTGTTTACTGGAACGTCAAACGGTTCTGATTCTTTTTGCATTGTATTTCTGTAAAAAAAAATTATTTTTCCTAATTTTGGCATAATTGTTCATGTATCATAAGTATGGTGAATGTTCAGATTATTACAGACTGTTCTGTTTTAGACAGATTCTGTTTTTGATGCATAGTTTGCTTGTCTTGATGAAACTATCAATTTATATCAGTGGATTAAGCCATGAAAAAGTTATACTACAGTAGACACAATGCAAAACAAAATATGAACTGGTTTACAACAGTACTTAGAGTAGTGATTTGCTTTATTATACTAACGGATCTTATCGAGTTTTCTGTTGAAGTTTTGTGTGGATGAAGTGTTCGATGATCGAGAAGGCCTCGATGTGAGAAGAAGGAAGAGAGTCAAGAGCTCAAGCTTGGGTATTCCCAAGGCACCCCAAGTAGATATTCAAGGAGACTCAAGCGTCTAAGCTTGGGGATCCCCGGAAGGCATCCCCTCTTTCTTCAACAAGTATCGGTATGTTTTCGGATTCGTTTCATTCATGCGATATGTGAAAATCTTGGAGCGTCTTTTGCATTTAGTTTTCACTTTTATTTTATGCACCATGCTGGTATGAGATAGTCCTTGGTTGATTTATAGAATGCTCTTTGCACTTCACTTATATCTTTTGAGTATGGCTTTATAGAATGCTTCATGTGCTTCACTTATATCATTTGAAGTTTGGATTGCCTGTTTCTTTTCACTTAGACAACCGCCATTTGTAGAATACTCTTTTTCTTCACTTATATTTGTTAGAGTGTGGGGATATCTTTTGTAGAAAGAATTAAACTCTCTTGCTTCACTTATATCTATTTAGAGAGATGACAGGAATTGGTCATTCACATGGTTAGTCATAAAATTCTACATAAAACTTGTAGATCACTGAATATGATATGTTTGATTCCTTGCAGTAGTTTTGCGATATAAAGGTGGTGATATTAGAGTCATTCTAGTTGAGTAATTGTGAAATTGAGAAATACTTGTGTTGAGGTTTGCAAGTCCCGTAGCATGCATATGGTGAACCGTTATGTAACGAAGTCGGAGCATGAGGTGTTGTTTGATTCTTTCCTTATGAGTGGCGGTCGGGGACGAGTGATGGTCTTTTCCTACCAATCTATCCCCCTAGGGGCATGCGTAGTAGTACTTTGCTTCGAGGGCTAATAAACTTTTGCAATAAGTATATGAGTTCTTTATGACTAATGTGAGTCCATGGATTATACGCACTCTCACCCTTCCATCATTGCTAGCCTCTTCGGTACCGTGCATTGCCCTTTCTCACCTCGAGAGTTGGTGCAAACTTTGCCGGTGCATCCAAACCCCGTGATACAATACGCTCTATCACACATAAGCATCATTATATCTTCCTCAAAACAGGCACCATACCTACCTATTATGGCATTGCCATAGCCATTCCGAGATATATTGCCATGCAACTTCCATCATCATCATATACATGACTTCAACATTTATTCTCATATTGCTTTGCATGATCGTAAGATAGCTAGCATGATGTTTTCATGGCTTGTCCATTTTTTGAGGTCATTGCTACGCTTAGATCGTTGCACATCCCGCACATCACGGAGGCATTCATATAGAGTCATATCTTTGTTCTAGTATCGAGTTGTAAGTAAATAAAAGTGTGATGATCATCATTATTAGAGCATTGCCCTAGTGAGGAAAGGATGATGGAGACTATGATTCCCCCACAAGTCGGAATTAGACTCTGGATGAAAAAATAAAAAAATAAAAGAGAGAGAGAGAGAGGCCAAAGAAGCCTACAAAAAAAAGAGAAACAAATGAGAGAAAAAGAGAGAAGGGGAAATGTTACTATCCTTTTACCACACTTGTGCTTCAAAGTAGCACCATGTTCTTCATATAGAGAGTCTCTTGAGTTATCACTTTCATATACTAGTGGGAACTTTCATTATAGAACTTGGCTTGTATATTCAAACGATGGGCTTCCTCAAATGCCCTAGGTCTTCATGAGCAAGCAAGTTGGATGACACCCACCTAGTTTCAGTTTGAGCTTTCATACACTTATAGCTCTAGTGCATCCGTTGCATGGCAATCCCTACTCCTCACATTGACATCAATTGATGGGCATCTCCATAGCCCATTGATTAGCCGCGTCGATGTGAGACTTTCTCCTTTTTTTGTCTTCTCCACATAACCCCCATCATCATATTCTATTCCACCTATAGTGTTATGTCCATGGATTGCGCTCATGTATTGCGTGAGGGTTGAAAATGCTGAAGCGCATTAAAAAGTATGAACCAATTGCTCGGCTTGTCATCGGGGTTGTGCATGATGTGAATATTTTGTGTGGTGAAGATGGAGCATAGCCAGACTATATGATTTTGTAGGGATGAACTTTCTTTGGCTATGTTATTTCGATAAGACATAATTGCTTGGTTGGTATGCTTGAAGTATTATTGTTTTTATGTCAAATGATAGACTATTGCTTTGAATCATTCGTATCTTAATATTCATGCCATGATTAGATACATGATCAAGATTATGCTAGGTAGCATTCCACATCAAAAATTATCTTTTTTATCACTTACCTACTCGAGGATGAGCAGGAATTAAGTTCATGCGTACACAATGTTTCTTAAAAAAGAAACTTAGTCAACAATCGACTCTACGAGCGTCAGACAGTTAGATGTTAATCCAACGACAATCGTGCTTCTTCAGTCTCTGATCTTCCTGCTCCAGCCGCCCAAACCAGCGCGGCGGAACTGCCTGCTCCCGCCTCCCATGGTCCGGGCAAGGTTGCCGGGCAGGCCTCACGGCCCCATCATACTCGCATCCCTGGCCTGTCTATCCCTCTACTCACCCACACCTCCTGTTATTTTCCGGCGACGGCAGCCGAACCAGTCAACCCTCGTACTCTCCACCGCGTGGGCAGCCACTGCCGTGTCTTTGCCGGCTCCGTGTCGTTCCCTTCGTAGGCCTCGCCGTCGTCCACCGCCCTGGTGCTCTCGGCGCGGCGTGGTCAACGATGTCCATCCAACGACCGTAGTGCTTCTTCAACCTCTGGTCATCTTGCCCCAGCCGCCCAAAGCAGCGCCGGTCATGCCGCATGCTCCTGCCTCCCGTGGTCGGCTGTGCTGTCGCGGAGGCCTCACCGTCCCCATACTACTCCCACCACTGGCCAGGCCATCCCTCTACTCACCCACACCCCCTGTCATAGTGTTATTTTACGGCGACGGCAGCCTCACACCGCAGCGAACCAGTGAACCCTCGTACTCCTCTACGCGTGGGCATCCACTACCGTGTCTTCCCCGGCTCTGCATCATCCCCTTCCTAGGTTCGCCGCCGTTCATCGCCCTAGTGCTCTCGGCGCGGGCGTGGTCAACGTGGTCAAGGAACGGCTTCCATCGGATGTGGACTGACGTGGAGAGGTCGATACCGGGTCCACGGCCGCAAAGAAGGAAGTGCCTCCTTATTACGTGCAAAATAATTATTCCTCCACCTGACATCTGGGACCCATCGGAAGGGCCTCTGTATTTCGCAAAAAAAACATGCTCCCTGCTGACATGTCGGACCCACCAGCTATCTTCGCACGCAAGGAAGTGCCTCCTTATTACGCACAAAAAAATGAATACCCCCTGCCAGCTGGAACCGAACATAGTGGGAGGCTGACTTGTGGGCCTACCAAGTTGACGGGGACGGAGGGCTTTGTCAACTTAGTCAATATGAACGATTCTAGCTCCTGTTACCGTACGATGTTCATCCAACGGCCGTAGTGCTTCTTCAACCTCTGGTCTTCTTGCTCCAGCCGCCCAAACCAGCGCCGGTCGTGCCGCATGCTCCTGCCTCCCATGGCCGGCTATGATGCCGCGGAGGCCTCACCGCCCCCTACTACTCCCACCGCTGGCCAGGCCATCCCTCTACTCACCCACACCCCCTATTATTCTGCGGCGACAGCAGCCTCACACCGCAGCCGAACCAGTGAACTCTCAGATTCTCTTCGCTGGGCATCCACCGCTGCGTCTTCCCTCGGCTCGATTCGTCCCCTTCCTAGGCCTCGCCGCCGTCCACCGCCGTGGTGCTCTCGGCTGGCATGGTCAAGATGGTCAAGGAACGACTTCCATCGGACGCGATCAGACGTGGAGAGGTCGACACCGGGTCCACGACCGCAGCAAGGAAGTGCCTCCTTATTACACGCAAAATAATGATTCCTCCACCTGACAGCGGGGACCCACCGGACGAGCCACCGTATTTCGCAAAAAAAACGTTTCCCCTTGACTGCTGGGACCCACCAGCTACATCTTCGCACGCAAGGAAGTGCGCCCGTGCAAAAAACGATTCGCTTCGACCGCTGGACCCACTCAGCTACATCTTCGCACGCAAGGAAGTGCGTCCGGCAAAAAATGATTCGCTTCTAACTGCTGGGACCCACCAGCTACATCTTCGCACGCAAAGGAAGTGCGTCCGGGCAGAAAAAAACGATCCGCCCCTCTGACTGCTGGGACCCACCAGCTACATTTTCGCACGCAAGGAAGTGCATGACAGTCGGGACCCACCTGGTCGAAGCGTACGTAGCATTGTCAATCTGGTCGCGAACGTGTACATACATACTGGTCGTTGTAGAGGCGCGCACGTGTCGTAGTAGAGGCGCGCACATAGCATGTACACGTACGTACAACGACCAGGGTGCAAGAAAGAAAATACGGCCACGTACATACATACGGGCAGGGTCTCGAACGCCTAGTCGCGCATACGTACGGCGAGGGCTCGTGTACATGGCTGGGTCGGAACGGAGAAATAGCGTCGTCGTCGTGTTCATGGGGAGGCAACGGAATGCGTTGTGTTCATGGGGAGGCAACAGAATGCGTCGTGTTCATGGGGAGGCAACGGAACGCGTGGGGGCCAACCGGCTGGGTCAGAACGGAATGCGTCGTCGTGTTCATCGGGAGGGCTTGGACGGAACAGGCGATGGAAACGAGGCATGGGTACCGCACAATGGAGGAAATGGCCTTGTGTTCGACCGGCCACGTTTGAAACGGGATCCTGTTGATCGGGAGGGGCCTGGCGTACCGCAAAACGAGGGAAATGGACCTCCTATGGTCGAAACGGGGGTCCTGTTGATCGAGAGGGGTGTGGCGTACCGCAAAACAGATGAAACGGACCTCCTACGGTCGAAACGGGGGTCCTATTGATCGAGAGGGGTGTGGCATCAAGAAAACGGATTTAAACGGACCTCCTACGGTCGAAATGGGGGTCATGTTCATCGGGAGGGGTGTGGCGTACCACAAAACAGGACTCCACGGGATACTGTTCATCTCCACCGTCGACCTCCTCCAGCCTCCACGGGCTACCGTCGACCTCCTCCAGTCTCCACGGGCTCCTGTTCATCCAGCCTCCACCGCGCTTACTCCACCGGCTACTATTCAACCACCCCTCCACGGGCACCCCTCCATCGCTCATCTGCTCATCCAGCCCTCCACACCACGGGTCCTGTTCAACCAGCCCTCCACCGCTCATCGCTCATCCAGCCCTCCACACCACGGGTCCTGTTCATACAGAGGCAACACCACCGCCTTTGTTCATCCACAACCCCAACGCCACTGTTCATCCAATCGATCGGCTTGATTAGCAGCAGTAGCGGCGAATCGCCGATCAGGTTCGATTAACGACCATCGACCGATCGGGTTCAAGAACGCGTAGCCTGCGCAAAGGCAATCGCCGGGTTCGATTAGAGCCCAACGCCTCGCCAGTTCGATTAGAGCCAACGCCGCGCGTGTACGAGAGAAAGCGTGCATCGCCGGCCCCGACCTCCCACCGTAACCGCAACTCCTCGAAATTTTCCTCCCTCGCTTCTACCACGGTTTTTCCGTCATGGACGGCCCAAAGAATGTCCCGCACTGCGTCTCCGCCCGCCCAGACTTAAAAGCCCATTTTCTATCATGATTTTTTGTCATAGAAGTAGGGGCCCACCACATCTAGGATGATACCGGGTTTTGTCACAATTATCGTCATAGAAGTGTCATACGTATGACAGGAAAAAAATTCGTTCGGCCCAAAATGTCACGGATGTGTCTTTTTTTGTAGTGTTGATACGTCTCCAACGTATCAATAATTTTTGATTGCGCCATCCTATTATATATTCTACTTTGGATGTTTAATGGGCTTTATTATACACTTTTATATTATTTTTGGGACTAACCTATTAACCCAAGGCCTAGTGCAAATTGCTGTTTTTTGCCTATTTCGGTGTTTCGCAGAAAAGGAATATCAAACAGAGTCCAAACGGAATGAAACCTTCGGGAGCGTGATTTTTGGAACAAACGTGATCCATAGGACTTGGAATGGATGTCAAGCAATCAACGAGGAGGCCACGAGGCAGGGGGCGCGCCTACCCCCTGGGCGCGCCCTCCACCCTCGTGGGCCCCTCGTGGCTCCACCGACCTACTTCTTCCTCCTATATATACCTATGTACCCCGAAACCAATCAGGAGCACCACGAAACCCTATTTCCACCGCCGCAACCTTCTTTACCCATGAGATCCCATCTTGGGGCCTTTTCCGGCGCTCCGCGGAGGGGGCATCGATCAGGGAGGGCTTCTACATCAACACCATGGCCTCTCCGATGATGTGTGAGTAGTTTACCACAGACCTTCGGGTCCATAGTTATTAGCTATATGGCTTCTTCTCTCTCTTTGGATCTCAATACAAAGGTCTCCTCGATCTTCTTTGAGATCTATTTGATGTTACTCTTTTTGCGGTGTGTTTGTCGAGATCCAATGAATTGTGGGTTTATGATCAAGATTATCTATGAACAAAATTTGAATCTTCTCTGAATTCTTTTATGTATGATTGGTTATCTTTGCAAGTCTCTTCGAATTATCAGTTTGGTTCGGCCTACTAGATTGATCTTTCTTGCAATGGGAGAAGTGCTTAGCTTTGGGTTCAATCATGCGGTGCTCGATCCCAAAGGATGAGGGGGAAACAACACGTATTATATTGTTTCCATCGAGGATAAAAAGATGGGGTTTATATCATATTGCTTGAGTTTATCCCTCTACATCATGTCATCTTAACTTATGCGTTACTCTGTTCTTATGAACTTAATACTCTAGATGCATGCTGGATAGCGGTCGATATGTGAAGTAATAGTAGTAGATGCAGGCAGGAGTTAGTCTACTCGTTACGGCGTGATGCCTATATACATGATCATGCCTAGATATTCTCATAATTATGCACTTTTCTATCAATTGCTCGACAGTAATTTGTTCACCCACCGTAATTCTTATGCTATCTTGAGAGAAGCCACTAGTGAAACCTATGACCCCCGGGTCTATTTTCCATCATATAAGCTTCCAATCTATTTTTACTTTGCAATCTTTACTTTTAATCTTTATCATAAAAATACCAAAAATATTATCATCTCTATCAGATCTCACTTTTGCAAGTGGTCGTGAAGGGATTGACAACCCCTTTATCGCGTTGGTTGCGAGGTTCTTATTTGTTTGTGTAGGTACGAGGGACTTGCGTGTGGCCTCCTACTGGATTGATACCCTGGTTCTCAAAAACTGAGGGAAATACTTACGCTACTTTGCTGCATCACCCTTTCCTCTTCAACGGAAAAACCAACGCATGCTCAAGAGGTAGCAAGAAGGATTTCTGGCGCCATTGCCGGGGAGTCTACGCACAAGTAAAGACATACCAAGTACCCATCACAAACTCTTATCCCTCGCATTACATTATTTGCCATTTGCCTCTCGTTTTCCTCTCCCCCACTTTACCCTTGTCGTTTTATTCGCCCTCTTTTTCCGTTTCCCTCTTTTTCACTTGCTTCCTGTGTGTTCGTTCTCTGTACTGCCGTCATGTCTGAAACTGGCGAGGTTATCGTTGATAAGGATAATAGTATGGAAAACTTTGATGTTTTTGATGATCCTCTTGAAGATCCTACTATTTTACACACTAAAAAGTTTTGGAATGGTAGCGGTAATATTATTGGGAAAGGAGTTCTTCAAGATTTCTTTACTTGTGCCGGTACCTTACCTTCTATGGGTCGGTCTATTCTTCATAGAACTAGTAGTCTTGCGGATGCTATATCCTTGCTCATAGTTGAACTTGAAAGACAATTTATTCATTTGCATCCTTGCATACAAAGGATTTTTCTAGAGTTTTCCAATATCGAACATTCTTCTGTTAAGCGAGCGGCTACTATCTTTTTGGCACATGAGTTCAGATTTATAATGAAAGAGGCCAATGAAATTTTTGCGCATTATAGTGTGGACGCTGGTCGTCCTCCCATAGAGGCTATCCTTTTTAATCAAGAAGATTTAATGCGCTTACGATCATTAGATCATGTTGCCTACAATGAAAACCTTAGGAAAAAGGTTCCTACCGACGTTCTAGTCCATAAAATTTTTGAACTTAATGATGACTTTGCTATTCAGAACAATGGGTTAGGTTTTTCTCTTGAACAAAGGCTCATGACTTATTGCCAAAAGAATGCTTATACTGATGAATTGGTTGTGCAATATAAGGGGCCAAAGGAGGAACCCATACCTCCCGAGCTTGACCTTGGGGACTTTTGTCCTATTAAATTAAGTCCTTTTGATTACTTTTGCTTGCCACAAAGAAAACTTGCTGCTGAACGTAGGGAATATGAGATGAGTTTTCGTGATTTACCCTACTATCATTATGGCAATACCTAGATCTATCCTTGCCTTTATGCCTAGCTAGGGGCGTTAAACGATAGCGCTTTTTGGGAGGCAACCCAATTTTATTTTAGTTTTTTTTGCTTTTTGGTTCTGTTTAGTAATAGATCTTTGATCTAGACTCTGGTTAGATGTGTTTTTGTGTTTCAATTAGTGTTTGTGCTAAGTAGAACCAATAGGATCTTCATGGGTGATAATTGTTTGATCTTGCTGAAAAAGACATAAACTTTGCGCTCATGAATATAATTGCTTAAACTCACCAGAACGTGATAAAATACCAATTCTTGTTAGGTAGATCAGTACGCAAATTATCCTGTTTTTCCTAGTTTTTCAGGATTTTTGGAGTTCTAGAAGTTTTCGAACAATTCTGATTACTACAGACTGTTCTATTTTTGACAGATTCTGTTTTTCGTGTGTTGTTTGCTTATTTTGATGAATCTATGGCTAGTAATGGAGTTTATGAACCATAGAGAAGTTGGAATACAGTAGGTTTAACACCAATATAAATAAAGAATGAGTTAATTATAGTACTTTAAGGTGGTGGTTTGTTTTATTTCGCTAATGGAGCTCATGAGATTTTCTGTAAAGTTTTGTGTTGTGAAGTTTTCAAGTTTTGGGTAAGGATTTGATGGATTATGGAACAAGGAGTGGCAAGAGCCTAAGCTTGGGTATGCCCAAGGCACCCCAAGGTAAAATCCAAGGACACCAAAAAGCCTAAGCTTGGGGATGCCCCGGAAGGCATCCGCTCTTTTGTCTTCACCCACCGGTAACTTTACTTGGAGCTATATTTTTATTCACCACATGATATGTGCTTCGCTTGGAGCGTCTTGTATATTTTGAGTCTTTGCTTTTTAGTTTACCACAATCATCCTTGTTGTACACACCTTTTGGGAGAGACACACATTAATCGGATTTATTAGAATACTCTTTATGCCTCACTTATATCTTTTGAGTTAAACAATTTTGCTCTAGTGCTTCACTTATATCTTTTAGAGCACGAAGGTGGTTCTATTTTATAGAAATGATTGATCTCTCATGCTTCACTTATATTATTTTGAGAGTCCTCTAGAACAGCATGGTAATTTGCTTTGGTTATAAAATTAGTCCTAATATGATAGGCATCCAAGATAAAAACTTTAAAGTGCATTGAATACTAAGAAAAGTTTGATACTTGATGATTGTTTTGAGATATGGAGGTAGTGATATTAAAGTTGTGCTAGTTGAGTAGTTGTGAATTTGAGAAATACTTGTGTTGAAGTTTGCAAGTCCCGTAGCATGCACGTATGGTGAACATTGTGTAACAAATTTGAAACATGAGGTGTTCTTTGATTGTCATCCTTATGAGTGGCGGTCGGGGACGAGCGATGGTCTTTTCCTACCAATCTATCCCCCTAGGAGCATGCGCGTAGTGCTTGGTTTTTGATGACTTGTAGATTTTTGCAATTAGTATATGAGTTCTTTATGACTAATGTTGATTCCATGGATTATACGCACTCTGAACCTTCCACCATTGCTAGCCTCTTCGATACCGTGCATTGCCCTTTATCACCTTGAGAGTTGGTGCAAACTTCGCCGGTGCATCCAAACCCCGTGATACAATACGCTCTATCACACATAAACCTCCTTATATCTTCCTCAAAACAGCCACCATACCTACCTATTATGGCATTTCCATAGCCATTCCGAGATATATTGCCATGCAACTTACCACTGTTCCATTTATTATGACACGCTTCATCATTATCATATTGCCTTGCATGATCATGTAGTTGACATCGTATTTGTGGCAAATCCACCATACATATTATTTCATACATGTCACTCTTGATTCATTGCCCTTCCCTGTACACCGTGGGAGGCATTCATATAGAGTCATATTTTGTTCTAGTATCGAGTTGTAAATAAATAGAGGTGTGATGATCATTATTAATAGAGCATTGTCCCAAATAAAAGAAAGAGAAAGGCCAAAAAAAGGGACAATGCTACTATCATTTTTCCACACGTGTGCTTTAAAGTAGCACCATGATCTTTATGATAGAGAGTCTCTTGTTTTGTCACTTTCATATACTAGTGGGAATTTTTCATTATAGAACTTGGCTTGTATATTCCAACAATGGGCTTCCTCAAATGCCCTAGGTCTTCGTGAGTAAGCAAGTTGGATGCACACCCACTTAGTTTCTTTTGTTGAGCTTTCATACATTTATAGCTCTAGTGCATCCATTGCATGGCAATCCCTACTCCTTGCATTGACATCAAGTGATGGGCATCTCCCTAGCCCGTTGATTAGTCGCGTCAATGTGAGACTTTCTCCTTTTTTGTCTTCTCCACACAACCCCCATCATTATATTCTATTTCACCCATAGTGCTATATCCATGGCTCACGCTCATGTATTGCGTGAAAGTTGAAAAAAGTTTGAGATTACTAAAGTATGAAACAATTGCTTGGCTTGTCATCGGGGTTGTGCAAGATGAGAGCATTCTTGTGTGACGAAAATGAAGCATGGCCAAACTATATGATTTTATAGGGATGAGCTTTCTTTGGCTATGTTATTTTGAGAAGACATAATTGCTTGGTTAGTATGCTTGAAGTATTATTATTTTTATGTCAACATTAAACTTTTATCTTGAATCTTTCAGATCTGAACATTCATGCCACAATAAAGAAAATTACAATGAAGAATGTGCTAAGTAGCATTCCACATAAAAAATTCTGTTTTTATCATTTACCTACTTGAGGACGAGCAGGGATTAAGCTTGGGGATGCTTGATACGTCTCCAATGTATCTATAATTTTTTATTGCTCCATGCTATTATATATTCTGCTTTGGATGTTTAATGGGCTTTATTATACCCTTTTGTATTATTTTTGGGACTAACCTATTAACCCAAGGCCCAGTGGAAATTGTTGTTTTTTGCCTATTTCAGTGTTTCACAGAAAAGGAATATCAAACAGAGTCCAAACGGAATGAAACCTTCGGGAGCGTGATTTTTGGAACAAACGTGATCCAGAGGACTTGGAGTGGACGTCAAGCAATCAACGAGGAGGCCACGAGGCAGGGGATGCGCCTACCCCCCTGGGCGCGCCCTCCACCCTCATGGGCCCCTCGTGGCTCGACCGACCTAGTTCTTCCTCCCATATATATACCTATGTACCCCGAAACCAACCAGGAGCACCACGAAACCCTATTTCCACCGCCGCAACATTCTGTACCCGTGAGATCCCATCTTGGGTCCTTTTCCGGCGCTCCGCCGGAGGGGGCATCGATCACGGAGGGCTTCTACATCAACACCATAGCCTCTCCGATGATGTGTGAGTAGTTTACCATAGACCTTCGGGTCCATAGTTATTAGCTAGATGGCTTCTTCTCTCTCTTTGGATCTCAATAAAAAGTTCTCCTCAATCTTCTTTGAGATCTATTTGATGTAACTCTTTTTGCGGTGTGTTTGTCGAGATCCGATGAATTGTGGGTTTATGATCAAGATTATCTATGAACAAAATTTGAATCTTCTCTGAATTCTTTTATGTATGATTGGTTATCTTTGCAAGTCTCTTCGAATTATCAGTTTGGTTTGGCCTACTAGATTGATCTATCATGAAATGGGAGAATTGCTTAGATTTGGGTTCAATCATGCGAGCTCGATCCCAAAGTGATGAGGGGAAACGACACGTATTGTATTGTTGCCATCGAGGATAAAAAGATGGGGTTTATATCATATTGCTTGAGTTTATCCCTCTACATCATGTCATCTTACCTAATGTGTTACTCTATTCTTATGAACTTAATACTCTAGATGCATGCTGGATAGCGGTCGATATGTGGAGTAATATTAGTAGATGCAGGCAGGAGTCGGTCTACTTGTTACGGATGTGATTCCTATATACATGATCATGCCTAGATATTCTCATAATTATGCACTTTTCTATCAATTGCTCGACAGTAATTTGTTCACCCACCGTAATACTTATGCTATCTTGAGAGAAGCCACTAGTGAAACCTATGGCCCCCGGGTCTATTTTCCATCATATAAGTTTCCAATCTATTTTTACTTTGCAATCTTTACTTTTAATCTTTATCATAAAAATACCAAAAATATTATCATCTCTATCAGATCTCACTTTTGCAAGTGGCCGTGAAGGGATTGACAACCCCTTTATCGCTTTGGTTGCAAGGTTCTTATTTGTTTGTGTAGGTATGAGGGACTTGCGTGTGGCCTCCTACTAGATTGATGCCTTGGTTCTAAAAAACTGAGGGAAATATTTATGCTACTTTGCTGCATCACCCTTTCCTCTTCAAGGAAAAAACCAACGCATGCTCAAGAGGTAGCAGTAGTTACTTTTGTTCTTGAGGTCACGGGAGAAATCATGTTGCAAGTAATCATGTGAATTTGATATGTGTACGATATTTTGTTAGTATGTATGTTGTTATTCCCTTAGTGGTGTCATGTGAATGCTGACTACATGACACTTCACCATTGTGGAGTAGCAATTAGATGATGGGTTGCGAGAGTGACAGAAGCTTAAACCCCAGTTTATGCGCTATTCCGTAAGGGACCGATTGGACCCCAAAAGTTTAATGCTATGGTTAGAATTTATTCTTAATACTTTTTCTCGTAGTTGCGGATGCTTGCGGGAGGGTTAATCATAAGTAGGAGGTTTGTTCAAGTAAGAACAACAACTAAGTACCGGTCCACCCACATATCAAATTACCAAAGTAGCGAACACGAATCAAACCAACATGATGAAAGTGACTAGATGAAATTCCCGTGTACCCTCAAGAATGCTTTGCTTATCATAAGAGACCGCTTTGGCCTGTACTTTGCCTCAAAAGGGTTGGGCTACCTTGCTGCATACTTGTTACAATTATCGTTTACTTGCTCGTTATAAATTATCTTGCTATCAAACTACTCCGCTACTTACAATATCAGCACTTGCAGACATTACCTTACTGAAAACTACTTGTCATTTCCTTCTACTCCTCGTTGGGTTCGACGCTCTTACTTATCGAAAAGAGATACAATTGATCCCCTATACTTGTGGGTCATTAGTGGGTTGTGCCCACCTGGTGCACCTCCCTCTGATATTATTCGCACTAGAAATTCTTAAATATTCAGAAAAAATCGTATTAAATTTTCAGAGCATTATGAGAACTTTTATTTTTGGGTCATTTTTTATTGCACCGGAGATTCAAAAAACAGACAAAACATGGCATTTTATTTTATTTAACTAGTAAAAACAGAAAACAAAAAGGTAGGGACAGAAGGTAGTGCTCACTAAATTCATCAACTTCATACCTCTAAAAAATGATCCATTAATAAGGTTGATCAAGTCTTATTAACAACCACTTTCGATTAGCATGAAACCGAAGAACTTCCGTAAATCACTAAGTTACCTCAACGGGGATGTGAATGTCCCCAACAATAAGCATTTCATATTTCTTTTTGACAATAGGTAGAGGTAGTTGAAAACTTCCAGTAATGATTGTCGGAGATTTTTCAATAACATTAATACCATTCACTTGGAATTGTTTCTTCGGAAAGTGCATTGTATGCTCATTACTATTGATATGAAAAGTGATCTTGATTTTATTGCAATCAATAGCCGCCCCTGCAGTATTGAAGAAGGGCCTACCAAGGATAATCAACATGTTGTCGTCCTTCGGCATCTCAAGTATAACAAAGTCAGTCAAAATAGTAACATTAGCAACAAGAAGGGGCACATCCCCACAGATACCGATAGGTATGGTAATTGATTTGTCATCCATTTGCAAAGATATTTCAGTAGGTGTGAGTTTATTCAAATCAAGTCTTTTGTATAAAGAGAAAGGCATAACACTAACACAAGCTCCTAAACCACATAAAGCAAATTTCACATAATTTCTTTCGATGGAGCAAGGTATAGTTGGTATTCCCGGATCTCCAAGTTGTTTAGGTATCCCATCTTTAAAGGTATAATTAGCAAGCATGGTGGAGATTTCAGCTTCCGGTAGTTTCCTCTTATTGGTAATGATGTCTTTCATGTACTTTGCATAAGGAGGCATTTTCAAGATATCAGTCAAGCGAGTACGCAAAAAGACTGGCCTCAACATTTTAGCAAAGCATTCAAATTCTTCATCATCTTTCTTTTTAGTTGACTTAGGTGGAAAAGGCATAGGTTTTTGAACCCACGGTTCTCTTTCTTTACCGTGTTTTCTAGCAATAAAATCTCTTTTATCATATCATGTATTCTTGGGTTGTGGGTTATCAAGATCAACAGCTGGTTCTATTTCAACATCATTATCTGGTTCCTTTTAGTTGTTTGGTTGAGTGTCTTCATGAACATCAGCATTATCTTTTTCATTATCACTAGGTGAATGTTCATGACCGGACTGAGTTTCAGCATCAGAAATAGAAACATCATTATCATTATCAGGAGGCTTTTCTACTTCAGGTTCACTAGAAGCATGCAAAGTCCTATCATTTTTCTTTTTCTTCTTCTTTTTAGAAGGACTAGGTGTTGTGAGGTTGTTCCTTTGTGAATCCCGTTCAATTCTTTTTTGGTGTCCCTAGGGATAAAGTGGTTCCTGAGTCATTTTACCTCCTCTAGTTGCAACTCTAACACCAAAGTCATGTATGTTGTTATTCATTTCATCAAGCAATTCTCTTTGAGATTTAGCAACTGGTTCTAGCTGAGTTTGAACCATAGAAGCATGCTTTCCCACACCTCTAACATCATTTGAGATTCTAAACAACAAGTCACTCAAGCGAGCAATCATATCAGAATTATATTTCAAATGTTTCATAACATTTGCATTGAAGTGATCTTGCTTTCTAATATAATTCTCAAACTCATAAAGGCATTGGCTAGGGTGCATATTATGAGGATTTTCATTATCATTGAATTTCATTAGAGAATTTACCTCTACCACCTTAGGCAGTGGTGGTGTATCAAGCCCATGTATTTCTTCAATAGGAGGTAAATTTTTGACATCCTTAGCTTTAATACCTTTTCCTTCATAGATTTCTTTGCCTCTTGCATATCTTCAGGACTGCGATATAATATTCCCCTCTTCTTCGGAGTGGGCTTAGGCGATGGTTCGGGAAGAGTCCAATCATCATAATTTTTCAATATGTTATTCAATAATTCTTCATCTTGCCCAATAGTTCGTTCCCTGAAAACACAACCAACACAACTATCTAGGAAATCCCTAGAAGCATCGGTTAGTCCATTGTAGAACATATCAAGTATTTCATTTTTCTTAAGAGGATGATCAGGCAAAGCATTAAGCAACTGGCAAAGCCCCCCCCCCCCCAAGCTTGTGGGAGACTCTCTTCTTTAATTTGCACAAAGTTAAATATTTCCTGCAAGGCAGCTTGTTTCTTATGAGTAGGGAAATATTTTTCAGGGAAGTAATAAATCATATCTTGGGGACTACGCACACAACCAGGAGCAAGAGTATTGTACCAAGCTTTAGCATCACCCTTTAAAGAGGACGGAAATTATTTGAGAATATAGTAATAGCGACTTTTCTCATCATGAGTAAAAAGGGTGGCTATGTCATTCAACTTAGTAAGATGTGCCACAGTAGTTTCAGTTTCATAACCATGGAAAGGATCAGCTTCAACCGGAGTAATTAACTCTGGGTCGACATAGAATTCATAATCCTTATCATCAATAAATATAGGTGAGGTAGCAAACTTAGGATCATATTGTATTCTAGCATTTAGAGATTTTTGTTTATACTTGCATAATAATTTCTCTAGATCACCTCTGTCCTTACAAGCAAGAATATCTCTAGTTGTCTCCTCTTTCATAACATAACCTTCCGGTACCTTAGGCAATTCATATTTAGGAAGGCTAGTTCTAATAGGTGTTTCAAGATTTTTTGTTTCAAGCTCATCATCAGATTCAACAATATCATGTTGTCTTACTCTAGCAATTTGTTCATCAAGAGATTCACCCAGTGGCACATCATCATTATCAAGCAAGGTACTAGCATCATCATAAGCATCATTCATAGCAGAGGTAGCATCATCAATAACTTGCGACATATCAGGATTGATAACATGTGGTGGTGTTGCAAGTTTACTTATAACAGAAGGTGAATCTAAAGCAGAGCTAGATGGCAGTTCCTTACCTCCCCTCGTCTTAGAGGAAAAAATCTTAGTCTTAGCATCCTTCAGATTCTTCATAGTGATAAATTGATAATAATCCCAAGTGAATAAACAAATATAGCTATGCTCCCCGGCAACGGCACCAGAAAAAGGTCTTGATAACCCATAAGTATAGGGGATCGCAAAAGTTTTCGAGGGTAGAGTATTCAACCGAAATTTATAGATTCGACACAAGGGGAGCCAAAGAATATTTGCAAGTATTAGCAGCTGAGTTGTCAATTCAACCACACCTGGAGATTAATTATATGCAGCAAAGTGATCAGTAGCAAAGTAGTATGATAGTTTGGATAATAGTAGCAGCAGCAATAGTAACAATAACAGTGATAGCAGTAGTTTTGTAACAAGTGCAACAGTAACGATAGCAGTAGTAACTTAGCAAGATCAATATAAGATAAATTCGTAGGCATTGGATCGGTAATTTGTTGGATGATATTCATCATGTGACAGACGTAACCTAGGGCGATACGGCACTAGCTCTAGTTCATAAATATAATGTAGGCATGTATTCTGTAAATAGTCATACGTGCTTATGGAAATAACTTGCATGACATCTTTTGTCCTACCCTCCCGTGGCGGCGGGGTCCATATTGGAAACTAAGGGATATTAAGGCCTCCTTTTAATAGAGAACCGGAACAAAGCATTAACACACAGTGAATACATGAACTCCTCAAACTACGGTCATCACCGGGAGTGGCCCCGACTATTGTCACTCCGGGGTTGCCGGATCATAACATGTAGTAGGTGACTAGAACTTGCAAGATCGGATCTTGAACATGGATATAATGGTGATAACATAAACTGTTCAGATCTGAAATCATGGCACCCGGGGCCAAAGTGACAAGCATTAAGCATGGCAAAGTCATAGAAACATCAATCTTAGAACATAGTGGATACTAGGGATCAAGCCCTAACAAAACTAACTCGATTACATGATGAATCTCATCCAACTCCTCACCGACCAGCGAGCCTACGAAGGAATTACTCACTCCTGGTGGGGAGCATCATGGAATTGGCGATGGAGAAGGGTTGGTGATGACAAAGAACGAAGATCCCCCTCTCCGGAGCCCCAAACAGACTCCAGATCTGGCCTCCGATGAAGAATAGGAGGTAACGATGGCTCCGTCTCGTGGAACGTGATAATTCTTTCTCCGTTATTTTTTCTGGAAAAATGTGAATTCTTAGCATAGGTTTCAGGGTCTGCGGGGCCACCAGGTGGGGACAACCCACCTGGGCGTGCCCTCGTGGGTTGTGCCCACCCAGATGCCCCCCTCGGTGGTTCTGGCTCCAGAAATTCTCTTTATTGATATAAAAAATCCTCGCAAAATTTCATTCCATTCCAAGAAGCTTTATTTCTGCACAAAAACAACACCATGGTAGTTCTACTGAATACAACGTCAGTCCGGGTTAGTTTCATTCAAATCTTGCAAATTAGAGTCCAAAACAAGAGGAAAAGTGTTAGGAAAAGTAGATACGTTGGAGACGTATCAGTACTTTGCTACAAAAAGGATTAGGCCACCTTGTTGCCCCTTAGTTACTTTGTTACTTGTTACCCGTTATGAATTATCTTATCACACAACTATTTGTTACCGATAATTCCTGTGCTTGCAAACAATACCTTGCTGAAAGCCGCTTGGCATTTCCTTCTGCTCCTCATTGGGTTCGACACTCTTACTTATCGAAAGGACTACGATAGATCCCCAATACTTGTGGGTCATTAAAGGTCTTCACGATCTGGCAGTGCTTCACCATCTAGGAGGATATTATAACCATAGTGGGCTTCTAATTATGAAGATTAGAGATGATCTATATCTAGCTCTAATTGGATCAACTAGAACTAGAGAACTAGAGGGGGCTCCAAGAACTTGTGTGTCTAAAAGTGTCAAAACCTCTAGGTTGGAGGAGGGGGAGGGGCGCCACATCCTCCTTGGCCGGCCATGAGGAGGGGAAACCCCCTCCAATTTGGCCTCCCTATTCCTTCCCCAAGTGGGAAGCAGGCGCCACATCCTATTGGGCCCAAGTGGCCCAACATCCTTTCCATCACTTGGCCTTTTAAGGCCCGTTGACATTTAAATAAATATTAAATCCTCCTAATCATTATTTGAGCCTTTTAATATTAATTTAACATCACCAGAAACTATTTCCACCTATATATAATTATCGGTATTACCCGGTAACCCTAAAACGCTTACAGTTCCTCTCAAAACTATTTTCAATATTAATGAAACTATTTCATAAATATTTTCTCATTACTCATGTCCTACTAGCACTTAACATATCCTGATTAGCTTAAGCCTATGACCCTGTAGGTTTGGTAAAACATAGACATGAACAAAGCCTCTTTCGTTCAATGACCGATAGCGGAACATATTGATCCCTATGAGTACAGGAATGACATTCGAGTCAACCTTTGGTTATCATGTGCTATTCCCTTTGCTTCGCGATACTTTACAAAACCCGAGGTGAGATATATCGGTATCCTCTTGAGTCGTACACATGCTCACTATACCGGTCTCCTCGTTGTCGGTTTTGTTCTTCTTTCTCGTTGACATGTTCCGGCATCCCCATGACCTAGTCACCCGTGTCTAGCCAGACGATGATGTATGCCGTCACCCCAAAGTTCATAGTATGACAAGAAGTGATTGTGATACTCTCATGGTCTAAGGAACTAAATCACGTTAACACTCCATGTTATAACAATTGACTTTTGATCATTGTATCTCAAAGTAGTATAACAAACAAGTTTGGGTCGATTCAATATGGTCGTTCTTCTAACGTCATATTCTCAATGTTGTTTTAGGACTATCGTTACACTTAATGATATTCTAAGATGTGGAAAACATGATCACCGACAACATTTGAACTAGTCTTGAAGGCGAGACTAGGATCTTATTATATTGTTTATCATTCCACACGTGCATATGAGTTTTCCACTGAATCACACATTCCAGGATCATAGCAGTTATAACATATATTATAAACTCTTAGTTATGAATATGGAAATATAATATACACAATTATTGCCTCTAGGGCATATTTCAATAGACGACCACTTGCACTAGAGTCAATATTCTAGTTACATAGTTTCTTTAACATCTATGGCTATTCGGTGTTGCTCATGCATTGCTCGTGGTAGAGGCTTCGTCACCGGGTCTGACACATTCAAAACCATGTGAATCTTGAGTACTTTCACAAAACCCTTATCGACATACTATCGGATAATGTGATACTTGCACTTGATATGTCTAGTCTTCATGTGGGATCTTGGTTCCTTTGCTTGAGCAATGACACCACTATTATCAAAATTTAGTGCCATTGGGTTCATTGCACTTGGGACCATGCCAAAGTCTTCAAGAAACTTCTTGATCTAGACTGTCTCCTTTGAAGCTTTTAAAGCTGTAATATATCCTACTTCCGCCATATAATCCGCAACAGTGTTCTGCTTGAAACTTTCCAAACAACTGCACCTCCATTGAGGGTGAAAACATAGCCCGAGTGAGATTTATAGCCATCTATATTAGTCAAGAAGCTAGCATCTGTGTAACCATTTACAACAAGCTCTGCATCTCCTCCATAGAAAAGGAGCATGTCATTTGTCCTTACGAGGCACTTAATAATATTTTTAATAGCTGCCTAGTGAGCCACCCTAGGATCACTTTGGTACCTGCTGCTAACACTTAGCGCATAAGAAACATCTGGTCATGTACATATCATAGCATACACGATGGATCCAATTGTTGAGGCATATGGAACTCCACTCATCTGCACATGCTCATCAACCGTCTTGGGACATTGATTTCTGCTAAGTGTAGTGCCATGTGACTTTGGGAGAAAAAATTTCTTTGCATTCTTCATTTTAAACCTCTTTAAACCTTGTCAATGTACGTACTTTGGCTTAGCGCAATTGGACGTCTTGATCTATCTCTATAGAGCTTTATGCTCAATTTATAAGCTGTTTCACCTAAGTCTTTCATTGAAAACACACTCTTTGATGAGTCTTTTAACATGCTAAGAAATTTTATATCATTTCATATCAACAACATGCATCTACATATAAGATTATAAATGCTACAGAGCTCCCACTAAACTTCTTGTATACACAAGCTTCTTCATCATTTTTAATGAAGCCAAATTCTTCGGGGACAATTACATTTGAGCCCCTAGTTGTGACACACCCGTTTGATTTGCCCCTAAATTAAAAAAAAAACCTCGTTTCTGTCCAAGCTCGTTTGCTCCCCTTATGCTTTTTCCCTTTGACCGCCAGTTTGAAAACTTCATAATGAACTCATACTAACTCAGAAAAATGCAAATAAGATACCAAAATGTCCATAAAAACACAACCTACATGTTCATGTCATTTGCATTCATGACAAAAGTGTTGGAAACTCATCATCTCAGTTTGAGCTCATATGATCTCATCGTGAATAGTAAAATCCAAAAATATTGATAAAAATTCAAAAAATTCTGATTTTTTGTGGCAAATGTTGATGAATATTTTGAGTGCTAGAAAAGTTTCATCAGGGAAGGACATTTGGAAGTCGTGGTGAAAAAACAAAATCAGCACTCCATAATGGTTTTGTTTTGGAGGATTAATTAATTTTTTTTGCCAGGACTTCCACAAATGGCATTCCGTGATGAAACTTTGCAATAAATCAAAGCGTTTGTTAATGTTTGGCACAAAAAAATTCAGATTTTTCTAATTTTTTTATCAATATTTTTAGATTTTACTATTCATGCTGAGACTATATGAGCTAAAACTGAGATGGGGACTTTCCACCACTTTTGTCATGAATGCAAATAACATGCACATATAGGTTATGTTTTTCTGAACATTTTGATATCTTATTTGCATTTTTTCGAGTTAGTATGAAGTCATTATGAAGTTTTCAAACTGGTGTTCAAACAGTCAAAGGGTAAAAGCATAAGGGGAACAAACGAGCTTGGGCAGAAATGAGGGTTTTTTGAATTTAGAGGCAAATCAAACAGGTGTGACACAACTAGGGGTTCAAATGTAATTGTCCCAATTCGTTAACAACTTCATCAAAACATTGATTCTAGCTCCTTGATGCTTCCTTCAAACCATAGATAGATCTTTGAATCTTGCATAGTTTTCTACTATCCTTAGGATCGACAAAACCTTCTAGTTCTATCATATATACATCCTCTTTGAGATTTTCATTTAGGAAAGCAGTTTTGACATCCATCTTCCATATCTCATAGTCGAAATATGCAACAATTGCCATCATAATCCGCACAGACTTCAACATGGCTACTGGTGAGGAAGTTTTGTCATAATCGACTCCCTCAACCTGCGAAAACCCTTTCGCAACTGGCCTTGCTTTATAGATAGTAGGATTACCATCCGCGTCTATTTTCTCTTAAAGATCCATTTACATTGTATGGGTTTTACACCCTCTAGAGGATCAACCAAGTTCCAAACTTGATTCTTGTACATGGACACCATTTCGAATTACATCACAACATCTATGCTCTGTATACAAACATCAACATATATACTTCTGAGAACATGACTGCATGACCAAATTAAGCATACAATTACATAAGTGACTACACACATAACATTTCCACACACCAAAGCGAACAATTACATGCATACTAAACTAGGAGAAACGAGCGTCTAATCATATACTTCTTGTTGTGATGACGCTTGCCATTGCTGTGCTTCCGGCTGGATCCCTGGCCATTTTGGGGAAGGAAGCACTTCATCATGTCATCGATCCGTCTGTACATCTCGTAGCTCGTGTATGCCTCCTTGGCCGCGTACACGATGTGAGCTTTGTCCAGTTTCTCGATCCAGGCCGAGTGCCAGGCACACTTGTCCTTGTTGCAGGAACCCTTCATGTCTCTACAATAGGGGTCAATGATGGCCTCGGTGAGGTGAACTAATGGGTCCTTCTCATCCTTCCTGCTACACTAGATCTTGTATTGGCCCTGTATGTCGACAAGATTCTGGCAGGCGATGCCCGAATTCTTGAGCACCTTTACATCATTGGTGATGTCCACCGTAGCGAACATGTAGTGGGGGCTGTTCACAAACCTGGCAAAACGCTCGCAAGGCCTTGTGGCTAGGCAGTAGTGGTAGACGAGGACGTGATTGCACACATGATACGTCCATTTTGCATCATGCTTTTATGTTGATATTTATTGCATTATGGGCTGTTATTACACATTATATCACAATACTTATGGCTATTCTCTCTTATTTTACAAGGTTTACATGAAGAGGGAGAATGCCTGAATTCAGAATTTGGAAAAGGAGCAAATATGAGAGACCTATTCTGCACAACTCCAAAAGTCCTGAAACTTCACAGAGCTTATTTTTGGAATATATAAAAAATATTGGGCGAAGAAAGAACTAGAGGCGCGCCACCAGCCAGCCACAAGGGTGCAGGGCGCGCCCCCGACCTTGTGGGCCCACTTGCAGGTCTCTGGTGCCCATCTTCTACTATATGGTGCCTTTTACTCTGGAAAAAACCGTAAGGAAGCTTTCGGGATGAAGCGACGCCGTCTCGAGGCGGAACCTGGGCAGAACCAATCTAGTGCTCTGGCGGAGCTGTTCTGCCGGGGAAACATCCCTCCGGGAGGGGGAAATCATCGCCATCGTCATCACCATCGATCCTGTCATCGGGGGAGGGTCAATCTCCATCAACCTCTTCACCAGCACCATCTCCTCTCAAACCCTAGTTCATCTCTTGTATTCGATCTTGGTCCCAAAACCTCACATTGGTACCTGTGGGTTGCTAGTAGTGTTGATTACTCCTTGTAGTTGATGCTAGTTGGTTTATTCGGTGGAAGATCATATGTTCAGATCCTTAATGATAATTAATACTCCTCTGATTATGATTATGAATATGCTTTGTGAGTTGTTACGCTTTGTTCCCGAGGACATGGGAGAAGTCTTGTTATAAGTAATCATGTGAATTTGGTATTCGTTCGATATTTTGATGAGATGTATGTTGTCTTTCCTCTAGTAGTGTTATGTGAACGTCGACTACATGACACTTCACCATTATTTGGGCCTAGGGGAAGGCACTGGGAAGTAATAAGTAGATGATGGGTTGCTAGAGTGATAGAAGCTTAAACCCTAGTTTATGCGTTGCTTCGTAAGGGGCTCATTTGGATCCACGTGTTTCATGCTATGGTTAGGTTTACCTTATTTCTTCTTTCGTAGTTGTGGATGCTTGCGAGAGGGGTTAATCATAAGTGGGAGGCTTGTCCAAGGAAGGGCATCACCCAAGCACCGGTCCACCCACATATCAAATTATCAAAGTACCGAACGCGAATCATATGAGCATGATGAAAACTAACTTGACAATAATTCCCATGTGTCCTCGGGAGCGCTTTGCTTCATATTAGAGTTCATCCAGGCTTGTCCTTTGCTATAAAAAGGATTGGTCCACCTTGCTGCACCTTAGTTACTTTATTTACTTGTTACCTGTTATGAGTTATCTTATCACAAAACTATCTGTTACCGATAACTTCAGTGCTTGCAGAGACTACCTTGCTGAAAACCACTTGTCATTTCCTTCTGCTCCTCGTTGGGTTCGACACTCTTACTTATCAAAAGGACTACGATAGATCCCCTATACTTGTAGGTCATTAGCACACACATCTGGGAAACGGCAACCTTGGGACGAGACCCGGCACGAGCGCGGATGTACTCGAGGTCGAACCTGACCACCTTGTACTTCTCCTCGGCAGGCAACAACTCCATGGTGTGGATGGAGTGCTCCACCCAGACCCTGTTGTTGGTGTACACCACCGAGAGCTCTGTGAACCTTCTGGGTGTCCATCACTGCATGCATGGTGAACTGCTGCTAATCGTCGGCAGCCGCTCGAAGCACCATTGGAGCCCCGCAGGATAACCTCTAAGAATTTGTCGTCGTGGGTGTGCTTCTTGTAATACTGGGGAGCGATCGAAAGGTTGAAGAGACACAAGGGTTAAATGGCCTCTACAATAAATGGGCACCCCACACCCGTTTTGTTTGACCACGCGTGGGTTCGAAGAGGCGCCAAATGTATCGTTGGTGAGCCTGTTCCGGTGCAACTGCGCAAGCTTCCCGCCCAGCTAGTTTGGCCACGCGTCGGCTAGAAGAGGGGCAAATCATGGGCGTTTATTGGCAAAAAGCTTTGCAAAAACAAAGTTTGTGGAATGACTTCGACCATAGTTTACCCGTGGGTGATGAGGTCAAAGTTACATGGAAGGGTAATGATGGACACTTGAGTGCCATAATTAATTGTGCGATCTACAGGGCACACGGTTGAAGAAACCAACTGTGTGCAATAATGTCGAAGATCGTGATGTCTACTACACAACCTTCTTCTTGTAGACTCGTGTTGGGCCTCCGAGCGCAGAGTTTTGTAGGACAGTAGAAAATTTCCCTCAAGTGGATGACCTAAGGTTTATCAATCCGTGGGAGGCGTAGGATGAAGATGGTCTCTCTCAAACAACCCTGCAATCAAATAACAAAGAGTCTCTTGTGTCCCCAACACACCCAATACAATGGTAAATTGTATAGGTGCACTAGTTCGGCGAAGAGATGGTGATACAAGTGTAATATGGATAGTAGATATAGGTTTTTGTAATCTGAAAAATATAAAAACAGCAAGGTAGCAAGCGATAAAAGTGAGCAAAAATGGTATTGCAATGCTTGAAAACAAGGCCTAGGGTTCATACTTTCACTAGTGCAAGTTCTCTCAACAATGGTAACATAATTAGATCATAAGGCAATCCCTCAACGTGTGACAAAAGTCACTCCAAAGTTCCTATCATGGAGAACATGACATGAAATTGCTTGTAGGGTATGAAACCACCTCAAAGTTATTCTTTCCGGTCAATCCATTGAGCTATTCCTATAAGTGTCACAAACATCGCTAGAGTTCGTAGTAAAATAACTCCATATGACACACATCAATCAACCCTAATGTCACCTTGATACTCCAATGTCACCACAAGTAATCGTGGGTCAATTATAAGATATGCATCAAACAACTTCAGATTCATAATATTCAATCCAACATAAATAATTGTGGCACCCTGATCCGCATGGAGTAGGGGGCCTTCGCACGTCAGCCCAGGATAACACCTGACGCACGACAGGTCCATGATACAACATTCCAGGTACAATAATATCCATCAACTACATGTGTACAATAATACAGTATATGATTACATCATTGATGAATACAATTATATGGCATAGCCCTAAGGCTATTTAAATGGCAGCGGAAGTCTATTTACATGGCGGCAGAAGTCTTGGTTTGGTAGCATAACAACTCTGGCTGGGCTCCGCAACTCACAGGACTGGCAAGATTACGGCCTAGCACAACGGAACAAGCGAACAAGTTGGGCACGACCTACAAAACTGGCATGACACGCCAGGTCAGTACATTGAATATACTTGCAAGACAATCAAATACATAGCATCCAAACAAACAGATGACAAAGCAAGAACCAAGCGTCTGCAATAACCTTTTCTCATAGCAGAAACTAAGCATGGCATGATATTAACAACGGACATGGATCAAATAATCATGAAAAACATCACGACATCTACTAGCATGGCAATAGCATGGCATATCAAACTTACTTCTAACATGGCACTGGCAAAACATAGCACAACATTTCAATCATAACATGACATAATCTAAACATGGCATAAATTCAATCAAGACATGGCATGGCATCATGAAACTATGCTGAAAGTAAACTACCAATCATATCCAATGCAAAGATAACATGTTAACCTTATGCAAACATCTCCTATTCTACCATGGTTCTATAAATGCAAATAACAACTTACTACTCATGCAATGAAACCATACTTGCGCAATGAGTCCCTCGGACTCTCTTACCAACGGGTTACCTCGTAACCAAGCAATGATCATTCACGGATCACAAACGGAGAAATACTTGGTTCAACACTCACCGAGACCTCGTCTCGTGATCATATCAACACATTATCGTGATTACTCACGACTATCTCGTAGTCCAAGTCATCCCATTATTTTATTTCACATTATTCATCAACTTAGTTATTTCAGGTTTATCCTCCATTTCGAACAAGACCTGATAGTGTGACCTATTATGAACTTGTGCCCATGAGCGAGGATGCGGCTATCGATAGATTTAACACACACACTCTACAGAGGTAGCACACTGTACCCACACCACGGAACCCATGGCCTTGTACTCCCATTTGGGTGGACCAACGGCGTTCCGACAAAACTGTCCTACTGCCATGACACTTGCTACCTCTTGAGCACTGCGTTGGATTTCCTTGAAGAGGAAAGGATGATGCAGCAAAGTAGCGTAAGTATTTCCCTCAGTTTTTGAGAACCAAGTTATCAATCCAGTAGGAGGCTACGCCTTGAGTCCCTCGTACCTACACAAAGAAAATAACTCCTCGCAACCAACGCGATTAGGGGTTGTCAATCCCTTCACGGTCACTTACGAGAGTGAGATCTGATAGAGATGATAGATATTTTTTTGGTATTTTTATGATAAAGATGCAAAGTAAAATAAAAGAAAACTAAAAGCAAAGGCAATAAATAAAGTGATGGAAGATTAATATGATGGAGATAGACCCGAGGGCCATAGGTTTCACTAGTGGCTTCTCTCAAGAGCATAAGTATTTTACGGTGGGTGAACGAATTACTATTGAGCAATTGATAGAATTGAGCATAGTTATGAGAATATCTAGGTATGATCATGTATATAGGCATCACGTCCGAGATAAGTAACCTTTCGGGACGAAACCCTATCCCCCAGGGTGCGCCCCCTACCTCGTGGGCCCCCCGTTGGCTCTCCGATGGCCATCTTCTGCTATATGAGGTCTTTCATCGAGAAAAAAATCATAAGCAACCTTTCGGGACGAAACTCCGCTGCCACGAGCGAACCAATCTAGGTCTCCGGCAGAGCTGTTCTGCCGGGGACACTTCCCTCCGGGAGGGGGAAATCATCGCCATCATCATCACCAATGATCCTCTCATTGGGAGAGGGAAATCTCCATCAACATGTTCACCAGCACCATCTCATCTCAAAACCCTAGTTCATCTCTTGTATCCAATTCTTGTCTCCAAGTCTGGGATTGGTACTAGTAGGTTGCTAGTAGTGTTGATTACTCCTTGTAGTTGATGCTAGTTGGTTTATTTGGTGGAAGATCATATGTTCAGATCCTATATGCATATTAATACCCCTCTGATTATGAACATGAATATGCTTTGTGAGTAGTTACGTTTGTTCACGAGGACATGGGAGAAGTCTTGCTATTAGTAGTCATGTGAATTTGGTATTCGCTCGATATTTTGATGAGATGTATGTTGTCTAGCCTCTAGTGGTGTTATGTGAACGTCGACTACATAACACTTCACCATTATTTGGGCCTAGAGGAAGGCATTGGGAAGTAATAAGTAGATGATGGGTTGCTAGAGTGATGAAGCTTAAACCCTAGTTTATGCGTTGCTTCGTAAGGGGCTGATTTGGATCCAAATGTTTCATGCTATGGTTAGGTTTACCTTAATACTTTTGTTGTATTTGCGGATGCTTGTAATAGAGGTTAATCATAAGTGGGATGCTTGTTCAAGTAAGAACAGCAACCAAGCACCGTCCACCCACATATCAAATTATCAAAGTACCGAACAGAATAATATGAATGTGATGAAAACTAGCTTGACGATATTCCCATGTGTCCTCGGGAGCGCTTTTCCTTATATAAGAGTTTGTCCAGGCTTGTCCTTTGCTACAAAAAGGATTGGGCCACCTTGCTGCACTTTATTTACTTTTGTTACTTATTGTTTGTTACAAATTATCTTACCAGCAAACTATCTGTTACCACTTATTTCAGTACTTGGAGAGAATACCTTGCTGAAAACCGCTTATCATTTCCTTCTGCTCCTCGTTGGGTTCGACACTCTTACTTATCGAAAGGAATACGATAGATCCCCTATACTTTTGGGTCATCAGGCACCAGCGAGAGGCATGACAATAGACCTAGCTAGGACCTCCCATAAAGTTAAATGTGGTTGCACTGAAGAAAGAGCTCGATTTGGTGGCACTATGACTCGATCCCATCGATGACGGGAGAGGTTTGTTATTTAGTCATATTATTTCTCCATCATCAAGTATCATGCAAGCATTTCAACAGGAATGCAACAACTAACATGCAACATACAAATGCAGTAACAAAACATCAAGCTTTTCAAGTGAACAATGGTAGCATGCGACACATGGCAATACCAAGTACTCGTAATACCACTAGTGCAACAGAAACATCATAACATCGATACTACTAACATTACACTAGACAGAGGCATGATATTATCAGTAACGACATCCCACTAGCATGTCAATTTATTTCATGAACGCACAAGCATGCAAGGCAGATAATAAAAACATATAGCACGACTGAAATAATAGCAGACGGAACATACAAGAAACTACTGCAACTAAACACACACACAAGGTGCAAGCAAAGTCAACATGCAAGTTCGGGGCTCATGATAAAAGGTTGGCTTGCCTGGTGGTCGAGAAATACTCCGGGAAAAAGTGCGGAACGATCACGGAAAGATTTGCTGGAAACAATTCTCTCTCAGATGGGGCTGTTTATGTGCAAGGGCAAAGTGGTCATTTTCACTATGTGAAAACATTATGAAAATGATACCAACGGAAAGATCTCGACGAACAGAGAACGTGAGCGTTGGAATCACCTCAATCGGAGTTACGAGCGCAAAGTTGTGTTCGTTCACTTTTTAGGCAGAAAAGTGGCTTAAACAGTGAACGTTCACAATTTAACCTTTTCGGCAGGCGGGGCTGAAAAAACAGAAAGTGCCTTTATGAGAATACCCCTTCAGAGAAGTGAAAACGTATTTTCACCTAGAGGAACAAAAGAATACGCTTTCTGACCTGGGAAACGTACTGACAGGGAAATACGTTTTTAGCTCGGGGAAACGGCTTCGCGACGGGGCACCGCCACTTATCCACGCTGGCAGGACTGGATCAACGCGGCAGCAGTGGGGCCGGGCGCCTGGGTCACTGCCAGGTGGGGTCGGGGAAAAGGCACGGGGCCCGCCTGGCCAGGTCAACTCCTCCTTCTTCCTCTCGCTCGGGCACGCGCCTGGCCGAGGGAGGCGTTTTCCCTGACAACGACCGCCAGCGAGTCCGGCCTCCTCTCGGGGCGCGCGACCTACCCAGAAGATCAGGGCGGAGAGGCGCATCGGATGGGGGTGGTTGCTGCCACCGACGAGCCCTGTAGCGGCCGTAGCCGAGCTTGCAAGGGGAGGGGATTCGGGCGGCGATGGATATGGAGCTACGGTGGGGGAAGGGAGAGGCCGAGGCTACAAGGAGACTTGCTGGACTCTGGGGGTTGCAGTGGTGGTGAGGGAACGGAGAGAGGGGCACGGCAGCGCCGGGATCGAGCAGAGCCCGAGGCGGCGGCCATGGCGACGGTGTGGGTCGGGGAGAGGCTCAGGGTTCGGGGAGAGGCTCGGGGAGGGGTTGAGGACTGCGAGGAAGCTCGAGGCCGGCTTATATAGCCACGAGTAGAGCTCGAGAAGGAGAGGGGCAAGGTGGCACGCGCACGGCTACGTGCCGGCGCTCTGGCGACGAGCACACGCGGCAAAGACTCACGGGAAGCGGCGGGAAGGCGACGAGGGGGGGGGGGGACGAGCGCTAGGGGGTCACGGAGTCGAGCTGCACTCGGAGACGAGAGGGAGAAGAGGACAGGGGCGAGGAAACGACAGTGCACATAGGCAGGAATTGTGCGGCGACGGCGGCACGCTGAGGAAGAAAACGAAGGGGGAGAGGAGTCCAGCGAGAAGAAAACGTCGAGGTTGAGCTGTGTGACACGCTTGGACAAGCCAGAACGGGTCGGAGCAGGGCTGCCGACGAGAACAGTGGCTTGACCACCGATTTGGCTGGCAATGCCCATGGTCACCAAGGACAACACGCGCTCTGGCCATCTACTTCATGCCAAACATTGTCAGCAGTGGAGTCCTTCCAAGGCTCATTAAAAATGAGGTGATGGCACGAGCAGAAGTGTAGGGTGCAGAGGGAAACAAGCTCGACAAGTTTGTTGTTGCAAACTTGGCCACATCTTGGTGATCAAACTAGTGGGATTAAGGAATAAACGTGATGTCTGGGAGGTATAGGGTAGCAAGGACTACGGTCCTGGGAAGTTGGAGGGGATTTGGGAAACGATTTAGCATAGTTGCTTTGCAACTACTAAAATTGGTCCAGAAAACAAATGAGGAAGGAGCACTCATTAGGAGTGTTGGATAGGGCTGCCACATGGCAAATCTTGATGATTTGATCATAGGTAGATGCTGCAAAAATATCATACCAAATGGACTTGCCAAAATGGTACTTCCTTCACAGCTATCATTTCTGCCCAAAAACTTGAGAAAAATCCTCAGGGCAAATGGCTAACTGAAATGAACCAAAGTTTTGTGGCGATGGGTCATATGGATAGGAGAAGGTCTGGGAATATTTTCAGCCATAATGGAGCAAGATAAAATATTCTTGCTTCACAAACTGAAAATTTTGACAGAAACCAAGAATTGCTCCTGTGCTCACATAGTTCAATTAAATGAATTGAATTTAGGTGGAGGCTAATGATTTAGGATATATGAGAAGATGGCAAAGTTTCATCCCATTTAGAAATTCTATGAAGGTACTTCCTTCACCAAGTTGCAATCTGGTCAGAAACTTTGAAAATTGCACAGGGAGCTAAGATGAAGGGTTTGAGCTCATCTTTGGCCTCCATGGGTTATTTAACAATGTACACCCTGCCAATTTGCAGCTCAATTGGAATTAGGAATAAAGCACTTCCTTTGCAAAATTTCAAATAAGGCAGAAACTTGCATTGGATCATGTGCCAAATTTTTGAACTGAGGAACATGAGATAAGAATGGAACTAGTGATTATATAGCAAGGACAAGCTCCACAATTTATGTGGGAATTTTCTCTGCTACAAAATTTTTAGTTCCTTTGGAAAATGGCAGAAATGCAATATTGGCTTAAAATAGGAACAGGCAATTTTTCCTTATTTAAATGTGGCCAATATTTTTGCCAGAGCTAGGATTAGACATAAATATCATCTCCACAAATTTTCATGAATTTAGGAGATGACTAGCTATGCCTTTGGATTTTACTCCTCAGAAAGACAAGAAAGGAATAAATCAAAAAAAAATTGCATAAGACTTAGCAATATTTTTGCATATCCAAGGATTAGAAGGATAGGAGGGTCTGTGGAAACAGGGATGATCAACAGATCAAGGAAAATGATGACTCCTTTGTAATCACAAAGGCCACATTCAAATTCCAAAATTTTGGAATTAGGGTTTGATAGGGTTTGGGATGATGCAAATGAGGTCTGGCCCACTGACAAAGACATGAGCAAGGTTTTGAAAGGTTGGAAATGGCAAGAATGCTCAGAGTCATCCAGCAAACTCAGGAGAAAGATTTTGAAAATGATTGCCAGGAAGGAATAACAGCCAAAAAAATTGATAACCCAATTTTGGGGCTGTTACAAGAACATCAAAGAGTGCCCCAAGATTTCTACCGGAGAAACAAGGATGAAAACATGCATCAACCCATATGCATAGATTACGCCAATGTCACCTCGGGAATCCGTGAGTTGAGTGCCAAAACATACATCAAGTGAACCAATAGAACAACCCATTGTCACCATGGGTATCCCACACAAGACATACATCAAGTGTTCTCAAATCCATAATAGTATTCAATCCAATAATAGTGAAACCTCAAAGGTAAAACTGAATTCATCACAAGAAGGTAGAGGGGATAATGCTTCTTGAACTACGTCGGTATTTCCCCAAAGAGGAAGGGATGATGCAGCACAACTATGGTAGGTATTTCCCTCGATGATGAGACCAAGGTTATCGGACCAGTAGGAGAACCACGCAACACCATGCAAATAGCTCCTGATGCAACCCGATGTAAGAGAGGGGTTGTCAATCCCTCACGGGTAAAAGGATAGGTAAAATTGTAGTAGATTGGATAAATAGATCTCGCGAGAACGCGAGATAAAATAAATAAATAAAAATTGCAGCAAGGTATTTTTGTGTTTTTGGATTAATAGATCTGAAAATAAAAGCAAATAAAAATAGATCTCGAAGGCAAATATAATAAAGAAGAGACCCGGGGGCAGTAGATTTCACTAGTGGCTTCTCTCGAGAAAAATAGCATACGGTGGGTAAACAAATTACTGTTGGGCAATTGATAGAACTTCAAATAATCATGATGATATCCAGTCAATGATCATTATATAGGCATCACGTCCAAGATTAATAGACCAACTCCTGCCTGCATCTACTACTATTACTCCGCACATCGACCGCTATCCAGCATGCATCTAGTGTATTAAGTTCATGGACAAACAGAGTAATGCAATAAGAACGATGACATGATGTAGACAAGATCTATTTATGTAGAAATAGACCCCATCTTGTTATCCTTAATAGCAACGATACATACGTGTTGGTTCCCCTTCTGTCACTGGGATCAAGCACCATAAGATCGAACCCATCACAAAGCACATCTTCCCATGGAAAGAAAAAATGATCTAGTTGGCCTAACTAAACCAATGATTCGGAGAAGAAATACGAGGCTATAAATAATCATGCATATAAGAGATCAAAAGACTCAAATAACTTTCATGGATAAAAACATAGATCTGATCATAAACTCAAAGTTCATCGGATCCCAACAAACACACCACAAAAAGAGTTACATCAAATAGATCTCCAAGAGACCATTGTCTTGAGAATCAAAAGAGAGAGAGAGGAAGCCATCTAGCTACTAACTATGGACCCGTAGGTCTACAATGAACTAGTCACGCATCATCAGAGAGGCACCAATGAGGATGATGAACCCTTCCGTGATTGTGTCTAGATTGGATCTGTGGTTTCTGGAACTTGCGGCGGCTAGAATTGATTTTCGCCGACTCCCCTGGGGTTTCTGGAATATTGGGATATTTATCGAGCAAAGAGGCAGCGCGGGAGGCTGATATGTCTCCAACGTATCTATAATTCATGAAGTATTCACTATTATATCATCTTTTTGGACGTTTATGGGATTTACTAAACACTTTTATATTATTTTTGGGACTAACCTATTAACCGGAGGCCCAGCCCAAATTGTTGTTTTCTTGCCTATTTCAGTGTTTCGAAGAAAAGGAATATCAAACGGAGTCCAAACGGAATGAAACCTTCGGGAGAGTTATTTTTTGAACGGAAGCAATCCATGAGACTTGGAGTAGACATCAGGGAATCTTCAAGGAAGCCACAAGGCAGGGAGGCACACCCTACCCCCTGGGCGCGCCCCCCACCCTCGTAGGCCCCTCGTGGCTCCCCTGACCGACTTCTTTCGCCTATATATGTCGATATACCCTAAAACATCGAGGAGCACAACAGATCGGGAGTTCCGCCACCACAAGCCTCTGTAGCCACCAAAAACAAATCGGGACCCTGTTCCGGCACCCTGCCGGAGGGGGAATCCCTCACCGGTGGCCATCTTCATCATCCCGGCGCTCTCCATGACGAGGAGGGAGTAGTTCACCCTTGGGGTTGAGGGTATGTACCAAAGAGCTATGTGTTTGATCTCTCTCTCTCTCTCTCTCTCTCTCCCGTGTTCTTGAGGTGGTACGATCTTGATGTATCGCGAGCTTTGCTATTATAGTTGGATCTTATGATGTTTCTCCCCTCTACTCTCTTGTAATGGATTGAGTTTTCCCTTTGAAGTGATCTTATCGGATTGAGTCTTTAAGGATTTGAGAACACTTGATGTATATCTTGCATGTGCTTATCTTTGGTGATAATGGGATATTCACGTGATCCACTTGATGTATGTTTTGGTGATCAACTTGCGGGTTTCGCTTGTGAACTTATGCATAGGGGTTGGCACACGTTTTCGTCTTAATTCTCCGGTAGAAACTTTGGGGCACTCTTTGAACTTCTATCTGTTGGTTGAATAGATGAATCTGAGATTGTTTGATGCATATCGTATAATCATACCCACGGATACTTGAGTTGACATTGGAGTATCTAGGTGACATTAGGGTTTTGGTTGATTTGTGTCTTAAGGTGTTATTCTAGTACGAACTCTATGATAGATCGATCCGAAGAATAACTTTGAGGTGGTTTCGTACCCTACAATAATCTCTTCGTTTGTTCTCCGCTATTAATGACTTTGGAGTGACTCTTTGCTGCATGTTGAGGGCTAGTTATGTGATCCAATTATGTTATTATTGTTGAGAGAATTTTCACTAGTGAAAGTATGAACCCTAGGCCTTGTTTCCTAGCATTGCAATACCGTTTACGCTCACTTTTATCATTAGTTACCTTGCTGTTTTTATATTTTTAGATTGCAAAAACCTATATCTACCATCCATATTGCACTTGTATCACCATCTCTTCGCTGAACTAGTGCACCTATACAATTTACCATTGTATCGGGTGTGTTGGGACACAAGAGACTCTTTGTTATTTGGTTGCAGGGTTGTTTGAGAGAGAACATCTTCATCCTACGCCTCCCATGGATTGATAAACCTTAGGTCAACCACTTGAGGGAATTTTGCTACTATCCTACAAAACTCTGCGCTTGGAGGCCCAACAAGAGTCTACAAGAATAAGGTTGCGTAGTAGAAATCAAGCTCTTTTCTGGCGCCACTGTCGGGGAGGTTAGTTCTTGAAGGTATATCTTTAGATCTTGCAACTGAATCTTTTAGTTTCTTGTTTTATCACTAGTTTAGTCTATAATAAAACTACAAAAATTGGAATTGAGGTTGCCTCATATGCTTCATCTTTTTGATGTCTTTCGTGAAAATGATGGAAAGGAAAATTGTGCTCAAGTGTTAGAAGGAGAAGTTAAGAAAACGTTTGGCACTAAATCTTTGAATGATGAGCATGATTGCAATGTTGTTAGTATGAATTCCTTGAATATCCATGATGCTAATGATATGTAAAGCCACAAGCTTGGGGAAGCTATGATTGATGAAGATGATATTTTTTCCCCCAAGTTTTGATGAGAAAATTTATTATGATGAAAGCATGCCTCCTATTTATGATGATTATATTGATGAAAGTGGATTTGGAGAGGTCATGACTTTATTTAGTGATGAATCCACTATTTCGGAAGAGGTTCCAATTGATTATGATAACAAAGTTGCTATTTATGATGATTATTGTGATGACATGTATGCTATTAAGAATAATGATAACCATGAAACTTGTCATCATGATTTTAGTTTTCAATTGGATTATGCTTCACATGATAGCTATTTTGTTGAGTTTTCTCCCACTATTCCGAATGAGAAGAAATTTGCTTATGTGGAGAGTAATAAATTTTCTATGCTTGTAGATCATGAAAAGAATGCTTTATGTGATGGTTATATTGTTGAATTTATTTATGATGCTACTGAAAATTATTATGAGGAAGGAATATATGCTTGTAGGAATTGCAATGATATCAAGTTTCCTCTCTATGTGCTTAAAGTTTTGAAGTTATGCTTGTTTTGCCTTCCTATGCTAGTTGATTATTGTTCCCGTAAGTTGTTTGCTCACAAAATACCTATGCATAGTAAGTGGGTTAGACTTAAATGTGCTAGTCATATTCTTCATGATTCTCTCTTTATGTTTCAATTCTTACGTCTTATGTGAGCATCATTGAAATCATCATGCCTAGCTAGGGGCGTTAAACGTTAGCGCTTGTTGGGAGACAACCCAATTTTGTTTTTGTTTCTTGCTTTTTGGTTCTGTTTAGTAATAGATAATTCATCTAGCCTCTGGTTAGATGTGGTTTGATGTTTTAATTAGTGTTTGTGCCAAGTAGAACCTTTGGGAAGACTTGGGTGAAGTCTTTATGATCTTGCGGTAAAAAACAGAAACTTTAGCGCTCACGAGATGTGCTGCCATTTTTTACTGGAGAGTGCTTTTAGGTTGATTATTTTTGCAGATGATTAATAGACTAATTCCTCACGTCCACCAGTTTATTTCAGAATTTTTGGAGTTCCAGAAGTATACGTTTTATACAGATTACTACAGACTGTTCTGTTTTTGACAGATTCTGTTTTCTATGTGTTGTTTGCTTATTTTGATGAATCTATGAGTAGTATCGGAGGGTATGAACCATAGATAAGTTGGAATACAGTAGATATTACACCAATATGAATTTATAATGAGTTCACAACAGTACCTAAGTGGTGATTTATTTTCTTATACTAACGGAGCTTACGAGTTTTCTGTTAAGTTTTGTGTTGTTTAGTTTTCAAGTTTTGGGTAAAGATTCGATGGCCTATGGAATAAGGAGTGGAAAGAGCCTAAGCTTGGGGATTCCCAAGGCACCCCAAGGTAATATTCAAGTAGTGCCAAGAGCCTAAGCTTGGGGATGCCCCGGCTGGCATCCCCTCTTTCGTCTTCGTTCATCGGTAACTTTACTTGGAGCTATATTTTCATTCACCACATGATATGTGTTTTGCTTGGAGCATCAATTTATTTTATTAGGATTTGCTTGATGTTATCTGAACAATGCATTGATAGCCTTTACTATGCCTATTTTACAAGTCTACATGTTGCTGTTTGAAAATAGAAAGTTTACCGCTGTTGCAAAAATTCCCTAGAAAAGTCAGAATGTGATAAAATGTTGAAACCTTTGGCATAATAAGATATGATAAATTTAATACAGTGGGAATTGTCTTTCATAATTTTTGGAGCTAGGGAAGTATGGATCTTGCTGCATTCTTTACACACTGTCATGTTTAGGTAGATTGCTGTTATGTTTGCATTGTTTGCATATGTTTGCTTCTTTAATGATTCTATTTGAGGATAGGACTATTAAATATGCAGCGGAATTTAGTATGCAATGTTGAATAATAATTTAGTGATTTGCTACAGTAGAGTATGATAAGGTTTTTGCATTGGTTTTTACTAACTTATCTCACGAGTCCTTGTTGAGTTTTGTGTGGATGAAGCTTTTGAGATTTAGGGAGACCGTGATATGAGAGGAATTAAGGAGACACAAAATCTCAAGCTTGGGGATGCCCAAGGCATCCCAAGATAATATTTCAAGAAGTCTCAAGCGTCTAAGCTTGGGGATGCCCCGGTTGGCATCCCACCTTTCTTATTTGACAACTATCGGTTAGTATCGGTTGATCCTAAGTTTTTGCTTCTTCACGTGATGTTTGCTATTCTTAGAATGTCATTTTATTTTGTTTTGCTTTCTGTTTGAATAAAGTATCAAGATCTGAAATTATTAAATGGGAGAGTCTTCACATAGCTAAATAATTATTTAACTACTCACTGATCTTCACTTATATATTTTTGGAGTAGTTTGTCATTTACTCGTGTGCTTCACTTATATCCTATGAGTAAATAGTTGAATGATTTGAATATCATAAATCTGAAATTATATATATTTTATATGCGTATCCCATGGGAAGTAATGACTTCACATATAAGAAGTAGAGGTGGTAAATTTATTGAAGGTTAGCAAACATTGTATTGGTCACTTGAACAATTCATGAAAAACTATTAAGGGAAGAGAGATTTCACATATGAATATACTATCTTGGACATCTTTTATGATTGTGAGCACTCATTAAAATATGAAATGCTAAAAGGTTGATGTTGGACAAGGAAGACAATGTAATGGGTTATGTTTTCTTATATCCGAAATAAAGTATATTGTCATCGATCATTCAACATGCTGAGCTTGCCTTTCCCCCCTCATGCTAGCCAAATTCTTTGCACCAAGTAGAGATACTACTTGTGCTTCCAAACATCCCTTAAACCAGTATTGCCATGAGAGTCCACCATACCTACCTATGGATTGAGTAAGATCCTTCAAGTAAGTTGTCATCGGTGCATGCAATAAAAATTGCTCTCTAAATATGTATGATCTATTAGTGTGGAGAAAATAAGCTTTATACGATCTTGTGATGTGGAAGCAATAAAAGCAACGGACTGCATAATAAAGGTCCCTATCACAAGTGGCAATATAAAGTGACGTTCTTTCGCATTAAGATTTTGTGCATCCAACTATAAAAGTGCATGACAACCTCTGCTTCCCTCTGCGAAGGGCCTATCTTTTATTCTTGTCTTATACCTTATGCAAGAGTCATGGTGATCTTCACCTTTCCTTTTTACATTTTATCCTTTGGCAAGTACATTGTGTTGGAAAGATCCTAATATATATATCCAATTGGATGTAAGGCATCATGAACTATTATTGTTGACATTACCCTTGAGGTAAAAGGTTGGGAGGCGAATCTATAAGCCCCTATCTTTCTCTGTGTCTGATTAAAACTTTGAACCCATAAATATCGGCATGAGTGTTAGCAATTATGAAAGACTAAATGATAGTTGAATATGTGAAGTTTGCTGAATCAAAGCTCTGACATAGACTCTTCCTGAAAATAAGATGAATTGTAATTGTTTGATGACTAATAACACAGTTTGTTAGTTTTCAAGAAAGTTTATGATCTATACTTTAACATGTGAACAATTTGTTACTTGATCATGAAAAGTTTTATGAGATGAGCTACTGTTATGACATATGATGATGCTAGAAAAGGTGATTGAAATGATCATTGATCAAACTTGTGCACCGGCTAGCATTCACACTTCATAAATTCTTTCTTTTATCATTTACCTACTCGAGGACGAGCAGGAATTATGCTTGGGGATGCTGATATGTCTCCAACGTATCTATAATTTATGAAGTATTCATACTATTATATCATCTGTTTTGGATGTTTATGGGCTTTACTAAACACTTTTATATTATTTTTGGGACTAACCTATTAGCCGGAGGCCCAGCCCAAATTGTTGTTTTCTTGCCTATTTCAGTGTTTCGAAGAAAAGGAATATCAAACGGAGTCCAAACGGAATGAAACCTTCGGGAGAGTTATTTTTGGAACGGAAGCAATCCATGAGACTTGGAGTAGACGTCAGGGAAGCTTCGAGGAAGCCACGAGGCAGGGAGGCGCGCCCTACCCCCTTGGGCGAGCCCCCACCCTCATGGGCCCTGTCGGTGTCAAAACCGGCGGATCTCGGGTAGGGGGTCCTGAACTGTGCGTCTAGGCGGATGGTAACAGGAGACAAGGGACATGATGTTTTTACCCAGGTTCGGGCCCTCTCGATGGAGGTAATACCCTACTCCCGCTTGATTAATATTGATGATATGGGTAGTACAAGAGTAGATCTACCACGAGATCAAGGAGGCTAAACCCTAGAAGCTAGCCTATGGTATGATTGTTGTTCGTCCCTACGGACTAAAACCCTCTGGTTTATATAGACACCGGATAGGTTAGGGTTACACGTAGTCGGTTACAATAGTAGGAGATCTACATATCCGTATCGCCAAGCTTGCCTTCCACGCCAAGGAAAGTCCCATCCGGACACGGGACGAAGTCTTCAATCTTGTATCTTCATAGTCTTGGAGTCCGGCCGTGATGATAGTCCAGCTATCCGGACACCCTAGTCGGGACTCCTCAAGAGCCCCGAACCAGGCTTCAATGACGATGAGTCCGCGCGTTGATTGTCTTCGGCATTGCGAGGCGGGTTCCTCCTCGAATACTTCATAGAAGGTTTTGAACACAAGGATAGTGTCCGCTCGCAAAACCAAGTTCCACATACCACCGTAGAGAGAATAACTTTTGCACAGATCTGCCGACGTATTCCGCGGCGTGACATCACACCATGGCTGTGCCTTTATATGAATCGCTTTTCTTGTTCCACCTCGGTAGCGTTTAGCGAGGCGGTTTCCGCACGTCTTATCAAAGCATAGATCGTGCCCCTTATTCCGGGATTCCCATCAATACGGACGTGGGTAACCCAACTGCGTTCGCTGGCACGCCTCCTCTATCAAAGGCGAGTCCTAATCGACCACGGGGTGGGCTCTTGGTATTCAACCTCTTTATAATGAGACCAAGGCCCTCTTCTTTTTACACCCTCCATCGAGTTCGCCTCGCGCTTCGAGTTCCAACACCCAAAGCCTCAGATTTAGGCGCTTCAGACCTTCGACGATGTCCGGCTCCGACCAGCACGGCCGATGGATGTCTTCCTCCGTCACAGAAGAAGATGTGCTAAAGCTGCGAGACGCCATGTATCTAACCGGTGAGATCTCGCATAGGCTGCCTGCTCCAGGGCAGATCATTCCCAGTCCCGAGCCCGGCGAGAACATGGTGTTCGTGTCTCACTTCCTTCAGGGTTTAGGCTTCCCGACCGATCTCTTTGTGCGGGGGCACATGTTTTATTATGGGCTTGATTTCCATGACCTGAATCCGGAGTCCATCCTCCATATCTCGTCATTCATTGTCATATGTGAGGCCTTCCTCCATATTACCCCCCACTTTGGAGTGTGGCTCAAGACCTTCAAGGTGGAGCCAAAGATGATCGAGGGGCAACAAGCAGAGTGCGGAGGGGCGGTCATAAGCAAATGTGCTGATGCTCCGTGGCCCGAGGGCTCTTTTCAAGAGGAGCTTGGTTTGTGGCAACGAGATTTGTTTTATATCACCGCTCCCAGGGGCACCAAGTGGGTGGCGCTCCCCGCCTTCCGGCCAGTCCACCACAGCGGTGGCGTCATGGGTCAACAAGGGCTCGACTGGGGCCGTCCAAAGACGTTCCTTTGCTGCAGGGCCGTATTCGAGACCTCCAAGAAAGAGAGATCAATCTGCTGCAGTGGCGCGAGTTATGTTGATCCGGCGCCTTACGCCTGCAAGAACGTCGCCCCTCCTCACTTTGTGGGAATTTAATCCGGAGGGACCACGAGCTCTCCAAAATTTATGGGCACGACGCCCGTGGAGATGTATAAACTGTTCTTGGATCACAAGAGAGGTGTCCGGACTGGCCGAGGACGCAGGACTAAGCTGCAATCGCCAGATACTCAAGTAAGTAGTCTGTAACCGGACAAGCTGTTCATTCATTTATCATATATATATATATATATATATATATATATATATATATATATATATATGTATATATATGTATATATATATGCCCTTTAAAGGAGTCGTTTCTTGAACAGGAGTGGATAGCTAAGGCCAAGTTAATAAGGTGTCCGGCTCCCCTCCCAGAGACCACGTCGGATCCCATGCTGACCAAGATGTTGAAGGCCGCGCCTTTTGAAGAAGGTGAAGGGGGGAGCGGGGAAGCGACTGCCTCTACGAAGGAGGCTATCAAGGAAGGAGGGATTAAAAGTCCCATCTCTCGAGGAGATAAGAGGACCGCTTCGGAAGATCCGGAGGTCAAGGCCTCAAAGAGGGGAAAGGACTCTTCGTCAGAGAGTCCGGCGCTGGGAAGTAACCCAGCCGCACTATTTCCTCAAGGGGATCAGCCCTCCAAATGAGCCGTAAGTAAAAAGTAGGGGTCTTGTAAATAAGGAACATCCCTGTATTTATTTCTGAAGATAACCGAAATTGTACCTTGTAGTTCGGATCTCAGCCCTTCTCAGCAGAGCTCGTCTTCGGGGGATCTTCTTCCGGAGATGATGGAGAGTGAAACGCCTCCACCTGTCGCACCCTCATGCAAGGCGACGACCCCGAGGTGTCGTCGCGAGGGTTTCTAAGTCCGGCGGGGCCGAGGGTCAGCGCAAAGCTGGCGTGGCGGTCGAGGAGTGAAGGATTCGCTTCGGGCGGCGGCTATCTCGTAAGATCACCGTGCTCTAATGGGTAAGATTGATTGAAAGGATTGCATCCGGAGAGCGGATTGCATGAAGCCGTCAGAAGCTTACTGACGGGGTTCGAGGTATGCAAAAATGATGGACCTTCTGACAGTTATGCATATAGAATGCGCCCTGTATAGATAGTAGCCCCTGAGACTTGGTATGTTGTCAAAATTGACAGCGTGCCGAGGATCAAAATCTCGATTATAACATATCGCCGCTCCTAAACAGGTGGCGGGCGCCCGATGTGGCCAGCCGGATCGATGAGTATGCCGAACTAAAGCGGCAATCGGACGAGGCGGATGCGGACATCGCTGGTCAATAAACGGTTTGACGAGTCACAAGGTATGCGACTTCACGCGGACACCTGGTAAGGGAGCTTGACGCCCATGTCTTACTACTTGTATGCTTAATGCAGATGGTGCCGCTGCTGTGGAGGAGCTTCGGGCGGAACTCGCCCGAGCGAAAGAGCAAGCCAGAAATAGTAATGCGGTCGCTTTAAGGGCGGCCGAAGAGCTAAAAGCCGAATGGGCTCCTCACTGCCGAAGTAAAGAGGAAATGGCCGATATGGCCAGAAAGTTGAAGAATATTACCGACTGCTGCGAGGTTCTTGAAAAAGAACGTCAAGCGGAGCAAGAGGGCCTGAAAAAGGCCACCGCCGAATCCAAGGATGCCCGTTCCGCTCTGAGAGCTGCCAAGGAGGAGCTGAGTCAGGCCGGGGCTATTACGGCTGGAAAACCGCTTTTGCCGCGGAGGAAATATACGGATCCAAAGTATGCTCAGTTGGACAAGTTGTGGAGTTCGGAGGATGCTTATCCGGACTTGGCGGCGAAGCGCCGCGACGCTGTTGAGCACTTCCGAGGCGGAAGGGGCCTGAAGGGAAGAGCTATATTGGTCGCAATTCCATGGTCCGGAGCGTCCTCTTCTGCTGACCGATCGGTTGGCCGAATGGGCCGAGCTGAATCGATTATCCGGATTTTCCATGAAGCATGTCTTGACTCATTTGTGGCCGGGCGGACCCCAGCCGAAGAGTTATTTTGGTTTAGTGCAGCAGTTCCTTGGTGCGGTACCACGTATCGATGCAATGAAGCGGTCGGCGTGTATTGAGGGAGCGCGGATGGCTCTGGCCCGTGTCAAGACATACTGGGCAGAGATGAAGGCCACCGACGTTGCATCCCATGATTCGGACAGAAGCCGAGTACCTGCCGAGCACTACTTTGAAGAAGTCTGCAGGCGCTCGTTTAATAGAGACGCAGTGCTCGAAGGATATTATGTTTAAATGACATGTATGATTTGTGAAAACAATGTTTCAATATAATATAAGAGCTTTTTATACTTGTGCGTTCAAGTAGTAAACTACTCCATGTGCGGCCGTTTATGTATATGTATATATAACCTGAAAGATGGCAGTCCTTGGCTTCAGCCCCCACACACATAGTGCGGGGGTGTTTGCAAATAAAGCGCTTTTTCACACTTAATCCAACGTCTTGGTCCTGCTAAGGAGGTGGTACTGTAGCAAACTAGGCAACCGGACTATAATGCTTTATCACTTTCACTTAGCCATAGGAGTTCGAGGGTGGGGCTACTATATAGCCCCTCGGGGCACCGCACTCTCCCGAATTCGGGGTGCGTATGTACCTGACCAAAAACCGGTCCTTCGTTAATGCGGAGGAATCCTAAACATTCCGATGAGTCATCGAGTGGTTGACCAATCTCTCGCTATATCATGGCGATCGGTTTTCGGCTTTCTCTCTTTGAGGTGCTCGCCCGGCCGAATCGGGGCACAATCGCAGTAGTTCTCCACGGTGCCGCGTTAACCGATAAAACGGAATGTAAGGCAGCAAAACACAGGAGCCGGGCAAACCCAACATTTGACCAAAGACATGATTCGGAGCTGATGCATATAAGGCCTAACTCGAGACGCCGAATACTCCCTAAGGTATTCGGTCTTTGTAAAAACGGGCAGAATAATGCCCTAAGCCCCTGGCGTCCAGCTACGCTCAAAAATTCTGGTGCGGCCAATGCCAAAACGCCAGCCTCCTCCTCGGTTATAGTAAGAAACCGGGGATGTATATCAACAAGAGACAGTAAAAAAGGTTTACGCAGGGTCTTAATCTGAAAAGAATCCTTGCAACGGGTCCCTCGCACGTCTGCGCTGTGTCTCCGTTGTGCCGTATCACGGGCCGGGTGTAGCACGTCGTTCATCTGTAAAAGAGAGGAACTTAGTTTAAAAGAAAAAGGATCGTGCGAAAGATGTACTTTATATTAAATAAACAGAGTACGATTCGAAGAAGTGAATAAAATTGAGATTTAGTGTCTCTTATGATACATGCGTGCAGCCCCTTGTATGGGGGTATGCCGTTAGTAGGCGCCGGACTCGTCTAGCCGTGTCCGGGGTTTGAATGACCAATTCAGGTGCTTTTACTAGTGGAGCCGGATAGGTGTGGGGCTGTCAAGGCAGTCTCCCGTTCTTCCGTGCTCGAGTAACACTTAATACTTCCTTTTAACGAGATGATGCCGTGTGGACCGGGCATTTTAAGTGTTAGAGATGCATAATGCGGTATTGAGTTAAAGCGGGCGAAAGCTTCGCTTCCCAATAGTGCTTGATGGCTACTTTTAAACGGGGCGACATGGAAGATTAACCTTTTGCGACGGAAGTTGTCGGATGGACCGAACACAATTTCTAGCAGTATGGAGCCCGTACAATGGGCATATGGGCATGGCATTACTCCTTTAAAGGAGGTGTTGCTACGGCGAATTTTGGTTGGCTCTATCCCCATCCTACGGATTGTGTCCTGATATATCAGGTTTATGTCAGTGCCCCCATCCATGAGGACTTGTGTAAATTGGAATCCGTCAATTATAGGATCCAATATCAAGGCAGTCCATCCCGCGTTCCGGATACTTTCGGAATAGTCCTGATGGTCGAACGTGATTGGTTTTTACAACCAGTGTGCGGCGCGCATTTTAGTGGGCGCCGCTCTGTTTTTCTCTTTGATCACGTGAAGTGAGTTTACTGTTTTAACCTCTTGTGGGAAATTCTTTTGTTTTCCGGGCTCGCTTGTGGTGCTCGTCATCATCTTCACTTGGTGTGTCGAGCCCTTGTGTTCGCATTGAGTCTGCCGGACTGTTTGAAGACCCAACATTTACGTGGGTATGGGTTGCGAGCCTCCCGGAATCTTGTGGATTTGACATATCTTGTCCAAGATTTTGTTGAAGTTGGATAGCTCATCGCTATTGTCCTTAAGGGGCAGTTTTTTGTTGTTCTACCGTGAGCTTTTGAATCCGGCGTTGACGACCGCGCTCTTTTGACCGTTCCCTTTAATCCGGCGCTGGTCCTTGTTGCACCGTGGTTTCCCGTTTCCATCCCTGATTTTGGATGTACTTGGGTCGCTGGTGCTGCATCTTGCTAGCCAGCTATCCTCTCCCACGCAAAAGCGAGTCATGAGGCTTGTTAATGCGACCATTGTTCTTGGCTTTTCTTGGACGAGGTGTCTGGTGAGCCATTCGTCTCAGACGTTGTGTTTGAAGGCTGCTAAGGCTTCGGCGTCCGAACAGTCGACTATTTGGTTCTTTTTAGTAAGGAACCTGTTCCAGAATTTCCGGGCTGACTCTCCGGGCTGTTGAGTTATGTGACTTAGATTGTCTGCATCCGGAGGGCGGACATATGTCCCCTGAAAATTTGCCCGAAACGTATCCTCGAGCTCTTCCCAACTTCCAATGGTATTTTCGGGGAGGCTTTTAAGCCAATGCCGAGCTGGCCCTTTGAGTTTGAGGGGTAAGTATTTTATGGCGTGAGATCATCTCCTCTAGCCATGTGTATGTGGAGGATGTAATCCTCGATCCGCACTCTGTGGTCTGTTGTTACGTCGTATGCCCCTATGTTTACGGGTTTGAATCACTGGAAATTCATGATCCAAAGCACCTCATCGGTGAAACATAGGGGATGTGCGGCGCTCGTATTTGGGTGTGCCGTGATGTTTGGATTTTGGCGTGTTGCATTGCTTTGAAGAGCCTGCTTTCTTGGCCCATAGATGGACCTAACTGGGCCATCCTTTTGATGTGAATCCTTGTGCGGATCGCATATCGGCTTGTGTGCGGCGCCATTTGCCGCTCTCTTTTTGTCGTGGGGTCGTCCATCCGACCGGGTGGCCTTCTTACTTTTGATTGTGGGGGCTCTAGGGCCTCCTCGTCAAATTCGGGCAGTAGCTTTCTTTTTGGGTAGCTCTTTGTTCGGCGACTGTCGCCGTATTCGTTTGCGGTGTTGAATACTTTGCTCCATCTGATTCTGAGTGCATCTTCCGCTGTTTTGAGCTTCCGCTTTTGCTTTTTCAGGCTACGCGCAGTGGCGACGAGCCTTTTCTGGAGGTTATTTTGCTCCAGCATTTTGTCCGGCGTGAGATCGTCCAGACTGTTGTCTTCGTCGGGGACGGGTTGTTTATCCAAGTTTTCTTGTTCGGACGATTGCTCGATAGCATGTTCGTCGTCCACCGGTTCGCCCTGCTCTATGGCTGGGTCTCTGTTGAGGCGGGACTTGGTTCGGCGTTTACGTTGCCGTTTTGACTGCTTTTCGAGGGATTTATCCTTTGTAGCGTCCCGTTGTTCCTCGTCTTCATTTCCTTTAGGTGTATCCACCATGTATACATCATGGGATGAGGTGGTTGTCCAGCATCCTATAGGCGCTGGTTCATGGTTGCCTCCTACATCGTCGTCCATACCGTCGATGTCTTCGGAGTCGAAATCGAGCACGTCATGTAAACTTTCGACAGTGGCTATGAAGTGGGTGGTGGGTGGGTGTTGAATTTCTTCGTCGTCCGTATCCCAACCTTCCTGTTCGTAGTCCGACCAGGGCTCTCCGGATAAAGAGAGAGACTTTAGTGAATTCAGGAGGTCGCCAAAGGGCGAGTGCCGAAAGATGTCAGCGGCAGTGAACTCCATGACCGGCGCCCAATCGGATTCGATTGGCAGGGGTGCGGAGGGTACGGAGTCCGGAGAGGAGTCCGGCACCCTAGAGTCAAGGTCTTCGCAAAGGACAGGGATAGAGTTCGGCTCAATCGTCGTAGAGATCGTAGCCCCCGAGGCGGTGTCCAACCACTCGTCCTTGATCGGGGAATCCGGCTCCGGATTAAGGGTCGGAGCGGATGCTGGTGCGACCTCCGTGGCAATCGCTCGCTGCAGAGCTAGATCATGCCCATCGAGACAAGGCGGTCGTGGCGTGCTACGGCTCGAATCCGTCGAAGATCAAGTCTCCGCAGATATCGGCCGTATAGTTCAAACTTCCAAATCGACACGATGGCCAGGGGCGAAGCTTCGATCCGCTCCGAAGGCTGCTTAAATGGCCCGCAGCGGCAAAGCCGCCGAATATGAAGATCTGTCCAGGAGAAAAGTCTCACCCTGGACCGTCGTTGTTGATGATAGAAGGAGCCATCGGGCCTATCGGTGACGATCTGCAGGAACTCTCAATGAAAGCACCAATGTCGGTGTCAAAACCGGCGGATCTCGGGTAGGGGGTCCCGAATCGTATGCGTCTAGGCGGATGGTAACAGGAGACAAGGGACACGATGTTTTTACCCAGGTTCGGGCCCTCTCGATGGAGGTAATACCCTACCCCGCTTGATTAATATTGATGATATGGGTAGTACAAGAGTAGATCTACCACGAGATCAAGGAGGCTAAACCCTAGAAGCTAGCCTATGGTATGATTGTTGTTCGTCCTACGGACTAAAACCCTCCGGTTTATATAGACACCAGATAGGTTAGGGTTACAAAGACTCGGTTACAATAGTAGGAGATCTACATATCCGTATCGCCAAGCTTGCCTTCCACGCCAAGGAAAGTCCCATCCGGACATGGGACGAAGTCTTCAATCTTGTATCTTCATAGTCTTGGAGTCCGGCCGTGATGATAGTCCGGCTATCCGGACACCCCCTAGTCCGGGACTCCCTCAGGCCCCTCGTGGATCCCCTGACCGACTTCTTTTGCCTATATATGTCCGTATACCCTAAAAACATCGAGGAGCACAATAGATCGGGAGTTACGCTGCCACAAGACTCTGTAGCCACCAAAAACAATCGGGACCCTGTACCGGCACCCTGTCGGAGGGGGAAGCCCTCACCAGTGGCCATCTTCATCATCCCGGCGCTCTCCATGACGAGGAGGGAGTAGTTCACCCTCAGGGCTGAGGGTATGTACCAGTAGCTATATGTTTGATCTCTCTCTCTCTCTCGTGTCCTTGAGGTGGTACGATCTTGATGTATCACGAGCTTTGCTATTATAGTTGGATCTTATGATGTTTCTCCCCCTCTACTCTCTTGTAATGGATTGAGTTTTCCCTTTGAAGTGATCTTATCGGATTGAGTCTTTAAGAATTTGAGAACACTTTATGTATGTCTTGCATGTGCTTATCTGTGGTGCCAATGGGATATTCACGTGATCCACTTGATGTATGTTTTGGTGATCAACTTGTGGGTTCCGCTCGCGAACTTATGCATAGGGGTTGGCACACGTTTTCGTCTTGATTCTCCGGTAGAAACTTTGGGGCACTCTTTGAAGTTCTATCTGTTGGTTGAATAGATGAATCTGAGAGTGTTTGATGCACATCGTATAATCATACCCACGGATACTTGAGGTGACATTGGAGTATCTAGGTGACATTAGGGTTTTGGTTGATTTATGTCTTAAGGTGTTATTCTAGTACGAACTCTATGATAGATCGATCCGAAAGAATAACTTTGAGGTGGTTTCGTACCCTACAATAATCTCTTCGTTTATTCTCAGCTATTAGTGACTTTGGAGTGACTCTTTGTTGCATGTTGAGGAATAATTATGTGATCCAATTATGTTATTATTGTTGAGAGAACTTGCACTAGTGAAAGTATGAACCCTAGGCCTTGTTTCCTAGCATTGCAATTCCATTTACGCTCACTTTTATCATTAGTTACCTTGCTGTTTTTATATTTTCAGATTACAAAAACCTATATCTACCATCCATATTGCACTTGTATCACCATCTCTTCGCGAACTAGTGCACCTATACAATTTACCATTGTATCGAGTGTGTTGGGGACACAAGAGACTCTTTGTTATTTGGTTGCAGGGTTGTTTGAGAGAGACCATCTTCATCCTACGCCTCCCACGGATTGATAAACCTTAGGTCATCCACTTGAGGGAAATTTGCTAGAGGCCCAACAACGTCTACAAGAAGAAGGTTGTGTAGTAGACATCAGAGGCCACCGAGGTGGGCACAACCCATTTGGGCATGCCTGGGCCCCCAGGCGCACCCTGGTGGATTGAGCTCCCCTTCGAGCACGCCTCAGGTACTTCCTTGACCCATCTTGTGTCTTTTGGTCCAGACAAAATCACCAAACATTTCGCTGCGTTTGGACTCCGTTTGGTATTGAATTCCAGCGAAGTAAAAAAACAAGCAAAAGCAGCAACTGGCACTGGGCACTATGTCAATAGGTTAGTGATAAAAAATGATATGAAGTTGCTATAAAATGATTGTAAAACATCTAAGAATGATAATATAGCAGCATGGAACAATAAAAAATTATAGATACGTTGGAGATGTATAAGGGTAGAAACACCATATGATCCAACTATAGTAACAAAGCCCGCGGTACATCAATATCGTGCCATATCAAGAACACGAGGGAGAGAGAGAGAGAGAGAGAGAGAGAGGGAGGGAGATCAAACACATAGCTACGGGTACATACCCTCAGCTCCGAGGGTGAACTACTCCCTCCTCGTCATGGAGAGCGCCGGGATGATGAAGATGGCCACCGGTGATGTTTTCCCCCTCCGGCAGGGTGCCGAAACGGGCTCCTGATTGTTCCCGATCTAGGTTTCTTTCTGGATTTATAGGAATTTTTGGCGTCAGTTTCGAGTCAGGGGGGTCCACGAGGCAGCGGCAAGGTAGGGGGCACACCATAGGGGGGTGCCCTCCACCCTTGTGGATGCCTCGTGGATCGTCTGGTCCATCTCCGATACTCCGTGGGCTTCTTCTGGTCCATAAAAATCGTCGTAAAGTTTCAGCTCGTTTGGACTCTGTTTGGTATTCCTTTTCTATAAAACTCAAAAACAAGGAACAAAACAGAAACTGGCACTAGGCTCTAGGTTAATAGGTTAGTCCCAAAAATAATATAAAATAGCATATGGATGCATATAATACATCCAAGATGGATAATATAATAACATGGAACAATCAAAAATTATAGATACGTTGGAGACGTATCAAGCATCCCTAAGCTTAATTCCTGCTCGTCCTCGAGTAGGTAAATTATAAAAACAGAATTTTTGATGTGGAATGCTACCTAACATATTTATCAATGTAATCTTCTCTATTGTGGCAAGAATATTCAAATCCATAAGATTCAAAACAAAAGTTTAATATTGACATAGAAACAATAATACTTCAAGCATACTAATAAAGCAAGCATGTCTTCTCAAAATAACATGGGCAAATAAAGCTATCCCTACAAAATAATATAGTCTGGCTATGCTCCATCTTCAACACAAAAAATATTCAAATCATGCACAACCCCGATGACAAGCCAAGCAATTGTTTCATACTTTAGTTGTTCTCAAACCTTTTCAACTTTCACGCAATACATGAGCATGAGCCATGGACATAGCACTATAGGTGGAATAGAATATGATGGTTGTGGAGAAGACAAAAAGAAGGAGATAGTCTCACATCAACTAGGCGTATCAACGAGCTATGGAGATGCCTATCAATAGATATCAATGTGAGTGAGTAGGGATTGCCATGCAACGGATGCACTAGAGCTATAAGTTTGTGAAAGCTTAAAAATAAACTAAGTGGGAGTGCATCCAACTTGCCTGCTCATGAAGACCTAGGGCAATTTGAGGAAGCCCATCTTTGGAATATACAAGCCAAGTTCTATAATGAAAAAATCCCACTAGTGTATGAAAGTGATAACATAGGAGACTCTCTATCATGAAGATCATGGTGCTACTTTGAAGCACAAGTGTGGAAAAAGGATAGTAACATTGCCCCTTCTCTATTTTCTCTCATTTTTTCTTTTTTTTCTCTTTTCTCTTTTTTTTTGTTTGGCTTCTTTGGCCTCTTTTTTTATTTCCTCACATGGGGCAATGCTCTAATAATGAAGATCATCACACTTTTATTTACTTACAACTAAAGAATTACAACTCGATACTTAGAACAAAATATGACTCTATATGAATGCCTCTGGCGGTGTACCGGGATGTGCCATGACTCAAGTGTGACATGTGTAAAAATTATGAATGGTGGCTTTGCCACAAATACTATGTCAACTACATGATCATGCAAAGCAATATGACAATGATGAAGCGTGTCATAATAAACAGAACGATGGAAAGTTGCATGGCAATATATCTCAGAATGGCTATGGAAATGCCATAATAGGTAGGTATGGTGGCTGTTTTGAGGAAGGTATATGGTGGGTGTAAGGCACCGGCGAAAGTTGCGCGGTACTAGAGAGGCTAGCAATGGTGGAAGGGTGAGAGTGCGTATAATCCATGGACTCAACATTAGTCATAAAGACCTCACATACTTATTGCAAAAGTCTATTAGTCATCGAAATAAAGTACTACGCGCATGCTCCTAGGGGGATAGATTGGTAGGAAAAGACCATCGCTCGTCCCCGACCGCCACTCATAAGGAAGACAATCAATACATAAATCATGCTCCAACTTCGGTACATAATGGTTCACCATACGTGCATGCTACGAGAATCAGAAACTTTAACACAAGTATTTCTACAACCCACAATTACTCACTAGCATGACTCTAATATCACCATCCTCATATCTCAAAACAATCATAAGGAATCAAACTTCTCATAGTATTCAATGCACTTTATATGAAAGTTTTTATTATATCCCTCTTGGATGCCCATCATATTAGGACTAAATTCATAACCAAAGCAAATTACCATGGTGTTTAGAGAGACTCTCAAAATAATATAAGTGAAGCATGAGAGCTCAACAATTTCTATAAAATAAAACCACGGTCGTGCTCTAAAAAGATATAAGTGAAGTACTAGAGCAAAATTTCCTAGCTCAAAAGATATAAGTGAAGCACATAAAGTATTCTAATAAATCACGATTCATGCGTGTCCCTCTCAAAAGGTGTGTACAACAAGGATGATTGTGGCAAACTAAAAAGCAAAGACTCATATCATACAAGACGCTCCAAGCAAAACACATATCATGTGGTGAATAAAAATATAGCCTCAAGTAAAGTTACCGATAGACGAAGACGAATATTATTGCAATTCCTACAAGTGCATGAAATATAGCCTCAAGCTTAGGCTCTTGGTTGTCCTTGAATATTACCTTGGGGTGCCTTTGGCATCCCCAAGCTTAGGCTCTTGCCACTCCTTATTCTGTAGTCCATCAAAACTTTACCCAAAATTTGAAAACTTCACAACACAAAACTCAACAGAAAACTCGTAAGCTCCGTTAGTATAAGAAAATAAAATCACCTCTTTTGGTACTGTTGTCCATCAAAACTCATTATAAATTCATATTGGTGTTATGTCTACTGTATTCCGACTTCTGCATGGTTCATACCCTCCGATACTACTCATAGATTCATCAAAATAAGCAAACAACACATAGAAAACAGAATCTGACAAAAACAAAACAATCAGTAGTAATCTGGAAACTTTCCATACTTCTCTAACTCCAAAGATACTAAAAAAGTAGGACAACGTAGGCAATTTGTATATAAATCATGTGTAAAAAATCAGAATTTTATCACGCTCCAGTGAATTTAAACAATTATGTGACTGGAAGCAAAAGTTTTTGTTTTTGCACAGAATCAAGTCAACTATGATCCACACTATCCCAAAGGCTTTACTTGGCACTTTATTGAAACAAAAGCTATAAAACATGATTAATATAGTAGCTTAATCATGTGGGCACACAAAAACAGTAGGTATAAGTATTGGGTTGTCTCCCAACAAGCGTTTTTCTTTAATGCCTTTTTAGCTAGGCATGATGCTTTCGATGATGCTTACATAAAAGATGAGAATTGAACACAAAGAGAGAATCATGAAGCATATGACAAGCACATTTAAGTCTAACCCACTTCTTATGTATAGGGATTTTGTGAGCAAACAACTTATGGGAACAAGAATCAACTAGCATAGGAAGGTAAAACAAGCAAAACTTCAAGATTTTCAACACATAGAGAGGAAACTTGATATTATTGCAATTCCTACAAGCATATATTCCTCCCTCATAATAATTTTCAGTATCATCATGAATGAATTCAACAATATAACCATCACATAAAGCATTCTTTTCATGATATACAAGCATAGAAATTTTGATACTCTCCCCATAAGCAAAATTCTTCTCATTCAGAATAGTGGGAGTAGCAAATTCAACAAAATAACTATCACAAGATACTTGATTGACATAACCATTTTGAGCATTAAAATCATGATGACAAGTTTCATGGTTATTATTATTCTTTATAGCATACAAGTCATCACAATAATCATCATAGATAGCAACTTTTTTTCTCATAATCAATTGGAACCTCTTCCAAAATAGTGGATTTATCACTAAATAAAGTCATGACCTCTCCAAATCGACTTTCATCAATATTGTAATAAGATTCAACACCCTCCAAAATAGTGGGATCATTACTTCCTAAAGTTGACACTCTTCCAAACCCACTTTCATCAATATAATCATCATAAATAGGAGGCATGCTATCATCATAATAAATTTTCTCATCAAAACTTAGAGGACTAAAAATATCATCTTCATCAAACATAACATCCCCAAGCTTGTAGCTTGGCATATCATTAGCATCATGGATATTCAAAGAATTCATACTAACAACATCACAATCATGCTAATCATTCAAAGATTTAGTGCCAAACATTTTATTAACTTCTTCTTCTAACACTTGAGCACAATTTTCCTTTCCATCATTTTCACGAAAGACATCAAAAATATGAAACATATGAGGCAACCTCAATTCCATTTTTTGTAGTTTTATTTTATAGACTAAACTAGTGATAAAACAAGAAACTAAAAGATTCAATTGCAAGATCTAAAGATATACCTTCAAGCACTAACCTCCCTGGCAGTGGCGCCAGAAAAGAGCTTGATGTCTACTACGCAACCTTATTCTTGTAGACTCTTGTTGTGCCTCCAAGCGCAGAGTTTTGTAGGACAGTAGCAAATTTCCCTCAACTGGATGACCTAAGGTTTATCAATCCATGGGAGGCGTAGGATGAATATGTTCTCTCTCAAACAACCCTGTAACCAAATAACAAAGAGTCTCTTGTGTCCCCAACACACCCAATACAATGGTAAATTTTATAGGTGCACTAGTTCGACGAAGAGATGGTGATACAAGTGTAATATGGATAGTAGATATAGGTTTTTGTAATCTGAAAATATAAAAACAGCAAGGTAGCAAGCGATAAAAGTGAGTGAAAACGGTATTGCAATGCTAGAAAAGAAGGCCTAGGGTTCATACTTTCACTAGTGCAAGTTCTCTCAACAATGATAACATAATTAGATCATATGGCAATCCCTCAATGTGCGACAAAAGTCACTCCAAAGTTCCTATCGCAGAGAACATAAGATGAAATTGCTTGTAGGGTATGAAACCACCTCAAAGTTATTCTTTCCGATCAATCCATTGAGCTATTCCTATAAGTGTCACAAACAACCCTAGAGTTCGTAGTAAAATAACACCATATGACACACATCAATCAACCCTAATGTCACCTAAATACTCCAATGTCACCACAAGTATCCATGGGTCAATTATAAGATATGCATCAAACAACTTCAGATTCATAATATTCAATCCAACATAAAGAACCTCAAAGAGTGCCCCAAGATTTCTACCAGAGAAACAAGTACGAAAACATGCATCAACCCCTATGCATAGATTACCCCAATGTCACCTCAGGAATCCGCGAGTTGAGTGCAAAAACATACATCAAGTGAATCAATAGAACACCCCATTGTCACCACGGGTATCCCATGCAAGACATACATCAAGTGTTCTCAAATCCATAATAGTATTCAATCCGATAATAGTGAAACCTCAACGGTAAGACTCAATTCATCACAAGAAGGTAGAGGGGGAGAAACACCATATGATCCAACTATAGTAACAAAGCTCGTGGTACATCAAGATCGTGTCGTATCAAGAACACGAGAGAGAGGGAGAGATCAAACACATAGCTACTAGTACATACCCTCAGCCCCGAGGGTGAACTACTCCCTCCTCGTCATGGAGAGCGTCGGGATGATGAAGATGGCCGCCGGTGATGGTTTCCCCCTCCGGCAGGGTGCCGGAACGGGCTCCCGAATGTTTTTTCATGGCTATAGAGGCTTGCGGCGGCGGAACTCCCGATCTAGGTTTCTTTCTAGTGGTTTCTGAATTTATAGGAATTTTTGGCGTCAGTTTCAAGTCAGGTGGGGTCCATGAGGCAGCGGCAAGGTAGGGGGCATGCCCTAGGGGGGCGCCCTCCACCCTTGTGGATGCCTCGTGGCTCCTCTGGTCCATCTCCGGTACTCCGTGGGCTTCTTCTGGTCCATAAAAAATCATCGTAAAGTTTTAGCTCGTTTGGACTCCGTTTGGTATTCCTTTTCTGTAAAACTCAAAAACAAGGGGGAAAAATAGAAACTGGCACTGGGCTCTAGGTTAATAGGTTAGTCCCAAAAATAATATAAAATAGCATATAAATGCATATAAAACATCCAAGATGGATAATATAATAGCATGAAACAATAAAAAATTATAGATGCGTTGGAGACGTATCAAATCGCAGTCCAGTAAGCTATACAGATCGTTTACGACGAGATCAACAGGGGAAACACATTCAAGAATGGTAAATAAAATTTAAGTCCATTGCATATTAAGGTCAAAAGAGCACTATCAATGTACGATTCTCATACGATATCATTTCAACGATTGTACCACAAAAGATCAAAATATTACAAGGTTCAAATTCTAGAGTTATATGGCTCAAATTCGAAGATTACAAGGTTCAAACTATATTAGAAATGAAATTCGGCTCATGCAGCTGCAAACGCACACACTGATTAGCTGAACATGGATATAGGAGAGGTTCAAACTGATATTAGCACTTGTAAGGCTTGTTTAGAAACCTCATCATTTGTGCAAAGGGATTAGCCACTGAGAAGTCATATATGTGCTTGACATAATGACTTTCGGCTACTCTGTCAACTGAAGTTTCAAAATGAAATTCAGCTTCTTCAGAGCCTTTTCCCTTCTGCCGCAGTCGCCGGCGCTGATCAACAAACCATTCATTTTTGTGAAATAAATGTAGGGCAAATCTCAGTACCTTCAGCACCCTTGCTCTGACAACAAAGAACCTGGAGAATATAATCTCCGGTAAAGCCCCTTGGTAGGAGTTCAAAGTAATTTCTGAGAGATGCAGATCTACGCATTCGATGTGATTGTTATATTGTACCACATTATTCACCACCGGGCCTAATCTTATCTGCAAAAGAAGAGAATGTATTAGTGCCTAGATGCAGTTTTGAACACTACTACAGGCCTATTTGGTTTGCAGGATTTCTAAAATACACTAACGTGCCATCTTCGATCCTACATGATTAATATGAGTATTTGATTACAATCTAGAAAAATGTAGCCTTCTTCACAAGAGGTTGGAGTGGATGAAAATTCCCTAAGAAAACTAGTACAGATGAATCCAAAGGAGAAATGCTTATGGATTGTAACCATATGAATCAAGCAACCAATATAGGGGGAAACATGTATGTATTGAAATCCTTCAACATTCCTTCCGAAATCGTAATACATTGTCATTGTAAACATGGGAAAAGGTACCAAAAATTAAAATCCCTTATGGTTAACATTTAACTAGAAAGGAATACCACCTCGATATATAGCTTCTCCAGTTACGGAAAGCATCTCAAAAAACTGGCAACTAGGTCTATGTTTTAGAATTTTATGAAACAGAGGGAACATATATGCTCACCTAGAGCATATACTAAGCATTTCCATTGGCAGTATAAATTGGATCCGAATTCAGGACCTGAACCGGATCGCAGTGTATGCCATAAAATTATTTTTACATGCACCGTGTTAGAATCCCTTTCCATCCAACTTAGTGTGATATACCGAAAAAGACTTTCGCCCGCTTTATATATAAAGCACCGACCAACAAGCATCCAGTACAAACACACACCACCGCAACACACGCACACACCCAAGGCAAGATACATAGGCGCTGAGCGCAACAACACCACTCCTAGCACTACCACAACGAAGAGATGAAGTTACATATGACGAACCATGGGCTCCAAGGCGGCGCCTTCAGGAAGGGTACGGCACTGGAGCGCCGCCACCGCCCGATCCAAGGATTAGAGTTTCTCCTGAAGCCGCATGACGGGCAAGGAGAGCCGCGACGACGCCTTCAAGAAGGGAAGATCTTCGCCGTCGCCGGTCCGTCCGAAGATAGAACAGGTTTTCACCTCGGCCAACACTCACCGCCACCGAACGCCACATCCCGGCAACCACGCCGCCCACACGGCCATGGTGACCGGGTAGTGCCACAGCACGGCCTCTGCCCAAAAGCACCGTGCTACCACCACCAGGGCCGCCGCCCCGGCATCCAAGACCTTGACACCACCTCACACGAGACCCGCCTCCACCCCATCGAAAGAGACGAGAGGAAAGGTCCCACCTTTCGAACCCCTGGACGCCCCCAGTGTTGAGACCCGATAGGCCGGCCAGAAATGGCATCCACCGACCCGTCTTGCTGCCCCGAGCGTGAGACGAGCTCGGTCCTGCAGCACCGAGAGGGGGACGAGGTCAGTCCTGCTGCATCATGCGCGAGACGATCTCGATCCCGCTGCACCGTGCGCGAGATGAGCTCGGTCCTGCAGCACCGGGCGCGAGACGAGCGGTGGACCGCAGCTGGGTGAGGACCAGCCCTTTGATGGGAGTAGCACCCGGATGACGAGGAGATGGGGCGAAGGTCGAGATGGTCCGAATGCAGACGAGCCGACGCCGGAGAAGCCGGCCGCTGCCGCGGGCAGATCCGCTACCACCGCCACTTCGCCGTCACCCCGACCAGCCGAGATGGCCCCGGTCGAGGCAGCCGCCCGCAGCCCTAGCCGAACGCGGCCCGCGCCGCCGAGAGGTCGATCTGGCCGCCGCTTGCCGCCGTCCCCAACCCTCGGCTCGCTTCCACTACCGCCCTCCTTGACCCGGCTGTCCCACGCCCGCCCGCAGGAGGTCGATTCGCCGAAGCTACGCTTTGCCACCGCCGCCCCCGACTCGAGCAGCACATCCACCGCCGCCGCCGCCACGAGCAGATCCGCCAGGGCCGAGCCGGATCTCGCCGCCACGGCCGTGACGGTGCACACCACCTCCCAAAGAGCCCCACCGAAGGCCGCCAACAGCCTCGCTGCCGCTGCACGGCCGTCAACGCGCTACCGCCGGCCGTGCAAGCACGGGAGGAGGCTGCCCCGTGCAAGCCCACCCTGCGCGGAGGGTGAGATGGCCCGCCGCCGCCGCCGCCGGCCGGGCTTTGCCCGACGGCGCGCTCCGATGATGGCGGGGGGAGGAGATCGAGGGGGGAGGGGGCTGGCGGCAGCCGGTCGAGGGAGTCGCCTCTCGCCCGTGCTCGCGGGAGCGGGTCGGGCGAGGGGATCAGTCACCAAAGTACAAACTCACCTTAGTGTGACTAGCAAAAAGGCCCGTGCGTTGCAATGGGTATAAAATATAAATTTAAGGGTTTGTGTGGTATTTGAGAGTTTACCTTCCATAATGCATTGTTCAGGTATACTCCCTCAGTTCCTACATACAAATCTTATTAGAGATTTCAATATGAACTACATATAAGCAAAGTGAGTGAATCTAAACCCTAAAGTATGTTTATATACATCCGTACGTAGTTTATATTAAAATCGCTACAAAAGACTTATATTTAGAAAGGGAGTGAGGGAGTAGCTGTTGGGGAACGTAGCAGAAATTCAAAATTTTCCTACGTGTCACCAAGATCTATCTATGGAGAAACTAGCAACGAGGGAAGGAGAGTGCATCTACATACCCTTGTAGATCGCTAAGCGGAAGCGTTCATGAGAACGGGGTTGAAGGAGTCAGACTGCCGTGATCCAAATCACCGGAGATCCTAGTGCCGAACGGACGGCACCTCCGCTGCTCAACACACGTGACAGCCCGGTGACGCCTCCCACGCCTTGATCCAGCAAGGGGAGAGGGAGAGGTTGAGGAAGACTCCGTCCAGCAGCAGCACAACGGCGTGGTGGTGATGGAGGAGCGTGGCAATCCTGCAGGGCTTCGCCAAGCACCGCGGGAGAGGAGAAGGACTTGGGAGAGGGGAAGGGCTGCGCCAGAACTTGGGGGTGCAGCTGCCCTCCCATCCCCCACATATATATAGGGGCAAAGGAGAGGGGGCCCGGCCCCCTCAGATCCAATCTGAGGAGGGGGCGGCGGCCAGGGGGGTTGCCTTGCCCCCCAAGGCAAGGGGGGGGCGCCCCCTTTAGGGTTTCCCCCAAGCCCTAGGCGCCTTGGGCCTTGGTGGGGGGGCGCACCAGCCCACCTGGGGCTGGTCCCTCCCACACTTGGCCCATGCAGCCCTCTGGGCCGGTGGCCCCACTTAGGTGGACCTCGGACCCTCCCGTGGTCCCAAGACATTATCGATAGCACCCGGAACTTTTCCGGTGACCAAAACAGGACTTCCCATATATAAATCTTTACCTCCGGACCATTCCTAACTCCTCGTGACATCCGGGATCTCATCCGGACTCAATAACATTCGGTAACCACGTATATCTATTCCCTATAACCCTAGCGCCACCGAACCTTAAGTGTGTAGACCCTACCGGTTCGGGAACCATGCGAACATGACCGAGACGTTCTTCCGGTCAATAACCAACAGCGGATCTAGATACCCATGTTGGCTCCCACATGTTCCACGATGATCTCATCGGATGAACCACGATGTCAAGGACTCAATCGATCCCGTGATACAATTCCCTTTGTCTAGCGGTATTGTACTTGCCCGAGATTCGATCGTCGGTATCCCGATACCTTGTTCAATCTCGTTACCGCAAGTCTCTTTACTGCTTCCGTAACACATCATCCCGTGATCAACCCCTTGGTCACATTGTGCACATTATGATGATGTCCCATCGAGTGGGCCTGAGATACCTCTGCTTACACGGAGTGACAAATCCCGATCTCGATTCGTACAACCCAATGACACTTTCAGAGATACCGTAGAGTGCACCTTTATAGTCACCCGCTTACGCCAGGACGCTTTGGTACACCCAAAGCATTCCTACGGTATCCGGGAGTTGCACAATCTCATGGTCTAAGGAAATGATACTTGACATTAGAAAAGCTTTAGCATACCTAACTACGATCTTTGTGCTAGGCTTAGGATTGGGTCTTGTCCATCACATCATTCTCCTAATGATGTGATCCTGTTATCAATGACATCCAATGTCCATGGTGAGGAAACCGTAACCATCTATTGATCAACGAGCTAGTCAACTAGAGGCTTACTAGGGACGTGGTGTTGTCTATGTACCCACACATGTATCTGAGTTTCCTATCAATACAATTATAGCATGGATAATAAACGATTATCATGAACAGGAAAATATAATAATAACTAATTTATTATTGCCTCTAGGGCATATTTCCAACAGTCTCCCACTTGCACTAGAGTCAATAATCTAGTTCACATCTTCATGTGATTAATCGCCGATAGGTCACATCGCCATGTGACCAACATCCAAAGAGTTTACTAGTGTTCAGAACTAGTTCACATCATCATGTGATTAAGACTCAATGAGTTACGAGGTTTGATCATGTTTTGCTTGTGAGAGGTTTTAGTCAACGGGTCTCGAACCTTTCAGATCCGTGTGTACTTTGCAATTCTCTATGTCATATTGTAAATGTTGCTTCCACGCCCACTTGGAGCTATTCCAAATGGTTGCTCCACTATACGTATCCGCTTTGCTACTCGAGTCATTCGGATAGGTGTTAAAGCTTGCATCGACGTAACGCTTTACGCCGAACTCTTTTTCACCTCCTTAATCGAGAAATATTCCCTTATTCTTCTAAGGATAATTTTGACACTGTCCAATGTTCCGTTCTCGGATCATTCTTGTACCCCTTGATCGACTCATGGCAAGGCACACTTCCGGTGCGGTACACAAAGCATAGCATGCTATAGAGCCTATGTCTAAGGCATAGGGACGACCTTCGCCCTTTCTCTCTTTTCTCGCCGTGGTCGAGCTTTAACTCTTAACTTCATACCTTACAACTCGTGCAAGAACTCCTTCTTTGATCGATCCATCTTGAACACCTTCAAGATCATGTCAAGGTATGTGCTCATTTGAAAGTATTATTAAGCATTTTGATCTATCTTATAGATCTTGATGCTTATTGTTCAAGTAGCCTAATCCAGGTTTTCTATTGAAAATCATCTTTCAAATAACCCTATATGCTTTCCAGAAATTCCACATCATTTCTGATCATCAATATGTCAACAGCATATACTCATTAGAAATTCTATAGTGCTCCCACTCACTTATTTGGAAATACAAGTTTCTCATAAACTTTGTATAAACCCAAAATCTTTGATCATCCTATCAAAGTGCATATTCCAACTCCGAGATGCTTACTCCAGTCCTTAGAAGGATCATTGGAGCTAGCATACCTTTTAGCATCCTTAGGATCGACAAAATTTTTCTGATTGTATCACATACAACCTTTCCTTACGTAACCGGTAAGGAAACTCGCCTTGACATCCATCCGCCAGATTTCATAAATGCAGCTAATGCTAACATGATTCCGACGGACTTAAGCATCGCTACGGATGAGAAAATCTCATCGTAGTCAACTCCTTGAACTTGTGAAAAAACTCTTCGCCACAAGTCGAGCTTCATAGACGGTGACATTACCGCCCACGCCCGCCTTCTTCTTAAAGATCCATTTATTTCAATGGCTTGCCGATCATCGGGCAAGTCCACCAAAGTCCATGCTTTGTTATGATACATGGATCCTATCTCGGATTTTATGGCTTCTAACCATTTGTCGGAATTTGGGCCCACCATCGCTTCTCCATAGCTCGTAGGGTTCATTGTTGTCTAGCAACATGACCTTCAAGACAGGATCACCGTACCACTCAAGCAAGACGCATCCTTGTCACCCCACGAGGTACGGTAGTGACTTGATCCAAAACTTCATGATCACTATCATAAGCTTCGACTTCAATTGGTGTAGGTGCCACAGAACAACTTCCCGTGCCCTGCTACACACTTGTTGAAGTGACGGTTCAATAACCTCATCAAGTCTCCACCATCCTCCCACTCAACTTTCCGAGACAAACTTTTCCTCGAGAAAGGACCCGATTCAAGAAACAATCCCTATTGCTTTTGGATCTGAATTAGGAGGTATACCCAACTGTTTTGGGTGTCCTATGAAGATGTATTTTATCTGCTTTGGGTTCGAGCTTATCAACCTGAAACTTTTTCACATAAGCGTCGCAGCCCCAAACTTTCAAGAAATGACAACTTAGGTTCCTCCAAACGGTGTCGTCTCAACGGAATTACGTGGTGCCCCATTAAAGTGAGTGCGGTTGTCTCTAATGCCTAACCCATGAACGATAGTGGTAATTCGATAAGAGATATCATGGTGCGCACCATATCCAATAGGGTGCAACTATGATGTTCGGACACACCATCACACTATGGTGTTCCAGCGGTATTAATTGTGAAACAATTTGCACAATGTCTTAATTGTGTGCCAAAACTCAGAATCTCAGATATTCATCTCTATGATCATATCATAGACATTCTATCCTCTTGTCACGAAGATCTTAAACTTCACTCTGAAATTACTTGAACCATTCAATAATTCAGACTTGTGTTTCATCAAGTAAATATACTCAACATCTACTCGAATCATCTGTGAAGTAAGAACATAACGATATTCACTGCATGCCTCAGCACTCATTGGACTGCACACATCAAAATGTGTTACTTCCTACAAGTTGCTTTCTTGTTCCATTTTACTGAAAACGAGGCTTTCAGTCATCTTGCCCATGTGGTATGATTTGCATGTCTCAAGTGATTCAAAATCAAGTGAGTCCAAACGGTCCATCTCAAGATGGAGTTTCTTCATGCATATACACCAATAGACATGGTTCGCATGTATCAAACTTTTCAAAAATGAGTGAGTCCAAAGATCCATCAACATGGAACTTCTTCATGCGTTTTATACCAATATGACTCACATGGCAGTGCCACAAGTAAGTGGTATTATCATTACTATCTTATATCTTTTGGCATGAAAATGTGATCGAGATTCAATAAGCCATTCCTTTAGGTGCAAGACCATTGAAGGTATTATTCAAATAAACAGAGTAACCATTATTCTCCTTAAATGAATAATCGTATTGCGATAGACATAATCCAATCATGTCTATGCTCAACGCAAACACCAAATGCAATTATTTAGGTTTAACACCAATCTCGATGGTAGAGGGAGCGTGCGATGTTTGATCAAATCAAACTTGGAAACACTTCCAACACATATCGTCAGCTCACCTTTAGCTAGTCTCCGTTTATTCCGTAGCTCTTATTTCGGTTTACTATCACTTAGCAACCGAACCGGTATCTAATACCCTGGTGCTACTAGGAGTACTAGTAAAGTACACATTAACATAATGTATATCGAATATACTTCTATCGACCTTGCCAGCCTTCTCATCTACCAAGTATCTAGGGTAAATCTGCTCCAATGGTTGTTCCCCTTATTACAGAAGCACTTAGTCTCGGGTTTGGGTTCAACCTTGGGTTTCTTCACTAGAGCAGCAACTGCTTTTGCCGCTTTCATGAAGTATCCCTTGTTGCCCTTGCCCTTCTTGAAACTAGTGGTTTTACCAACCATCAACAATTGATGCTCCTACTTGACTTCTACTTTCATGTGTCAAACATCGCGAACACTTCAAGGATCATCATATCTATCCTCGATATGTTATAGTTCATCACGAAGCTCTAGTAGCTTGGTGGCAATGTCTTTGGAGAAACATCACTATCTCATCCGGAAGATCAACTCCCACTCGATTCAAGTGATTGTTGTACTCGAGACAATCTGAGCACAAGCTCAACGATTGAGCTTTTCTCCCTTAGTTTGTAGGCTAAGAAAATCGTCGGAGGTCTCATACCTCTTGACGTGGGCACGAGCCTGAAATCCCAATTTCAGCTCTCAGAATATCTCATATGTTCCGTGATGTTTCAAAAACGTCTTTTGGTGCCTCAATTCTAAGTCGTTTAACTGAACTATCACGTAGTTATCAAACGTGTATGTCCGATGTTCGCAACATCCACAAACGACGCTTGGGGTTCAACACAATCGAAGCGGTGCATTAAGGACATAAGCTTTCTACTGTCTGCATAATCGCTACTTTCAACTTTCAACTATATTTTCTCTAGGAACATATCTAAATAGTGGAACTAAAGCGCGAGCTTACGACATAATTTGAAAAAGGTCTTTTGACTATGTTCAAGATAATTAAGTTCATCTTATGAACTCCCACTCAGATAGACATCCCTCTGGTCATCTAAGTGATTACATGATCCGAGTCAACTAGGCCGTGTCCGATCATCACGTGAGACGGACTAGTCATCATCGGTGAACATATTCATGTTGATCGTATCTACTATACGACTCATGCTCGACCTTTCGGTCTCTCGTGTTCCGAGGCCATGTCCGTACATGCTAGGCTCGTCAAGTTAACCCTAAGTGTTTCACGTGTGTAAATCTGTCTTACACCCGTTGTATGTGAACGTAAGAATCCATCACACCCGATCATCACGTGGTGCTTAGAAGTTTATTTAACTTTAGCAACGGTGCACGCTTAGGGAGAACACTTCTTGAAATTGTTGTAAGGGATCATCTTATTTACTACCGTCGTTCTAAGTAAACAAGATGCATAAACATAATAAACATCACATGCAATTATATAGTAGTGACATGATATGGCCAATATCATATAGCTCCATTGATTTCCATCTTCGGGGCTCCATGATCATCATCGTCACCGCATGACACCATGATCTCCATCATCATGATCTCCATCATCGTGTCTCCATGAAGTTGTCTCGCCAACCTATTACTTCTACTACTATGGCTACCGTTAGCAATAAAGTAAAGTAATTACATGGCGTTGTTTAATGACACGCAGGTCATACAATAAATAAAGACAACTCCTATGGCTCCTGCCGGTTGTCATACTCATCGACATGCAAGTCGTGAATCCTATTACAAGAACATGATCAATCTCATACATCACATATCATTCATCACATTCTTCTTGGCCATATCACATCACATAGCATACCCCGCAAAAACAAGTTAGACATCCTCTAATTGTTGTTGCATGTTTTACGTGGCTGCTATGGGTTTCTAGCAAGAACGCTTTCTTACCTACGCAAAACCACAACGTGATATGCCAATTGCTATTTACCCTTCATAAGGACCCTTTTCATCGAATCCGCTCCGAGTAAAGTGGGAGAGATCGGCACCCGCTAGCCACCTTATGCACCAAGTGCATGTCGGTCGGTGGAACTGTCTCACGTAAGTGTACGTGTAAGGTCGGTCCGGCCGCTTCCTCCCACAATACCGTCGAAACAAGATTGGACTAGTAACGGTAAGCATATTGAACATCATCAACGCCCACAACTACTTTGTGTTCTACTCGTGCAAAGAATCTACGCAATAGACCTAGCTCATGATGCCACTTTGTTGGGGAACGAGCAGAAATTCAAAATTTTCCTACGTGTCACCAAGATCTATCTATGGAGAAACTAGCAACGAGGGAAGGAGAGTGCATCTACATACCCTTGTAGATCGCTAAGCGGAAGCGTTCATGAGAACGGGGTTGAAGGAGTCGTACTGTCGTGATCCAAATCACCGGAGATCCTAGTGCCGAACGGACGGCACCTCCGCTGCTCAACACACGCAGACAGCCCGGTGACGCCTCCCACGCCTTGATCCAGCAAGGGAGAGGGAGAGGTTGAGGAAGACTCCGGCCAGCAAAGACAACGGCAGGCGTGGTGGTGATGGAGGAGCGTGGCAATCCCGCAGGCTTCGCCAAGCACCGCGGAGAGGAGAAGGACTTGGGAGAGGGAAGGGCTGCGCTGTAACTTGGGGTGCAGCTGCCCTCCCATCCCCACATATATATAGGGGCAAAGGAGAGGGCCGCCCCTCAGATCCAATCTGAGGAGGGGCGGCGGCCGTGGGGTTGCCTTGCCCCCAAGGCAAGGGAGGCGCCTTTAGGGTTCCCCAAGCCCTAGGCGCTTTGGGCCTTGGTGGGGCGCACCAGCCCACCCGGGCTGGTCCCTCCCACACTTGGCCCATGCAGCCCTCTGGGCCGTTGGCCCCACTTCAGGGACCTCGGGACCCTCCCGTGGTCCCAGACATTATCGATAGCACCGGAACTTTTCCGGTGACCAAAACAGACTTCCCATATATAAATCTTTACCTCGGACCATTCCGAACTCCTCGTGACGTCCGGGATCTCATCCGGGACTCAATAACATTCGGTAACCACGTATATCTATTCCCTATAACCCTAGCGCCACCGAACCTTATGTGTAGACCCTACGGGTTCGGGAACCATGCAGAACATGACCGAGACGTTCTCTGGTCAATAACCAACAGCGGATCTGGATACCCATGTTGGCTCCTACATGTTCCACGATGATCTCATCGGATGAACCACGATGTCAAGGACTCAATCGATCCCGTATACAATTCCCTTTGTCTAGCGGTATTGTACTTGCCCGAGATTCGATCGTCGGTATCCCGATACCTTGTTCAATCTCGTTACCGGCAAGTCTCTTTACTCGTTTCCGTAACACATCATCACGTGATCAACCCCTTGGTCACATTGTGCACATTATGATGATGTCCTACCGAGTGGGCCCAGAGATACCTCTCCGTTTACACGAAGTGACAAATCCCAGTCTCGATTCGTGCCAACCCAATGCAGACACTTTCAGAGATACCGTAGTGCACCTTTATAGTCACCCGATTACGTTGTGACGCTTTGGTACACCCAAAGCATTCCTACGGTATCCGGAGTTGCACAATCTCATGGTCTAAGGAAATGATACTTGACATTAGAAAAGCTTTAGCATACGAACCACGCATCTTTGTGCTAGGCTTAGGATTGTCTTGTCCATCACATCATTCTCCTAATGATGTGATCCCGTTATCAATGACATCCAATGTCCATGGTCAGGAAACCGTAACCATCTATTGATCAACGAGCTAGTCAACTAGAGGCTTACTAGGGACATGGTGTTGTCTATGTACCCACACATGTATCTGAGTTTCCTATCAATACAATTATAGCATGGATATTATCATGAACAGGGAAATATAATAATAACTAATTTATTATTGCCTCTAGGGCATATTTCCAAGAGTAGCTTCCAATTCACATGCTTCTGCCTTGCCATATCTTTATTTTTAATGCAAAATTGCTTGGCAGCCATGCCACTATCAATATGCACTTTCTTTATTGATTAGTAATACCAACATATGTCCACTAAAGCATTATCTGTTTGCAATATGCTATTAAAAAATTAACACTTGACATCAGAAACCACTCCAAATATATAGTGAAATTGCAATCATATTTCAGGTCATCAATTTAATTAGATAAATTAAATTATTCTAAATATGCATGTCTATGTGATGACCAAGCAAGATGTCAATCCGAGCACGTCGAAATAGATTCACTATGATGCTATATATATCATGACCAAAAATAGACGGATTATATGGAAAAAAATAGTGTAGAAAGAATGAAGTAGAAAAATATCAACTGCTTAAAAATTACTAGACGTGGCAGATGCCAGGGAGCCTCCATAGCAAGCAACACGGACATGATGGAGCTAGGAGGCAAACCATGGGATGTAAAATATTCATCTGCTCCACGAGACTATATTTAGCACACTGTTTTGTGTTTTTCCAGCCCACTTGCACTCATAATTTCCCATCAAATAGAAACTTCCCAGCGGAGCTCTATGTTTTTTTTATGAAAAAGGGGTTTACCCCGGCCTTTACATCAGAACGATGCATACGGCCATATTATTTATAATCAAAATGTCCAACAGACTGCAGTAGCTAGTAACAATAATCCTAGACCTACGGGCCTATTATAGGCAAGTTACGGAAGCCCTTAGCTAATTCTCTTCGGCCCCCCTGATTTTCACCGGGGTGGCCCCGCTTCCTCCCCTTCTTACCAATCAAACCATGCCATGTCAGCGTGTAATTAGTCTCAGCTTGTAAATGTCCATACGTGTAATTAGTCTCAGCATGTAAGTGTTCGTAATTAGTCATGGTTTTTCTCCGTTAAATTCCATATGCCTGTAATTGGTCATGGAATTTCTCCATTGAATCTCCATGTGCATGTCAAATTCCTGAACATAAAGCCTGTCCACCTGCCATACCGATCACTAAAAATTGAAACTTTAGTATTATGCTTCAAATTTTACCTGCCATACCGATCATTGCTTAGAAACTTTGGACAAAGATTAGTCAAGGAGATACTACCCCACCAAACTTGTACTTGGTGCATACTCCATGGCCCATGCACGCACACCGTGTATGTACGCTGCTCCGGGCTCATGTGGCCACGAGAGCGTATTCCTGGAGGGAGGCCATGGGGATGAGCAACACGCCAACACCACGTGCACCTCTGTCACCATGTGAGCTTTGCTGCCGAGATGATTTAGAAGGACACTGAAGGCTCCTCTACATCCTTCTCCTCGCCAGCGCCATGCCCAAACGCGCCGTCGCTGCCCTCACTCCCGAGCCTGTACCATGGCTATCTACCATGGTTGCAGCTGTCGCGTCCCTCGCTGTAGCCTGCACCTCGCCGTGGACCCCGGCCTCCTTGAGCCCCCTGGCTCGCACCAAGCTGATGAGCCTTCTCCTTCCTCCCTTCTCCCATGTCCACCATGGACGTTGGTCTTTTTTCTACTGCCACTCCCGAGCTCACCTCGAGTCTTCCGGCCAAAGGCCTCCACTGTGACCAGCCTTTGTCATGACTCATGAATCTCCTGCCGGCTCTGCCTGCTGCTTCCCGGCACCTTGTTGCTGCTCCAGCCATCACCACGACATCGGATGCCCGCGTGCTGTGCCCTCTAACTAAACCTCCAAGTCCACCCCAAGCCCCCTTGCTGCTCCACGGCCACGGGCCCTCGACCTTGCACCATGTACCACCGACCCGAGGCCAGGTCTTTTGCCAAGTCCTATTCGCCAGAATACGTGACAGCAGCGGTGTTGGAGACATGACCAGCCAGTGGCCGCAGCTGCAGCATCCGCTAAACCTTCCGGTAGCTCGGCAAGGGGGAAACCTGGCGAGGCGAGCGGGAGGGGGGTTGGGGAGTACTCGCCGGAGTGAGGAGCGGGGCTGCGCGGTGGACGGAAACTTGGCGGAGATCCGCCCTGAGCCCGAGGCGAGCATGAAGGAGGCGACAACGGCTGCCTCGTCCTGCAGCCCCTGGAGCGCACACGAGGCGGCGATGGGAGGACGATTCGGTGGCGTGTTGGCACTTGGGCTGTCAAGGCTTTAAATCTATTGATTGATGATCAGCGAATTAGTACGGATCGAGGGGAGAAGGCAGCGAAGGAGCCCGTGATCTAAGCGTTTTCTCAGATTCTAGCCACTAAAAAGTTGGACGGCCCGTCTCGGACGACGGACTAAAATCTGGATTAATTGCGTGCTTGAAGATTAGTACCACCTCGTTTATATTACGATTTTATCAATACAAATCGTATAAGCGTATTATGACATGAGAAGAAAGCGTATTGTGATGGTGAACCCATGAAGTCAATCCGTACTTTATTATTATTAGGGAGAGATATACAAAACTAATGTCCTTGGGTTCTCACGCATGAAGTTGGTCCACCACATATGGAGAATAGCAGTTGTCCGATTCAACCAATCAATGGCCCATAATGCAGGGATTCGCATCTGTACGGTAATATTTTTCAAGCGTTCAGGCCATTTACCACCGTCCGATACAATGAACAATGGCATGAAAGTCAGGCGGAATGTGCTGGGGACAGTAATGGGTGTACCTATCTTTGCTCACACTCGTACACTCTCTATAGGATGATTTGTAAAAAGTATGTTAGTGGCAAACCAATTAAAAGATGAAACCATGTGCTATTAAGATTTTGAGTTTTCTTGTGGATTATTCAAAGAGAGAACAACATCTGCTTGTTTGCAAAATATGCATATAAATAAGAATATGTGCTTATATATATTTTGAAATGTCATATTGTGTAGTAACAACAATGGTCCTTTTTTTGCTTTGCAGGTTTCCTAAAGATAGCCAATGAAAAACATTATGCTATGGATCTGTCACATATGGGCATTTTTAATGGAACTAAATGCTAGTTAGTATTTTCGAAAAAAAACATGATTAGCACACTAAATTTATCCTCAGTAGTGTTGTGTAATTTTCGCGGCTCGACTGTATAACTTATGGTTAGCGTCTAATTGGGTGCAAGTGTTATTTTGCTGATTATGTATGCATTTCTTCTTTTTTTCTGAAAAAATCCTGAATTATTCTCTATCTTCCAAGTACTTGTTTCCTTCTGAGTTTTCTTAACTTTTCAAGGAAATATACAGAAATTTTAATTACTTCTGAATTGATATGATGTTTTTGTAAAGAAACTGGACTTACTTTTTATGACTTTTGAATATGAGAATTTTTTCCAAAGATTTTTGGCATTTTTCTGGATGTGATCTCCTCCCCGCTACCCTGTCCCAATAGCGTCCACATTTTGACAATTAGCTCCTCCAAAATTCTTATAAATGGCAACCCTGGCAAACGGATTCTATCAAAATGTGGACTACGGCAAGGAGACACCCTATCGCCATACCTCTTCATTCTGGTCGCGGATATTCTCCAGCAACTTTGCCAAAAAGAGTACCGGGAGGGGAACCTTGTGCACCCCCTGGGAGTAGACGGGCCTCTCCCAATTCTGCAGTACGCGGATGACACGCTGATCCTGTTGAAAGGAGACACCCAACAAGCGACTACTATGAAGCGGATCTTGAAAGATTTCAGCAATTTCACTTGTCTAAAGATCAATTATCACAAGAGTACCTTTGTTCCCATTTGTTTGGATCAGCAAGCTTCTCAGGATATTGCCAATGTGCTGAACTGCCAGGTTGCTGCCTTCCCTTGCACCTACCTGGGGTTACCACTCTCTCTTAGCAAGATACAACATGGTCTGTTGATGCCTGTGATTCACAAGGTGGATAAGCGCTTGTCTGGCTGGCTAGCAACCTTCCTATCATGGGGAGGGCGCCTCACGTTGATTAATGTTGTCCTGGCAGCCATCCCTAGCTACTACATGGGCTGCTTCTTATGGCCAAGTCAATCTTTGGAGAGGGTTGATCAAATTTTGAGGGGTTTCCTCTGGCAAGGAAAGAATAAGGCCAATGGGAGGCACTGCCTGGTAGCCTGGGATGTGGTCACGCTGCCAAAGGAAAGTGGAGGGCTGGGGGTGCGAAACCTTGCAGCTCACAATAAGGCCTTGGTATGCAAGTTTATGGCAAGAGTACTACAACATGAGGATATACCATGTTATAGTTGGTTTGCGCGGACATACTGTCAGAAGGATTTATCCTGGAACCCTCACAATCGAGACACTGCTATCTGGAAAGGTTTTCGAACCACCATGCAGCTGGTGATGGAAGCCTCCAAATGCAACATTGGGAGCGGCCAAAGCATTGCCTTCTGGTATGATCATTGGTTAGACTGCGGTTGGCTGATGAATGTTTTCCCAACGATTTTTACTTTCTGTGTCCCCAAGTTTTGCACGGTTGCTTCCCAGTTCAGAGATGGCCATTGGAGCCTCCAGCTTCATCCAAATTTATCCTTCACGGCCGCAGAAGAGTTGTAAGCACTTCACGAAATCTTGGGTACTGTGCAGCCCCATGCCAATACAACTGACACCAGAGTGCCACTGCTCGCTGACAAGAGTTTGAGCACTGCCTATTTCTACAAGCTACTTGTTTTTTGAGGTAAGCTATACACACCAGCCAACCTCATCTGGGACAGAGTCATACCACACAAATATCGAATCTTCCTCTGGCTTGCACTCCGTGACAAACATAACACCAAAGATAATATGATGAAGAAGTATTGGGATAAAATTACCTCGCGCAACGGTTGTGATCTTTGCCCTACAGCGGAGACAATGAGACATATTTTGCTGCGATGCAAGCTTGCATAACCATTATGGTCAAAACTAGGCTTGCAAGAGTTGGCCACATCCTCTACAGAACTTGAATCCTTTTTATGTTCTGACCAACCGCGGGCAATACATGGCAAGCTGTGGCATATCCTGTTCGCGGCATGTGCGGTCACTCTGTGGGATGCCAGGAACGCTCGAGTCTTTGAGGAATCCTTCTAGCAGGAGCGGCAATCGGCAAGTATACAATCGGCTCATCGAGCTGCTCCAGTTATGGAGCTTGCGTGCCCCACAGCGTTTTAGGCAGAACTTGTTGATCTGGACAAATGCTCTTACTCCAAGCTATTCTTTCTTTTTTTCTGCTCTACCCTCATTCCTGTACCCTGCAAAGGCTTGGTGACGGCCTGCTGTACTTTGTTGTACGGCGTTAACATCGCCTTCATGTAAATGACTTTGGTCATCCGGGCGTTTCAGCCCGTTTTGAATACATAAGGTAGAAAATGCTCTACATTTAAGTTCAAAAAAAACTGGAGAGGTTTTCTCCCCGTGATGGGAGGGGATCAATGATGAGCATGTAACCAAATGAGGCCTACGGGTTGTCGCCCCGGCCCCCGTCGCTAGTACGACCTGGGGTGAGCTCGAGGCAGAGGACGGCGGGATGCAGCTCTGGTTCTTAGGGACGGCCAGGCACTTCCGTCTTCGCCCCCAAGCCCCACACCGTCACCCTCCTTCCTGCTCTGCACCTGCCGCGAATGTTGACATCGGATCCGGTTTTCCCCTGCATCAAGGTGAAGCTTCTTCGTGATGGTTGGGGTGCCTAGGACCTCGCGTCCAGGCGGTCCTTTCCTCTGCCCCATCCTAGCGCTATCCACATCCTCCTCGAACCAAGCTACGGCCTCTCTCATGGTGCAGCAGCGGACTCTTGTTTTGTTTAGAAATTGGTTTCCTAGCAAGGCATGGATCTTGCCCTATCTACTGTCTCATGTGTGTTATAACGCCCGTGGCGACTGTTTCAAGCCATACAAAGATTCCCCCCCTAGAGATATAGCAAGCAAAGTCCTTGCTGATTATCAACTAATATCTAATATTCCATCTGCTGATTTCTGATATGCATTTTGCATCTCCATGAACCTCTCTGTCTGCACAATGCATTTTTTTAGGACACAACGCATCTTTTTTACAACATGTTGAATAGCATTTTGTTCTGTGCTGATTAATATCCGATATATACAAACTAAAGCTTGCCAATTCAATGGTGCATGTATGTTAAAACATTGAGCTACTGCTTTGGTTTTCCATTGTACCTTCGCCTTCTGGAGAAAGACATCACACCTCTTTGCTTGATACATTTTATCCATTTCTTGTGATCTAATTTTAATTTTTCTTTTATTCGCAGGATCAGACCAAAACATTTGAGCTACAAAGTGCATACTACTTTTGCATTTGATTTCCCTTGTGACCTAACTTCTAATTGCCATTATAAATAGATGCCTCTACTTTCTGCATAGCAAATACAACTACAAATTGCATATTGTATAGTTGAATTTCTCAAGACATCAGTGGACTAGCAGAGAAATTTTTATTACTTGATTAGACTAGCAGTGAACATGTTGATGATGCATATTGTCTCTGTTCTTTCAGTTTCCACACTGCTCAAATTAGTTTCAGACATGCATACTTTGAGATTGTTCTGCACGTAGACCATATTATATGTTGTCTACAGCATGTGCAATTGATATACAAGACTACAAGGATCGAAAATTTTCATATTTTCTATGGCTTAGCTTGAAAATTGAAATGCATGATCCCTGTTCTAGACATCCATGGTTACATGACTTTTGGTTAGTGGATAGAGGTACGTATCTGTGTCATAACATGTGATTGATAGATTATTTCTAAATTGGTTTCTACTCTAGTTATTTTTACGCAGTTAATAATCATAAAACTGTTTATATATCAGAATACATGTTCAAGTTCGAATTCTACTAATGTTATCAAAACCATACAGAATTAACAATCTTTGGCTGTAAACAGCAATTGCATCATTGTGCTATCTTTGGCAAACCTAAGTGAGCTGCATGCTAACCTAGTTATCAGCCTATAATTTTGCCATCACTTCCTTCTTGCATTTTGTTTCTGGATAGAGGAATTAAATCATCCTGGACAATTGGCTGTCTTCACCAATGTACGTATCTCCGTTCATTTTTTTCTTGTCCTGTTGTGAGAAACAAAACATTATCGTGAATAACAATTGTGAGAACTGTTGCAATGCACAGGCATTTCACATGAAATTGGTTCCTGCATTTGGTTCCCCTCTTTCTTTTGATTTTTAGGGTCCGGATTTGTGCCGGTTCACATGAGCGTAATGACCCTTGAGGAGTACTGATCTGCATCGGTGTGGTCTATTCTGCTGAGTTTGTACTGCTTGTGTGTTCAATTTTCTGAAGTTTACTAAGAATTTGTCCCGCTGAACTCATGCCTCTACTATACTCCTCTTGTTCCCCAATGTTATAGATTTTCTTAGGCCGGGCTTATCACTTACTCCCTCCGTCCCAAAATAAGTGTCTCAACTTTGTACTAACTCTAGTACAAAGTTATACTAAGCTTAAGACAGTTATTTTAGGACGGAGGGAGTACTTACCTACGGATAGAAAAAATGTATCCATGGATCACCGATAGCTTGTGTTCATAGTGACTGGAATAGGGAAATTAAGTTTTATTCTATAGAACATTGAACAGCACAATTTGGAATAGAATTGTTTCTGGTGCATCATCATCAAAGAGTCCTAAAGTAGTAGAGGCCTAATGTACTAAATATGGTTATCTTGTTCAATGGCACTAACTATCCTTAGTCAAATGAGAAAGTTTTCAGACCCCCTCCTCGACTGTTGGTTCCTAGGTGAGTTAGTTCATTTGTCGCAACAACTATGACGAACCAAACAAGCTGAAATGCATGTTTCGTACAGCTTCAAATTATTCGATGAGGTCCAAGATTTGTTCGACCTTCCAAAGTCATGGAGTGTTGTGAGGATAGATGTTAAGTTCCCTGTTGAACCTTGGTATCGTGATAAGCAGCATTTCATCCTCGTGGACATTACTGTAAGTTAGTAGAAGAAAGCAACCTTAGTCATGTTACTAGAATATAGTTCCACCAGTCACATAAGTTGTATTACTTTTTTTTTGCGGAAAACATAAGTTGTATTACTAACTTCTATATATTGTGTTTGAACAATGTCTCTTTATTTGATTTATTTATAGAAGCCATAGCAAGGCACGGGCACCTCACTAGTTAAATTAACTAACAACTGCACTTTCTGTTCTGGCTACGACCGTCCATCCATACCTATTTGGCACGTTACCATTTGCACATCCATATCCACGTCCCCCTCTGCATATGCATATCCATATCCTGCTGCATATCTATACGGACACACAAAATGCATATACATGTCTATATGCACGCTCTGCTAGCGCACACACCGCTCTTTCGCTGCTTGGATCATCAAGTACAATCAATCAAACTAGACAAAATCTCGTAGTGAGCTCAGTTGAATATATCAATTCGGTCAGTTGAATATATCAATCCTTGTTTAAATCCTACACTTAGGTAGGGTCGTATGGATGAGCCAACAAAGATCTCGTTGAATTTTTTGGGGGAAATTTAATGTTTCTTATATCCTTTATTAAATAAAATTGACGTTATTTTTCAGTGAAGGGAGAGCTTTAGCGATTACTCCGTCCGATTGATTAGTATTACAATCTCCCAATACAAATCGCTCGATACAACTAAGGCCAGGTGGTAGCCATCCAGTTGAGCTGCACATGTACACACGCCTATAGCTTTGCATGTTGTGCTAGCTCATGTGCTACTTATCTTGTTCTCCAATTCATCTTTGAACAAAAGAAACACTTCCCGTTGATCTAATGTATACTTTCAATACAGGTTGCATGTAATCAGTGGTTAATTCCTTGCTTGGAGAGCGTTGCTGTGAGCTGGGCAGGACCATCACCGGGGCGGGCGGAGGGCTTGAGCCCCTCATACCACTACACAAAGTACGGAGTCTCTCCTATAAAATTTCAACCATGAAAGTTTGAAAGGAGGTATTAAATGTAGAAGATAAAAGAAAAAAAACCTATATGCTATAATAATTAGACCCCGCTATTATTTCCTTCATCCCAAATTATAGGCCGTTGTTGACTTTTTGATAAGACGTTTGACTATTCGTCTTTGAAAACTTAGTGCAAATACTTAAAAAATACAAGTCACGCTTAAAATACTTATGATAATAAATAAACGCATAACAAAATAAATAATATTTACATTTTTTATAACACTTATGACAATAAAGATGGCGCTAATCAAGCAACTTTTTGATAGTGTTTGGAGGTGTGGGGCCCTTTTAGTGAGACTCTACTACACAGGCTCATTTTACATGTAGCGGGTGATCATCAATCAATACATGGCACGACAGTGATAAGTACTTTTACTGTTTTGTTTGTTTCGGGTACTGATTGACCTTAAATTAAACATCCAGATGTGGCTTTACAAATTTACCATGCAAACTCCAACATTGTGGTTTTGATGGTTGGTAACTAACAAATCTGACCTTGACAGATCTTCATTTTTCAGGATAGGAGCTTATAGCAGGTGAGCCTGTCTTTGTAAAGAAGCCGATGCACAATTCACAAGTGATGGAGGACCAAGGACAATGATATAATTGAGAATCGGTTTTGAAGATTTTAGTCGACATTTTTTGTCAATTGCCATGCCAGTAACTTGTATGTAGAAAGCCCCAAATTGAATTGCGCATACATATGCTCCAGAATGTACAGCAGCTCTGATGGCAATCAGCTTTGAGAAACACTGTAGACATTTAGATACATTAAAACTGAGCACTTTTCCAGCCATCTCAGGTCATCAACGCTCCCAACCGTCTGATCATAAATTTTGAGCATTTTTAGCCGTTAGATTAGCTGTGAACCGCTTGTTCTCGTATCATTCGCTAATACAGATCGCTCACATCATGGGCCGCTGCTCCGTTAGCATTTTTGGACGCTCCTGATTAACTTGGGCCCAATGGGTTGTGGCAGTTTTCCCACGTGAAGCGGATGGACACACAGCCTCGCATAATCCCCACGAACGCTTGTCGTGGCTCCCTTAAAAAATTATCGTGCGGCGGCTCATCCACGACAGTTTCCCAACTTAGCGATGCGGGAGCGACGACAACGACACTGGAGGTTCGACTGGTCCGACGTACGGCGCCTCGCCGGGCGACTGGACGGGATCCACTAGCCTGCGAAACCAGACGGTGCCATCGCACGAAGAGCCCAACTCAATTCAACTTCTATCGCTATTTGAGACCTTAATTGTCATCAATAGCAGTGGATGGGGCCGCCGCCAATTATTATTGGGTCAGTTACAATTTTACATTCATGTTTTTCCTTCCTTCAATTTATGAGCATGTCATGAACACCTATTTAATGGAAGAAAGCGTGGTCAGCATCTTCCGGTACACCACACAAAGCACAAGGACTGGAGGCAGGGCCATTGCGCTTAGCTAAATTGATAGAGGTAGGAAGGCGATCTTGGCAGAGTTGCCAGAGGAAAACCTTAATCTTGAGTGGAATTTTGGCCTTCCAGAGCCCCGTGGCAGCCGTAGGGACATGACCACGGGTTAGCTCTCTATAAAGGGATTTGACAGTGAATTTGCCAGAGCCCGAAAGTCTCCAAGAGACCGAGTCTACGGCGTTCGACAAGCGGACACCCGCTAGCAAAGCCCGAAGGCGATCCCAATCCACCAGCTCCGTCCCCGAGAGCTCCCTTCTGAAGTTGATAGAGGACGGGGAGGAGCTTAGAGCCGAAGCAACCAGTTGGTTTGGGCTCGACTGCGAGGGGGTAAAGTTGGCGGAACTCCGACCAGAGGGGCTGTTGGCCTATCCAAAGGTCGTGCCAAAAGCGCGTGGAGCGCCCGTTGTTAACCGTAAACCTCCCGCCCCTGGCGAAGAATGGTTTGAGGGCTTGGATTGAGTTCCAGAAAGGGGACCCATGAGATACCACCTCAAAAAAAATCCCGTTCAGGAAGTATTTCACACGGGGGAGGTCAACCCAGAGGCCAGTCTCTCCCTGAGACAGCTTCCAGATCCACTTGCACATGAGTGTAATGTTCATCAGCTTAGAGTTGATGATCCCGAGCCCCCCCCCCCCCCGGCTTTAGGTCTACAAACGGCCTGCCATTTAACCATATGGTACTTCCGTTTAGGTCCCGCTCCTTCCCAAAAGAAATGGGCCCGCGGGGTGTCCATTTTAGAGTGCACCCCATCAGCCAGCAAGAATAAACCTGGCGAACATAGGTAGGGATGAGAGGCTGGAGTTGGTTAAGATTAGTCTAGCCCCTGAAGACATAAATCTACCTCTCCACGGACAAACCCGGTCCGCAACCTTGGAGTTGAGAGGTTCCCAATCGGCAATCGAGCATTTCTTCGCCGCGATCGGGAGGCCGAGGTAAGTGAACGGAAACTGCCCAAGTTTGCAATTAAGCAAGTTGGCTACCCGCCGACTTTCGGTCGCGTCCATCCCTATGGACACCACTTCACATTTGTGAAAGTTGATTTTTAGCCCTAATATAAGTTCAAAACACAACAGAATGGCCTTGACCGTTGCGATACTGTGTGTGTCCCGCTCGAAAAGAAGGAGTGTGTCATCCGCATATTGCAGGTGCGACACACCCCAGGAATCAGGTTGCCAACCACTCCCCTGATGTGGCCGGCCAAACGAGCTTTGTCTAGCATGGCGCCCAAAGCGTCCGCCATAAAGTTAAACAGCAACGGCGAGGCTGGGTCCCCTTGACGCAGCCCACGCTTGTTGCGGAAGAAGTTCCCTACTTCTCCATTCACCGCAATCGCCGTTTGGCCCCCCGAGACCAATTGCATCATGCGATGAACCCAAACCGACGAGAATCCTTGGTCCAGGAGAACTTGTCGGAGAAACTCCCAGTTCACTCGATCGTACGCCTTCTTAAAATCTAATTTCAGAAGAATCGCAGGTTGGCGAGCGTGCTTGAGAGAGTGAACAATCTCTTGGAGGGCCAACGGCCCCTCCAAGATGTTGCGACCATGAATAAAAGCCGACTAGTTCCTACTAATAATACGGTGAGTTATCGGAGACAAGCGTGTAGAACAAGCCTTAGCACAGATGTTGGAAGCTGTACGTCTCGCCGGCGTTGTTGAACTCAAGCATCTTGGGCGACACATGCACCTGCACCGAGGCGTCCCTCATGATCACAACACAGTAGTAGATTTCCCCTCCCGCCGGCTCAAGCTTGGTGAGGTTCCGCTGCACGGTGGTGTTGGCCGGCACCACCAAGCTGGGGTAGTTCAGCTGGAAGTCCCGCACGCCGGCGGGCAAGCTGGAGCAGTTGAGGCCGAGATCTCCGATTAGGTCGTCGTGGGGGCCGGCGAAGACGCTGCAGACGAACGCAGTGTAGTCGCTCGCGTCCATGAGGTAGACGAGGCCGGGGTTAGCGGCGGCCCCGGGCCTGATATGGCCAGCGCCGATGTCGACGACGCTGGCCCTTTGGCGCGGCTCGTCCAGGATGACGGCTCCCATGTTGTCGTTTTTTTTCGAAAAAGGAACTCCCTGACCTCTGCATCAGAACGATGCATACGGTCACAATTATAAATAAATAAAGTAGTTCAACAATGTCTTGCAGTCTGCAACAAAATGATAAGCCGACTCTCAAAGAGCAACAAAATCAAAAAAAGGCCCAAAAGCCACACTGGCATAAGATAGATAGGTAAACCAATCGCCTATCCTATTACATGACCGCCATCCAAACCGGTTAAAGATATTGTTGGGGAACGTAGCAGAAATTTAAAATTTTCTACGCATCACCAAGATCAATCTATGGAGTAATCTAGCAACGAAGGGAAGGAGAGTGCATCCACATACCCTTGTAGATCGCTAAGCGAAAGCGTTCAAGAGAACGGGGTTGAAGGAGTCGTACTCGTCGTGATCCAAATCACCGGAGATCCTAGTGCCGAACGGACGGACCTCCGCGTTCAACACACGTGCAGTCCGGTGACGTCTCCCACGCCTTGATCCAGCAAGGAGAGAGGGAGAGGTTGGGGAAGACTCCCAGCAAAGAAAGCACAACAGCAGGTGGTGGTGGAGAAGCCTTGCATACTCCAGCAGGGCTTCGCCAAGCACCACGAGAGACGAGAAGGGAAAGGGGTAGGGCTGCGCCAAGAGGGAGAGGTTCTCATGTGTATGGCAGCCCCAAAACCTCCACTATTTATAGGAGGAGGGAGGTGGCGCCCCATCTAGGGTTCCCACCCCAGGTGCGGCAGCCCTAGATGGGACTTGGAGGGGCGGCCAAGAGGGGAGAGAGGGGTGCACCCTAGGGTGGGCCTTTAGGCCCATCTCGCCTAGGGTTTCCCCTCTCTCCTCCTAGTTGCGCCTTGGGCCTTGGTGGAGGCGCACCAGCCCACTCGGGCTGGTCCCTTTCCACACTAGGCCCATGCAAGCCTCCGGGCTGGTGGCCCCTCCCGGTGGACCCCGGAACCCTTCCGGTGGTCCCGTACATTACCGGTGACCTCAAACACTTTCGTGGCCAAAACCTCACTTCCTATATATTATTATTTACCTCCGGACCATTCCGAACTCCACTTGACGTCCGGGATCTCATCCGGGACTCAACAACATTCGGTAATCACAGCATACTTTCCCTATAACCCTAGCGCCATCGAACCTTATGTGTAGACCCTACGGTTCGGGAACCATGCGCATACGACCGAGACGTTCTCCCGTCAATAACCAACAGCGGATCTGGATACCCATGTTGGTTCCCACATGTTCCACGATGATCTCATCGGATGAACCACGATGTCGAGGATTCAATCAATCCCGTATTCAATTCCCTTTGTCTAGCGGTATAGTACTTGCCGAGATTCGATCGTCGGTATCCCGATACCTTGTTCAATCTCGCTACCGCAAGTCTCTTTACTGCTCCATAACACATCATCCCGTGATCAACCCCTTGGTCACATTATGCACATTATGATGATGTCCTACCGAAAGTGGGCCCAGAGATACCTCTCCGTCACACGGAGTGACAAATCCTATCTCGATTCGTGCCAACCCAATGACACTTTCGGAGATACCCATAGTGCACCTTTATAGCCACCCGCCATTGCCAGGACGCTTTGGTACACCCAAAGCATTCTACGGTATCCGGGAGTTGCACAATCTCATGGTATAAGGAAATGATACTTGACATTAGAAAAGCTTTAGCATACGAACTACACGATCTTTGTGCTAGGCTTAGGATTGGGTCTTGTCCATCACATCATTCTCCTAATGATGTGATCCCGTTATCAACGACATCAATGTCCATGGTCAGGAAACCGTAACCATCTATTGATCAACGAGCTTGTCAACTAGAGGCTTACTAGGGACATGGTGTTGTCTATGTACCCACACATGTATCTGAGTTTCCTATCAATAAAATTATAGCATGGATAATAAACGATTATCATGAACAAGGAAATATAATAATAATAACCAATTTATTATTGCCTCTAGGGCATATTTCCAACAGTCTCCCACTTGCACTAGAGTCAATAATCTAGTTCATATCGCCATGTGATTAACACTCATAGGTCACATCGCCATGTGACCAACATCCAAAGAGTTTACTAGTGTCACTAAACTAGTTCACATCATCATGTGATTAAGACTCAATGAGTTCTGGGGTTTGATCATGTTTTGCTTGTGAGAGAGGTTTTAGTCAACGGGTCTGCAACATTCAGATCCGTATGTACTTGCAAATCTCTAGGTCATATTGTAAATGCTGCTTCCACGCTCCACTTGGAGCTATTCCAAATGGTTGCTCCACTATACATATCCACTATACATATCCGGTTTGCTACTCAGAGTCATTAGGATAGTGTCCATGGTCAGGAAACCGTAACCATCCATTGATCAACGAGCTAGTCAACTAGAGGCTTACTAGGGACATGGTGTTGTCTATGTACCCACACATGTATCTGAGTTTCCTATCAATACAATTATAGCATGGATAATAAACTATTATCATGAACAAGGAAATATAATAATAATAACCAATTTATTATTGCCTCTAGGGCATATTTCCAATAGATATCCAGCGCTACCATCTCCCATCGGAGAGATCCAGTAACCAAACGCTCCCTTGCCTCCGTCGGAGTGAGTAAGGACCACATACGGATTAGTGCAGTAGCCCGGAATAAAACCTTCAAAAAATGAATAGTTGTTGTTCTGTTAAAAGCCAAATCATTTCCGCAGTTCCAAATTGCCCATAACAACGCACACGCTCCTACGCGAATTTGTCTAGCTGTTTCAGACTCTATCCCAACAAGCCACGTTCCAAATAACGACCTGACCGAATTCGGAGGAGTAATGTTAAAGGCAATTTGCACCGAGCGCCACAATACCCTCGCCGACGGGCAATCAAAGAAGAGGTGCTTGATAGTTTCACCCCGATCATAGAAACTACACCTAGTAGAGCCTGTCCAGTTGCGCTTAACCAAATTATCTTTCGTTAAGATGACTTGTTTATGTACAAACCACATAAACACTTTGATTTTCAGAGGAACCTTAACTTTCCAAACATGTTTGGAACTAGGAATAACACTAGAATTCATGACATCAATGTACATCGACTTTACTGTGAATTCCCCAGATCTAGTAAGCTTCCAACACAACTTATTAGGCTGATGAGTAAGCTGAACCCCCATCAGTCTACTCACTAGATGAAGCCAAGCTTCCCACCGGTCTCCAACAAGCACCCTCCTAAACTGAATATTAAGGGGAGTGGACTGCAAACTCATTGCAACCAGAGCATCGCGTCGCTGCACAATACGATATAGCGACGGATACTAAAGCGCCAACGGCGCTTCCCCTAGCCAAGTATCCTCCAAGAAGCAAGCGTTATTGCCATCACCAACAATAAACTTTGTTCTATTAAAGAAAGTAGCTTTGACTCTCATTAGCCCTTTCCAGAACGGCGAATCAGTCGGCCTGACTGTCACCTGCGACAAAGTCTTTGAGTGCAGATACTTGTTACGCAGAATCTGCGCCCAAGTTGCTTCAGTCTCAGCTGCTAACTTATATAGCCACTTACAGAGAAGGCATCTGTTCTTGACCTCAACATTCTCAACACAAAGACCCCCTTGGTCTTTCGGTCGGCAGATGACATCCCATTTGGCTAAATAGTACTTTCTCTTAAGTTCATCACTCTGCCAGAAGAAACGGGATCGATAGAAGTCCAGCCTTTTCCTGACTTCAACTGGTACTTCAAAAAAGGACAAAAGGAACATAGGCAGACTCGTGAGCACCGAATTAATGAGAATCAATCGTCCTCCATACGACATGAGTTTGCCCTTCCAGCTGAAGGAAATATGCCCTAGAGGCAATAATAAAGTTATTATTTATTTCCTTATATCATGATAAATGTTTATTATTCATGCTAGAATTGTATTAACCGGAAACATAATACATGTGTGAATACATAGACAAACAGAGTGTCACTAGTATGCCTCTACTTGACTAGCTCGTTAATCAAAGATGGTTATGTTTCCTAACCATAGACATGAGTTGTCATTTGATTAACGGGATCACATCATTAGGAGAATGATATGATTGACATGACCCATTCCGTTAGCTTAGCACTTGATCGTTTAGTATATTGCTATTGCTTTCTTCATGACTTATACATGTTCCTATAACTATGAGATTATGCAACTCCGTTTACGGAGGAACACTTTGGTACTACCAAACGCGTCACAACGTAATCGGGTGATCATAAAGGAGTACTACAGGTGTCTCCAAAGGTACTTGTTGGGTTGGCGTATTTCGAGATTAGGTTTTGTCACTCCGATTGTCAGAGAGGTATCTCTGGGCCTTCTCGTAATACACATCACATAAGCCTTGCAAGCATTGCAACTAATGAGTTAGTTGTGAGATGATGTATTACGGAACGAGTAAAGAGACTTGCCAAGAACGAGATTGAACTAGGTATTGGATACCGACGATCGAATCTCGGGCAAGTAACATACCGATGACAAAAGGAACAACGATGTTGTTATGCGGTTCCGACCGATAAAGATCTTCAGAGAAAATGTAGGAACCAATATGGGCATCCAGGTCCCGCTATTGGTTATTGACCGGAGATGTGTCTCGGTCATGTCTACATTGTTCTCGAACCGTAGGGTCCGCACGCTTAAGGTTTCAAGGACGGTTATATTATGAGTTTGTGTATTTTGATGTACCGAAGGTTGTTCGAGTCCCGGATATGATCACGGACATGACGAGGAGTCTCGAAATGGTCGAGACATAAAGATTAATATATTGGACGGATATATTTGGACACGGAAAGGTTCGGAGAAGTTTGGAGCTCGGGAGGTTACTGAACCCCCGGGAGGTATATGGGCCTTATTGGGCCCATGTAGGAGGAAGGGAGAAGGAACAAGGGAGGGGGCGCGCCAAGCCCAATCCGACTGGTGAGGGGGCCGCCCCTTTCCTTTCTCCTTCCCCTCTTCCTATTCCTACTACTAGTACTACTTCCTAATACTAGTACTCCTTCCTTCCCCTCCAAATAAGATAAGGAAAGAGAGGGAAACCTACTTGGAGTAGGTTTCCTCCCTATGGTGCGCCCCTTGTGGCCGGCCACCTCCTCCCTCCCTCCTTTATATACGGGGTGGGGGCACCCTAGTACACACAAGTTGATCCTTGAGATCGTTCCTTAGCCGTGTGCGGTGCCCCCTCCACCATATTCCACCTCGGTCATATCGTAGCGGTGCTTAGGCGAAGCCCTGCGTCGGTGAAACATCAAGATCGTCACCACGCCGTCATGCTGACGGAACTCCCTCTCCCCGGAGCTTTGCTGGATCGGAGCCCGAGGAGCGTCATCAAGCTGAACGTGTGCCAAGAACTCGGAGGCGACGGAGTAACGGCGCTGGGATCGGCTGGATCGCGAGGAGAACGTACGACTACTTCCTCTACGTCATCATCGACTCGGAGGTGCCGGAGTAACGGCACTGGGATCGGCAGGATCGCGAGGAGAACGTCCGACGACTTCCTCTACGTGGTGAGGGCGTCCGCTGTGGTCTACGAGGGTACGTAGACAACACTCTCCTTCTCGTTGCTATGCCATCACCATGGTCCTGTGTGTGCGAGGAAAATTTTGAAATTACTACGTTCCCCAACAGTGGCATCCGAGCCTGGTTTTATGCGTTGATGTCATATGCACGAGTAGAACACAAGTGAGTTGTGGGCGATACAAGTCATACTGCCTATAAGCATGTCATACTTTGGTTCAGCGGTATTGTGAGATGAAGCGGCCCGGACCGACATTACGCGTACGCTTATGCGAGACTGGTTTCACCGTTACGAGCACTCGTGCTTAAAGGTGGCTGGCGGGTGTCTGTCTCTCTCACTTTAGTTGAACTGAAAAGTGGCATACGCCCGGTCCTTGAGAAGGTTAAAACGGAGTCTATTTGACGAAGTATCGTTGTGGTTTTGATGCGTAGGTAAGAACGGTTCTTGCTCAGCCCGTAGCAGCCACGTAAAACTTGCAACAACAAAGTAGAGGACGTCTAACTTGTTTTTGCAGGGCATGTTGTGATGTGATATGGTCAAGACGTGATGCTATATTTTATTGTATGAGATGATCATGTTTTGTAACCGAAGTTATCGGCAATCGGCTGGAGCCATATGGTTGTCGCTTATTGTATGAAATGCAAACGCCTGTAATTGCTTTATTTTATCACTAAGCGGTAGCGATAGTCGAGAAGCAATAGATGGCGAAACGACAACGATGCTACGATGGAGATCAAGGTGTCGCGCGGTGACGATGGTGATCACGACGGTGCCGGAGATGGAGATCACAAGCACAAGATGATGATGGCCATATCATATCACTTATATTGATTGCATGTGATGTTTATCCTTTATGCATCTTATTTTGCTTTGATTGACGGTAGCATTTTAAGATGATCTCTCACTAAAATTATCAAGTAGTGTTCTCCACGAGTATGCACCGCTACAAAGTTCGTCGTGCCGAGACACCACGTGATGATCGGGTGTGATAAGCTCTCGTCCATCTACAACGGGTGCAAGCCAGTTTTGCACGCCAGAATACTCAAAGTTATACTTGACGAGCCTAGCATATGAAGATATGGCCTCGGAACACGGAGACCGAAAGGTCGAAAGCGTGAATCATATAGTAGATATGATCAACATAAGATGTTCACCATTGAAAACTACTCCATCTCACGTGATGATCGGTTATGGTTTAGTTGATTTGGATCACGTGATCACTTAGATGACTAGAGAGATGTCTATCTAAGTGGGAGTTCTTAAGTAATATGATTAATTGAACTTTAATTTATCATGAACTTAGTCCTGGTAGTATTTTGCAAATTATGTTGTAGATCAATAGCTCGCGTTGTTGCTTCCCTATGTTTTTATATGTGTTCCTAGAGAAAATTGTATTGAAAAATGTTAGTAGCAATGATGCGGATTGGATCCGTGATCTGAGGTTTATCCTCATTGCTGCACATAAGAATTATGTCCTTAATGCACCGCTAGGTGACAGACCTATTGCAGGAGCAAATGTAGACGTTATGAACGTTTGGCTAGCTCAATATGATGACTACTTGATAGTTTAGTGCACCATACTTAACAGCTTAGAATCGGGACTTCAAAGACGTTTTGAACGTCATGGACCATATGAGATGTTCCAGGAATTGAAGTTAATATTTCAAGCAAATACCGAGTTGAGAGATATGAAATCTCCAACAAGTTCTATAGCTAAAAGATGGAAGAGAATCGCTCAACTAGTGAGCATGTTCTCAGATTGTCCGGTACTTCAATCGCTTGAATCAAGTGGGAGTTAATCTTCCGGATAAGATAGTGATTGATGAATTCTCTAGTCACCAACACTAAGTTACTAGAACTTCGTGATGAACTATAGTATGCAAGGGATGACGAAAACGATTCCCGAGCTCTTCGTGATGTTGAAATCGACGAAGGTAGAAATCAAGAAAGAGCATCAAGTGTTGATGATTGACAAGACCACTAGTCTCAAGGAAAAGGGCAAAGGGAAGAAGGGGAACTTCAAGAAGAACGGCAAGCAAGTTGTTGCTCGAGTGAAGAAGCCCAAGTCTGGACCTAAGCACGAGACTAAGTGCTTTTGCTGCAATGGAACTGGTCACTAGAAGCAGAACTACCCCAAGTATTTGGCGGATAAGAAGGATGGCAAAGTGAACAAAGGTATATTTGATATACAGATTATTGATGTGTATTTTACTAGTGTTCGTAGCAACCACTCGGTATTTGATAATCGGTTCGGTTGCTAAGAGTAGTAACTAGAAACGGAGTTGCGTAATGAACAGAAACTAGTTGAAGGGGAAGTGACGATGAGTGTTGGAAGTAGTTCCAAGATTGATATGATCATCATCGCACACTCCCTATACTTTCGGGATTAGTGTGGAACCTAAATAAGTGTTATTTGGTGTTGAGCATAAATATGATTTGATCATGTTTATTGCAATACGGTTATTAATTTAAATAAGAGAATAAATTGTTGTTACATTTACATGAATAAAACCTTATATGGTTACACACCCAATGAAAATGGTTCATTGGATCTCGATCATAGTGATACACATATTCATAATATTGAAACCAAAAGATGCAAAGTTAATAATGATAGTGCAACTTATTTGTAGCACTGCCGTTTAGGTCATATTGGTGTAAAGCGCATGAAGAAAACTCCATGCTGATGGACTTTTGGAATCACTTGATTATGAATCATTTGATGCTTGCGAACCGTGCCTCATGGGCAAGATGACTAAAACGCCGTTCTCCGGAACTATGGAGCGAGCAACTGATTTGTTGGAAATCATACATACCGATGTATGCGATCCGATGAGTGTTAAGGCTCATGGCGTGTATCATTAGTTTCGACCTTCACAGATGATTTGAGCAGATATGGGTATATCTACTTGATGAAACATTAGTCCGAAATAGTTGAAAGGTTCAAAGAATTTCAGAGTGAAGTGGAAAATCATCGTAACAAGAAAATAAAGTTTCGCGATCCGATCATGGAGATGAATATTTGAGTTACGAGTTTGGTCTTCAATTAAAACAATGTGGAATAGTTTCACAGCTCACGCCACCGAACACCACAATGTAATGGTGTGTCCGAACATCGTAATCGTACTTTACTAGATATGGTGCGATCTATGATGTCTCTTATCGGTTTACCACTATCGCTTTTGGGGTTATGCATTAGAGACAGCTGCATTCACGCTTTAATAGGGCACCATCTAAATCCGCTGAGATGACACCGTATGAACTATGGTTTAACAAAGAAACCTAAGCTGTCGTTTCTTAAAAGTTTGGGGTTGTGATGCTTATGTGAAAAAGTTTTCACCGATAAGCTCAAACCCAAATCGGAGAAGTGCGTCTTCATAGAATACCCAAAGGTAACTATTGGGTACACCTTATATCACAGATCCAAGGCAAGTTTTTCGTTGTTAAGATGGATCCTTTCTAGAGAAGAAGTTTCTCTCGAAAGAAGTGAATGGGAGGAAAGTAGAAACTTGATGAGGTAATTGTACCTTCTCCCTTATTGGAAAGTAGTTCATCACGTAAATCAGTTCTAGTGATTCCTACACCAATTAGTGAGGAAGTTAATGATGATGATCATGAAACTTCAGATCAAGTTGCTACCAAACCTCGTAGGTCTTCCAGAGTAAGATCCGCACTGAGTGGTACGGTAATCATGTTACGGAAGTCATGTTACTAGACCATGATGAACCTACGAACTATGAGGAAGCGATGATGAGCCCAGATTCGCGAAATGGCTTGAGGCCATGAAATCTGAGATATGATCCATGTATGAGAACAAAGTATGGACTTTGATTGACTTGCTCGATGATCAGCAAGCCATGTTAAATAAATGGATCTTCAAGAGGAAGACGGACAACGATAGTAGTGTTACTATCTACAAAGCTCGACTTGTCACAAAAAGGTTTTGACAAGTTCAAGGTGTTGACTACAATGAGATTTTCTCAACCGTAGCGATGCTTAAGTCTGTCCGAATCATGTTAGCAATTGCCACATTTTATGAAATCTGGCAAATGGATGTCAAAACTACATTCTTTAATGGATTTATTAAAGAAGAGTTGTATATGATGCAACCAGAAGGTTTTTCCAATCCTAAAGGAACTACCAAAATGTGCAAGCTCCAAATGATCCAACTATGGACTGGTGCAAGCATCTCAGAGTTGGAATAAACGCTTTGATAGTGTGATCAAAGCATATGGTTTTATACAGACTTTTGGAGAAGCCTGTATTTACAAGCAAGTGAGTGGGAGCACTACAAAGATTTCCGATAAGTATATGTGAATGACATATTGTTGATCGGAAATAATGTAGAATTATTCGCAAAGCATAAAGGAGTATTTGAAAGGAGTTTTTCAAAGAAGGACCTCGGTGAAGCTGCGTACAAATTGAGCATCAAGATCTATTGAGATAGATGAAAAGCGCTTGATAAAGTTTTCAATAAGTACATACCTTGTCAAGATTTTGAAGAAGTTCAAAATGGAACAGTCAAAGAAAAGTTCTTGCCTGTGTTGCAAAGGTGTGAAATTGAGTAAGACTCAAATCCCGACCACAATGAGAAAATAGAAAAGAGAATGAAAGTCATTCCCTATGCCTCACCATAGGTTCTATAAAGTATGCTATGCTATGTACCGGACCTATTGTATACCTTTCTCTGAATTTGGCAAGGAGTACAATAGTGATCTAAGAGTAGATCCTTTGGACATTGGTCAAGAACATCCTTAGTGAGGACTAAGGAAATATTTCTCGATTATGGAGGTGATAAAAGAGCCCGTCATAAAGAGTTACATCGATGCAAGCTTTTTACACAGATCCAGATGACTCTAAGTCTCAATCTGGATACATATTGTAAGTGGGAGCAATTAGCTAGAGTAGCCCCATGCAGAGCATTGTAGACATAGAATATTTGCAAAATACATACGGCTCTGAATGTGACAGACCCGTTGACTAAAATTATCTCACAAGCAAAACATGATCACACCTTAGTACTCTTTGGGTGTTAATCACATAGCAATGTGAACTAGATTATCGACTCTAGTAAACCCTTTGGGTGTTGGTCACATGTCGATGTGAACTATGGGTGTTAACCACATATAGATGTGAACTATTGATGTTAAATCACATGGCGATGTGAACTAGATTATTGACTCTAGTGCAAGTGGGAGACTGAAGGAAATATGCCCTAGAGGCAATAATAAAGTTATTATTTATTTCCTTATATCATGATAAATGTTTATTATTCATGCTAGAATTGTATTAACCGGAAACATAATACATGTGTGAATACATAGACAAACAGAGTGTCACTAGTATGCCTCTACTTGACTAGCTCGTTAATCAAAGATGGTTATGTTTCCTAACCATAGACATGAGTTGTCATTTGATTAACGGGATCACATCATTAGGAGAATGATATGATTGACATGACCCATTCCGTTAGCTTAGCACTTGATCGTTTAGTATATTGCTATTGCTTTCTTCATGACTTATACATGTTCCTATAACTATGAGATTATGCAACTCCCGTTTACCGGAGGAACACTTTGGGTACTAACAAACGTCACAACGAAACTGGGTGATCATAAAGGAGTAATACAGGTGTCTCCAAAGGTACTTGTTGGGTTGGCGTATTTCGAGATTAGGTTTTGTCACTCCGATTGTCGGAGAGGTATCTCTGGGCCTTCTCGGTAATACACATCACATAAGCCTTGCAAGCATTGCAACTAATGAGTTAGTTGTGAGATGATGTATTACGGAACGAGTAAAGAGACTTGCCAAGAACGAGATTGAACTAGGTATTGGATACCGACGATCGAATCTCGGCAAGTAACATACCGATGACAAAAGGAACAACGATGTTGTTATGCGGTTCCGACCGATAAAGATCTTAAGAAAATGTAGGAACCAATATGGGCATCCAGGTCCCGCTATTGGTTATTGACCGGAGATGTGTCTCGGTCATGTCTACATTGTTCTCGAACCGTAGGGTCCGCACGCTTAAGGTTTCAAGGACGGTTATATTATGAGTTTGTGTATTTTGATGTACCGAAGGTTGTTCGGAGTCCGGATATGATCACGGACATGACGAGGAGTCTCGAAATGGTCGAGACATAAAGATTAATATATTGGATGATATATTTGGACACCGGAAAGGTTCCGGAGAAGTTTGGAGCTCGGGAGGTTACCGGAACCCCGGGAGGTATATGGGCCTTATTGGGCCCATGTAGGAGGAAGGGAGAAGGAACAAGGGAGGAGGGCGCTTCCCAAGCCCAATCCGACTGGGGAGGGGGGCCGCCCCTTTCCTTTCTCCTTCCCCTCTTCCTATTCCTACTACTAGTACTACTTCCTAATACTAGTACTCCTTCCTTCCCTCCAAATAAGATAAGGAAAGAGAGGGAAACCTACTTGGAGTAGGTTTCCCCTCCCTATGGTGCGCCCCCTTGTGGCCGGCCACCTCCTCCCTCCCTCCTTTATATCACGGGGTGGGGGCACCCTAGTACACACAAGTTGATCCTTGAGATCGCTCCTCAGCCGTGTGCGGTGCCCCCTCCACCATATTCCACCTCGGTCATATCGAAGCGGTGCTTAGGCGAAGCCTGCGTCGGTGAAACATCAAGATCGTCACCACGCCGTCGTGCTGACGGAACTCCCTCTCCCCGGAGCTTTGCTGGATCGGAGCCCGAGGAGCGTCATCAAGCTGAACGTGTGCCAAGAACTCGGAGGCGCCGGAGTAACGGCAGGATCGCGAGGAGAACGTACGACTACTTCCTCTACGTCATCATCGACTCGGAGGTGCCGGAGTAACGGCACTGGGATCGGCAGGATCGCGAGGAGAACGTACGACTACTTCCTCTACGTTGTGATCGCTTCCGCTTTGGTCTACGAGGGTACGTAGACAACACTCTCCCTTCTCGTTGCTATGCCATCACCATGGTCCTGTGTGTGCGTAGGAAAATTTTGAAATTACTACGTTCCCCAACACCAGCAGCTCAGTTTCTTCTCAAACCGATCCTCGATACACTTCCATTCGCTGTTTGTCAACTTACGATGATGAATGGGGATACCTAGGTAAGTGAACGGAAGTGCTCCCAATTCACAACCAAACAATTGCTTATATGCATCTTGTTCCTCTTTGGCTCTCCCAAAACAGAACAACACACTTTTATGGAAGTTAATCTTCAGACCGGTCAATTACTCGAAAAGGCACAACACCAGCTTCATATTTCTCGCTTTTGCCAAGTCATTCTCCGTAAAGATGATTGTATCATCAGCGTACTGCAGGATGGACACACCACCATCAACTAGATGAGGCACCAAGCCACCTACTTGGCCGTCCTCCTTTGCCCTACCTATCAGGATTGCCAACATGTCAGCGACAATGTTGAACAGAATAGGAGACATTGGATCACCTTGTATCAGGCCCTTGTGTGTCTGGAAATAATGACCTATATCGTTATTCACTTTAATTCCAACACTCCCTTTTTGCGTGAAGGATTCAACTTGTCATCTCCAAGCTTCATCAAAACCCTTCATGCGTAGTGCCTGTTGAAGGAAAGGCTATTTGACTTTGTCGCGCTTTCTCGAAATCCACCTTGAAAACAACGCCATCAAGTTATTTCGTGTGAATCTCATGGAGCGTTTCATGCAGGACCACGACCCCTTCGAGGATGTTTCTGTCCGGCATGAAAGCAAACTGAGTAGGCTGCACCACAGTATGCGCAATCTGTGTGAGCCTATTCGTCCCGACCTTGGTAAATTTTTTGAAACTAACATTGAGAAGACAGATAGGCCGGAATTGCTCAATCCGCACTGCCTCTGTCTTCTTGGGAAGTAAGGTTATCATTCCAAAATTCAGCTGAAAAAGGTGAAGCTGGCCAGAGAATAAATCATTGAACAACGGCAAGAGATCTCCTTTAATAATATGCCAACACTTTTTATAGAACTCTGTCGGGAAACCATCCGGGCCAGGAGCCTTATTATTCTTCATCTGGGAAATGGCCTCAAACACCTCTTTCTCAGAAAAAGGAGCGACTAAAATATCATTCTTAACAGCCGTAAGTTGAGGCACATCCTCAATCCTAGAATCATCCAGCGACACACAGTTGTCCTCTGGAGGCCCAAACAGCTACTTGTAATACTCAGTAATATAGTGCTTTAAGTTTTCCTGACCAAGAATTGTTCCCTCGTCTTGTCCAAGCTGAAAGATCCTCTTCTTTCTATGCTTACCATTGGCGATCAAGTGAAAAAATTGTGTGTTCGCGTCCCCCTGGACGACTCTACTGACCTTAGCCCGAAGCGCCACTTTAGTTCTTCCTCACGAAGGAGCTCTTTCAGCCTCATTTCTGCATCAAGCTTAGCATGAAGCTCCGAGGCTGGCAGTATCATGGTTTCGGCCTTTACATCAAGGGACTGAATAAGCGTAAGGAGCTGTTCCTTTTCAACCTTGTAAAATCCCACTCATACGTCGCACCCGTTGGCCGAGGTTATGATGGCCAACTGAACGGCGACCGGCGACCAATCTGGGTGCAGGTTCTTCAGCAGAGCAGCCACACCGCTGACGTGGGGCATCGCCATCGATGTGCCCGACTTGAAGACGAAAGGCGGTGGTTGGTCCGCGCTCGCCCCGATCCCGGCGGCGAGGATGTTGAGTCCCGGCGCCAGGATGTCGGGCTTGAGGACGAAGGGGTTGTTGCGGCTGGGGCCTCGGCCGGAGAAGTAGGCCATCATGGGCGCCCCTGCAACGTCGACCAGCGTGCCGCGGAACACCACCTGCGCCGCAGCGTCGGGGAATTGGCAGTAGTCGCTGATTTTCCGCCCGACGGCAGCGGGCACCTGCACCGTGGACGCCTCGTAGTCCAGCAGGGGCAATGTGTATCCCCATCTCTCCGGGAAGACGATCACCACCTGCGCCGCGCCTTTGTTGTACAGATTCTCCACTATGAGCGCCTTGGTGTCATGGCCAAACGAGGGGCCTGCTTCATCGCAGATGACGATGCGGCCCCGTGCGCTGTCCGCGCTCACGCCGATGCACCGCCGGTCACCCTTGCCGAGGCAGTGCAGGGGGTGATATGCCGTGGAGTTGACCCCCTGCACCACCGCCTCCGCTTCCACGAGGTCGCCATTCTCCAGCACGACGTCGACGGCGATTCTGCCGTCCATCGTCCCGGCGCCTACAGTGAAGTGCCACGGCGCGTCGTTGTCGACAGACGCCAGCTCCGGGCCATCGTTGCCAGCACAGGAGATGACGAGGACGCCCTTGGCCACGGCGAGGAACCCGGCGACGGTCACCGCGTCCTGGTAGTACGGCAGTACTGGCAAATCGTGTTGGCTGATGGAGACGGAGATTATGTCGACGCCGTCATTCACCGCCGCCTCAAACCCGGCGATGACGGCGTCATTGGGGCACCCCATATTTGCACCGCACACCTTGTAGATTGCGAGGTGCGCGGCTGGAGCGGTCCCGGCGGCCTGCCCGCCGTGGATGTTCGACGCGTTGGCGACGAAATTGCCGGCCGCGGTGGACACCACGTGCGTGTCGTGGTCGTTCCAATCGTTGGCGCCGTGGCTGTCGTGACGAAGGACCTGGAGCCGGTAATCTTGTTGTTGCAGCGGAAGCCGCCGGTGCCGTCGCAGGAGCCCTTCCACTTGGCCGGCGGAGACGGCATGCCCTTGTCGTCGAAGAAGGCGTGCTGGGAGTTGGCTCCGGAGTCCAAGACACCGATGATGACCCCTTTGCCGTAGCTGGACTTGTCCCAGATGTAGCCGGAAACTTGTCGAGGTCGAGGAACTCGAGCGTTCGAGTGGTGTCGGGGTACATGATCCTGGAGGGGAACCAGCGGCCGAAGCCGGGCTTCCTGGCCACGGCCTCCAGTTCCTCCTCGGTGAGCCATGCGGCGCAGCCCTGGAAGAGGGTGCCGTAGGATCTGACGAGGCGCCGCTTGCCGTGATCGGTGACGGTGCTGGGGAGGAATGATGCGTGCCAGTCGCGGCGCGCGTCGTCGTTCATGGTGAGGTGGGTGCCGTCCGCGCGAGGGGTGAGAAGCACGATGTAGATCTGGTAGTCTGCGGGACGGACTAGCTAGCTGCTTTAGAGGATCTCCAACAGACGCCCTACGTAGCCGCGCGCGCTAAATTTCTTTTACAGCGCAAAAATAGCGTTTTAGCGCGCCGGGCACCCAAGTATCTTCAGCAGATGCCCAAAACTATACTGCCTAGTTAGCAACAATAGCAACTTCAACAGGTGCCCAAAAATAACCACGCGCGCCCGTACCTAGCTCGCCCCGCCGTGGCCGTGGCTGCGCTCCGCCTCGTCGTGGCCGTGCCGCCCGTGGTCAGGCGCGCTCCGCCTCGTCGTGGCTGTGCCGGCCGTGGCCGTGGCGCGCCTCCTAGCCCGCCACCGTCGTGGCCGTGGTCACGCCGCCCGCCACCGCTGTGGCCGTGGTCACGCCGCGCCCTCCCGCTTCGTGGCTGTGGCGCGCATGCTGCCGCTTCGTGGCCATGGCCATGGTCCGCGCCCGCCCGCCCGCCGTCGCGGCAGCGCTGGGCTCGTCCCGTCCCCTCGCGCTATTGTGGCCGCGGCCCGCCCGCCACCGCCGTGTACGCCACCGCCCGCCGCCGCGGTCCGCCATGCCGTGGCCGCTGGCGTCCCTCCGCCATGGCAGCGCCCGCGCTGGTTAAATCCCAGCCCCGCCGCCCGTGGCTATATGGCTGCGACGCGAGGAGGACGGGCGGCGACGCGAGAAGGCAACGGCAGCGATCGCGGCGACGGGGCACTTTCCACGCGCGTGAAAAGTTCAGCGCGCTGAAGCTCACGCGCCAAATATACTGCTTGCGATCCAGTTTCGTCCGGCGCGCTGAACACTTTTTACTGCGTGCTCTATTATGCAGCGTCTACTGGAGTGCTATTTTCTACTCCGCGCGCGCTAAACTTGCGAATTTTTGAGTGCGTCGCTAATATTGGGCGTCTGTTGGAGATGCTCTTATACTCCTATCCTACGTTAGACATAAAATCTTGTGATAATACAGTTTGAGTTTAGTTAGCAAGTGAGTTAAAAAAGTGTTCATGTGTAAACAGGTTAACTAGTCCTTGCATGTTGGTCTCCATGCATATGCATGTCAAGGCACGCGCCGGTGCACTGCACGGCCAGGTCTACTCCTCGATCTAGTCTAGGACAGCAAACGTAAGTCGATCGTGCCCGGCCGGTTCCGTGGGTCGTGGTGGTGCATGCCACCCGCTCGGGCGCACCGTTGAAGGTCCCCAATGCGACGCGGCCGAAGAAGGGTAAAACATGCGCGAAGAAGAACAAGGCGGCGGACGGCTCCGGTAGCACGAAGACGAGGGGAAAGAAGCTTGCAGGGCGTTCGACGACCGCGGCGGCTATCGAAGCGCCGGCGAGCTCACTCGTTGAGCCGGCCACCGACGCGCACCACGTGTTCGACGAAATGCCCCCAAGGTAAAAAAAATTCCAACTTTTCTTTTCTTGTTATTTTTTCAACGCATCATCACATATAGATAGCTTATTTGCATTGTTCAAAAAACTTTGTAGTGATACATACATGTCAACTATGGGTGTTGGGTCCAACAATTCGCATTGGTCTCAAACCAATGACATCCATTTCGAAGACCATGAGTTTGAGGTGGACGAGGAGGGTGAGGGCATTGTCGAGGCGCCGAAAGGAAGAGCGGGCAATTACACCACCAACGATGACAAGTTACTATGCTATACTTATTTGCAAGTGTCGAGGGATCCATCCATTGGAAGTGATCAAAGTAGAGACGCGTATTGAGGGCGAATGAAAGAACACTTTGATGCTCACAACGTGAGTGGAATTGACCGCTCCGAGAGATCACTTCGGTCCCGATGGTCGACAATCAACTCGGATTGTCAAAGTGGGCGGCTTGTCAAAAGGCGGTTGACAAGATTAACCCAAGTGGCACAAATGAGGATGATCGAGTAAGTGGCATCTCATATATGTTCATCATACTTGTTTTTGGTGACCGAAGTGCTAACTTGTTTTGTTTTTCTTGTAGTACAACATTGCACAAAACTTGTTCAAAGAAGAGACGAGGACAACCAAGAAGGGGAAGATCAAGAAAGGAAGGGTCTTTACCTTGCCTCATTGCTATGAAGTGTTAAAGGATGATGAGAAATGGAAGAAGCGTGATGGTTTGGATGATTTGCATTTGAGCAACAAACGCAAGAGAACAATTGAGTTGACCGATGATGAGGAGGAGATGATGCATCAAGTGATGACGGCAAGAGAAGCCCCACACCCAACTCGGTTTCATACTCGAAGCCAAACGACCGGATGGGTGCAAGAAAGACAAAACCGAAAAGAAGAAGAGGAAAGGAGATGATGAGCTCAAAAATGCTATGGAAGCTATTGTGAAGGCAAGGGTCGAAGCCAATGAGGTGAGAAAAATGGCAAGGAACCAAGATGTCGTGGCCGAGGAGAGGAGGTTGGCGGCCGATGAGAGAAGGGTGGCGGCCGAGGAGAGGAAGGTGGCTTTGGAGGAGAGGAAAGTGAGCAATGAGGAGCGAACTAGATTGTTGGAATGGGAGAAGCACTTGTTCTTCTTGGACACATCCAACCTCAATGAAGCGCAAAAGGAATATGTCAATCTTGCCCGTGAAGAAGTGTTGATCCAAAAAAGAGCCATGATCCGCATGAGTGGCGGTGGCCTTGGCGGCATGGGTGGCGGTGGCCTTGGCGGCATGGGTGGCGGTGGCTTCGGCGGCATGGGTGGCGGTGGCCTTGGCGCCATGGGAGGCATGGGTGGCTTCGGAGCCATGGGAGGCATGGGTGCACCTCCGGCCGCCATGGGAGGCATGGGTGCATCTCCGGCCGCCATGGGAGGCATGGGTGGCTTTGGAGCACCCTGACGCTATGGCCGCCATGGGAGGCATGAGTTTTGCTTATCTCATGGGAGGCATGGGTGCACCTCCGGCCGCCAGGGGTGGAATGTCTTCTCACACACATTCCCATGAAGATGCCGTTGAAGATCTTGCCAACACCGACGGAGCTTCACGTGATGCGGTGCGTGATGAGGAGAGGGAGGAAGATTCAACTTCGAGGCGGAAGAATCGCCTTCGGAAGATGAGGACGAAGACGAGGAAGATGATTGATGTGTCTTTCATGTCTTGAACTTTAGTTTGCATTTGAACTTGGTTGGATAAACTTGTGGGCATGATTTTGAACTTGTGGGCATGAACTTTTATTCATCAACTTGTTTGTGTCAAATTTTACATGTTCATTGCATTTTGATGAATGTTTCAAACTCATTTTGTGTCCAAAATATCATATATCCGGCGAGTCGCGCGCGCTGTATTTCTGCGCGGCTGATGGAGCCAGCGCTGGCGGCTGCGCTAAACATGCTGAAGCGGGCGCGACAAATAGGTTTTTTGCGCGCGGCGCTTTACACGGCTGTTGGAGATGCTCTTGCACGACATTCTTTGCCGCCACCACGGCTAAGTGTGCGGACCAGGTGTGGAGATCCCGCGTGCCCCATGGGTGTCGCTTCAGTGGCGGAGCCAGGATTGGACCAAGCCCCGGGCCAAAAAAATCGCCGCGAGGAAAAATCTTAACCCCCGTAAGGCTTTTAGTTATCTTATTAAAAGATACCCCATACAAAATATGTCTCGGTTGCATTAAAAATTTATAATTTAAACTTAATGCTTAAAAATACAATGAAATAGATAAAAACTTTAAAGAACAGTACATGATAAAAAAAAGTACCGAATCAATGGTTTGCTTCATCAGTGCCTCACATAACCTCATCAACAGCAGAAGAAGAGTCAACACCTTCAAGACATTGAAAGCAAAATATCATAATTGAAGTCATAAACTTTCAATTGGTTTTCTAAGATAGGATCAGCTTCAATATTACGTTTACGGAATTGACCAAGGGCACCAGCAGGAATACCATGATTGTTTCTCTCTCGAGTTGACATTGCAGGTGGGTTGCTTGAAGTCTAATGCGGTGGTCTCATTTCTACAGTTGTTTCGCTTTCTGGTGTTGATTCAGTTTCCTCGGCCACTTGATTCCCTCCATCTGAAATGATAGGTGTAGACAGCCTGCTAAGTAACACCGGCGAAAAAAATCTCTTCATCTTCTTTGTCTACAATATATAAAATGAAATTGACAATTACATCAATTTGGGTTCAAAAATATCATACATATATGACTGGATACAAAAGAACATTGTATAAATTTCAGTTTAGAGCAGTTTGTACACTGATACAACTTATGCGAATAGAACATGGTACAAGTAGAAAGCATCAAGGGGGAAACAAGGAAAGCATCACAGAAAATTAGAAGCTATACCGCATCCGACAATGAAGCAGCGCCACGCAGGAGAACGACGAACAGGAAGGCAAAGACGGGCAGAAAGTGGGTGGGGCGGTGGCGGAGCCACGACGAATGGCGGCGCGGGCGCTGGTGTCCCTGCTGCTCCTTGAGATCGATCGTGGCGTCCTCGTGCGTGCGACTCGGCGGGCGCCGGCGGCCGCGCGATCGTTTGGTCTCCTGTGCCTCGTGCGTGCTGGATCGTGGGGTGTGTTGTTGCCGTACGTGCGTAAGCAGTCCATCAAGCCTTTGGGCCTTCTTCTTTTTCACTGGGCTGCGCCCCGGACCTGCCAAAAATTCTATATAACTATAGCCTATTAATTTTTCCACGCCCCGGGCCTGGGCCCTGGGTGCCCGGGGCCCAGCTCCGCCCCTGTGTCGCTTGTTTGCGACTTTGCGTTGATAGCATCGCAGAACCGTTGTTGGACGGCCGACGAAGACGGACTGCAGCGACGGGCGTTCCCCAGTCCCCATCAGGCTGCGTGTCCGCTTTATGATCAGATGCCGGAGACGTTGCATCACCTTTTCGTGGGCTGCGTGGCTACCCGCGAGGTGTAGGATCGCGTAGACCTTTTGGGGAAAGCCCGAGTGGATTCAAGAGGTGGACTCAAATTTGGCGCCAATGGGACCAGTTGGCAGCGCGAACGCCGCGGACGCTTGGGCTAACTGCTCCTCCTGCGCGTCCAAGGCTGCTGCGCGAGTGTTGGAGAGTGTACCCCGCTTCTTGACGAAGTTCGGGTTCTCCGCCGCCACGGTCTCGTCGCTCGCGAACTCACTGTAGATCTAGCCCTCCGCGAGCCCGTGCTGTCGAGGAGATGGAGGTTGCAGTGCCGCTTCTCCTGACTCTTGCGCCTGCCGGGACGTCGACACCGGTTGCGGTTCCGTCTCTGCACCTCCGCCATGACGGCGTTGAAGTACGCATGCGTCAAGGTTAGGGTAGAGAGGGCGGAAGCGTGTGGAGGAAGCGGCGGCTGGACACACAGGCAGCAGCGGGGAGACGCGGCGGCAGCGGCGGCGTGGGGTGACAGCGGCGAGGAGATCGCGGCGGTGGTGGCGGCGGCGTGGTGCGGCGGCGGCGATGAGATCGCGGCGCGGCGGCGGCGGCAGAGGGTTAGGGTTTAGGATCGGAGGTATGATATCATGTTGGAAACTAGAGATTTGACAATGCTACACGATGTATTGATCGGTGCATAGCGCACGTATATATGGAGTATAAAGTGGGCCACAACCTCAACTATACAATGACTAGGAGGTGGGCGGAGGTATACAATATACATGCACAAACCATATGTTCAACACATGGTAATGCCGACAAGGACCGGCGCGGGTAGTGGCCCCGGCTGGTCGTCGGAAGCCTCCTTCTACATCCAGTCACTGGCATGCCGGCCTTATCCGCCGCACACGGCGGCTCTACCAGTCAGGCAAAAGGACGACTATATTATGCTTTTGCTCCACCGTGAGGCTAGCCCACAACGCACTAGAGCTCGCAGTCATGGCGGAGGTGATGCAATGAGGAGAAGCAGGAGCGGTGGTGGTGTGGTGTCGTGCCGGCGTGGTCAGGTATTAATAGCGGGCTTCAGCCAGGCCAAGCGAAGACGGTTGGAATGAGGGCGTCAGAGTGGGTTTCTCGGTCATCATGCTTGTTTAAGTCCGATAGGCGGACGGACGGGCCGCCCGTTTCAGTGTGGTAGCTTAGTCGTCCCGTCCCATCCAGTCTCGTTCCTCCAGCATTGAACATGTGCGGAGACCGGGACGCTGTGTGGGCGACGCTCTCAGCCGATGTGCATGTTCAATGCGGGACCCATTAAGAGGCCGCATCCGCTTTTTCGCGGGCATGAATGCGGCGTTGGCGTTCTAAAAGGCGTTAAGCGGCATTAATGCACGGCAACCACTTCACGTCGATGAGGGTGCGGGCATGGGAGAGGTCTATTGGTGGATCCGGGGTGTCTGTCGTGTACAACGGTCCGAACGCCCGCAAAGCCCTTTTGGTTTGCCTCCGGTTTGTGGGAAACGGACGTCTAGACCGGTCCGCGGATGGATGGGGCACTACGGTGGATGGCAAATCGCGTCCGGACTGTCCAGTCCGCGGATGGATGGGGTACTGCGGTGGATGGCAAATCACGTCCGGACTGTCCGGTCCGAACTGCCGCGGACTATTTAGGAGTCAACGTTGAAGATCCCTTGCTATCTTGTAGTATCATCAACTTGTCATCCATCGCCAACCAATTTTATGGGACTGTCCAGCTTAAAAAATGTTAGAAAAACAAAACGATGGCAATGTGCAATGACAACGGCATGGCTTATTTTCATGCACAATACCCAGCTACCAAGTTATCATTTAGACTAGGGGTTTATGGGCTATGGAGAGATGACAATGACATGGCTATGATGGGGTATGGGCAGATCACGGTCGTCAATGTGTTTATGAGATGTACCAAAGCAGAAATGTACTTAGATTACTTACCATACATGCAGCTCTTTGCTGTAACCGACGTAAACAGTATGCTTAACCAAGCTACTCCAATACGAACACAATGGGAAATTTGTTGCAGAGACAAGTTGAAAATCGTGATCTACAGGAGCAAAGCATTAGGTGAACATACAAGGTTGGTACGTGCTGGAAGGTTTCAAAACCATTGAATGCAGTGCTCGTTAGCAATTGTAACAAAACTTGTAACAACCTTGACACGCTACAAGGTAAGACGCTCCAACCATTTCACATATACTTTCAGTGTTGTATGCTGCTATATATTCCAAATAAAAGAAGGGTGATACCATCTAAAAATATTTGTGGCACTGCTAAAAGAAGAGTGATACCATCCATGCTGCTATTCCCAATATAAAAAGGGTGATGTCATCTAAAAACATTTCAGTCCGCTCTATGCTGCCATTCGAAATAACTACACAATTCTGAGCACAAGATGCTTTGACCCCCTACTTGCTTACCTTTCCAGCACTGCAAGATGAGTGCACATTGTAGACTCATGATCCTACTACCCAGCTGCAGTGGTGAGGCTACAGCCAGTCATTTGTAGGCAGGCTTGCAGCGGATGCGTGTTCTGAGAGTGGACTTCCGTTTCGGACTAGCAGCACTTACTTGTCTGGTAACCTATAGTACAGCGGATAAGCGGGATGCAGAGAATAATGTGGCCAGTTCCAGTTCCAGGCTCTGACCAATGTAAGCAAGTCCGCCTGCTGCCAAAAAGGCCAAAATGGGAGGGAGGGGGAGGAGGTGGCATACGCACCAGCGCCTGAAAATGGCACTCAGTAGACGGCGACGTCTGGGCAAAGCGCAATTGCCTGGCAGGTCAAATTGCGAGAGACCCGCCAGGCACATGCCAACGCGGGCGCCAATGCATGCCCCGGCTATTCGGGGCAGCACGCGGAAGCCCGCCACAGCCCGCAGTTCAGTGTTGATCGTTCTGACAACTAAGGGCATCTCCAGCCGTACTTACGGGAGACGCATATAAATCGTCGCAGGGGTGAGTCAGCGATACATTCGGCCGCGGGCGGTTTTGCGGCCGTCGTCGCCCGATTCGTCTCGGGGCGATAAATTGGCCCACTTTGCAGCTCAATTTCGGCGAATAAACGGCCCATATGGCGTGGTTTCGCCGTGTCTCGGCGTTCAATTATCAACACAATTATTCCTTATCACATATTTCATCACAGAAAAATTAAATACTTCAACAAAATACTACAACAACAAATAGTTCAATACAAATTATATAGTTCAACAAATAAAAACTCGTATTTCATCACGTGGCGTCCCCTTGAGCCTCCATAGGTGCTCAATCAGATCTTTCTGCAGCTTGATGATGCACTGTGGGTCTCGGATCTCTGACGATATCTTGAGATAGGCAGTCCAGGTTGCCGGTAGCTGGTGAGCAACTTCGACTAGAGGACCCTGCCGGTAATATGGTTCAGTGTCAAACAATGGGTCTTCTTGCTCACTCTCGATGATCATGTTATGCAAGATGACACAGCAAGTCATGATCTCCCACATTTGATCTTTCGACCAGGTCTGAGCGGGGTGCGAACAACAGCGAATCGAGATTGGAGCACACCAAATGCCCGCTCGACATCCTTCCCGCAAGCCTCTGAAGCTTCACAAACCGGGCATTCTTGCCTCCACGCCACGTGGTTTGAGATCGTCTTCACAAATGTCGACCATCTCGGATAGATGCCGTCGACTAGATAGTACCCTTTGTTGTATTGGTGCCCATTGATCTCGAAGTTCACCGGAGGAGAATGGCCCTCAACGAGCTTGGCAAAAACAGGAGAGCACCGCAAAGACGTTGATGTCATTGTGAGTTCTGGCATACCAAAGAAGGAGTGCCAAATCCAGAGGTCCTGTGTGGCTACCGCCTCAAGCACCACACTCGCAACCGCCTTTGGCGCCTTTGTACATCCCATGCCAACCAAATGGGCAGTTCTTCCATTTCCAATGCATGCGATCGATGCTTCCAAGCATCCCAGAAATCCTCTTGCTGCATTACAGGCTAGGATCCGAGCGGTGTCTTCCGCATTGGGTGTTCTCAAGTATTGTGGCCCAAACATCGCCACCATCGTCCGGCGTAACTTGTAGAAACACTCTAAGCTGGTGGACTCGGCCATGCGCCCATAGTCGCCGAAAGTGAATCACCGGGAGCTCCATATGCAAGCATCCTCATCGCTGTCGTGCACTTCTGTATGGAGGTGAATCCAAGAGCGCCAGTGCAATCCATCTTGCACTTGAAGTAGTTGTCGAACTCCCGGATGGAATTCACAATCCTAAGGAAGAGCTTTCGGCTCATCCGATAACGGCGCCGAAATGTTCGCTCGCCATGAAGTGGAGCATCGGCGAAGTAGTCGGAGTAGAGCATGCAGTAGCCTTGCAGACGATGCCGGTTCTTTGCTTTCACCCGCCCGGCGCCGAGCCACCTCGACGCTGCTTTTCATTGCTCGCCCGGTGGCGAGGGCGGCGAGCACCATCGATGCTCTTCTTCCCGGACGCCGGCCGCGGCTTCCTCCTCCGACAACACGGGCGAAGTTCTTCCTCCTCATCCGAGTCCATCGCCGACACAGTGCAAAACGCCGAACACCTTGGCGCTCGGTGGGCGTGTACCCGCCGTTAAACCGCGCCTCGCGGCGGAAACGGCAACCGGTTGCTGCGGGAAGGCGCCGGGCGGCCGCTATTTTCCGGCGAGGAATGACTATCTAGCGGAGTAGGCGGGCTGCCGCCGGATATAGCTAGTGGTGGCCGAGGGCGCTGGGGTGCGAGGTAGTCGGGGAAGAAAACCTTGACTTTTCCCCTGCCGGTGTGGGCGGGCGTGCTTTTCCCTAGCGCCGGAGCCCCCAACGGCTCCCCAGCGCGCCGGGTTCGGCTTGTGACCGCCGGGCAAAAAAAAGGTCCGAACCGGCGATTTTCGGCGTCCTAGGGCGCGACTGGGCCGTTTTTTCGGCGCCGGCGTCGAAAAAGTGACCTGGGGGGCCTGTTGGGGGTGTGGCTGGAGATGCCCTAACCACGAGATGAACCCAGTGTGTGCAGATGGTGCTTCTCCGCTTGATCTCTGTTAGCTTGGCTACTATCTGCTCCCTCCGTACAAAAAACGTCATATATTTTGGACAAAGGTAGTGCCTAGGGGTATCTATCTACCTCTACCTCTTGTAGGGGATCGAAACATAGCAAAGCAGATCAGTACAGAGGAAGAACTGGCATGCAACTTTATTGCTTAGGATATTGCTTGACGACATGCAGCAGGATTTGATACTCTCCTGCAAAAATAAAACTGGCCGACGCCTCTCACCGTCTCACTGTTCCGCGAGTACGCGTCCTGCCTCCGGAGGATGGCGCCATGGTGGTGGGGATGACGGCGAGTACTTTGCTGGGTGGTTCGTTGTCAGAGAGGAGGCGACGAGCGCCTAGTGCCGACGCGAGCATATCTCGTTCTGGAATTGGGAGGCTGGCGACCTTGGAGAACAGAAGCCTCTACGAGGTAGGGGTCAGTGATGCAACGGAACTTGTCTACACGGAGCGAAGGCACGGTGGCCCCACGGTGCACCGGAACTTGTCTACCGGGCGAGGTGGCTGACGCCGGCGTCTGTTGCCGGTGGCCGGGCAAGGGTTCATCATGCAGGAACGTACATACACGATTAATGATTTTTTTTTGCGGGTGTACACGATTAATGATTTGGCAGCCTATTTTCAACAAGGCAAAATTTAGCCTTTCTTGGAAGCGTATACTCACTCTGTTCCATAATGTAGTGCATATAGATTTTTTTTAAAGTCAAAATTTACAAATTTTAACCAAATCTATAGAGAAAGATATTTAGGACATCTTCAACAGCAACCCGCAAATTTTCTCCCGCATCTGTCCGCGGACAGGTGGGGTTACCAGTCCGCGGAAACGGATGCGGAAGGCTGCCATCCAACCGTAACCACATATATTTCAAATATCTTTTCAACAAACCGGATGAAATTCATGTTAACACGACCGGATTTCATATAAACATGACGTATTTCATACAAACACAACGGATTTTCATTAAATTTCAAACATTTAGAAAAAAAAGCCTACCCAACCCTAAACCTTTACTATGGCGGCGCTGCCCGACATCCAAACCCTTGTAGTCCATGGTGTTCTTTGTCTTCGCACACTTGCTTCTTGTAGGAGACTTGCCCTTCATGACGATGTGGACAATTGCGCTTGCCTCGGATGGACGCTCGAAAGATTGTGACTTGAGCGTTGCCGCCTTAAAGACGACGAAGGGAAAAAAGACTTGTAGTTGACCAACACACGTCGGAGTTCATCCATGTGTGCGTCTAACTTGTCGTCGAGATAGTCTCTTTTTCGAGCTTCGGAGTGTCGGATGTCGGTAGCGAGTCGCTCGATGCGGTCGAAGACTGTAGATGATGTCCTTTACATATCCATCACAAGACTCGAGCAAGGGTGAGTAGGAAATGAGACAAAGAATACCAATATACATTTTCCTAAAGTTGAGGATGGACCTTGTTTCACTCAATGTGAAATGCACTAGTGCAGAACCGGGCTATAGCACCGGTTCATAAGGGCCTGTAACCGGCACTAAAGGGTGGGGACTAAAGCCCCCCCTTTTAGTACCGGTTATGCAAGAACTGCTGCTAAAGGGCTACTTGTTAGGGAACGTAGTAATTTCAAAAGAATATTTACGCACACGCAAGATCATGGTGATGCATAGCAACAAGAGGGGAGAGTGTTGTCTACGTACCCTCGTAGACCGAAAGCGGAAGCGTTAGAACAACGCGGTTGATGTAGTCGTACGTCTTCACGGCCCGACCGATCAAGCACCGAAACTACGGCACCTCCGAGTTCTAGCACACGTTCAGCTCGATGATGTCCCTCGAACTCCGATCCAGCCGAGTGTCGAGGGACAGTTCCGTCGACGACTGACGGCGTGGTGACGATCTTGATGTACTACCGACGCAGGGCTTCGCCTAAGCACCTCTATGATATTATCGAGGTGGATTATGGTGGAGGGGGGCACCGCACACGGCTAAGAGATCCAAGGGATCAATTGTTGTTGTGTCTAGAGGTGCCCCCGCCTCATATATAAAGGAGCAAGGGGAGGAGGCGGCCGGCCTGGGAGGGCGCTCAAGGGGAGTCCTACTCCCACCGGGAGTAGGACTCCTCCTTCCTTGTTGGAGTAGGAGAAGGGGAAAGAGGAGAGAGGAGGAAGGAAAGGGGCCGCACCCTTGTCCAATTCGGACCAGAGGGGGCTGCGCGCCTCCTTCCTTTCGGCCTCTCTCCTCTATTCCCGTATGGCCCAATAAGGCCCATATACTCCCGGCGAATTCCGTAACTCTCGGTACTCGAAAAATACCGAATCACTCGGAACCTTTCTGAACTCCGAATATAGTCGTACAATATATCGATCTTTACGTCTCGACCATTTCGAGACTCCTCGTCATGTCCCCGATCTCATCCGGGACTCTGAACTCCTTCGGTACATCAAAACTCATAAACTCATAATATAAGCATCGCCATCGAAACCTTAAGCGTGCGGACCCTACGGGTTCGAGAACTATGTAGACATGACCTAGAACTATTCTCAGTCAATAACCAATAGCGGAACCTGGATGCTCATATTGGCTCCTACATATTCTACGAAGATCTTTATCGGTCAAATCGCATAACAACATACGTTGTTCCCTTTGTCATCGGTATGTTACTTGCCCGAGATTCGATCGTAGGTATCCAATACCTAGTTCAATCTCGTTACTGGCAAGTCTCTTTACTCGTTACGTAATGCATCATTCCGTAACTAACTCATTAGCTACATTGCTTGCAAGGCTTATAGTGATGTGCATTACCGAGAGGGCCCAGAGATACCTCTTCGACAATCGGAGTGACAAAACCTAATCTCGAAATACGCCAACCCAACATGTACCTTTGGAGACACCTGTAGTACTCCTTTATAATCACCCGATTACGTTGTGACGTTTGGTAGCACCCAAAGTGTTCCTCCGGTAAGCAGGAGTTGCATAATCTCATAGTTACGGGAACATATATAAGTCATGAAGAAAGCAATAGCAATGTACTAAACGCATCAAGTGCTAGGCTAACGGAATGGGTCATGTCAATCACATCATTCTCCTAATGATGTGATCCCATTAATCAAATGACAACACATGTCTATGGTTAGGAAACATAACCATCTTTGATTAATGAGCTAGTCAAGTAGAGGCATACTAGTGACTATATGTTTGTCTATGTATTCACACATGTATCATGTTTCCGGTTAATACAATTCTAGCATGAATAATAAACATTTATCATGATATGAGGAAATAAATAATAACTTTATTATTGCCTCTAGGGCATATTTCCTTCAGTCTCCCACTTGCATTAGAGTCAATAATCTAGTTCACATCGCCATGTGATTTAACACCAATATTCACATCTGTATGTGATAATACCCATAGTTCACATCGTCATGTGATCAACACCCAAAGAGTTACTAGAGTCAATAATCTAGTTCACATCGTTATGTGATTAACAACCAAAGAGTACTAAGGTATTATCATGTTTTGCTCGTGAGAGAAGTTTAGTCAACGGGTATGTCACATTCAGAGCCGTATGTATTTTGCAAATATTCTATGTCTACAATGCTCTGCACGGAGCTACTCTAGCTAATTGCTCCCACTTTTAATATGTATCCAGATTGAGACTTAGAGTCATCTGGATTGGTGTAAAAAGCTTGCATCGATGTAACTTTACGACAGGCTCTTTTATCACCTCCATAATCGAGAAATATTTCCTTAGTCCTCACTAAGGATGTTCTTTACCAATGTCCAGTGATCTACTCCTAGATCACTATTGTACTCAATAGCCAAATTAAGAGCAAGGAATACAATACATCTGGTACAAAGAATAGAATACTTTAAAGAACCTATGACTGAGGCATAGGGAATGACTTTCATTCTCTTTTCTATTTTCTGCCGTGGTCGGGATTTGAGTCTTACTCAATTTCACACCTTTGCAACACGGGCAAGAACTTTTCTTTGACTGTTCCATTTTGAACTACTTCAAAATCTTGACAAGGTATGTACTTATTGAAAAAACTTATCAAGCGTCTTGATCTATCTCAATAGATCTTGATGCTCAATATGTAAGTAGCTTTATTGAGGTCTTTCTTTTAAAGAACTCCTTTCAAATACTCCTTTATGCTTTCCAGAAAAATTCTACATCATTTACGATCAACAATATGTTACTCACATATATTTATCGAGAAAGGTGGTAGTGCTCCCACTCACTTTATTGTAAATACAGGCTTCACCGCAAGTCTGTATAAAACTATATGCTATGATCAACTTATCAAAGCGTGTATTCCAACTACGAGATGCTTGCACCAGTCCATAGATGGATTCTTTGGAGCTTGCACATTTTGTTAGCATCTTTAGGATTGACAAAACCTTCTGGTTGCATCATATGCAACTCTTCTTTAATAAATCCATTAAGGAATGCAGTTTTTGACATCCATTTGCCAGATTTCATAAATTGTGGCAATTGCTAACATGATTCGGACAGACTTAAGCATCGTTACGAGTGAGAAAATCTCATCGTATTCAACACCTTGAACTTTTCAAAAACCTTTTGCAACAGGTCGAGCTTTGTAGATAGTAACACTACTATCAGTGTCCGTCTTCCTCTTGAAGATACATTTATTTAACTTGACTTGCTGATCATCAAGCAAGTCAACCAAAGTCCACACTTTGTTCTTATATATGGATCCTATCTCAGAGTGTATGGCCTCAAGCCATTTCGCGGAATCTGGGCTCATCATCGCTTCCTCATAGTTCGTAGGTTCATCATGGTCTAGTAATATGACTTCTAGAATAGGATTACCGTACCATTTTGGTGCGGATCTTATTCTGGAAGACCTACGAGGTTCGGTAGTAACTTGATCTGAAGCTTCATGATCATCATCATTAGCTTCCTCGCTAATTGGTGTAGGAATCACTGGAACTGATTTCTGTGATGAACTACTTTCCAATAAGGGAGAAGGTACAATTACCTCATCAAGTTCTACTTTCCTCCCACTCACTTCTTTCGAGAGAAACTTCTTCTCTAGAAAGGATCCATCTTAGCAACGAATAACTTGCCTTCGGATCTGTGATAGAAGGTGTACCCAATAGTTACCTTTGGGTATTCTATGAAGACGCACTTCTCCAATTTGGGTTCGAGCTTATCAGGTGAAAACTTTTTCACATAATCATCACAGCTCCAAACTTTAAGAAACGACAGCTTAGGTTTACTGTTAAACCATAGTTCATATAGTGCCGTCTCAACGGATTTAGATGGTGCCCTAGTAAACGTGAATGCAGCTGTCTCTAATGCATAACCCCAAAACGATAGTGGTAAACCGATAAGAGACATCATAGATCGCACCATATCCAATAAAGTGCGGTTACGACTTTCGGACACACCATTATGCTGTGGTGTTCCATATGGCGTGAGTTGCGAAACTATTTCATATTGTTTCAAATGAAGACCAAACTCGTAACTCAAATATTCATCTCCACGATCAGATCGTAGAAACTTTATTTTTCTTGTTACGATGATTTTCCACTTCACTCTGAAATTCTTTGAACTTTCCAAATGTTTCAGACTTATGTTTCATCAAGTAGATATACCCATATCTGCTCAAATCATCTGTGAAGGTGAGAAAATAACGATACCCGCCGCGAGCCTCAACATTCATTGGACCACAAACATCAGTATGTATGATTTCCAACAAATCAGTTGCTCGCTCCATAGTTCCAGAGAACGGCGTTTTAGTCATCTTGCCCATGAAGCACGGTTCGCAAGTACCAAGTGATTCATAATCAAGTGATTCCAAAAGCCCATCAGTATGTTGTTTCTTCATGCGCTTTACACCAATATGACCTAAACGGCAGTGCCACAAATAAGTTGCACTATCATTATTAACTTTACATCTTTTGGTTTCAATATTATGAATATGTGTATCACACGATCGAGATCCAACAAACCATTTTCATTGGGTGTGTGACCATAGAAGGTTTTATTCATGTAAACAGAACAATAATTATTCTCTAACTTACATGAATAACCGTATTGCAATAAACATGATCAAATCATATTCATGCTCAACGCATAACGCCAAATAACATTTATTTAGGTTCAACATTAATCCCGAAAGTATAGGGAGTGTGCGATGATGATCATATCAATCTTGGAACTACTTCCAACACTCATCGTCACTTCCCCTTCAACTAGTCTCTGTTTATTCTCTAACTCCTGTTTCGAATTACTAATCTTAGCAACCAATCAAGTATCAAATACTCGGGGCTACTATAAACACTAGTAAGGCACACATCAATAACCTGTATATCAAATATACTCTTGTTCACTTTGCCATCCTTCTTATCCACCAAATATTCGGGGCATTTCCGCTTCAAGTGACCATTTCCTTTGCGATGTAAGCACTTTCGGTTTCAAGCTTTGGTCCAGCTTTGGTCTTCTTCACGGGAGTGACAACTTGTTTGCCATTCTACTTGAAGTTTCCTTTCTTTCCCTTTGCCCTTTTCTTGAAACTAGTGGTCTTGTCAATCATCAACACTTGATGCTCTTTCTTGATTTCTACCTTCGTCGATTTCAGCATCACGAAGAGCTCGGGAATCGTTTTCATCATCCCTTGCATACTATATTTCATCACGAAGTTCTAGTAACTTAGTGATGGTGACTAGAGAATTCTCTCAATCACTATCTTATCTGGAAGATTAACTCCCACTTGATTCAAGCGATTGAAGTACCCAGACAATCTGAGCACATGCTCACTAGTTGAGCGATTCTCTTCCATCTTTTAGCTATAGAACTTGTTGGAGACTTCATATCTCTCAACTCGGGTATTTTCTTGAAATATTAACTTCAACTCCTGGAACATCTCATATGGTCCATGACGTTCAAAACGTCTTTGAAGTCCCGATTCTAAGTCGTTAAGTATGGTGCACTAAACTATCAAGTATTCATCATATTGAGCTAGCCAAACGTTCATAACGTGCGCATTTGCTCCTGCAATAGGTCTGTCACCTAGCGGTGCATTAAGGACATAATTCTTCTATGCAGCAATGAGGATAAACCTCAGATCACGGATCCAATCCGCATCATTGCTACTAACATTTTTCAATACAATTTTCTCTAGGAACACATATAAAAACATAGGGAAGCAAAAACTTAGGGAAGCAACAACGCGAGCTATTGATCTACAACATAATGTGCAAAATACTACCAGGACTAAGTTCATGATAAATTAAAGTTCAATTAATCATATTACTTAAGAACTCCCACTTAGATAGACATCCCTCTAATCTTCTAAGTGATTACGTGATCCATATCAACTACACCATGTCCGATCGTCACGTGAGATGGAGTAGTTTCAACGGTGAACATCAATATGTTGATCATATCTACTATACGATTCACGCTCGACCTTTCGGTCTCCGTGTTCCAAGGTCATATCTGTTATATGCTAGGCTCGTCAAGTTTAACCTGAGTATTCCGCATGTGCAACTGTTTTGCACCCGTTGTATTTGAACGTAGAGCCTATCACACCCGATCATCACGTGGTGTCTCAGCACGAAGAACTTTCGCAGCAGTGCATACTCAGGGAGAACACTTTTACTATGATAATTTAGTGAGGGATCATCTTATAGTGCTACCGTCAATCAAAGCAAGATAAGATGCATAAAAGATAAACATCACATGCAATCAATATAAGTGATATGATATGGCCATCATCATCTTGTGCTTGTGATCTCCATCTCAAGCACCGTCGTGATCACCATCGTCACCGGTAGCGACACCTTGATCTCCATCGTAGCATCGTTGTCGTCTCACCAATCTTATGCTTCTACGACTATCGCTACCGCTTAGTGATAAAGTAAAGCATTACAGGGCGATTGCATTTCATACAATAAAGCGACAACCATATGACTCCTGCCAGTTGCCGATAACTCGTTTACAAAACATGATCATCTCATACAATAAAATATAGCATCACGTCTTAACCATATCACATCACAACATGCCCTGCAAAAACAAGTTAGACGTCCTCTACTTTGTTGTTGCAAGTTTTACGTGGCTGCTACGGGCTTAGCAAGAACCGTTCTTACCTACGCATCAAAACCACAACGATAGTTTGTCAAGTTGGTGCTGTTTTAACCTTCGCAAGGACCGGGCGTAGCCACACTCGGTTCAACTAAAGTTGGAGAAACTGACACCCGCCAGCTACCTGTGTGCAAAGCACGTCGGTAGAACCAGTCTCGCGTAAGCGTACGCGTAATGTCGGTCCAGGCCGCTTCATCCAACAATACCGCCGAACCAAAGTATGATATACGGGTAAGCAGTATGACTTATATCGCCCATAACTTACTTGTGTTCTACTCGTGCATATAACATCAACGCATAAAACCTAGGCTCGGATGCCACTGTTAGGGAACGTAGTAATTTCAAAAAAATTCCTACGCACACGCAAGATCATGGTGATGCATAGCAACAAGAGGGGAGAGTGTTGTCTACGTACCCTCGTAGACCGAAAGCGGAAGCGTTAGAACAACGCGGTTGATGTAGTCGTACGTCTTCATGGCCCGATCGATCAAGCACGAAAACTACGGCACCTCCGAGTTCTAGCACACGTTCAGCTCGATGACGTCCCTCGAACTCCGATCCAGCCGAGTGTCGAGGGAGAGTTCCGTCAGCACGACGGCGTGGTGACGATCTTGATGTACTACCGACGCAGGGCTTCGCCTAAGCACAGCTACAATATTATCGAGGTGGATTATGGTGGAGGGGGGCACCGCACACGGCTAAGAGATCCAAGGGATCAATTGTTGTTGTGTCTAGAGGTGCCCCCCTGCCCCCGTATATAAAGGAGCAAGGGGGGAGGAGGCGGCCGGTCTAGGCGGGGCGCGCCAAGGGGAGCCCTACTCCCACCGGGAGTAGGACTCCCTCCTTCCGTGTTGGAGTAGGAGAAGGGGGAAAGAGGGGGAGAGGAGGAAGGAAAAGGGGGCCGCACCCCTTGTCCAATTCGGACCAGAGGGGGGCTGCGCGCCTCCTTCCTTTCGGCCTCTCTCCTCTATTCCCGTATGGCCCAATAAGGCCCATATACTCCTCGGCGAATTCCCGTAACTCTCCGGTACTCCGAAAAATACCCGAATCACTCGGAACCTTTCCGAACTCCGAATATAATCGTCCAATATATCGATCTTTACGTCTCGACCATTTCGAGACTCCTCGTCATGTCCCCGATCTCATCCGGGACTCCGAACTCCTTCGGTACATCAAAACTCATAAACTCATAATATAAGCATCGCCGAAACCTTAAGCGTGCGGACCCTACGGGTTCGAGAACTATGTAGACATGACCTAGAACTATTCTCGGTCAATAACCAATAGCAAAACCTGGATGCTCATATTGGCTCCTACATATTTTACGAAGGTCTTTATCGGTCAAACCGCATAACAACATACGTTGTTCCCTTTGTCATCGGTATGTTACTTGCCCGAGATTCGATCGTAGGTATCCAATACCTAGTTCAATCTAAATTCTTGGCAAGTCTCTTTACTCGTTACGTAATGCATCATTCCGTAACTAACTCATTAGCTACATTGCTTGCAAGGCTTATAGTGATGTGCATTACCGAGAGGGCGAGAGATACCTCTCCGACAATCGGAGTGACAAAACCTAATCTCGAAATCGCCAACCCAACATGTACCTTTGGAGACACCTGTAGTACTCCTTTATAATCACCTAGTTATGTTGTGACGCGTTTGGTAGCACCCAAAGTGTTCCTCCGTAAACGGGAGTTGCATAATCTCATAGTTACAGGAACATATATAAGTCATGAAGAAAGCAATAGCAATGTACTAAACGATCAAGTGCTAGGCTAACGGAATGGGTCATGTCAATCACATCATTCTCCTAATGATGTGATCCCATTAATCAAATGACAACACATGTCTATGGTTAGGAAACATAACCATCTTTGATTAATGAGCTAGTCAAGTAGAGGCATACTAGTGACTATATGTTTGTCTATGTATTCACAAATGTATCATGTTTCCGGTTAATACAATTCTAGCATGAATAATAAAAAATTATCATGATATGAAGAAATAAATATTAACTTTATTATTGCCTCTAGGGCATATTTCCTTCACCACCACGTGGCACGAGCCAGCGCCGGGGGCGGGGAGCCCTTTAGTACCGGTTTGTAACCTACTAATGAGCTGAACATTTGACCCTTTTTCTACTAGTGATGAGAAAATAGTGAAATTGGTACCGGACTTGTTCACTCACACCTACAAAAGTAAAGCTTATTGAATGGCTTGGTTAGGACAAATGGCACAAAATTCAAGCAAGTGTTAGTCCAATATATAAAAAATGTTTAAGAAAGATTCACAAAATTGTGATGTAAAGCAAATAGATCAATAGCTATGGTGGCACAACACACACACACACACACACACACGGATAGATAATTGGGATCCGCAGAACCAAGGAATGAGAACAAAATGTGTTACCACTGAAAAAGCTCTTGTAGCACGGATACTAGAGAGACAATAGCTCGATTGCTCAAATGAGCTAGATACGCTTGTGCACCAACCTATGAGAATAAACGTGCCATCTTCAGTCCCAAGTATGTTATGTATGTATGCTCCAAGAGTATGTACTATGCAAAATGTCTAGATGCTATTTCTATTGCTTACAAGCTCTTTTGGTTAAGCTTTTTGCTCTTTTTTTGCTTCCTATACCACTATGCTTGATGCTTGAGCCAAGTATGAAATGAGACAAATATGTAAGATATGCATGGGAGAGACTTATGGCACAATGATGATAACAGGATGATTGCACGCTAAATGTAGCTATGCGGCGTAAGCGTATCACTAATGTGCACAAGTAGCATGGCCCCGCAATTCCCAACTCGCTAGTCTCTATAGGTAAGTGACGCAATAGGCTCGGGGTGATCAAATGCAATGGCAAGGAAATATACAATGATGTTGTTGAAGTTACCGTCCTTGCTTAAGGTCACGGTGCCAAAAGGTGAAGTGGTCGTTGTCGATGTCGAGTCCGTACCGATGACGAGTGGCAATGATGATGACATTGAACCGTTCCTAATTAGCCAACACCTTAGGAAACGGAAACCACAACTCAAAATCTCAAACAAAATGGGTCAAAATTGGGTTATGTTGGTGGAAGAGTATGGTGGGGGTGTGTGCGGAAGTGACGGTGTATGGCCTAAACAAAGATATCAAAATAAAAAAAATTATGATGGAGTCAAGTGGTGGTGGAACCTATCCAGATGGATGGTGGATGTCAATATCTACTAAACGAGCTAAAGAATACTGATATCGGACTCCTGATGTGAAAGTTACGGCTAAAACGGTGAAGCGGTGGCGGTTGGTCAGGGGGGGGGGGGTCATGCGCACGGGGTTAGGAGGCCGTGGGCACGGGGTCCCGTGCGCACGGTACAAGGGTGTGGGCACGGTGTCCGGAGCCTGTGGGCGCGGGGGTGGCGAAAGTTTTTCGATTCAAGGGATCAAAATTGATGGGAAAAGAAATTTTTTGGGGTGAATTTCATGGTGGGGAGGTGGGGAATGCCAAGATCCACTTGTAAAACAACGAAATCGTGAATCAAACACAACAAAACCTCACAAGAACCAACAAATTACGAAAGAAATTGGAGGGCTATTTTTTCTTGGTATTTTTGAATTGGGACAAAAGTAAACAAAATTAGGCTAGAAAATGAAGGGGGAGACTCCAAATTCGTGAGAAGCTAAGCTCTGATCCAAGAGGTTGTTGGGTGTAGACCATAATTGGTAATCTTTCACGAATTGGAGGGAGATTCCATGAAGAACATTGAGGGAGTCCTGGACTAAGGGGTCCTCGGGCGTCCGGCCTGTTGTCTATGGGCCGGACTGATGGGCTGTGAAGACATGAAGACCGAAGACTATACCCGTGTCCGGATTGGACTCTCCTTGGCGTGGAAGGCAAGCTAGGCGATCAACTATGAAGATTCCCTCCTATGTAAACCCTAGACCCCTACGGTGTCTATATAAACCGGAGGGCATAGTCCGGATAGGGACAGATTCATTACCATATACTCATAGGCTAGACTTCTAGGGTTTAGCCATTATGATCTCGTGGTAGATCAACTCTTGTAACACTCATATTCATAAATATCAATCAAGCAGGAAGTAGGGTATTACCTCCATAGAGAGGGCCCGAACTTGGGTAAACATTGTGTTCCCCGTCTTCTGTTACCATCGATCCTAGACGCGATTCGGGACCCCTACCCGAGATCCGCCGGTTTTGACACCGACATTGGTGCTTTCATTGAGAGTTCCACTGTGCCGTCAACGAAAGGTTCGATGGCCCCTTCGATCATCAGTAATGACGTTGTCCAGGGAGAAACCTTTCTCCCCGGATAGATCTTCATATTCAGCGACGGCATACTGCGGGCCAACTCTCGTGGACATCTGGATCAGATCGACGGTTACACCCCTGGCCATCAGGTCAGATTCGGAAGCTTGAACTACGTTGCGGACGCCCGTGGAGACTTGATCTTCAACGGGTTTGAGACCGCAGCAATCGCTCCCCCTCTCCCCGATGAACACGACTTAAATCTGTCATCGGATCACATCCAGGAGATGATTCCTGTTGCTGCAACGGCCCTAAAACCGAAGCAGACCGTGCCCTTCGAGGCCACCAGGTCCGCGGCGCTTGAGCCGCACACGGACTTGACATCCTGCCATGTCTGCATCAATGGAACTCCGGACACGTCTCCGGCCATACGTTCCGGACCAGGCACGCCTGTGGACACCGAGCTGGATAGGTTATCGATTTTTGAATTTAGCGCCGCAGACATCTTCCAGCATTCACCTTTGGGTGACGTGCTAAAATCTTTCCAGAACTTGTCCTTGGAGAAGGACCCACAACCAAACTATATTCGGTTCGAGCTAGAGGCGGACGACGAGGAATTTTGCTTCCCACCCGCCACCCACTTCATCGCCACTGTCGAAGACCTAACAGACGACCTCGATTACGACTCCGAAGACATCGATGGTATGGACAACGATGCCGGAGAAGAGGAGGCCCAAAACCCGCCATTTACTGGACGCTGGACAGCCACCTCCTCGTACGTCGTGTACATGGTTGATACACCTAAAGGATCGGACGATGACAAAGAAGAGCCAGAGGCGAATAAACCCTCCGAGACGCATTTCAAGCGTCGGTGCCCCAAACGCCGCTCCAAGCCTCGTCGCTCAAAAGATAGCAACACTGGCACCGGAGAGAACAGTACTCCGGGCGACGCTGAAAACAACGAAGACCCTGTCGGAGCTACATCCGAACATGAGGAACATGACGACAGGCAAGACAACCCTGACGAACAGGCCGTAAAAGATGATTCGGAGGACGATAGTTACCGTCCACCCTCCGAAGAGGAGACAAGCCTTGGCAACAAAGACTTCATCGTGCCTGAGGATCCTCTAGAGCAGGAGCGCTTTAAACTCCAGCTCATAGCCACCGCCAAGAGCTTGAAAAAGAAACAGCAGCAGCTTCAAGCCGAACAAGATCTGCTCGTCGACAGATGGACTGACGTACTGACAGCCGAAGAATACGGCCTCAAGCGCCCAGCCAAGAGCTACCCAAAACGCAGACTGCTACCTCAGTTCATTGAGGAGGCACCAGATCCCATAGTTCCCTCGCGCAATGCGGACCAACCACCACGCGGTCGAGATAGAGCGGCGGACCGACCACCTCATGGTCGAGATAAAACGGCAACTCAGACCGAACAGCAGCCCGCCCCACCACCTCGCAAAAATAGGGACGGACAAGCTCGGGACCATACATATGATCTCCGATAGGAACTGGACAGCAGAGCAGGACATACAAGATCGATCTACGGATCGCGAGGCCGTGCCTCGAAGCACGACGACGGATACCTTTTCGGACGTGATAAAACAAACCATGCCCGGACCGAATGCCGCAGACGAACTCCATCAGAGCTCCTTCATGATGCGGCCCGATATAGAGGCGCCGCACACCCTCTCTGCTTCACAGACGAGGTGCTGGATCACGAAGTCCCCGAGGGGTTCAAGCCTGTCAACATGGAATCATACGACGGCACAACTGATCCTGCAGTATGGATCGAGGATTTTATCCTCCATATCCACATGGCTCGAGGAGATGACCTCCACGCCATTAAATACCTCCCACTAAAGCTTAAAGGGCCATCTCGGCACTGGCTTATCAGCCTGCTTGAAAATTCTATCGACAGCTGGGAGGACTTGGAAGAGGCTTTCCTTGATAACTTCCAAGGAACTTATGTCCGGCCGCCAGATGCCGATGACCTAAGCCATATAGTTCAACAACCTGGAGAATCAGCCAAAAAATTCTAGACTAGGTTCCTAACCAAAAAGAACCAGATCGTTGACTGTCCGGATGCCGAGGCCTTGGCAGACTTCAAACATAGCATCCGTGACGAATGGCTAGCACGCCACCTCGGCCAAGAAAATCCAAAGTCTATGGCAGCCCTCACGGCACTCATGACCCGCTTTTGCGCGGGAGAGGACAGTTGGCTGGCTCGTAGTAACAACACAGCCAGCGAGACAGGCCCCTCTGAGGCCAAGAATAGCACTGGCAAGCTCCGGCGCAATAGACACAAACGCCGAAGCAATGACAACAACACCGATGACACCACAGTCAACACCGGATTCAGTGGCTCCAAGTCCGACCAACGGAAGAAACCTTACAAAAGAAACAATGAAGGACCTTCCAGCATGGACCGCATACTCGACCGTCCGTGCCAGATACATGACACCCCGGACAAGCAAGCCAACCACACCAACAAGGATTGTTGGGTTTTCAAGCAGGCCGACAAGTTAAATGCCGAAAACAAAGAGAAGGGATCACAAAGTGAGGACGAGGACGAAGAGCCCCGGCAGCCGAACACTGTGGGACAGAAGAAATTTCCCCCTCAAATCAAAACGGTGAACAAGATATACACTACACACATCCCCAAAAGGGAGCGTAAGCGAGCACTCAGGGACGTCTACGCGGTAGAGCCAGTCGCCCCTAAATTCCATGGTCGCCATTTCCGATCACCTTTGATCGCTGAGATCACCCAACTAGTATCCGTCATGGCGATTCAGCCGCACTAGTCCTTGACCCAATTATTGACGGGTTTCACCTAACACGAGTCCTGATGGACGGTGGTAGCAGCCTCAACCTGCTCTATCAAGACACAGTGCGGAAGATAGGCATTGACCCCTCACAAATCAAACCAACAAAGACTACCTTCAAAGGAGTCATACCAGGTGTCGAGGCCCACTGTACGGGCTCCATCACGTTGGAAGTGGTCTTCGATTCCCCGGACAATTTCTGAAGCGAGGAGTTAATCTTCGACATCGTCCCCTTCCGCAGCGGCTACCACACATTTCTCGGACGAACAGTATTTGCTAGATTCAACGAAGTGCCACACTACGCTTATCTCAAGCTCAAGATGCTCGGCCCACGCGGCGTCATAACAGTCAATGGCAACACGGAACGCTCCCTCCGAACAGAGGAGCACACCGCCGCCCTAGCAGCAGAGGTACATAGCGGCCTTCTCAAGCAGCACAATAGTGCGGCTGCCGAGCCCCTGGACACCATCAAGAGGTTCCGAACTACATTGCAGCAGGACAGCAAGGCTTGTCAAGAGCTCAACTAGCGATTCGGCCTCCGTCCCAGTCCCGATGAAGTAATAACATTCGTACCACGCGTACATAATTACGCACTCGATATTCCATGGACATCGACGGAGGCACAAGCTAACCCGGGATCTCTGATTCGGCTAGACCGACCGGACACAATTTTTCCTTTCTGTTTCAGGTTCCTTTTCCAGCGAGCCTGATCACCAGCCCCTTCGAAGGATCGGCATACAAAGGGGGCATAAAACATAGGTGTGTAGGGCAACCTCCATACGTTCTTCTTGATGGTATTTTTTCTTATTTCCCAGGACCCGCACGCTGCTCCTTCTTGATTCCGGCATGTTACATAGCCCGGGTGCTTATCGCACTATTTATATAAGATACGCCTTGACGTATCCATTCAGTTATAATGAAAATGATTTGCGGCCCATTTTATGTGGTTTTCGCTTCTTACTTCATTTTATTTTCGATCTACTTATCAGCTGCATCGGTACTTCTTTGTACGTCTCAATATTCGCCAGGGGCTGCTTATCGCCCCAAAATACGGCAGCAAAGTCCGAACACTTCTTATATATAAGTTCGGCACCCCGAATTTAGCACTATATGCATTGGCTCCGAATCATGTCTTTGGTCAATAGTTGGGTTGCCCGGCTCCTGTGCTTGCTACCCTACGTTTTGCTCCATCGGCTAGGGTAGTAAAGGGAGAACTACTACGATTATGCCCTGGCCTTGACCGGATGAGCACCTTAGTAGACAAAGCTGAAAACTGACTGTCATGATATGGCGAAAGCCGGTCAGCTGTTTGAGGGTTACAAAATCGTTGGATATTTTTTCCGCGTCACGCGAAGGATCGGCACCTCCCAATCAGATGCTGATAGCACCCTGGCTTGGACCAGGGGCTGCGCACTTGCTTAATTATAAAACTCCTATGGCTAAGTGAGGGCGTTCAAGCCGTATAGTCTGATTGCCTTGTTCGTTGCGCTAAACAACTCCTTCAAGGACCATATAATTGGATCAAGATTGTTTAGATCCCATCCCGAACACCTCTGTACTACCTACGTGAGGGCAGAAGCCGACGACTGGCCAACCCTCAGATTGCATATAACACGGCCGCACAGGAGGAAACAATTCAAAGCATAATGAAATTACATTATAAAACAAGCTTTGTCTTTATAATACAAGGCAAAGGTCTAACACGAATGTATTCATTCGAAAATAACGTCCTGCGAACATTGAGCTTCCACAAGTCGAGACCCTTCTATGACATCCGCAAAATATTTCTCGGGTGTGCGGTGCTCCTTTCCCTCTGGCGGCCCGCTGGCAACTTCAACAGCGTTCTTCTTCGCCAACCATATCTTGCAACGAGCGAAGGCCATACGAGCACCTTCAATACAGGCGGAGCGCTTGACGACCTCCAGCCGCGGACAGGCTTCCACCAACCGCCTCACGAGTCCGAAGAAGATGCCGGGCATAGCTTCGGCTGGCCATAGCCGGATTGTCAAATCCTTCATGGCTAGTTCGGCCACCCTGTGCAGCTCCACCAGCTGCTTCAGCTGATCGGTGAAGGACACGGGATGCTCTGGCGTTGCGTACTGGGCCCAGAATAGCTTCTCCAGAGAAGCTCCTCCTTCATTTCGGTAGAACTCTGCGGCATGGGATACGCTGCGTGGTAGATCCGCAAAAGCCCCTGGGGAACTCCGAACCCGGGTTAGTAAAAGATATTGCTTCTCCGCATACTTGCTTTGCATCTTAAATGCCTTACCCGCCGCGATCTTCTTGGCCTCTTGGATCTCCTGGAAGGCGGCCTGGGCCTCACTCCGTGCTGTCTCCGCGCTTTGACGAGCCTTGGTGAGTTCGGCCTTTCGAGCCGACGCATCATTCTCCAAGGTCTCACATTTTTTTCACCGCATCTTGGAGCTCCTGCTGGACCTCCTTGACTCGGGCCTCGAGCTTTTTCGGGCGGCTTGCTGCTCGACGGCCTTCCCCTCGGCTTCAGCCAGAGACTTTTTCAGGTCCTCGACCTCGGTTGCGGCTCCTGCACATAATACGACACTACAGTCAGTATACACCGCTTGTTCTTTCCGAACACACAGCAAGTCGCCATTTACCTTGCTTCTCCTGAAGCCGAATCGTCACCTCGCCGAGCTCGTTCTCGGTCCGCTCCAGCTTCTGCTTCAGTTCAGAGACTTCGGCAGCATGCGAGGTTGCGGCCAATAGCGACGCCTGCTTATGCACACATATCACGTTAGTCTCCTACACTAAAAGATTGATCCTCTGTTCGGTTCTTCTTAATGAACACCAGACAGTGTCTCAGGGGCTACTGACTACATGGGGTTTTTTATCTGTCACTTACCTCGAAACCTGTCAACAGGTTGCTGCAGGCTTCGTCCAGTCCACTCTTGGCGGACTGAACCTTCTCGATCACCGCGCTCATAAGAGCACGGTGCTCGTCCATAACGGAGGCGCCTCCATCAGGTTATCCGGCGCCCCTGGATGGACAGGGACCATCGGCGGAAGAGGTGCACCCCCTCCTTCAAAGGGGGCTGCCCGCCCGGCTCCGGAGCCATATGGGTCTCCGGAACCATATTAGGCAGAGGGCCAAGCTGGATGCGGCCCTCTTCGCCAGTCTCCATGGGGATCGTCTCCTCCATGTGTCCGGCAGTGGAGGCTTCGCCTCGTGGCGCCTCCCGGACAGCGTCCTCGGTTCCTCCTTGCTTCGGATCGGCCCTCCGGGACAGCACTTCGGTGTCGTCCACGGCCCCGGGGGAGTAAGCGGGTGGTGGCGACTGGCTCGCCATCTCCGACGGAGCCAACGAACTTCTAGACGAGGATCGCTGGATTAGGTCGCGAGCCGGACTGCAATAGTACAGTTAACTACATCAAGATAATTGAGAGAAAGGGCTGGATGTGCGCATAAATAAGCCATGTCACTTACGATGCGGCCTGGGGCTTCATGTGGGGCGTTGTTCCAGACTGTTGTCAACGTCCCACGCGGTGTTGACCGCTGGAACGCCCTTCCCCTTTTTGGGCGCCTCCGCCTCCAGATGCGTCGGAGCCGCCCTCTTTTTCTTCCTCTCCTCAGGGGGAGGATTGTTTTCTTCCTCCTCCTCCTCTTCCCCGTCATTGTCCTCGGGGACAGAAGAATGATTTTCGTCGTCTTCGGACGCCACGTCTGAAGTACCCTTATGACGGAGGCCACTCTTGGCCCCCTTTGCCTTCTTCTTGGCCTTCTTCTCCGGCGCCTTGTACGGTGCTGGTACTAGCATCTCCGCCAAGCGCGGGATGACCGGTTCTTCGGGCAGCGGAGCCGGACACTGGATCCGCTTCGCCCTCTCCGTCCAGTCCTGAAAGAGCAATAGTAAAAGCTTAGACATCATCCTCGAAACAATTAGGTTGAAGACACGTTCGAAATAACGTACCTTGCTGTCGGGGTGTGTATAATCGTGACCACGGTCTGAATCCGTGGCCGGTGGTTTCTCATTGCCCTTGAAGAGCAACTTCCATGCGCCTTCGTGCTTAGTCTCGAAGAGTCTCACCAGGGTCCAGTGCTTCTTTGCATTGAATTCCCACAGCGGGCGGCTTCGGCGCTGGCATGGAAGGATCCGGCGAACTAACATCACCTGGATCACATCGACGAGCTTGACGCTCTTGGTTACTATGCTCTAAACACGCGTCTGCAGCGCTATCAGCTCGCCAGGAGAGCACCAGTCCAGACTCTTCTCGACCCAGGAGGTGAGTCGCATAGGAGCGCTGGAGCGGAATTCGGCAGCTGCGGCCCAGGTGGTGCTGCGTGGTTCTGTGATGTAGAACCACTGCTTCTGCCACTCCTTCACCGTATCCACAAAGGTGCCTTTGGGCTAGGAGACGTTGGACAATTTACTCACCATTTCCCCTCCACACTCCGCGTGATGGCCATCCACCACCTTCGGCTTCACGTTGAACACTTTGAGCCACAACCCAAAGTGGGGGTGGATGCGGAGGAAGGCCTCGCACACGACGATAAACGCCGAGATGTTGAGGAAAGAATTCGGGGACAGTTCATGGAAATCTACACTGTAATAATACATTAGCCCGCGGACGTAAGGGTGGAGTGGAAACCCCAGCCCGCAGAAGAATTGAGGGAGGAATACTACCCTCTCATTGGGCTCTGGCGTGGGGACGATTTGTCCCTCGGACGGCAAGCGGTGGGCGATTCCCGTCGCCAAATATCCGGCCAGCAGGAGCTCAGTAATGTCCTCCTCCTTGACGGAAGAGACCATCCACTTGCCCTGACCACCGGATCCGGACATGGTTGCTTGAGTCACTGGGAAAGGACACCGTGCCTTGCTGCCCCTACTGTCACTGGGAAAGGACACCGCAAGATTGAACCCAAAGCTAAGCACTTCTCCCATTGCAAGAAAGATCAATCTAGTAGGCCAAACCAAACTGATAATTCGAAGAGACTTGCAAAGATAACCAATCATACATAAAAGAATTCAGAAGATTCAAATATTGTTCATAGATAAACTTGATTATAAACCCACAATTCATCGGTCTCAACAAACACACCGCAAAAAGAAGATTACATCGAATAGATCTCCACGAGAGAGGGAGAACATTGTATTGAGATCCAAAAGAGAGAAGAAGCCATCTAGCTAATAACTATGGACCCGAAGGTCTGAGGTAAACTACTCACACTTCATCGGAGGCTATGGTGTTGATGTAGAAGACCTCCGTGATCGATGCCCTTCCGGCGGAACTCCTAACAGGCCCCAAGATGGGATCCTGTGGAGTGCAGAAAGGCTGCGGCGGTGGAATTGGGTTTTGGATCCGTGTCTGATCGTTTGGGGTGCGGAGGTATATATAGGAGGAAGGAGTGCGTGGGTGGAGCAACATGGGGCCCACGAGGGTGGAGGGCGCGGGGGGGGGTAGGCGCCCCCTACCTCGTGGCTTCCTGGAAGCTTCCTTGACGTAGGGTCCAAGTCTCCTGGATCATGTTCGTTCCGAAAATCACATTCCCGAAGGTTTCATTTCGTTTGGACTCCATTTGATATTCTTTTTCTGTGCAACTCTGAAATAGGCAAAAAACAGCAATTCTGGGCTGGGCCTCCGGTTAATAGGTTAGTCCCAAAAATAATATAAAAGTGAACAATAAATCCCAATAATGTCCAAAACAGAAGATAATATAGCCTGGAGCAATAAAAAATTATAGATATGTTGGAGACGTATCAGATACGATCTCTACTTCGACAAGACATGCCAATAGCAACCGCGTCTTGAAACGTGGGATGGCAGAAGAAAAACGGTTCGAAATTATGACCGGGCGGACGTAATGTCGTGTTGTAAAAAGATGTCAGCGGATGGAACTCGTGTAAAGCATATATTCTCTCTGCGGTTGTGTATGGTGCGTGTAACAGGTCCGGATACAATCATCGCATCCGAAGACTATCTTGAAGTTCGGAAGAAGGAGAACCCGCCTTGAAATGCCGAAGACAATCCGCGCGCCAGACTCCTCGTCATTGAAGCCAGGTTCGAGAGACTCTTGAGGAGTCTGGACTAAAGGGGTCCTCGGCGTCCGACTGTTGTCTATGGGCCAGACTGATGGGCTGTGAAGACATGAAGACCGAAGACTATACCCGTGTCCGGATTGGACTCTCCTTGGCGTGGAAGGCAAGCTAGGCGATCAACTATGAAGATTCCCTCCTATGTAACCGACTCTATGTAAACCCTAGACCCCTCCGGTGTCTATATAAACCGGAGGGCATAGTCCGGATAGGGACAGATTCATTACCATATACTCATAGGCTAGACTTCTAGGGTTTAGCCATTACGATCTCGTGGTAGATCAACTCTTGTAACACTCATATTCATCAAGATCAATCAAGCAGGAAGTAGGGTATTACCTCCATAGAGAGGGCCCGAACCTGGGTAAACATTGTGTCCCTGTCTCCTGTTACCATCGATCCTAGACGCACAGTTCGGGACCCCCTACCCGAGATCCACCGGTTTTGACACCGACAAACACGAAGAAATCACAAGAGGAATACTGAAGAACAAGCTCAATCACACATCCACTAGACTAGAAGACACATAAGACCCACAAGGTACATGAACAACAAAGGAAAAATAGCACAAGGTAAAGTTCATCACAAATCCAAGAGGAGATGAGGTCTTGATTGTTGGAAATATGCCCTAGAGGCAATAATATTGTATTCTTATATCTCTGTTATTCATAATTAAGAGTTTATATTTCATGCTATAAATGCTATGAGCCTGGAATATGCGATTCAGTGGAAAACTCATATGCACGTGTGAAATGATAAACGGTAAACAATAGGTTCCCGGTCTTGCCTCTAAGAACGGCTCAAGTGTTTTTGGTGATCACGTTTTCAGAACTTAGGATATCATTAAGTGTAACGATGGTCCTAAAACAACATTGAGGGTATGATGTTAGAAGAACAATCATATTAAATCGACCCAATACTTGTGTGTTATACTATGTGGTCATATCTTCTGAAATCATCTGTAATAACACGGAGTGTTAGCATGTGTTTTAGTTCCTCGGACCATGAGAGTGTCTCAGTCACTTCCTACCGGGCGGTGGGCTTTGGGGTTGCTCAAATGTCATCTGTAACAAGGTGATCGTAATGACAACTTTCAGGCTTACCGGAAAGTTTGACAAGTGACCGAACAGCTCGAGAGTGGGATTTGCTCTTCCAACGATGGAGAGATATTCTTAGGACCCTCTCGGTGTAAATGCATCCATCATCGTCTGGCCAGACACAAGTGACTACGTCACGGGGATGCTGGAACATGTCAACGAGAAAGAAGAACAAAATCAGTAATGGGAGCAACGGTATAGTTGGCATGGTGATGACTCAAGAGGATACCGATGCACACCGGGTTTTCTAAAGTATCGCGAAGCAAAGGTAACATCACATGATAACCAAAGGTTCAATCAAATATCATTCGTGCAATCATAGGGGCCAATATGGATGTCCAGAGTTATGCTATCGGTCATTGAACGAAGAGGTTTTCATTCATGTCTATGGTTACCGAGCCTACGGGGTCACAAGCTTAAGATAATCACGATCTGCTGAGTGTTAGTAGGATGGGAGTGATGAGAATATATTTGTGGAATTAGTTCATTAATATCAGGAATAGTTCCAAGAAGTTCCGGAAGTGTTTCGGGGTCACCGAAAAGGTTTCGGTGAATATGGGGTAATACCAGGTATTACCGATTAATTATATATAGGTGGAAAATGTTTCGGGGGATGTTAAATTATATATATAATGCTCTGAAAATGTTTAGAACATTTTACATTTAATTTAAATATCAATGGGCCTTAAAAGGCCAAGTGGTGGAAGGCAACTTGGGACATAAGGTCCCAAGTAGGAAGGCGTCCCCCCTTTCCTTATAGTGAGGGGGGCGAATTGGACTTGTATATTCAAGTTTGGTGGCTGCCCTCTCCCTCCCCTCTAACCTATATATACTAGAGTTTCCTGTAGGGGATCGTTGCAGAAATTAAAAAATTTCTACACATCACCAAGATCAATCTATGGAGTCATCTAGCAACGAGGGAGAGGGGAGTGCATCTACATACCCTGTTGATCGTGAGCGGAAGCGTTCAAGAGAACGGGGTTGATGGAGTCGTACTCGTCGTGATCCAAATCACCGATCCTAGCACCGAACGGACGGCACATCTGCGTTCAACACACGTACGGTTGGGAGAGACGTCTCCTCCTTCTTGATCCAGCGAGGGGGGAGGAGAGGTTGATGTAGATCCAGCAGCACGACGGCGTGGTGGTGGAAGCAGCGGGGATCTCGGCAGGGCTTCACCAAGCTCAGCGAGAGGGAGAGGTGTTACGGGGAGAGAGGGAGGAGCCAGGGGATTGGCTGCGCAGCCCTCCCTCCCCCCTCTTTATATAGGGGCCCTGGGGGGGCGCCGCCCCCCTAGAGATCCAATCTCAAGGGGGGGGGGGCAAGGGGGAAACTTGCCCCCAAGTCGTGGGCGGCGCCCCCCCTGAGTTTCCAACCCTAGGCGCGGGGGAGGACCATGGGCGCACCAGCCCACCAGGCTGGTTCCTTCCCACTTCAGCCCATGGGGCCCTCCGGATAGGTGGCCCCACCGGTGGACCCCCGGGACCCTTCCGGTTGTCCCGGTACAATACCAGTGACCCCTGAAACTTTCCCGGTGGCCGAAACTGGACTTCCTATATACAAATCTTTACCTCTGGACCATTCCAGAACTCCTCGTGACGTCCGGGATCTCATCCGGGACTCCGAACAACTTTCGGGTTACCGCATACTAATATCTCTACAACCCTAGCGTCACCGAATCTTAAGTGTGTAGACCCTACGGGTTCGGGAGACACGCAGACATGACCGAGACAGCTCTCCAGCCAATAACCAACAGCGGGATTTGGATACCCATGTTGGCTTCCACATGTTCCACGATGATCTCATCGGATGAACCACGATGTCGATGATTCAAGTAATCCCGTATACAATTCCCTTTGTCAATCGGTACGTTACTTGCCCGAGATTCGATCGTCGGTATCCCAATACCTTGTTCAATCTCGTTACCGGCAAGTCAGTTTACTCGTACTGTAATGCATCATCCCGTGACCAACCACTTGGTCACATTGAGCTCATTATGATGATGCACTACCGAGTGGGCCCAGAGATACCTCTCTGTCATACGGAGTGACAAATCCCAGTCTCAATCTGTGCCAACCCAATGACACTTTCGGAGATACATAGTGTACCTTTATAGCCACCCGATTCACGTTGTGACATTTGGTACACCCAAAGCACTTCTACGGTATCCGGGAGTTGCACGATCTCATGGTCTAAGGAAATGATACTTGACATTAGAAAAGCTTTAGCGAGGCCGAACTACACGATCTTGTGCTATGCTTAGGATTGGGTCTTGTCCATCACATCATTCTCCCAATGATGTGATACCGTTATCAATGACATCCAATGTCATGGTCAGGAAACCGTAACCATCCATTGATCAACGAGCTAGTTAACTAGAGGCTCACTAGGGACATGTTGTGGTCTATATATTCACACATGTATTACGATTTCCGGATAACACAATTATAGCATGAACAATAGACAATTATCATGAACAAGGAAATATAATAATAATCATTTTATTATTGCCTCTAGGGCATATTTCCAACAGTCTCCCACTTGCACTAGAGTCAATAATCTAGTTACATTGTGATGAATCGAACACCCATAGAGTTACGGTGTTGATCATGTTTTGCTTTCATGGAAGAGGTTTAGTCAACGGATCTGTGACATTCAGATCCGTATGCACTTTGCAAATATCTATGTCTCCATCTTGAACATTTTCACGAATGGAGTTGAAGCAACGTTTGATGTGCCTGGTCTTCTTATGAAACATGGGCTCCTTGGCAAGGGCAATGGCTCCAGTGTTGTCACAGAAGAGAGTCGTCGGCCCCGGCGCATTGGGAATAACTCCTAGGTCGGTAATGAACTCCTTCATCCAGCTTGCTTCATGTGATGCCTCCGAGGCTGCCATGTATTCCGCTTCACATGTAGATCCCGCCACGGCGCTTTGCTTGCAACTGCACCAGCTTACTGCTCCACCATTCAAAATATACATGTATCTGGTTTGTGACTTAGAGTCATCCAGATCTGTGTCGAAGCTAGCATCGACGTAACCCTTTACGACGAGCTCTTGGTCACCTCCATAAACGAGAAACATATCCTTAGTCCTTTTCGGTACTTCAGGATATTCTTGACCCGATGTCCGATGTTCCATGCGGGATTACTTTGGTACCTTCCTACCAAACTTACGGCAAGGTTTACATCGGTATGGTACCTGACATGGCATACATGATAGACCCTATGGCGAGGCATAGGGGACGACACTCATCTTTTCTCTATCTTACATAGGTGGTGGGACATTGAGCCGAGCTCAATTTCACACCTTGCAACACAGGCAAGAACCCCTTCTTGGACTGATCCATATTGAACTTCTTCAATATCTTATCAAGGTATGTGCTTTGTGAAAGACCTATGAGGCGTCTCGATCTATCTCTATAGATCTTGATGCCTAATATGTAAGCAGCTTCTCCAAGGTCCTTCATTGAAAAACACTTATTCAAGTAGGCCTTTATGCTCTCCAAGAGTTCTATATCATTACCCATCAACAGTATGTCATCCACATATAATATGAGAAATGCTACAAAGCTCCCACTCACTTTCTTGTAAACGCAGGTGAGGGAGTCCTGGATTGGGGGGTATCCGGATAGCCGGACTGTATACATCGTCCGGACTATTGAAGTGTGAAGATACAAGACTCAAGACTTCGACCCATGTCCGGATGGGACTTTCCTTGGCGTGGAAGGCAAGCTTGGCGATCCGGATATTATATTTCCTTCCTTGTAACCGACTCCATGTAAACCCTAGCCCTCTCCGTGTCTATATAAACCGGAGAGGTTGGTCCTTAGAAGGCCGATCACAATTACAATCATACCATCATAGGCTAGCTTCTAGGGTTTAGCCTCTATTATCTCGTGGTAGATCTACTCTTGTACTACCCATATTTCAATATTAATCAAGCACGAAGTAGGGTTTTACCTCCATCGAGAGGGCCCGAACCTGGGTAAACATCTGTGTCCCTTGCTTCCTGTTACCATCGGCCTAGGCCTTGCAGATCGGGACCCCTACCCGAGATCCGCGGTTTTGACACCGACATTGGTGCTTTCATTGAGAGTTCCTGCTGTCGCCGCTTCTGAGGGCTCGATGAATCCTTCAACCATCATCAACAACACGGTCCCGGGTGAGACCTTCCTCCCCGGACAGATCTTCGTGTTCGGCGGCTTCGTCCTGCGGGCCAATTCGCTTGGCCATCTGGAGTAGATCGATAGCTACGCCCCTGGCCACCAGATCAGGATCGGAAACCTGAATTACACGGCGGATATTCGCGGAGATCGGATCGCCGACGGACTCGTGCCCATGCCAGGGGCACCGGACGATCACAGCGAGCACGGCTTAGACCTGCTTGTCGGACAAAGCTTCGGGTATCACCCACGCAATAGCCTCGGACCTAAATCTGGAACAGGCGCGTTGCCTAAAGGCGGAGGGCTGGACCCGCCCGCAGTCGCACACTCATCGGCGATGGAGCGAACACGGGCCTTACCTGCTGTGGTGGCTGTGATTCCGGACCCGGATTCGTATCCGGATGTTGGTCGATCCGCGCACTCCGAGCGGTCGAGCCAGGTTGGCCTCCGGTAATGGAGTTCACCGCTGCGGATATCTTTTAGCACTTGCCCTTTGGCGACATGCTGAACTTGTTAAAAACTCTCTCTTTGACAGAAAATTCTGGGCCAAACTATGTCCAGCTCGAGTGGGAAGCAGGCGACGAAGAAATTCATTGCCCACCCACCACCCACTTCATAGCCACGGTCGATGATTTAACCGACGTGCCTGACTTCGACTCCGAAGGCATCGACGGTATGGACAACGATGCAGGAAAAGATTCGAAATCTATGGGGCGCTGGACTCCTCCCTCGTCACACGACATATACATGGTAGATACGCCCAAAGAGGACAAAGAAGACAATCCGGACGACAAAACCCCCAGACAAAAGCCAAAGTGATGGCGCAGACGCCGTTCTAAGTCCAGCAACAGTAAAAATAGCAACAAGAGCGCTAGAGGGATCAATACTACAATCAACTCCGAAGGCAACAACGACCATACGGACCCAGCGATGGAGCAGGGCGAACCAGGTCACCCCGAACACAGTCCGGAGCAGACGCCCGAGGACAATGACCCCGACGGACAAGGTCGTCAAACCGAGTCAGCACAGGAAAACAGTCCGGATAATGATGCAATCCCGGAAAAACACGTGGAACGAGATAACCTCCACAAAAAGCGCATGGCCACCGTAAGAAGTCTAAAGAAGCAGAAGCAACGGCTCAAAGCCGCCCAGGAAACGCTCAACCATAGATGGAACAAAGTGCTAGACACTGAAGAAAGATACGGAGATGATCGCCATACAAAAGTGCTATCCAAAACAAAAGCTACTGCCATAATTCGACGACGAAGCCTTGCCACTTCATAACCGCAACAAAGCGGCTACCGATGCTGCGCACGATCTACGTGAGCACCTGGATAAGAAGACTGGCACGGCCAGGTGCATTTATGGATCCAAAGGGCACACCCCGGCGAGGGACTATGGTCACCAAAATGATTATGCCAACCGAATACCAGTTCGGAATAAACACCGGACACAACAACAGCCAACGACATGCCACAGCACATCCAGATACAGAGGGGCTGCTCACCCCCTGTGCTTTACCGGAGAGGTACTGGACCATGAATTCCCACATGGCTTTAAACCTGTGAATATAGAGGCATACGACGGAACGACAGACCCGGGCGTCTGGATTGAGGATTTTATCCTGCATATACACATGGCTCATGGGGATGACCTCCACGCCATCAAATACCTTCCCCTCAAACTAAAGGGACCAGCGACCTTTGGTTGAAAAGCCTCCCGAAAATTCAATTGGGAGTTGGGAGGAACTCGAGGACGCTTCGGGCTAATTTTCAAGGGACCTATGTCCGGCCTCCTAAGTCGACGATCTAAGTCACATAATCCAACAACCGGAGAGTCCGCCCAAGCTTTGGAACAGATTCCTCACTAAGAAGAACCAAATCGTGGACTGTTCGGACACTGAAGCTTTAGCGGCATTCAAACACAGCATCCGTGATGAGTGGCTCCCCAGACACCTCGGCCAAGAAAAGTCGAGGACAATGGCAGCCTTAACAAGCCTCATGACCTGCTTTTGCGCGGGTGAAGATAGCTGGCTAGCCCGTAAAGGCACCAGCGACCCCAGCACATCCGAAATAAGGGATGGCAACGGGAAGCCACGGCGTAATAAACACAAATGCCAAAACAAGGAAGAGAGCCCGGATAACACAACAGTTCATGCCGGATTCAGGGGCTCTCGACCTGATCAACGGAAGAAGCCATTTAAAGGCAGTAAAGAGGGACCGTCCGGTCTGAATAGAGTCCTAGACAGACTATGCCAAATTCATGGCACACCTGACAAACCTGCGAACCACACGCACAGAGAGTGCTGGGTCTTCAAGCAGGCCAACAAATTAAATGCCGAACACAAGGGAAGGGAAACACCAAGTGAAGATGAGGATGAACCTCGCCAGCCGAACACTGAGGGACAGAAAAAATTCCCGCCAGAGGTTAAAACAGTGAACATGATCCACGCGACTCACACATCCATGAGGAGGCACGAACGCGCACATAGAGACGTGTTCGATATAGAGCCCATTGTACTCACACCTAACCACTGGATGCCTTATCCGATCACCTTCGATCACTTGGATGACCGAACTAGTATTCGGCGCGGAGGATCAAAGGCCTTGGTGCTCGACCCAATAATCGACGAATACCATCTCACCCACGTCCTTATGGACGACGGCAGCAGTCTCAAAATATGTGAGGACACTGTCCGCAGGATGGGGATAGACCCATCCAGAATTAACCAAAGCAACACCACCTTTGAAGGGGCGACACCAGGCGTTGTAGCCCATGAGGGGGCTCCGTCATCTTTGGAGGTAACATTCGGCTCTCGAGCAACTCCGAGCGAAGAGCTGCTCTTCATCATCGCACCCTTCCAAAGCGACTATCATGCATTGCTTGGAAGAACGGCCTTCGCCCGCTTCAACGCATTGCCGCACTATGGCTACCTTACACTCAAGATGCCCGGACCACGTGGCGTCATCACCGTTAGCGGAATCACAGAGCGCTCTTCACGCGTAGAGAACCCCGCGACGGCCCTAATGGTCAGACTATAAGCGGCCTCCAATATTAGAAAACATGACTGGTCATTAAGGCCACAGACACGGTTAGACGAGTCCGGTCGCCCGGATAAGATTGAATCAGGCACCGTATATGCAATCCCATAGCGGACACCAGGGGCTATAAAAACTTGATACAGCCCCACACTTGGCTCAACCTTATTGGCAGGCCAACATCTTACACTTTTATTATCCATCGCATACTAACGTTGTACTCTCTTACGAGTTTTCCTTTTTTCACAGACAACGTTCGCGCGATACCCTTCCGGGATACGGCACAACGGAGACAAAGGCGCAAACGTGCAGCAGGGCCCCGTTCAACAGGTTTCTTTTTAGATTAAGCCCCTGTGTAAACCTTTTCTATTGCCTCTTGTTGTTTAACCATCCCATGGGTTCCATACCCACAGAGGATACTGCCGTTTTTGGCATTTTGCCACGACAGATTAACGCACGTACCTGGAAACACAGGGTTTATAATGAATGGGCATTCTTGAGCCCATCGTCTGTTATAAAGTCCGAATACCTTCGGGAGTGTTCGGCGTCACGAGTTTGGCCTTATATGCAGCAGCTCCGAATCATGTCTTTGGTCAAATGTTGGGTTTGCCCGGCTCCTGGGTTTGCCGCCTTACGTTCCGTCATTATCGGCTAAGGTGGCCAAAGGAGAACTACTGCGATTGTGCCCTGGTTATTCCGGACGAGCTCCTCAGTAGAGAAAGCCAAAAACTGACTGTCATCATACGGCGAGAGACTGTTCAACCACTCGAAGACTTATCGGAATCTTTAGGATCCCTCTGCATTAACGAAGGACTGTTTCCCGGTCATGTACACACGCGCCCGTATTCGGATGCGCTTGAAGGTACCGGGGCTACATAGTAGCCCCAACATTAGACTCCATGGCTAAGCAAAAGTGTTACAGCTATATAGTCCGGTTGCCTAGTTCGATGTGCGATCACCTCCTTAATGGACCAAGGCGTTGGATCAAGTGTGATTAAGCATATTTTTTGCAAACACCCCGCATTATGCGTGGGGGCTGAAGAAATAACGATTGCTATCTTCGGATTACACATTCATATATATATATATATATATATATATATATATATATATATATATATATATATATATATATATATATATATATATATATATATATATATACGCATAGGGGACACAATAATACTTTTCGGGTAAAAAGTATAAATATAGCCTTATAACCAAAATAACATTGTTCTTACAATGATTCGACTCATCACTCGAATAAGACATTCTTGAAACCTTTGTGACTCTATTAGGCGGGCACCTTCGTGACCTGCGCCAGTAGTGCTTTCGGCGGATATTGGCCCCCCGCCGGATCTTGGGTCGCTATAATGGTGGCTTCCATACCGTCCAATAGGCTTTAACGCGGGCAAGAGCCATTCGTGCACCCTCTATGCACGCCGACCTCCTCATGGCGTCGATCCGAGGCACGGCCCCAAGGAATTGCTGCACCAAGCCAAAGTAACTGTCTGGCTTAGGCCCCTTCGGCCAAAGATGGTCTATCACAGACCGCATTGCAAGACCAGATAGCCTGTGAAGTTTCGCCACAACAGCCATCTTGTCACTTAACGGCAGCGGGCGAGTGGGAGCATTGAATTGCGACCAGAAAAGCTTCTCCACTTCCTTATCACCCTGACCCTCGAAGAACTTGGCAGCGCCAGCTGTACTCTTCACCAAATCCGCATACGCGTCCGCAGGACTCCAGCGTCCATCCAGGGGAACGTACTTCAGATCGAAAAACTTCGTCCGCAGCCTGTTGAAGCTCCTCCCGCGCACCCCTGAGCTCGGTCCGTATTTCCTTGGTGGCATTACGTGCCTTGTTCAGATCAGCCAAACTATCCTTATGCTCCTTTCTAAGGAGCTCATGCCGGTCAGCGGCATTTTTTAACTCCAAAGCCATTTCGGCTATCTTTTCCTTGCTTCGGCGATGAGCAGCCTGTTCGGCTCTCAATTCCCCGGCCGCCTTTAAGGCAGCCGCACTGCTAACCCGAGCTTGTTCCTTGGCATGGGCAAGTTCTGCCCTCAGGGCCTCCACGGCAGCAACACCATCTGCAGTCCGAACATATTACATTAATATCATGCCGCCTCCATATTTTCCTATACAATGGACGACAGAGCGCATACCTTGTGATTTGTCCAGCCGCTTGTTCACCAGCGTGATATCGGCATCAATCGATCCAGTCTGCCTGATTAGTTCGGCAACTTCAACGGACTGGTCGGCGGCCGGACCTACAGGTACCTGCACGTATTTACAGCGTAACCATTGATTTATGATCTCTCGTTTGCCGCCTAGGGCGGCAACGAAGTCTCGAGGGCTACTATCTATATGGAGCACACCTAACGCGTGCCTCACAGCCAAAAAAGGTGTATTCTTCACAAACATACCTCAAAGCCTCTGAGCAGACTTGTAAATGCTTCATTCAAACCGCTTGTAGCGGATAATATCTTCTTGAGCACCGCGCTCATTAATGAGCGGTGCTCCTCCGAGAGCGCAGCTCGCTCGATAAACCCGTCGATGCGTCCGGCGGACATCGAATCTTGCGGACCCTTCCCATCGCCTCGTGAGAGCCAAACGCTCCGGGCTCAGGCCGACGCATTGGCTTCCGGCTTGGCAGATCCGGACTCCTCCATGACGACACCTCAGTGTCGCCCGCTTCATGAGCCGGAGAGGTAGGTGGGGTCTCGCTCTCCATCATCTTCGGAGGAAGATCCCCCGAAGACGAACTCTGTTGAGAAGGGCTGCTAGCCGGACTGCGAAAGACGAATCCTGGTTATTGATCTAGGAGGAACGCAGTACCTTCGAATTAAAAATTAACTTACAGCTCGGTGGAGGGCTGGCCCGTTGGTGGACACGACGCGGTGAGGGTGTCCGTCAGGGCAGAGCCCCCTAGTGATATCTTTTTCCCTGGTTTGGGCATCTCCGTCTCCGAATCTTCGGAGGCAGCTCTTTTGTACCGAAACCACCGGAAGGGTCCCGGGGGTCCACCGGGTGGGGCCACCTATCCCGGAGGGCCCCATGGGCTGAAGTGGCGTGGCAACCAGCCCCTGGTGGGCTGGTGCGCCCCACCCAAGGCCCCAAGGCGCCTAGGGTTGGAAACCCTAGGGGGCCGTTGCCCCCCGAGGGGGCATGCGCCTGGTTGGAAACCCTAAGGGGCCGTTGCCCCGAGGCCGCGCCCGGGGCATCGCCCCTCTAGCCCCTATATATAGTGGAGGGAGGGAGGCAGCCGCACCTAAGCCTGGCGCCTCCTCTCCCTCCCGTGACACCTCTTCCTCCTCCAGTGGCGCTTGGCGAAACCTGCTTGGAATCATGCTTCCACCACCACGCCGTCGTGCTGGATCTCCATCAACTTCTCCTCCCCTTGGTGGATCAAGAAGGAGGAGACGTCTCCGCTCGGTACGTGTGTTGATCGCAGTGGTGCCGTCCGTTCGGCGCTAGGATCATCCGTGATTTGGATCACAACGAGTACGACTCCATCAACCCCGTTCTCTTGAACGCTTCCGCTCGCGGTCTACAAGGGTATGTAGATGCACCCCTCTCTCTCTCTCGTTGCTAGATGACTCCATAGATTGATCTTGGTGATGCGTAGAAAATTTTAAATTTCTGCTATGATCCCCAACAGTTAGAGCATCTCTAACAGACCCCATATAATGCCGACCCGCAAAACTCATTTACAGATAGCGGAAAAATGGTTTTGCGGGCCGGCACGAGAGCTGGCGTCGGCCCGTCAAACAGATGTGTTTTTATATGAATTTGACACATATGCCACATATTCAACAATATAAGAAAAAATGTCAATATTACAATACAACAATCATTTAAATTACCATAATTATTGAAATCACCAAAGCAAACTGAATAATTCAATACAAAACTTGTCCGGAATACAAATCACACATGAATTAAATTAAATGAATGCAAAAATTGAATGTGTTACTGCCCAACCCTTTGTCAATGGTGCTCAATGAGATCCTCCTGAAGCTGAAAGTGGGTGTTTGCATTTTCAATCTCCCGGTAGATCTGAAGAAATGCTCTAATGCGGTTAGAGTCTCTAGCTGGTTTGACACGGCTACCCATATTGTCGTAGAAGAACTCCAAGTTCATGTCTCTCTCATCTTTGAGGATCATATTGTGAAGAATAACACAACATGTCATGATGTTTTTCAAGGATCGTTGGTCCCAAAAACAAGCAGGACCACGAACAATGACAAACCTATATTGCAAAACCCCGAATGCTCTTTCAATATCTTTTTAGACTGCCTCTTGTACCCTTGCAAATTCACATTGTTTCCTAGTTTGGGGGTCTTTGATGCTCTTGATAAATGTGCACCAAGATGGGTAGATATCATCTACAAGATAGTACTCCTTTGTGTATTCATACCCATTGATAGTGTGGTTGCAAGCAGGAGCATCACCACTAGCAAGGCTTACAAACAAATGAGACCGTTGCAACATATTGATATCATTGAGAGTACCCGTCATACCAAAAAAGCAATGCCAAATCCATAAATCCTCAGATGCTACGGCCTCTAGCACAATTGTTGCAACACGAGACTTGCCACAATACATTCCCTGCCATGCCTTCGGGCAATTTTTCCAAGTCCAATGCATACAATCAATGCTTCCTAGCATGCCAGGCCAATCTCTTCTCCCACTTGATACCATCAACTTTTTTGTGTCTTCCTCGTTGGGTGCCCGAAGATATTTAGGACCAAAGGCACATATGATCACTTTGGCAAACCTACGCACTGACTCAATTGTAGTATCTTCACCAATGGGAAAATACTCATCGGCATAGTCAGTCGGGGTGCCGTATGCAATTACCCGCATAGTTGCCGTGATTTTTTGATATGCACTAAATTCCTTCAAGCCCGTGGCATTTCTTCTTTGAGTAAAATACCGACATTGGCCTCACAAGTTGTACTATTTTTATAAAGAGGGATCGGCGCATTCGGTACCTTATCCGGAAGAGGTGCGGCAGATATGTTGGATTGTCCGCGAAGTAGTCTTGCATCAACATCTCGTTCCCGAGATGGAGATTTCGAGGAATGCAAAGACGGCCGACGGTCGATCCTCGCCGTCTCTTTCGGTTCTCATCTTCGTGCTCCTTCACGGCGAGGGCCATCACCAACATCTACTGCCGATGGTTCTCGAGCAGCGTCTCAACATCTGAGTCGTCCGAATCGGACGTATGCTCGAGCAAAAACTTGACGCGAGGGCTCAAATCCATCTAAATTCACAAATACGAACGTCGCATGAACCAACTATGCATAGCACATCCCGGGGCGGCGAAGGCGCGGCTCGGCTCGGCGGATCCGGGAAGCCGGTGAAGCGGGTAGGTGGATCAGGGTGAGGGCGGCCCACGGCGTGATTCCGTCCGCAGATTTGGCCGGAACCGTCGGCGGCGGACGGGCGGAACCAATGGTGGGCGGCTGCCGAAGGGGGTGGGAAATGGGCGCGGGCTGAAATGTCCCTCCCACCAACCGCTTTTCTAGGATACAGTGCATCATCGGGTCGAGGGAGAAACCTGCATTTTCGCGGGTTGGAGATGTGATTTTACGCGCCCTCAAAAAATTCTGGGACCGACGTGTTTGCGATGTCACGATCGGGCAACATTTTTTCGCATGAACCCGTATTTTAGTGGTTATTTTATGGGTCAAGGCATTATACGGGGACTGCTAGTGTTATGACCGGCATATTAGGGGCTTAGTCAGTGGGTTGTGGTCCAAGTTATCTTATCGTTATTAGGGGCTTAGCCCAATTATCTTATCGTTATTAGGGTCGTTTGCTTAGGAGTCAAGTAAACCTCTCTATATAAGGAGAGAAGATGTATCAATCTAGTCAAGCAAGAAGCAATCATTATTTGCTCGGCTTCCCTTAGGGAGCCGGGAGACCTAACCCTAGCCGCCTCTTACGCCGCCCCCGCCTCTTCTCCAGCATGCAAGGAAGATGCCTAGCCGCCGGCCGCCGCGCCCTCGTCCTCGTCTTCCTCCATCTTTCCCCTACAATCTCCGCCCTAGAAATGGCAGAACTCTAGCTCCTAATAGCTAGATATGCTCTTAATGGACTGGAACAATGGAAACCACAATGTGTGTGTTTTCTTTTTTTATTAGCAGAAAGGTTAGAACTTTCTTTTGACATGGCTTCAGATTTGTGGAAAGTGTGCTTTCGTTTTATGGTGTAGCAGCATCATAAAACTATGAGAAATACTTCCTCTGTAAAAAATATAAGAACGTTAAGATGGAGGGAGTAGTTACTTGATTTACGATTGAGGAACTCGCACCTGCGTACCCCTGTGAACTCCTTTGTTCTCCCCTGTCCGGTGAAGAGTTTATATTTAGCTTTAAAATTTATCCACAAAAAAGTACTTTTATCTTTTCAATGCATTTTAAAGTAGACAAAAATACTTCCCTCTCATCACACGGTAATCAAGACCAATAATATTTTATATATGGTCTTCTTAATTTCTACATGCACTTAGCTCATTGAGGTTTAGGTAATTAAAGAGGAGAGAGATGGTGACTTGCATCTTTCCAATGCATGTTTTATTCTACTTCATAATTTGTCTAAAAATTTCTACATGTACATTTTTCACCGGACGGAGGGAATACATTATTTTACTTTCTACTTGTAGACAAATGGATCTGTTGTAGGTTTGGGACAAAGAGCAAACTGGGCTTGTCTCTGAATTAGCAGTAGTGGAGTAGTACCACGCACGACGAGGAAGGAGGAAGACGCGGCACGGCCTCGATCGAGCGTGGGCACGCATCACTTGGGCATAGACCATGAATCCATCATGGCATTGGTACGACCGTACTACGAGACTTCCTGAGGCGTCCATCCAGCTGCCGCCTGCGTAAATAGGATTTTTTTTTGCGGGTGGCGTAAATAGGATTATACACTAGTAGCACTATTAATTAGCACGTACAGTATTTTTTGGCTCCAAGAGCTTATCTGACGTGACGTGTTGGACCAAGCTTAGCCGGAGCACCATCACGTGGGTCGCGTTGCCTACCTGTGTGCCCTGCCCTCCCGCGTCTCTGCCGGCAGTTCTCTCGCTCCGCTACCCGTGTGCAGTGCACGACTGCACGCACGGCCTGCTGTTTTCACCCAGCCGCGTACCGTGAGCTGGCTGCCATTGCCAAACAGCTGCCGCCGCCGCCGCCGCCTCCAACGGCTCTGCTCTGGTGGCCGTGACATTGCATAGACCACATGACACGCGTGCAGAGTGAAGCGAAAAGTGTGTGTGTGTGACAATTTTTGCTTCTCTCAGTATGGGTTCACTATACGATGCGATGCGTGTGCCCTCGAACGACTCTGCTCACCGGACGCCGATGGATCCAGCTGTCTGCATTAACGAGCAGAGATCTGTGTTGGCGGTTGCCAACACGCATCGCTTGCCTTGCCATGCATGCGGACCGGTGCAGTCCAGGATCGATTTCACACCTTCGTTTCCCCGTTGATCAAAACCTTCCATAAACCCACAGCCGCGACCGCGACCGCCACGCGGTTTCCAGGACGCTCCCTCCTTCGGCAGCAAGCAGCCCGACCCGACCCGCCGCCGCGCTCTATATAACCCCCGCCGCCGCCGACCCTCCCCGCTCTCTCTCCCACCCTGTTCACCTCCTCGCACGTCACGTCCCTCTCCTCCTCCTCCTCCTCCTCCTCCTTCGTCCACCACAAGGGAGAACCCCAAGCCAGAAGGGAGAAACAACGCCGGCGACCACAGACAGCCATACAAGGTGCGTCGCCGTCTTCCCGGTCTCCGGCCGGATTTGTTTGTCAATTGAGAATATGGTGACCAGTTTGGAATGTACCAATGCGCATCAATTACAACTGACAGTGTGGCATGGACGTTTCTGATGTCGCAGATTGATTCGCACGCGCGCCGCGAGGAGCAGGAGCGGCCGATGATGAACGACGGCCGGGTCCACCCGGCGGCCACCAGCTCCGACTTCTCCGGCGAGTACGCCTACTCCTCCTCCGACCCCTCCTCCAGCCCGCTCTACAGCTTCCACTTCGAGAAGCCCGTCCCGCCGCCGCCCCAGCAGCAGCACCAGCACCACAACAAGCCGCCGGGGCCGCAGCCCGGCACGTACGTGGTGCAGGTGCCCAAGGACAAGGTCTTCCGCGTGCCGCCGCCGGAGAACGCGCGCCTCTTCCAGCACTACACCCGCCGCGCCAAGCGCCGCGCCGGCTGCTCCTGCCTCCGCGCCTGCCTCTACCTCGCCGTCGCGCTCCTCTCCCTCTCCGTCCTCCTCGCCGCCACCGTCGGGGCCGTCTACCTCGCCTTCAAGCCCAGGCAGCCGGCGTACTCCGTCGTGTCCCTCGCCGTGTCGGGCCTCGCCGGCGTCGGCAACGCCTCGTCCCCCGGCGCGCTGTCGCCGGGGTTCGCCGCGACCGTCCGCGCCGACAACAGCGCCAACGGCAAGGTCGGCGTGCACTACGACGGCGCCGGGAGCCACGTCGCCGTGTCGTACGAGGGCGTGGGCCTGGCGGACGGCGCGTGGCCGGCATTCTACCAGGCGCCGGGCAACATCACGGTGTTCGTGGCGAAGGCGAAGGGCACCGGGATACGGTTCTCGGAGCGCGAGCGCGGGCAGATGGCCGCGGCGGAGCGGCTCCGGTCGGTGCCGTTCGACGTGGACATCACGGTGCCCGTGCGGCTGCAGCTCGGCGGGGTGAGGACGTGGGCCGTGCCCGTGACGGTGCGGTGCGCCATGGCGGTCGACAGCCTCGCCGCCAGCGCCAAGGTGGTGTCCCGGTCGTGCGACGTCAAGGTGCCGTTCCTGTTCTGGAGGAACTGACGCCGAAGCAAGACAAAAATGGCTACTGGCCGATTAGGAGAGCAGTTCTTGCAGGTAGCGGCAAAGGATTCATGCTGCTTCCGTGATGTTTTTTCTCCCCATTAATCTGTATGTTGGTTTGATCGAGCAATGTTAATTCTTTTGTCCGTCGAGATCATGTTCTGCCGCGAAATTGTGCTGCAGTTAAGATGTTCACGAGGTGCAACCTCTCGTCTCCGGAAAGACTGAAAGAAAATGGTGTTGGTGCACCGGTACTACCTGTTGTGTCACAATTTGAACAGCTGCTGACGGAGTATAAGTTTTGTCATGTGATTTTCAGTAGAAACTACAGATTTTAATTTGAAACAGTAGCAATTACTCTACATATCATTGTGAATATGAAATGCACTTTCATAGTTCCAAGCAAACTTTGGATGTAGTACTGCACTAGGTCATTCATGCTTTCGCAGTCAATTGGAACTATGAAGGCTCACACACAAGTCCCATGACAAAATTGAACATTCAGGGAAGCAACTCAAAACTCTGTAGACATGAACATACTCAGCTCGTGCATGCACTGAATGTTCAGACTAACACCGAGTGAACAAATCAGCTCGTACATATGATCAGACTTGCAGGTCAGATATGTGCAGCTCAAGCACTTCTGAAGAATCGTTCAGATCCATTACGAAAGTGGTTTCGAATACTCACTAGCGTGTATGCCAAATTAAATCAGCACTTCAGCACAACAATCTTTGACAATATATAGCTCCGTGACGATGATTAGGACAGAGCCTGTTCTTCTGGTGTTATCTTTGTCGTCTGGTCAACTAACTGGTGTGCGGAAAAGAATGTGTGAGCTCCCAGCGACTAAGTGTAGTGTCCTTCACGTCTTGGCCGGCTGAACATGAAAACCATATCAGAGAAATTGTCAGAATCTGATCTGTTACTTCTGTTCGGATAGGATACCCGTTTCTAGCTCTCAAGACAGTTAGTGCAGCTCCATGAACTTGAACTAATTTTCAAGCCTTTTCGTTTGTCCAAAGTCCATGCAGGAAAACATCCTGTTCGATCAATGTGATTTATGCTGAATTCGAAATGTGAACCTGGAAATGTTATCAGAAATGGTCGTTGTAAGGATATGGATCGCAACTTAGTTTGACCTGACAGGAGCTTTATTTAATTATTTTCATCACTTCCATGCTCCTGAAATTGATTAAGATATTGGTTAAGATGGTAAATGGACATCAATACCCTAACCCTGGAAAGAAAATATTACTAATTCTTCTTGGTGCCAACCAACATTTTTGTAAAGAAACACCTCTAGACACTAACTAACTCACGGATCGTTGCTCAGTTACGAAGCCAAAACTTAGGACGATATAGAGTAAGTCACCTGAGACATCCATCTCAGAGGTGTTTGGTGCCAAGTGAAAATACAAAGAACAGTAGTAGAAAATCAGCAGAGATGAACACCAATATTTTACCAAAAAAGGCTTTCGCCCCACTTTATAAATAAAGCAAACCACCACAGCCAAACGGTACAACAAATGTTCACCTACAGACACAGTCGCACAATATAGAGTACAAATAGGTTTTGCTGAGGGCACAACTCAACAAGCCCAGAAAAAGAAAAAATGGAGGCGGGTCAACCGCAGCAGCAACTAATAAGCTAATCCGGCTCGGGTGGTGGAGGAGGGAGCGGCGGCACCAAGCGAAGAGCCATCCGCGAAGGTCGGAGATGATGATGGTGATGGCGTCTCGGTCCTAGTGGCGGCTAAGCGGCCGCCAGAGCTGCAAAAATCCACACATTTTGAACACAGCATCAGTAGCACGTCGAAGAGGAACCCGCTGAATGACAAGCTTATTACGCACGGTCCAGAGCGTCCACGCAAGCACCCCAATGAGCAGCCACCTAATGTGGCGGCCCATCATGGGGGAGGCTGAGGGAGTCCTGGACTAAGGGGTCCTCGGGCGTCCGGCCTGTTAGCCATGGGCCGGCTGATGGGCTATGAGGATACGAAGACCGAAGACTCTACCTGTGTCCGTATGGGACTCTCCTTGGCGTGGAAGGCAAGCTTGGCGTCCACGATATGAAGATTCCTTTCTCTGTAACCGACCTTATGTAACCCTACATCCCTCCAGTGTCTATATAAACCGGAGGGCTAGGTCCATAGACATATATACAAATATAGTCATGCAGGCTAGACTTCTAGGGTTTTAGCCATTACGATCTCGTGGTAGATCAACTCTTGTAATACTCATATTCATCAAGATCAATCAAGCAGGAAGTAGGGTATTACCTCCATAGAGAGTGCCTGAACCTGGGTAAACATTGTGTCCCCCGTCTCCTGTTACCATCCACCTTAGACGCACAGTTCGGGACCCCCTACCCGAGATCCGCCGGTTTTGACACCGACAGAGGCCTGGACCTCAGAGAGGAGATCTGGGAAGTTGGTGTTACACCAGCTGCCACCAACAGCCTCACGGAGGCAGCCCCATAGGAACTGGGCGGACACGCACGAGAAGAAAATGTGATTCGAGGTTTGTTCCGTCCCACATAGGGGGCATATGTCATCGCCGGGCCCTGGCGTTTTACGACCTCCACGCTAGAGGGAAGCTGGCCACGGATCGATTGCCACATGAAGATTCTAATCTTGAGGGGCAAATGGATGGCCCAGATAGACGCAAGGACTGCCGGGCAGGGCGAGGGGGTAATGGCCTAGTACAGGGACTTCATGGAAAAGCGAGCAGTGGGATCGAGGCGCCAGGACAGCTGGTCGTGGGGCTGCGCCAGGTCGGGCTCATGGAGAGCCACAACGTCAAGGAGCTCATGCCACGCGGCAACCTCCGGGGGCCCAAAGGGCCGCCGGAACACGAGACGCCCTAAGTCAATAAAGGCCGTCTCGACGGAGATCCTAGGTTCGACCGCAATGGAGAAGAGGTCTGGGTACCTGGCGGCGAAGGGGAGATCCCCTGCCCACCGGTCGAACCAAAACATCGTGGACGTCCCAGCTCCGACCGAGATGGAGGTCCCAATGTGGAGGACCGGGAGCAGCTGAGTGACGGACTGCCAGAACTGGGAGCCGCTTGTCCTAACGCAAAAGGCGAGGGGTTGTCCACACAAATATTTGCGGCGGATGATCTGCAACCACAAGCCACCCTTGCCATTTGCAATGCGCCAGAGCCACCTCGTGAGGAGAGCCAGGTTCATGCGCTTGGAGGACATGATTCCGAGACCACCTTGGTCCCGGGGTTTGCAGATGTCGGTCCAGCGGACCATATGGTACTTCTACTTGTCACCCTCGCCGGCCCAGTAGAATCGAGCGTGAAACAAACCAATCTCGTGATGTAGCGTTTTGGGGAGACTGTAGAAACTCATAATGAATAGGAGGAGACTGGATAGAGACGAGTTGATGAGGATCGTGTGGGCCACCTTCGACAGCCATCGGCCCTGCCACGGCTCGATTCTGTGCTGGAGCTTGAGCACCGAGGGCCTCAGATCGGCCACCGACAAGCGAGAGTCACTAATGGGGATCCCCAGGTAGGTGGTTGGGAATGAACCCAACTGATAGTTAAGTCGGATCGCAATACTCTGGCTGTCAGAGGGTGAATATCCAAGAACCATCACCTCGCCCTTATCGAAGTTTATTTTGAGGCCCGACAGGTGTTGGAAACACAGCTCCAGGAATTTCAGGTTCGAGATATCAGCCTCCGAGCCTTGCACCATGATGATGGTGTCATCGGCGTATTGGAGGAGGGAGACACCTCCTCCCTCCACCAAGTGCGGGATGATGCCTAGAATGTGACCGGTGGCCTTGGCCTTATCAAGGATCAAGGCCAGGGCGTCCACCACCATGTTGAATAGGAACGGGGAAAAGGGGTCCCCTATCTAACCCCACATAATGTGGGGAAATAGGGCCCGATCTCCCCATTAATGTTCACCGCGGTGCGCCTAGACGTCACCATTTGCATGACCCGAGAGACCCATCGACCGTCAAACCCTTTTCTGAGCAACACTTCCCGAAGGAAGGACCAGCTAACCGTGTCGTAGGCTGGAAGTCAATCTTCAGGAATACCGCTTTGAGGTTTTTGGACCGGACCTCGTGCAGGACTTCATGGAAGACAAGGACCCCATCCAAGATATACCGGCCTTGAATGAAGGAGGATTGATCCGGGTGAGTGATGCAGTCAGCTAAGGGGGCCACCCTATCGGTGTACCCCTTTGCGAGAATGCGGAAGATCACATTGATCACCGTGATAGGACGGAACTGGCGAATGTCCGAAGCGCCAGGCACCTTGGGAATCAAGGTGATAATAACGTTAGTTGAGGCGCTGGAGGTCGATGGAGCCCACATAGAACTCCTCAAAGAGGGCCATGACCTCCTGTTATATGGTGAGCCAGGAAGTCTGGAAGAACTTAACCGGCAAACCGTCAGGGACTGGGGCGTACAAAGGATTCATTCCTTTAATCGCGAGCCAAACTTCCTCCTTAGAGAATGGGGCCGTGAGGGCAGCATTTTCAGTGGCCGAGATGCACTGCGAACCCACCCAGAAGTGGGGTGCAAGTGCCAAGCCTCCCTAATGTCGGCCGGACGCTGCAGGAGGGTCTCCCCATCCCATAGAAGGGGGATGGTGTTACACCGCCGCCGACCATTGGCGGTCGCCTGGAAGTATGTGATGTTAGCGTCCCCCTTGAGGACCCATTTTTGGGTGCCCCGAAGGCGCCAATAGTCCTCCTCGTCAGTGTAGATGATCGTAAGCTGGTCCTCAAGGTCGTTACACTGCATCCACTCATCAGGTGATAAACCCACCGAGTCCGCCTGGAGGTCCAGGGCCTGGATGGAGGCAAAAAGGGCCTCAAAGGTGACATCCTTGACACCCAACAGGATGCCACCTGAGTGCCTGGCGATCCCACTAGAAGGGAGCCAATGCCAGGCAAATAGGTGAGTGCTCAGCCGCTCAAGCTCAGACAAGGTGAAATCAGTTCGCATGGTCTCTTGGATTGCTACTATGTCGATCCGCTCATCGCGCATGTACTCTATGAGTTGGCGGCGCCGTCCATCCTGGCCGAAACCGCGAATGTTCCAGTAGAGGGTCCGCATCAAGCCGCCATGGGGGGGGGGCTGCTTGATCCCAGGACACGGGAGGCGCTTTGAGCGCGAAGCGCGGCAGTGCGGGAACAGGTGCGGCCACGGATATCCCGGGGAGCAGCGTGGTCTGTCGGGTCAGATGGACGGACGAGAGGGGTTGCTGGCCTCAGAGGAGGGCGCTGCCAAGCAAGCACGGCCTCGGCCAACTGGCCATCCAAGACTTCCTGGGCACGGATAGCCTCAAACTGGACTAAGGGGCTTCCCCCCTGAAAACTATATCGTAGTCGGTCGCGACTTTAGCTAGATGTCCAAGCGGGACCGACTCCAAAGCAGAGAACGAACATGTAGAAGAACTTTCTAGGATGACTAGGGTACCTGGCTCGAGGTTGCGGGCCGCGGCCCTGAGCTCGGCCCGCTCGGAGATGGGCAGAGTGAGGCTGCCTACCGGCCGAGCAGCATCGATCCGGGCGCTGCATCGCGAGGACGTCACCAGAGTCAAGGTCGAGCGGCCACGCCTGGAGTAGGCCGCATACTGTGGAGGGTGGGGAGGGGCTGCCAGAGCCATAGACAGGACCATGGCACCCACACACCCCAAAGCAGGCCGAGGGGGAGTGGGGGTGGCGGGCAGGCGGGGTGAGGTTGGTGAGGACGCGCCCACCTGCACCTCCCCTAGGGTGGCCCGCTCCAGCAGCTCCTGATGCGGCAGAGGAGAGGCCGGTGAGGGAGTCCTGGATTAAGGGGTCCTCAGGTGTCCGGGCTATGTGACGTAGGCCGGACTAATGGGCCATGAAGATACAAGATAGAAGACTGACTCCCGTGTCCGGGTGGGACTCTCCTTTGCGTGGAAGGCAAGCTTGGCATTCGGATATGAAGATTCCTTCCTCTGTAAACCGACTCTGTACAACCCTAGGTCCCTCCAGTGTCTATATAAACTGGAGGGATTAGTCTGTAGAGGCGATCATAATCATACAGGCTAGACATCTAGGGTTTGGCCATTACGATCTCGAGGTAGATCAACTCTTGTAAATCCCATATTCATCCAAGATAATCAAGCAGGAAGTAGGGTATTACCTCCATCAAGAGGGCCCGTACCTGGGTAAACATCGTGTCCCTGTCTCCTGTTACCCTCGATCCTCAGACCCACAGTTCGGGATCCCCTACCCGAGATCTGCCGACTTTGACACCTACAGCCGGGGGTTGGGCGGCAGCAGGGACATCACCATGGCAAGGGACGCCGAAGGAGTCGCGGGCGAAGGCCACGACTCCAGGGGGTCGAGAGCCACGGGAGAGGGAGAAGAGCCCGAGGCACCGAGAGGTCGAGGAGGCGACATGGCCGGCAGGACGGGGGGAGTCCACAGTAGGCGACGCGGCCAACTGGACAGGAGGAGAGACCGTGAGGTGAGCGATTGGCAAGCGCGGAGAGGAAGCCGGGATGACCACCAGCCCAACACTGGATGTATCGCTCACCTCAGCCTCCCCGGCGGAAGGTGAAGGACGGAGAGGGAGAAGGCCCTCCGGTAGCGCAGTGAGGGACAGCTCGGCTTGGCGCCCGCCCTGGCTCGAGGAGGGATGCGAAGGAGCCAGCGAGGGGGAGCAGGAAGGGCTGTCGTCCGATCCCTCCTCGTCATCTGAGCAGGGGGAGCGGGGGTGACGGCGACCGTGGTAGTCGTCTTGAGGGCCCGGGCGGCCACCGGGGGGGGGGGGGGCGTCGTCGGTGAAATGGGGACGCCTCACATGGTTGGGCGGCTCGGGAGTAATGCGGAGGTGAAAGCCTTGGTCGTTGAAGAAGACCCGAATGCTGGCACGAAGCTTGGAGGAGTCGAGGCATTTGACTTTGACCCTAACCTCCTCCTCCTTGCAAAGGGAGAGCTTGTCGACCACGACCACCTTGCCAAGGATCTGAGACATCTAGCGAATGACTCGCTCAGACCTCGCAATGTCAGGGAGCCTGATAATAAGGATCCATGCCGTGTCAAGGACTATCACCGCCTTCAGGTCGAGGATCGGCTCGGAGATGTCAGACGACGAGCTTGTTGAGGGCAAGGGTGATCTGGTCGCTGCGGGTGGCGTAGCCGTGGCTGAGAGCGTCGGGGAAGACCACAGAGAACTCGGTGCCGGAGAGAGGGGTGACCATCCAATCCCACTGACGGCGGTCATCTCGGGGGAGGCCACGCCATCAATCACCATGACCCCCGCCTGGAGGGATGGGGTGGGAGGCGAGATGTCAGGGACGTCGATGTGGAAGAACCCCAACCCCTCGATCCCATGCCCATACATCCTCAGCTTGTCGGGGACCGGCCTATCCGGGCAGAGGAGAGCGGGGTTGACGCAGTTGACTTGGCCCTCGACGCCGCAGTTGAAGCATGGCGTGCGAGGAAGGCCGGACACAGGGCCCAGTTGCGGGGAGGCACCTGGGACGGGAGGCTGGCGGACGGCCTGGCTTTAGGCAGCATGGGCCCTGCCCGCGCCTCTTCTTCTTCTTGTTGGGGCCCTAGCGGCCACGGGGCTGACCCGCCTGGCACCCGAAGTAGGGGGCACAGTCGAGGAGGAGGCGTGGGGGGGACGTACTTCCTGGAGGGGACGGCGGCCACATGAGTAGGAGGACATGGGGAGGGGCCCACTGCTGTCGGGGAGGGGAGGGGCTGCGCTCGCGCTGGCGCACCGGGGAGGGTGAGCGGCGGAGAGGTTGCCAACCACCCGATGCGCGAGGGGGAGCGCGACCGGCCACACCACTCGGAGCGGTCGGGCGAACGGCACACATCCCGGCGGTCTTCCCGGCCTAAGGGGCGGGGGGCGTCGCGGTGCCAGCCCCTGAGCTCGCGGCGCAGGTCCTCCTCCCGGCATAGGGCGTCCGGGTAGGAACGAGGCGGATCCCGGTGGTCGTCGTAACGGCGCTTGTGCCGGGCCTCCCCGTCATCCCAATCGTGGGTCATGGCCAGGGGTGGCACCGGGGAAGGGCTACAGTGGAGCAGGGTTACGGAGGGAACCGCGGGCTCGGAGGGAGGTGCTTGTTCGGCAGGAGGATGCGGGGTGGCGGTTGAGGAGGACGACGGGCGGAGGGGGAACCCGCAGGGCAGCCAGATGAAGGGCGCGGGCGAGACGGGCCTAGGGCACGGCACCGGCCCAGGGGCATCGGGCCGCCTCAAAGAGGGCCAGAACACCGGAGCCGACTCCAGTGCGCGACGGGCCGAGCAGGCCACCTCCACATGGCGGCCCACCGGGCATCAGCCCAACAGCCCCAAGGCCCAAGGAGGGGGGTACAAGCGTGGATAGTTTCCCCTCGACGTGCTGGCGCCACCGCCACCGCCGTGGCATCGGATGGGTTCAACCGGTCCAATCAGAGGCGTCCGAGAGGAGGGGGGCCTGGAATTGGAGGGTCGGAGGTCGCAAACCGCGCGATGAACGGGCGAAACAGAGAATTGCGGAGGACTGGCGTGATCACGGCGAGCTGAGATGCCCGGCCATGGAGCACCGGGCGGGAGGACGGAGCCGGCGACGCAGGGCGCCACGACGCACGTGCGAGACCCAGCTCAGACCGGCCGGCGACTCCCCACAAACGGCGGCGGCGATGGCGCACCACACCCCGCTGCAAAGCTCCGCCCTTGGCACCGGCCCTCGGCCACCTCGACGGCAACCTCCGCGAGCCCACATCCGAGCCTTGCGCACGGGAGGCTGGACCGGCGGCCACGCTGGACGGTGCGGCAGAGGCGGCGAGAGCTAGGCTACGAGGGGGGGGGGACGAGGGGGCGGGGCAGCTCGCACCAATGGGTTCGGCATCCTAGAGGTCCGCCCACGGGAACCGATCCGGCGCAGCGGAGAGAGGGACAGACGGGGCAAGCGCAAGGGGCGATGGTGAGGAGGGGGCTGGCGCGAGCACCGACGCGGGGCAGGCGACGGAGGCGGCGTCCAGCGATGGGGGGGGGGGGGGGTCGCCCGAGCTCACGAGCGCAGGAGCGCACTCCATTTCCCCCCACTTCAGCCGACGGCAGACGGGCGGACAGGCTGCTGAACGGGAAGAGCAACACGAGCTCCGTCGACACCATGGATGCCGTGCTGCTCGAGGGGGGGCGTCTTCACGCGCGCAGCGGCGTGCGCCCGCCAATAAGAAGCTTCGCCTTTTGCAATCGCTTGGCAGTTGGCAGCTGGTCTTATCTGCGTATGTTAGGGGACGAGATGAGGGAAGAGAGATGCAGGAGCGGGGGTACGAGGAAGACAGAGAGGGGTTGGCACGCATCACACCAATATTTTTAAGTGGAAAACCCCCAAGTTTTAGATAAAAACAACGGACCAAATGCACCCAAACCTTCTTCCACTATAATTAAATGTGAGATACAATTTGTTTCCTCTAGATAGCATTAGAGGCTCACATACATCAAAATCTCTCAATCTTGGATGGCAATAGTGGCGGAGCTACATGCAAACCTGAGGGGGCCACTGGCCCCCCTTCCCCAGCCATAGGAAAATTACTCAAGCAAATTTATTTAGGGGACTAAATTCAGTAAAGTGTAGTCATTTGCCCCCCCCCCCCCTATAGTACAAGATTTACGGCTCAAGAGCTTGTGTTGGAACAATCTCACCAAAGATGTGGAATCAGCATCTTGAAAGAGACAAGGTGGTGGATCAAATCATCACAACCTTAGGTCCGAGCTCCCTTTGTTTGCTTGAAGCTCTTCCTTCAATCTTTCTTTATGTTTTCTCTTCTCCAATGAAGGCTAACCTGATTCTCGTCATTTGTGTTGGTGGCTGCTGGATGGAGGACTAGACCTCCCCCTTTCCTCGCATGCAAATACCGAAATGACCCAAGGTCATTAGCCTAATGGGTGGTGGGCTTTGCCACATGTTTAGGCTGCCTAAATGATTCACATTTGTCATCTCCTCACGGCCCACATGAGGTATCCCAACAATAAGTGTATATATCTTTTACAATGTCTAGACTAAACAAAATCAACGCTCAAAGTTTTGTGCACTTTGAGCAGTGATTTTTTTAATTTTTGGTGAGGGCACCTTGAGTGTTATTTGCGGATGAAATTTAGTAAGAAGCTAAAACTTTTGATCTTGTTTGATTTCATAAAAAAACTGATTTTTTAATATCTATTCTGAATTTACTGTTCATCTGGGTGCACCTACATCGGGAGCAGACACACCTTTCTGCTGAGTAAATAAACAAGAAATGCTAAAAATGTATAATACTTATCCGGTCCCTCAAATATTGTGAAAGTCCAAATTTGGTCACTCAAATTAAAACAACAAAACATTGGTCTGTAAAGTGTCATCTGCATTTGTCTCTTGGTTCGGTCAAAGTAGTTTCATGATCGCTTGACTGTGGTTTTGCACACATGGTAGCCCACTCAACGACTATTTTGAAACAATGAAAAAAGGTGAATGAGAATAAATGGAATAAATTTTTAAGGGCAAAGACAACTACTCAAAAAATTGCCATGGTTTTATTTATTTTGGAAATGCGCAACGATTAGGAAAATTACGAAAACTATGGGCTTTGCAAACCTCTTGAAAATCATAGAAATCGGCAAAGATACTAATAATTTTCCTTGATTACTCATTATTTTTTGACACTCCATAGTGTCTAAAAAAGTCCTACATTCCGAGACAAAGGGAGTAAATCATTAGCAAAGTTTTCGGTTTTGCAACATTTTTCCTTGATTACTCATGATTTTGTTAAAAACAATCTCCAAATCCCTCTCCCTAATTTTCTCATCTTCAATTTTCCATGTCATTTTTACTAAAGAAACTGAGTTCCATATAAATCATAGTTCACTTCCGCTTCGGTAGACCCCCTCCTAAACACATCAACGGCTGTGATTACCCTATACCTCTTCATAATAGAAGGCATGATGGTCGTTTTTGAAAATACGTCGTACGCATTAAGTTTTTTTTTAAACGTACGCATTAAGATCTTGGATAGGCGTCCTTAAGGGGCAAGTTGACTAGAGGAGTCGAACTCGGCACCTTGTCCTCCAACCTATATAGTCAGCCACTCCACCACGGTGCCAACTGGTGTTTAAAATAGCACAAACTATAAAGAACACAATAGGCCGGTGTTCAAAACCAATCCACCGGCCCATCAATTTCTCAAGAAAAAGTTCATTCTATTTGCACTCGTCGAATAACAAAGCTTGTAAAAAATATGGGCGACCAGCGAGACATTAGTAGTTTTCTATGGTTATATGAAGGGAAATAGCCTTTATGACTTCAACTTCCTATAAGTATATAAATAATCAATTGTAGGCTTCCTGCCATTTGTGGAGATATTTTCTAAAATGCCAAAACGCCTCATTCACTTGAGGCATGTGAGGAAACACTTTTGTTTTTTAGGTGTTTCATCAAAATGCCTAAAAAAATTATATTAAGGCTACTAAAAATAACACCTCAAAATACTTTTTATGCACGCAGCCTGCCATAGGCGACAGCTTTTTTTTTGAAGATAAAAAGAGGCACACGGCCGCTTTTATATTTCAAAACAGGCAGTAGCCATGGTGCGACGTCACTAGAAAAGTAGAGCAGGGGGGTGTTATATAAAAGGGGAGGAAGGACTATCCAGAGAGAAGATTGCCCCAGAACATAAGATCTTCTTTGTCTTGCTGCCTGGTGGCTCTGCAACACCAGAGGCGTAGCAAGTGCAGCGTGGAACCTGATGTAGGGGTCCGTCCATGATCGTGAGTTTAAGATGCGGTCGTTACGTGCCTGCCACAGGGTGATAGCACACGCAGCGAAGGCCATGTTCCATTTACGTTTGAACTCCAACTGAGAGGCAGCTTGTTGAACAAAAGATATGAGGTCAGTTGATCTGCATGCCAAGGGGGCCAAGAGCAGGCGGTTCCAGAGGGCCGACGCCGCCCGGCACCGTAGAATAATGTGATGTATTGATTCTGAGGCAGGGCATAGATCATAATCTGCAGTTGGGGCGATAGTCGTCCACTGTTTCTTTACCATGTTGCTCCTGGTGTTGAGTCTGTCCCAAAAAGCCAGCCATAGGAAAGTTCGGTGCTTCATAGGGATCAGCGCATCCCATACCCAGGGATGGAAAGCACATCTGACACCTCGGAAAGAGAGCAGCCGGTAGAAAAAACCTGCAGTGATCCTCTTCTCAAGCACGGATGGAGTGCGCACGTCATGCCCTGTGTCGTTGGGGGCTGCAGCTTCAAGCAACTGACGCAACAAAAGAAACTCAGCACAGGCAGTGTGAGAAAGGTTTGGGTGGAGTTGCACTGACCAGGAGCCATCAGAGAACTGTGATCGGACCGAGCAGCAAATGTTCTTTGCATATGAGTACAAAACTGGGAACAGCAGGTACAGCCTGCCGGCCTGGAGCCAATGATCGTGCCAAAAGGATATGAGATCGCCGGTGCCCATAGGCGACAGCTTGATGTAATCGGGCATTTTTCTCTAACAAGATAGGGCCATCTTAGATTTTGACACAGGGACATCTATTTTAATGGATGGGCCCTGGAACACACGAACACCCCGGCTCCAAGGAGGAAAAATGTTCATCGATTTGAAAGAAAATTCACAAGTTTGACAAAAAAGTTCGCAAATTGAAAAAAGTTCATTGATTTGAAAACAAGTTCACGGAATTGGAAAACGTCATAAATTGAATACATTATTCACAGGAGCCCGACTGGGCCGATTCACTATCGTGCGCGAAAATGGGAAAAAAATAACTGTTTTAGGTACCTGTCAAAATTATGACTTTTTTTTTCAAAACTGACATGGATGTCTACCATGGGGATGCCACCTGGCATAAGTTGAGGTCATTTAATGGATGTCCAAAACGACACCATGTTCACTGGAGGGTGTTTTGCCAGAAAGCTCCTCCATCTAAGAGCATGTTGTTTTCCGACATCCTTGAAATATCCCCATTTTTCCATGGCCTTGTATGACCAATTCAAGGCACCATGTCATTTGTTTTGGCTTTTGATAAATTTTGTATTTTCTAAAGATTTCTCGGTCAAAAAAGACCGATAAATAGCTGGATGTCGCAACTTGTATATGGTGTCAAAAATCGTTCAAATCTGACATGGATGCCTGTCATGGGCATGTCCACCAATTTGCAAAATTTGGTGTCATTTGAAGATGTCCAAAAATAGATCATGTTCAATGAAGGGTGTTCAAGCAGGCCTAAAGCCCAAGAGGCTCCGTGGAGAGAATGTTTGTTTTGACATCCTTGAATTGGCACAATTTTTTTTCATGGCCTTGTGCGACCAATTCAAGGCACAATGCCAAGCTATTTTGGTCCTCGAATCTTTTTGCATTTTTCTGGAGTTTTCTCAATAAAAAAAGACTGATAAATGACCGAACGTGTCGCAACTTGCATAGGGTGTTAGAAATCATTCAAACCTGACATGGATGTCTACCATGGACATGACCACATGCTTACAAAAGTTGGGGTGATTTAAAGGATGTCCAACCATAGACAAGGATGTTCAACCATAGACCATGATCAATGGAGGCTGTTCAGGTGAGAGTACACTGTTTTCCGACATCCTTGAAATGACCCCATTTTTTTCATGATCTTGTATGACCAATTCAAAGCAACATGTCAAGTTGTTTTGGTTTTTGACAAATTTTCCATTTTCAGAGTTTTCTCGGTCAAAAAAGGCCGACAAATGGACGGACGTGTCGCAACTTTCATACAGTGTCAGAAATCGTTCGAACCTGGTATGGATAACTACCATGGTCATGCCAACCTGCTTGAAAAAGTTGGGGTCATTTCAAGGATATTGGGAAACATGTGCTCAGTCTTTTGGCCTATCCGAACACCCTCGTTGAACATGGTCTATGTTTGGACATCCTTCAAATGGCCCCAAATTCTGCAAGCAGGTAGGCATGCCCATGGGAAGAATCCATGTCAGGTTTGAACGATTTTCGGCCATTTAACGGTATTTTTTTTACTGAGAAAACTCCAGAAAATGCAAAAATTGTCAAAAACTAAAAAAGTTTGGCATGGTACTAAAAAGCTCATGGAAAACAGTTGATGTCATTTGACAATGCCAAAAACGTGCTCTCAAACGGAGACGTCTGTCCTACCCGAAAACACTCCATTGAACATGGTGTTTTTTTGGAACTTTTTCATCCTTAGAGCTGGTGATAGGCATAAAAGCAGACAAACCAAACACCAAACTAGAAAAGAAAATCAAATCAAATTTTCGGTCTTTTGTGTTGGTATTGGAAAATTTCTTCCAGTTAAAGCAAAGAAAGAGCGAAAGATGCAGAATAACATACGAGTGGACCCAAATTTCTAGATCTAGATAGAGAAAAAATTCTAACCATAAAGAAAGCAAAATGTAAAATTAGAGGCCCGATTTTACCGTGATTGGAAACGAGAATATTCTGCTACATTGGACTCATGCATATCTAGCTCATGGAAGCAATTCTCTAACTGAGCTACGATGGACAAAAATAATAATTTTGTGGATACATTTTTTGTTAAGTCAATGCATATTATAGTTCCTCGCAAAACACAAACAGAAGCATATTTTAGTTGTACCAGAAGCAAAATCAATTCGTTGAAACATCATTTCATTGTGTTGAAAACGCGTGTTGCATAAAAAAATTGGTATGCATCGGAAGAAGCAAATTCCATGTTCGAGATCTGATGAGATAAATAAGTTTACCCAACACAAAACAATTTTTGGTAAAGTCAGAACATATTTTAAGTTCGAAGCAAATTGATTAACTAAAGGAAGCACATTTTCATTACGGTGGAAACAAATTTAATATGCATGTGATTTTAGTAGCATGTATGGCGTACATAATTTCATTGAACTTAATTTCCTAGAGAGAGAGAGAGAGAGAGAGAGAGAGAGAGAGAGAGAGAGAGAGAGAGAGAGAGAGAAATGAACAGACCCTTCATTCATACTCGCATGATTTTAGGAGTGCACGTAATTTCCGCTGTATAGTTTAGGAAACAAATCTGAAATCAATTCCGTTCGTTACATGCAAACTACCTATGGAAGCCACGTTCTCAAGTTAAATCCAACCAGGCAAAGCTTTCTCATCCAATGATGGTGGGCTGGCCTAGCGCTTCCCGAAAGAAAATTAGGCTGAGAAAATTTACAACAATAATAGGAGTAAAAGAAAAACTAACACAACAAGTTAGCTGTCCCAGTTGGTTATTGTGGGTTGGAGTAAAATGAAGAGGTTTAGAGTTCAAACCTTGCTACATGCTACATGTATATATTTTTTGAAGTGTTAAAAAATTAAATAAAAATGGGCCAATCCCAGGAGGGAGGGATTTGGATTGGCTGTGTATGTCTACGCTCGTACATGTCACATACGGAGGTTGGTATATCTTATGGTTAAATGAGCACGTTGTCCTTATACGGTTTTGTGAGGAGGGTCTACCGAAGCAAGCCTCATCATAGTTTTCTCAGTTTTCCACCAATTTATCTTCAAATTCATTGACTTTTTGTAAAAGGAAAAAGTTCCATTTCCCCTACTTTTCTTTATTTTCATCTTTTGATGATAAATAGGTTGCCACATGTGCACAGTCACTGTCACATCGTTGTTCTGAAAAGTTGGTTTTGCTTGGCTTCATAGGTGAAGCCGAAATGGCCAAATATGGAGTCCAAGGTAGGGATGTAGGCGCGTCCGCGAAGTCCACGACCGTCTGAGGTTTGTCTGATGGGAGATCTTAGGAGGTCTTAGAAAAATAAACCGAAGTTTACGAAGACCGCTTATTTATTCTACCGAGACGCTTAGTTAAGCATCTATCCTGTACAAATAAGCACCGTTGCTTAAGGAAAGCCTGGTTTATTTCTCTAAGCACCTATCCTAAGCATCTCCCATTGTACAAGGCCTGAGTGACTGAAAATAAGCTAATCTTTGCTACTTATACTCATGCTGATAAAAAAATGATCAATGTGGTTGGTCATGGACTTCACGGATGATTATCCATGCATCCGTAAGTCGAGGTAGTTCTGTTAAAAAGAATGCTTTTTTCGTCTAGAATTATTTGTTGCTCAAATGGATGTATCTAGACGTACTTTAATGATAGATGCATTCGTTTGAGTGATGAGTAATTTCAGACGGAGAAAGAAGATAACCTAAGCTGAGAACAAATCCACGCTCAAAGAACATGAGCACCCAAACTCGGATACTATCAATGGAAAATGCCACTCATCATCAACTTAATTACCATCGAGCACAAGCATCTGAGTAATTTATGAACTGAAACCACGTCAACTATTATGAAATGGAGGGAGTACATAAACTGACCAAATAGCTACATGATCCCGTTGCACACGCACCGTACCGTCAGTTCGTTTGGTGACACACACCAGAAACCATACGCGATGGTCACCTATATGCGTACACGTAGTTTTCGTGTTGCTGTGCCCACTGTACCTGGTCGTTGATTAGTCTACCACTGAAGAAAAAGCCGAATTGTTCGTCCATCTATTTGAAAACTAAAAAGGCTAGCCTTTGTAAAGTCATCGTTGTACATGAGAACTTTGGGACCTCCTACGCCGCACGTCTTTTTTGGCCCGGCCCATCTACGGGGCAGGACATTTTTTTCCTTTTTCCTTTCTAAGATTTTAGTTTTTATGTTTAAGAAGGTTTTAATTTTTTAAATAGTGAATGTGAAAAATGATCCAGAAACCATAACTGTTTGTGGATTCATAAAAAAACATGATATTGAAAAAAATGTTTGAGAAATCAAAATGTTCATGATTCATGTATTCAAAAAGAATTGTGAATTTGTAAAAATGTTTGCAAATTCGATAAATGTTTGTGATTTTTTAGAAAAATGTCACAAAATTCAAAAATAGTTCATGAATTACAAAAATATTCATTGATTCGAACATATTTGCTGATTCAAAAATGTTCATGAATTACAAAAAAGTTCAATGATTCAAAAACTATGCTGATTCCAAAAATCGTTCAAAACAAAAAAATGTACATGAACTTGAATAACTTTCTTTATTTTAAAAAATCATCTATTCGAAAAAAGTTTGCTGGTTCAAAAAAAAATTCACAATTTCAAAAAATGTTGGGGAATTTAAAAATAAAATGTCCACGAATTTGTAAAATTGTTTGCAAATCGGAAAACTATTCTCAAGTTCATAAAAATTTTTGTGAATTCTAAAAACGTTCACAATTTAAAAATATTCACGAATTAGAAAAGATACTCACGTAATAAAAAGAAAACAAAAACCAAACATGAAAAAAAGAAAAAGGAAAATGAAGAAATTGAAAAAAGAAAGGAAAGAACGAAAATGAAAAAAGTAGGAAAAAACGACAAAAACACACAAAAAGGAGAGAAAAAAAATGCAAAGTTTCTTGAACCTCCAAAACTAGCAAAGAGCTAGTTGGGCCGGCCCAAATTGTACTTAGTGGGAAGCAGAGCTATGTGGGAAGGCATACAAGTCGGGGCAAGGCCGATCAACTCATGCTTCTGCTCCGTCAAGAGCCTCCCCCACATCGCTTTAGAGCTTGAGGTCATGGCGGGCGTGGTGCATGGAGGAGGAGGTGCACGGAAGAGGAAGTGGATCGGATTGGACGTGGTGTGGCATGGCTCGAATCAGGTGTATCCACCTATAAATAGCGGGCACCGGCCAGGAGACACGGCGTGGTGCGTCAATGCAGGCGCCAGAGTTGGTTTCTTGGCCACCGTGCATGTTTAATGTCAACAGGCGCACAGACGGGGCAAACGGTATGAATGCAACATATAGTCGTCTCGTCCCGTCTAGTCAAGCCTCTCCAGCATTGAACAAACGCGAAGGCCGGGAAGCAGGTGCGAGCACGCTCTCTGTCGGCTCGCCGCTTCAATGCCAGCTCTAGTGATCAGTCGCCTCCACTCTGGACCGGAATGATTGTGTTGCATGAAGCGGAGGTTTGTTGATGCAGGACAGGGCGCGACGTATGATTTTGGGTGGGACCGGGAGGTTGAACACATACGTGACGACGGTTCAGATGACTGCAAAGGCCCTAGTTTGCTTCCGGTTTATGGGAAAACGAACGGGCGGACTAGTCTGTGAACAGATATGGTACCGCGTCGAATGGCAAACTACGTCCAGACAATTCGATCTGAATGGTTGCGGACGATGCCGGAGTTACGATCCTAACAATGAGTACTAGGGGTACGAATATGGGGGCAGAACCTAGCTACGGCGCAGGTGTAACACTCGGTGTTTAACGAGTTTGGGCCCCTCTAAGAGGAGGTAACAGCCCTACGTCTCGTGCCTAGAGGCTTGCTTTGATTTGATGGGTATGGTTACAAAGATTGCTTGCGCCCGGCTATGGAGGGGGTGCGGCTTATATAGGGTGCGCCACAGCCCCATGTCTCCCACGTTGCCGAGGCATTTAATGACACTAAATGCATCAATTACATGTGTGATGAGCCTGTACTACGGCAGTTACATGTAACGGTAGCATGGACTCTTTTCAAAGTATGACTTAGGATTCCTCAACCGTTGCAGCTCCCATGACGCCCTCTTGTCTCCTTGGTCCGAGTGGTGATTCGTTAGCCGAGTGGCGTGTGGTCGTCCGAGTGACGTCGAGCCGTCCGAGTGGACTTCCTGATGTCTGCATCCGAATGCTGGCATAGTCCGGAGACCTAGCCATGGTGGTGATGAGCCCCATGTGGGTCCCAAATGATGGGTCCTTGACCCTACCTGTAGTAGGTAACCTCATCATTAGCCCCCGAACCGGTTGGGGTTTCGTTGGACAAACAAGTCGATCCTTTGGTTGAGTCTGAGCGCTGAGCGAGCATTCAGAATATGTTTTTGAGTCGTGGCTCGTTGTTCCTTAGACGAAAACACAACGGATTCTGGACTACAGTTTTTCCTAGACCGGGTGCTGTTGATCGCCGAGAAAAACCGGGTGGCATTTGTTTGTCTGTCGGAGGAGATAGACTAGGGGCTTGTTAGTATAACAAAGCAAATCACTACTATAAGCACTGTTGCAAACCCATTCATATTTTATTTTTGCATTATATCTACTGTATTCCAACTTTGCTATAGCTTATACCCTCCAATACAAACCATAGATTCATCGAAATAAGCACAGAACGCAAAGAAAACAGAATCTATCAAAAACAGAACAGTCTGTAGTAATCAGAGAACTTCATATACTTCTGTAACTCCAAAAATTCTAAAACATTAGGACAACGTGGGAAATTTGTATATCAATCTTGTGTAAAACATTCAGAGCAAAAGCACGTTTATGTGATTTATGAAAATTATTTTTTTGAGCGCAAACGTTTCTGATTTTCAACAAGATCAAATCAACTATCACCCAACATGATCCCAAAGGCTTTGCTTGGCACAAACACTAATTAAAACACAGGAAACACAATCATAACAGAAACATAATTGTGCAAACACTCAAGAACAGAAAGAAAAAGACAAAAATAAATTTTATTCATTGGGTTGCCTCCCAACAAATACTATCGTTTTATGCCCGTAGCTAGGCATAATGCAAAAGATCTAAGTGTTGTCATCTTTGTTTCTAGATCCATAAGATGCCCTCATGATTGATTCATATGGTGGCTTAATTCAAGTTCTAGGGAAGTGTTTCATACCCTTCCTTAGTGGAAATTGAAATTTAATATTGCCTTCTTCAATATCAATCACGGCACCAATAGTACGTAAAAACGGTCTACCAAGAATAATTGGACAAGACGGATTGCAATCAATATCAAGAACAATAAAATCTATGGGCACATAATTCCTATTTGCAGGAAGAAAAACATCATTAATTCTTCCCATAGGCTTTTTAATAGTAGAATCTGCCAAGTGCAAATTCAAAGAACATTCTTCAATATCGGTAAGACCAAGCACATCACATAAAGATTTCAGAATTGTAGAAACACTAGCACCCAAGTCACATAACGCAAAACACTCATAATTTTTAATCTTCACTTTGATAGTAGGTTCCCATTCATCATGTAATTTTCTAGGAATTTAAACCTCTACTTCCAACTTTTCTTCTAAAGCTTTCATCATAGCATCAACAGTATGTTTAGTAAAAGCGTTATTTTGTTCATAAGCATGGGGTGAATTTATCATGGATTGCAACAAAGAAATACAATCAATCAAAGAGCAATTATCATAATTAAAGTCTTTGTAATCCAAAAGAGTGGGCACATCACTAGTTAAAGTTTTGACCTCTCCAAACCCACTTTTATCAATTTTCTCAACAAGATTTTCACCCTCCAAATTATCGAGACGCCTTCTAGCTGAAGTTGACTCTTCTCCAGTCCCTTTGTCATCAATTTGAATTTTACTAAACAAGGAATCAATAGAGGAAACACCAATCATTTTAAGATCTTGATCACTTTTATGAAAGCAATCACTAGAAAACGTTTTTCTTTCTTTCTAAAACTCTCTTTTAGCTCTAAGCATAGCGGTTCTTTTCTTACTTTCATCCATAGAAACATATAAAGCTTTAATTTACTCCTCAACCTTAGGCACAAAAAATTTCATCTTGAGTTTTTCTACATCATGAGAAATTCTATCAATACTTCTAGACATATCATCAATCTTATTCAACTTTTTTTCTATCGTAGCATTAAAAACTTTTTGAGTAATGATAAATTCTTTAATATTATTCTCAAGATCATAGGTGTTCCTATTATTATTATAAGAAGGATTACCATAATTATTAGAGGAATTACTAGGAAAAGGACTAGGATTAAAATTACCTCTATAAGCATTGTTGTTGAAATTGTTTCATGAGATAAAATTCACATCTACGGCATCACTATTTTGCTCAATCAAAGTAGACAAAGTCACATCATTAAAATCAATAGGAGCATTATTATTAGGAACCAATTTCATAAGAGCATCAACTTTTTTCACTAAAAGAAGAAATTTCTTCAACCGAATTAAGTTTTTTACTAGTAGGAGCTCTTCCGGCATGCCTTTGTGAATAATTTGCCATAATATGGTCTAGCAATTTAGTAGCTTCACACAAAGTAATTTCCATAAAAGTACCACCCGTGGCGGAGTCTAAAAGATTTCTAGAAACAAAATTCAATCCCGCATAATTTTTTTGTATGATCATCCAAAGATTTAAATCATGAGCAGGACAATTTCTTAGCATCAATTTCATTCTTTCCCAAGATTGCGCAACATGTTCATGCTCAAGTTTCTTAAAATTTAGGATTTGCATCCTAAGGGAAATAATTTTCGCGGGCGGAAGATACTTAGTAATAAAAGCATCTTTGCACTTATCCCAAGAATTGATACTATTGCAAGGCAAAGAAGAAAACCAAAATTTTGCACGATCTCGCAAAGAAAACGGGAATAATTTCAACTTCACAATATCATTGTTCACATCTTTTTTCTTTGCATATCGCATAATTCCACGAATGTGTTAAGATGGGACGCGACATCCTCACTAGGAGTACCGGAAAATTGATCTTTCATAACAAGATTCAACAAAGCGGCATTAATATTACAAGACTCCACACTAGTGGCGGGAGGAGCAATTGGAGTGCTAATAAAATCATTGTTTTTGGTATTGGAGAAATCACACAACCTGGTGTTCTCTTGAGTCATCGTGACTACGCAACAAGATTGCACTCAAAACAGATCTGACGAGAAACCAGTGAACGAAAAAGAGGGCGAATAAAACGACAAATTTTTGTGAAGTGGGGGAGAGGAAAACGAGAGGCAAATGGCAAATAATGTCAATTGCAAGGAGATGATATTTGTGATTAGGAACCTGGTAGATGTTGATGATGTCTCCCCGACAATGGTGCCAGAAATTGGCACGTGGCCGGGAGACTATCTTGACTTGATCCTCCCCGGCAACGGCGCCAGAAATTCCTTTTGATATTGGCTTGAACTACGTCGGTATTTCCCTAAAGAGGAAGGGATGATGCAGCACATCAACGGTAGGTATTTCCCTCAGTGATGAGACAAAGGTTATCAAACCAGTAGGAGAACCACGCAACACCACGTAAACAGCTCCTGCACACAAAGAACAAATACTTGCAACCCGACGTAAGAGAGGGGTTGTCAATCCCTCACAGGTAAAAAGATAGGCAAAATTGTAGTAGATTGGATAAATAGATCTCGCAGGAACGCGAGATAAAAAAGAAAAAAATTGCAGCAAGGTATTTTTGTGTTTCTGGATTAATATATCTGAAAATAAAAGCAAATAAAAATAGATCTCGAAGCAAAATATAATAAAGAAGAGACCTGGGGCCCGTAGATTTCACTAGTGGCTTCTCTCGAGAAAAATAGCATACGGTGGGTAAACAAATTACTGTTGGGCAATTGGTAGAACTTCAAATAATCATGACGATATCCAGGCAATGATCATTATATAGGCATCACGACCAAGATTAGTAGACCGACTCCTGCCTGCATTTACTACTATTACTCCACACATCGACCGCTACCCAGCATGCATCTAGTGTATTAAGTTCATGGAAAAATGGAGTAATGCGATAAGAACGATGACATGATGTAGACAAGATCTATTTATGTAGAAATAGACCCCATCTTGTTATCCTTAATGGCAATGATACATACGTGTCGGTTCCCCTTCTGTCACTGGGATCAAGCACCGTAATATCGAACCCAGCATAAAGCACCTCTTCCCATGGCAAGAAAAATTGATCTTGTTGGCCTAACTAAACCAAAGATTTGAAGAAGAAATAGAAGGCTATAAGTAATCATGCATATAAGAGATCAAAAGACTCAAATAACTTTCATGGATAAAAACATAGTTTTGATCATAAACTCAAAGTTCATCGGATCCCAACAAACACACCGCAAAAAGAGTTACATCAAATAGATCTCCAAGGGACCATTGTATTGAGAATCAAATGAGAGAGAGGAAGCCATCTAGCTACTGACTATGGACCTGTAGGTCTACAATTAACTACTCACGCATCATCGAGAGGCACCAATGAGGATGATGAACCCCTCTATGATGGTGTCTAGATTGGATCTGTGGTTTCTGGAACTTGTGGCGGCTGGAATTGATTTTCGTCAACTCCTTTAGGGATTTTGGAATATTGGGGTATTTATAGAGCAAAGAGGCGGTGCGGGAGGCCACCGAGGTGGGCATATTCCACCAGGGCGCGCCTGGGCCCCCAGGCGCGCCCAGGTGGGCTGTGCCCCCCTCGGGGCACCCCTCTGGTACTTCTTTGGCCCATCTGATGTCTAGTGGTCCAGAAAAAATCACCAAAAAGTTACGCTGCGTTTGGACTCCGTTTGGTATTGATTTCCTGCGAAGTGAAAAACAAGCAAAAAAACAGCAACTAGCACTGGGCACTATGTTAATAGGTTAGTCAAAAAAAAATGATATAAAGTTGATATAAAATGATTGTAAAACATCCAAGAATGGTAATATAATAGCATGGAACAATAAAAGTTATTGATATGTTGGCGACGTATCAGGGGCGCGGCTCCTCGCTTTTCGCGCATGATAGCCGCCACATGTTGCGCTTGCTCCGCGCGATGCTCTATTGTGCACGTCGTTGATCTGGAGATCTGCGACGTGACATTTGGTTCGCGATTTGCTCCTGGTGTAAAATATTTGGCGACTGAGGCCAGGACCTCAGATCCACTTTCTTCTGCTCTGGCTCCTCCGCTTCCTTTCTCTCGAGTGCATAGAACTCCCGCAGTGATGGTGAGAGACTCCACGGCCAAGGCGGAGAAGAAGGCAGGGAAGGCCACCTCTTCCGGCTCCGGTGCGGCGACCGGAGGTGCGTCGGGGGATTGGATCTCGTCGCGCGTCTCGGCTCGGTGGCTGGAGGAGCTTGCGGAGGAGGGGCCCACCCCGCATGACAGGTGGTGTCGCCCGGGTGCGGGGGAGGTCAAGCCGGCGCCCCAGGAGGATGAGCGCATCCTACTAGTCACCCACATCGAGCAGGGCTTCTCTATGCCTCCCCATCCCTTTTTTCGAGCGCTCCTCGTTTACTTCGGTGCGCAGTTTTGGGAGCGTAGTAATTTCAAAAAAATTCCTACGCACACATAGGATCATGGTGATGCATAGCAACGAGAGGGGAGAGTGTTGTCCACGTACCCTCATAGACCGAAAGCGGAAGCATTAGCACAACGCGGTTGATGTAGTCGTACGTCATCACGATCCGACCGATCCAAGTACCGAACGTACGGCACCTCCGAGTTCAGCACACGTTCAGCTCGATGACGTCCCGCAAACTCTGATCCAGCAGAGCTTCACGGGAGAGTTCCGTCAGCACGACGGCGTGGTGATGGTGATGATGATGCTACCGGCGCAGGGCTTCGTCTAAGCACCACTACAATATGATCGAGGTGGAATATGGTGGAGGGGGGCACCGCACACGGCTAAGAGATCAAGAGATCAATTGTTGTGTCTAGAGGTGGCCCCTGCCCTCGTATATAAATGACCAGGAGGAAGGAGGCGGCCGGCCAGGGGAGGGCGCGCCAGGGAGGAGCCCTACTCCCACCGGGAGTAGGACTCCCTCTTTTCCTAGTTGGAGTAGGAGGGGGAAAGGAAGGGAAGGAGAGAGGGGGAAGGAAAGGGGGCGTCACCCCCTCCTTGTCCAATTCGGACTAGAGGGGGAGGGGGCGCGCGACCAGCCCTAGCCACCCCCCTCTTCTCCACTAAGGCCCATCTTGGCCCATTAAACTCCCCGGGGGGTTCCGTTAACCCCCCGGTACTCCAGTATATGTCCGAAGCTCCCCGAAACCATTCCGGTGTCCGAACATAGTCGTCCAATATATCGATCTTTACGTCTCGACCATTTCAAGACTCCTCTTCATGTCTGTGATCAAATCTGGGACTCTAAACAACCTTCGGTACATCAAAACACAAAAACTCATAATACAATCGTCACCGAAACTTTAAGCGTGTGGACCCTACGGGTTCGAGAACAATGTAGACATGACCGAGACACGTCTCCGGTCAATAACCAATAGCGGAACCTGGATTCTCATATTGGCTGCTACATATTCTACGAAGATCTTTATCGGTTAAACCGCATAACAACATACATTGTTCCTTTTGTCATCGGTATGTTACTTGCCCAAGATTCGATCGTCGGTATCTCAATACCTAGTTCAATCTCGTTACCGGCAAGTCTCTTTACTTGTTCCGTAATACATCATCTTGCAACTAACTCATTAGGTACAATGCTTGCAAGGCTTATGGTGATGTGCATTACCGAGTGGGCCCAGAGATACCTCTCCGACAATCGGAGTGACAAATCCTAATCTCGAAATATGCCAACCCAACAAGTACCTTCGGAGACACCTGTAGGGCACCTTTATAATCACCCAGTTACGTTGTGACGTTTGGTAGCACACAAAGTGTTCCTCCGATGGCAGGAGTTGCATAATCTCATAGTCATAGGAACATGTATAAGTCATGAAGAAAGCAATAGCAACATACTAAACGATCAAGTGCTAAGCTAACGGAATGGGTCAAGTCAATCACATCATTCTCCTAATGATGTGATCCCGTTAATCAAATGACAACTCATGTCTATGGCCAGGAAACATAACCATCTTTGATTAACGAGCTAGTCAAGTAGATGCATACTAGTGACACTCTGTTTGTCTATGTATTCACACATGTACCATGTTTCTGGTTAATACAATTCTAGCATGAATAATAGACATTTATCATGATATAAGGAAATATAAATAACAACTTTATTATTGCCTCTAGGGCATATTTCCTTCAGTCTCCCACTTGCACGAGAGTCAATAATCTAGTTCACATCGCCATGTGATTTAACACCAGTAGTTCATATCACCATGTGATTAATATCCATCACCATGTGGCCAACACTCAAATGGTTTACTAGAGTCAGTAATCTAGTTCACATCGCCATGTGATTAACACTCAAAGAGTACTAAGGTGTGATCATGTTTTGCTTGTGAGTGAAGTTTAGTCAACGGGTCTGCCAAATTCAGATCCGTATGTATTTTGCAAATTTCTATGTCTACAATGCTCTGCACGGAGCTACTTTAGCTAAGTGCTCCCACTTTCAATATGTATCCAGATTGAGACTTAGAGTCATCTGGATCGCTGTCAAAACTTGCATCGACGTAACCCTTTCATTTAACCTTTTGTCACCTCCATAATCGAGAAACATGTCCTTATTCCTCTAAGGATAATTTTGACCGCTGTTTAGTGATCTACTCGTAGATCACTATTGTACTCCCTTGCCAAACTCAGTGTAGGGTATACAATAGATCTGGTACACAACATGGCATACTTTATTGAACCTATGGCTGAGGCATAGGGAATAACTTTCATTCTCTTTCTATCTTCTGCCGTGGTCGGGTTTTGAGTCTTACTCAATTTCACACCTTGTAACACAGGAAAGAACTCTTTTTTTGACTGCTCCATTTTGAACTACTTCAAAATCTTGTCAAGGTATGTACTCATTGAAAAAACTTATCAAGCGTCTTGATCTATCTCTATAGATCTTGATGCTCAATATGTAAGCGGCTTCACCGAGTACTTTTATTTGAAAAACTCCTTTCAAATACTCCTTTATGCTTTCCAAAAAATTCTACATTATTTCCGATTCACATATATTTATCAGAAATGATGTAGTGCTCCCACTCACTTTATTGTAAATACAGGCTTCACCGCAAGTCTGTATAAAACTATATGCTTTGATCAACTCATCAAAGCGTATATTCAAACTCCGAGATGCTTGCACCAGTCCATAGATGGATCGCTGGAGCTTGCACACTTTGTTAGCATCCTTTGGATCGATAAAACCTTCAGGTTGCATTATATACAACTCTTCTTCCAGAAATCCATTCAGGATTGCAGTCTTTACATCCATTTGCCCGATTTCATAAAATGTGGCAATTTGCTAACATGATTCGGATAGACTTAAGCATCGCTATGAGTGAGAAGGTCTCATCGTAGTCAACTCCTTGAACTTTGTCAAAACCTTTTTCGACAAGTCTAGCTTTGTAGATAGTAACACTACTTTTGGTGTCCGTCTTCCTCTTGAAGATCCATTTATTTTCTATGGCTTGCCGATCATCGGGCAAGTCAACCAAAGTCCACACTTTGTTCTCATACATGGATCCCATCTCAGATTTCATGGCCTCAAGCCATTTTGCGGAATCTAGGCTCATCATCGCTTCCTCATAGTTCGTAGGTTCGTCATGGTCAAGTAACATGACCTCCAGAACAGGATTACCGTACCACTCTGGTGCGGATCTCACTATGGTTGACCTACGAGGTTCGGTAGTAACTTGATCTGAAGTTACATGATCATCATCATTAGCTTCCTCACTAATTGGTGTAGGAGTCACAGGAACAGATTTCTATGATGAACTACTTTCCAATAAGGGAGCAGGTACAATTACCTCATCAATTTAATTTCCTCCCTCTCACTTCTTTCGAGACACACTCCTTCTCTAGAAAGGATCCGTTCTTAGCAACAAATATCTTGCCTTTGGATCTGTGATAGAAGGTGTACCCAACAGTCTCCTTTGGGTATCCTATGAAGACACATTTCTCCGATTTGGGTTTGAGCTTATCAGGATGAAACTTTTTCACATGAGCATCGCAACCCCAAACTTTAAGAAATGACAACTTTGGTTTCTTGCCGAACCACAGTTGATATAGTGTCGTCTCAACGGATTTAGATTGTGCCCTACTTAACGTGAATGCAGCTGTCTCTAATACATAACCCCAAAATGATAGTGGTAAATCGGTAAGAGACATCATAGATTGCACCATATCCAATAAAGTATGGTTATGACGTTCGGATACACCATTATGATGTGGTGTTCCAGGTGGCATGAGTTTGTGAAACTATTCCACATTGTTTTAATTGAAGACCAAACTCGTAACTCAAATATTTGTCTCCACGATCAGATCATAGAAACTTTATTTTCTTGTCACGATGATTTTGCACTTCACTCTGAAATTCGTTGAACTTTTAAAATGTTTCAGACTTATGTTTCATCAAGTAGATATACCCATATCTGCTCAAATCATTTGTGAAGGTCAGAAAATAACGATACCTGCCGCGAGCCTCAACACTCATCAGACCGCATACATCAGTATGGATCATTTCCAATAAGTCGATTGTTTCGCTCCATTGTTAGGAGAACGGAGTCTTAGTCATCTTGCCCATGAGGCATGATTCGCAAGCACCAAGTGATTCCAAAAGTCCATCAGCATGGAGTTTCTTTATGCGCTTTACACCAATATGACCTAAACGGCAGTGCCACAAATAAGTTGCACTATCATTATTAACTTTGCATCTTTTGGCTTCAATATTATGAATATGTGTATCACTATGATCGAGATCCAACAAACTATTTTCATTGGGTGTATGACCATCGAAGGTTTTAGTCATGTAAACAGAACAAAAATTATTCTCTGACTTTAAATGAATAACCGTATTGCAATAAACATAATCAAATCATATTGATGCTCAACACAAATGCCAAATAACATTTATTTAGGTTTAACACTAATCCTGAAAGTATAGGGAGTGTGCGATGATGATCATATCAATCTTGGAACAACTTCCAACACACATCGTCACTTCACCCTCAACTAGTCTCTGTTTATTCTGTAACTCATGTTTCGAGTTACTGATTTTTAGCAACCGAACAAGTATCAAATACCCAGGGGATACTATAAACACTAGTAAGGTACACATCAATAACCTGTATATCAAATATACACTTGTTTACTTTGCCATTCTTCTTATCCACCAAATATTCAGGGTATTTCTGCTTCCAGTGACCATTTCCTTTGCAGTAGAAGCACTCAGTTTCAGGATTTATTCTAGATTTGGGCTTCTTCACGGAAGTGACAATTTGCTTGCCATTCTACATGAAGTTCCCTTTCTTTCCCTTTGCCCTTTTCTTGAAATTAGTTGTCTTGTTAATCATCAACACTAGATGCTCTTTCTTGATTTCTACCTTCATCGATTTCATCATCATGAAAAGATCGGGAATCATTTTCGTCATCCCTTGCATACTATAGTTTATCACGAAGTTCTACTAACTTCGTGATGGTGACTAGAGAATTCTGTCAATCACTATTTTATGTGGAAGATTAACTCCCACTTGATTCAAGCGATTGTAGTACCCAGACAATCTGAGCACATGCTCACTGTTTGAGCTATTCTCCTCCATCTTTTAGCTAAAGAACTTGTTGGAGACTTCATATCTCTCAACTCGGGTATTTGCTTGAAATATTAACTTCAACTCCTGCAACATCTCATATGGTCCATGACGTACAAAACATCTTTGAAGTCCCGATTCTAAGCCGTTAAACATGGTGCACTAAACTATCAAGTAGTCATCATATTGAGCTAGCCAAACGTTCATAACATCTGCATCTGCTCCTGCAATAGGTCTGTCACCTAGCGGTGCATCAAGGACATAATTCTTCTGTGCAGCAATGAGGATAAACCTCAGATCACGGACCCAGTCTGCATCATTGCTACTATCATCTTTCAACTTAGTTTTCTCTAGGAACATATATAAAACATAGGGAAGCAAAAACGCGAGCTATTGTTCTACAACATTATTTGCAAAATACTATTAGGACTAAGTTCATGATGAATTAAAGTTCAATTAATCATATTACTTAAGAACTCCCACTTAGATAGACATTCCTCTAATCATCTAAGTGATCACGTGATCCAAATCAACTAAACCATGTCCGATCATCACGTGAGATGGAGTAGTTTTCAATGGTGAACATCACTATGTTGATCATATCTACTATATGATTCACACTCGGCCTTCGATCTCGGTGTTCCGAGGCCATATCTCGCACGCTTAGGCTCGTCAAGTTTAACCCGAGTATTCTGCGTGTGCAAAACTGGCTTGCACCCGTTGTAGATGAACGTAGAGCTTATCACACTCGACCATCACGTGGTGTCTCGGCACGACGAACTTTGGCAACGGTACATACTCAAGGAGAACACTTATCTTGAAATTTAGTGAGAGATCATCTTATAATGCTACCGTCAATCAAAGCAAAATAAGATGCATAAAGGATAAACATCACATGCAATCAATATAAGTGATATGATATGGCCATCATCATCTTGTGCTTGTGATCTCCATCTCCGAAGCACCGTCATGATCACCATCATCACCGGCGCGACACCTTGATCTCCATCGTAGCATCGTTGTTGTCTTGCCAACTATTGCTTCTACGACTATTGCTACCGCTTAGTGATAAAGTAAAGCAATTACAGGGCGATTGCATTGCATACAATAAAGCGACAACCATATGGCTCCTGCCAGTTGCTGATAACTCGGTTACAAAACATGATCATCTCATACAATAAAATATAGCATCATGCCTTGACCATACCACATCACAACATGCCCTGCAAAAACAAGTTAGACGTCCTCTACTTTGTTGTTGCAAGTTTTACATGGCTGCTACGGGCTGAGCAAGAACCGTTCTTACCTACGCATCAAAACCACAACAATAGTTCGTCAAGTTAGTGTTGTTTTAACCTTCTAAAGGACTGGGCGTAGCCACACTCGGTTCAACTAAAGTTGGAGAAACAAACACCCGCCAGCCACGTGTGTGCAAAGCACGTCGGTAGAACCAGTCTCGCGTAAACGTACGCGTAATGTCGGTCCGGGCCGCTTCATCCAACAATACCGCCGAACCAAAGTATGACATGCTTTGATGCAGCGGTATGACTTGTATCACCCACAACTCACTTGTGTTCTACTCGTGCATATAACATCTACACATAAAACTAGGCTCTGATACCACTGTTGGGGAACGTAGTAATTTCAAAAAAAATCCTACGCACACACAGGATCATGGTGATGCATAGCAACGAGAGGGGAGAGTGTTGTCCACGTACCCTCGTAGACCGAAAGCGGAAGCGTTAGCACAACGCGTTTGATGTAGTCGTACGTCTTCACGATCCGACTGATCCAAGTACCGAACGTACGGCACCTCCGAGTTCAGCACACGTTTAGCTCGATGACGTCCCGCGAACTCCGATCCAGCAGAGCTTCACGGGAGAGCTCCGTCAGCATGACGGCGTGGTGACAGTGATGATGATGCTGCCGATGCAGGGCTTCGCCTAAGCACCGCTACGATATGATCGAGGTGGAATATGGTGGAGGGGGGCACCGCACACGGCTAAGAGATCAAGAGATCAACTGTTGTGTCTAGAGGTTCCCCCTGCCCCCGTATATAAAGGACCAGGGGGAGGAGGTGGCCGGCCAGGGAGGGCGCGCCAGGGAGGGCGCGCCAGGGAGGAGTCCTACTCCCACCGGGAGTAGGACTCCCTCTTTTCCTAGTTCGAGTAGGAGGGGGAAAGGAAGGGAAGGAGAGAGGGGGAAGGAAAGGGGGCGCAGCCCCCCTCCTTGTCCAATTCGGACTAGAGGGGCAGGGGGCGCGCGGCCAGCCCTAGCCGCCCCTCCTCTTCTCCACTAAGTTCCATCTTGGCCCATTAAACTCCCCGGGGGGTTCCGGTAACCCCCCAATACTCCGGTATATGTCCAAAACTCCCCGTAACCATTCCGGTGTCCGAACATAGTCGTCCAATATATCAATCTTTACGTCTCGACCATTTCAAGACTCCTCGTCATGTATGTGATCACATTCGGGACTTTGAACAACCTTCGGTACATCAAAACACAAAAAACTCATAATACAATCGTCACCGAAACTTTAAGCATGCGGACCCTACTGGTTCGAGAACAATGTAGACATGACAAGGACACGTCTCCGGTCAATAACCAATAGCGGAACCTGGATGCTCATATTGGCTCCTACATATTCTATGAAGATCTTTATTGCTCAAACTGCATAACAACATACGTTGTTCCCTTTGTCATCGGTATGTTACTTGCCCGAGATTCGATCGTCGGTATCTCAATACCTAGTTCAATCTCGTTACCGGCAAGTCTCTTTACTCATTCCGTAATACATCATCTCACAACTAACTCATTAGTTACAATGCTTGCAAGGCTTATAGTGATGTGCATTACCGAGTGGGCCCAGAGATACCTCTCCGACAATCGGAGTGACAAATCCTAATCTCGAAATACGCCAACCCAACAAGTACCTTCAGAGACACCTGTAGAGCACCTTTATAATCACCCAGTTACGTTGTGACGTTTGGTAGCACACAAAGTGTTCCTCCTGTAAACGGGAGTTGCATAATCTCATAGTCATAGGAACATGTATAAGTCATGAAGAAAGCAATAGCAACATACTAAACGATCAAGTGCTAAGCTAACAGAATGGGTGAAGTCAATCACATCATTCTCCTAATGATGTGATCCCGTTAATCAAATGACAACTCATGTCTATGGCCAGGAAACATGACCATCTTTGATTAACGAGCTAGTCAAGTAGAGGCATACTAGTGACACTCTGTTTTTCTATGTATTCACACATGTATCATGTTTCCGGTTAATACAATTCTAGCATGAATAATAAACATTTATCATGATATAAGGAAATATAAATAACAACTTTATTATTGCCTCTAGGGCATATTTCCTTCACGCAGCTCCATCATCTCCCTCCAAATGCCATCATCTATCTTTTGGCCTTTGTCTCCCTCTGTGAGAACTTCCTCGGCTGCCAACCCCATTGGGGGCTTTTCAAAGATATCTTCACTTGTCGGTCTATGATCGTTAAGAATGACTCGTCAGCCGGCGTGAAGACCCATGTCACCCAGCTCTGCGGGGGCTTGGGCATCCAAGTCCCCGGAGGGGGGGGGGGAGCGCCTTCCCGAAGATGAGCTTCCCTGATTCCATCAAGGGGTGGCAGGGGACATGGTTCTTTTGCAGGGATGTCCTAAGTGCCCACAACCAATCGGGCCTCCCACCGTACTCGGCGGAGAGGGTGAGGGCTCCCAACTCCCTTTTGGTGGCGAAGGGGGAGAAACAGAGGTCGGCATCTTGGCCACTGCCCTGATCAGAATTGTGAACGCTAGTATGACCACCATGGATCTGTTGGAGACTTTTATTTACTCAGCGGATCCAGCCACTATAGGCCAGGGCCCACCCCAAGTGGCTGTACGAGGGACCGGATGACCCCACCCGAGTGCACCCCAAGGAGCTCGCCAGGAAGGACGTGGTGGCCAAGATCAAGGCCATCACCCGCGCCCGACAACCCGCGGGGAGCCAGGCTGGTGTCGGCCTATTCCAAAGAACTCCCACCGACTGTCGGGGTAAAGTGCTTCTGTTCGATCGACTCGCCGGTATGTTGTTTTCTGTATATCTGATTCTGGTGTCTTGATGTGTTTGCCCTTCAGGAATTCCAGAACATGATCTCTAACATCCCGGCGGTTGACCGGTCGCCTGAGGACGCAGCGAGTGACGCCGAGCGCCGCTACTCAGAAGAGTGTGACAACGATGATGACAACGACGAAGAGGAGAGCGACGAGGATGAGAGCTCTGAGGATGGGGAGGTGGCTGAGTCTTCTCCGTCTTACGAGGCCCCCAAGGAACCCCGCACGAAGGCACAACATGATCCGAGTGGCAAGGCGGGCGGGCTCCGCAGACGACTCGCAGCTCCAAGCGTGCTCGCGCCGAAGCCGAGAGCTCGGCTGAGAAGCGGCCGAAGCTACCCAAGAAGATCTACGCTAAGCCCCGGAAGGTTGCAGTGCCCCAGATCAAGGTGGCAGTGCCTGCGACTTCGGCATGAGTGTTCTTGTTAGCCCTTTACATATTCTTTGTATTGACTTGGTAGCTGACCGAGTGCTACTCGATCTTTATAGCAATGACACCTCGACGACGTCAGCGGACCCGCAAGCTCACAAACAGGGTCCCAGCGATATTGACGCAGCGGCCACCGTCACCTCCACAGGTATTCTGTACCAACTGATTTGGACAGTCAGGTTTCTTCCGACTGATCTTCACTGATTTTTATGGTTCGTCTACTCATGCAGCTCCACCATAGATCATTCAGGTAGATGATGAGGAGAGGATTGACCCGCCCAACCCATGGGCCATCAAGGAGAAGGCCTCGGGTGTCGACGTGCTGATGCGGGACGCCTCTCCACACTGAGTGGCTCGCATTTCTCCGGCGAAGGCCGCCACAAGAGCTATGGGGTCGAGTCGTCTGGCCGAGAGCGGCCGGCGTCTTCAACTGCAATGGCCCCGGCCGCAAGGTCTACCCCAACTCCTCCAAGTGGTCGGTGGTGGTTCCGGCTACAAGGCCTGCATCCGCGTCTCCGTCGGCCCCCGCCACCTCCTTCCCCCTGTACCATGTCCCTGAAGATCAAGTGGGGGCGAGCAAGGAGGCTCTGATCTAGGTGGGGCTAATGTGTGGCCGACTGAAGGAGGCTTATGATTCCAGCGAGGTGCTATAGACCAACGTCCGAGTAAGTACCATTGTGAGTATGAATTCTAGTTGAAGTTTCTTCTTTTTCTGCGGTAGAATTTTTGTCAGCGGGTTTGCACGGGGCACATCCACTGGTTGTTAAAATTCCAGTGGGGGCACGCTGAGTGCACCCACTGAGTGTAGTCCCTGAGGCTCCTGTCGACTAGAATTAGTAGGGAGGAGTCTTTGAACCTATTTCTCTTTTGTCCCTTTCACTCGGGGGCTAGTCAGAGCGTTTCTGAGTGATCACGACCCAGTGGGGGCACGCTGAGTGCACCCACTAGGTGTAGTCCCCAAGGCTACCACTGACTGGATGCAGTCAGTGGTAGTCTTAGAACTTTGGCGGTTTTGCCTTGGGGTTGTTTGCCATTTTTTTAGCTCAACACGAGTCACTTTCCAGTGGGGGCACGCTGAGTGCACCCACTGGGTGTAGCCCCCGAGACTGCTATCGGTTGCGGGCAATCGGTAGCGGTCTTTGGAATTGTCGCTTGGCACTCAGGGTGCTCGGCAACACTCGTGTTTTCATGAGGCAATAGGTAGCAATCCCTTTGCGGATGACTCGAAAGTTAGCCGAGTGGAGGTACATCAGGGTGTTATTGTCTTCAATCTTCTTCATTGCTGATTTGGGGACCAGCCGAATGAAGCAGACCAGGGTGTTGTTGTCCTCAATTTTCTTCATTGCTGACTCGGAAACTAGTGGAGTGAACGTAGATTAGAGGGTACTTGAGGATCTGGTACTGATCGAGCTTGTTCCTCTCGGAGGCGTCCGGCCGACTCGGTAGCCAGAGGGTACCTGAGGGTCTGGTACTGGTCTAGCTTGTTCCTCTCGGAGGTGTCCGACCGACTCGGTAGTCGGAGGGTACTTGAGGATCCGGTACTGGTCTAGCTTGTTCCTCTCGATAGTGTATGGCAGAGTGGTAGTGGGTTAGTACATTGCTTTTTCCTTCACACCTTCCACTGACTATTTTTTGTGTGGTGCAGAGAGCTTGTGAGTTGGGGTCCCATTATGCTGCGCTGGAGAAGGAGGTGATGTTGGGTTCTATGGTAGGGTGCGTAGACTGCAAATTAAAATTTTCCTACGCGCAGAACATCCAGGAACATGCTACGGGAGATGGATCACAGTTCGTTACCACTAGACACGCAGTGTCGTGCAGCGGAAGAAGAGTTGGGGCAGCGCGTTCGCGTGGATCGTCTCCTCCTCGTTCTGATCTCCCTCGAACAGCCAGTCATCCGATCCCACGTACGAGTTCGCCGGAGCGGCGCAAGTGCACCGCCTCTAATGGTGTCCGCGCGTGCAGGAGGAACACCGTGCGGCGGACTGCTAGGTCCGATCACACAGTCGGCGGCGAGTGGAGGTGGCTATTCGCAACACATGCAAACCCTAGTTGCAGCGCCGAAGCGATCAACCGCCTGATTGTGCCGCACCTCCACTTTATATAGGCGTCTGTTGCAGGCTCAATACTTGGGCCTTGCACGGACCCTAAAGCCCAAAGTCTACTCGGTCACGTTCCTAGTCCAGTTCGGATCACATCCGACCAGTGTCCTACGAACCGACCTCGTAGGTTCCTTCCCTTAAGCGCGCGACCCCTTAGGTTCAAGCCGGCTTGGTCACAGTTCGGATCACCTCCGACCTGCGCGGTTGGTAGCGGCCTCTAGCAAGGCATGCCGACCACCAAGCAGACTATGAAGCTGGTTAGGCGAACCTGTACAATGTGTCACACTTCGGTTCCCTTTGTCAAGACGATATATGTTGTCGGGCTCAAGGCGAGACTGTCATCCTTGTGCTAGCCCGACCTCTTTCTCGCTCCAAAGGATACCGACCACAAACTAGATTATCTCATAATCCTTGTCGCATGGCCATTCTTATCCTGGTCGGATCACACGAGGGGCCCAGAGTATATCTCTCCTGATCGGAGGGGCAAATCCCATCTTGCTCGACCATGTCTCGCAGGATGGGACTGGACAAACCCGAAACCTAGCTTTGTAACTACCCAGTCACGGAGTAGCGTTTGGTCAGCCCAAAGCAAGTCGGTCACCATCCCGAGTACATGCTTCAGCTCAGGTCTTAGGACATAGAACATATGTTGTACTAGAGACTCACAGATGACATATCGCTGCGTCTCATAGTTGGGTCTGTCCGACTCGGACCTTATCTCGACTCGGATCCGACTACGTCGAATCCGACCAGACCTTTCCAAGTCAATATTATCCGGTTAGCATCCAATGCTCCATGGCTAGTGAGACCAAGCCATCGACCGTGTCATATGCTAGTCTAGTCGGCTGCGCGACCACATAGCCCTTTCGACTAGGGACCTTTTAGGACAGTCATCATACAATGCATAGTCCCACAAACAAGTCACGTACTTGCTGATACACATCATTGATAATGTCCAAGGACTATCTTTATTCATAAACACATAGGAAATATCATCATACATGATTGCCTCTAGGGCATATCTCCAACAGGTGATATCCCTCCTGTTGGGGAATGTTGCATGGAAAACAAAAAATTTCTACGCACACGCAAGATCTATCTATGGAGATGTATAGCTACGAGAGGGGGAGAGCATCTACATACCCTTGTAGATTGCTAAGAGGAAGCGTTGATCAACGCGGTTGATGTAGTCGTACACCTTCACGATCTGTCCTGGTCAAGTACCGAATGCACGACACCTCCGCGTTCAGCACATGTTCAACTCGATGACGTCCTCGCCTTCTTGATCCAGCAAGAGGGGCGAAGTAGTAGATGAGTTCCGGCAGCACGACGACATGGTGACGGTGGTGGTGAACTAGAGGGAGAAGATTAGAACCACATTGGGCTTCTAATTATGAGGATTAGAGATAGCTAGGGCTAGCTCTAATTAGTCAACTAGGACCAACTAGAGGAGGCTCAAAAACTTGTGTTCTAGGGGCCAACCTTGCTCCTCTATTTATATGGTGAGCCCTGGGGTCATAACTTGGAGAGGAGGCCTCCCCAAAGTTGGTTTGGAACGCAAGGAAGAGTCCTTCTCAGACTCCAGGGCTAAATGCCACGGTTCCAGTCATTTACGTAGACGCCACAGACTCCAGCGTTTAACCTAGGGGTAGACGCCATGAACCCCGGCGTCTAGCCCCTGCCTTCCAAACAACACCTTTGTGCACCGACCTAAAGCCTCGTGGGCTTTACCCCTTGGCTCAACCAAATCATCCTATACATCAGCATTTACCTCCGGACCATTCCAGAGCTCCTCGTCATGTCCGTGATCTCATCCGGGACTCCGAACAACATTCAGTCACCAACATACATAACTCATATAATACTATATTGTCAACGAACGTTAAGCGTGCGGACCCTGCGGGTTTGAGAATAATGTAGACATCACCAAGATGCTTCTTCAGTCAATAACCAATAGCGGGACCTGGTTGCCCATATTGGTTCCTACATATTCTACGAAGATCTTTATCGGTCGAACCTTTATGACAACATATGTAGTCCCCTTTGTCTATCGGTATGTTACTTGCCCGAGATTCGATCGTCCATCTCGTTACCGACAAGTCTCTTTACTCGTACCGTAATACATCATCTCGTAACTAACTCCTTGGTCACTTTGCTTGCAAGATTCTTGTGATGTTGTATTACCGAGAGGGCCCAGAGATACCTCTCCATCATACGGAGTGACAAATCCCAATCTCGATTGACGCCAACTCAACAGACACCTTCAGAGATACCTGTAGAGCGTCTTTATGATCATCCAGTTATGTTGTGATGTTTGATAGCACACAAGGTATTCCTCTGGTATCCAGGAGTTGCATGATCTCATGGTCGAGGTAATATGTATTTGACATTAAGAAAGCAGTAGCAACAAATTGAACGATCATATGCTATGCTAACGGATGGGTCTTGTCCATCACATCATTCTCCTAATGATGTGATCCTGTTATCAAGTGACAACACATGTTTATGGTTAGGGAACCTTAACCATCTTTTGATCAACGAGCTAGTCTAGTAGAGGCTCACTAGGGATATGGTGTTGTCTATGTATCCACACATGTATCTGAGTTTCTGATCAATACAATTCTAGCATGGATAGTAGATGTTTATCATGAACAGGGAAATATGATAATAACCAATTTATTATTTCCTCTAGGGCATATTTCCAACAGTCTCCCACTTGCACTAGAGTCAATAATCTAGTTCACATCGCCATGTGATTAACACCCAATGAGTTTGGGGTTTGATCATGTTTTGCTTGCGAGAGAGGTTTTAGTCAAATGGGTCTACAACATTCAGATCCACGTGTACTTTGCAAATCCTTATGTCATACTGTAGATGCTGCTATCATGCTTCACTTGGAGCTATTCCAAATGTCTGCTCCATTATACATATCCCGTTTGCTACACAAAGTTATCCAGATCCGTGTCAAAGCTTGAATCGACGTGACCCTTTACGACGAACTCTTTATCACCTCATTAATCGAGAATCATTTCCTTAGTCCTCTAGTTACTAAGGATAATTTTGACCACTATCCAGTGATCCACTCCTGGATCACTCATGTACCCCCTTTGCCAGACACGTGGAAAGGCACACATCAGGTGTGGTTGGTACACAGCATGTCATATTGTATAGAGCATATGGCTAAATCAAAGGAGACAACCTTCGTCCTTTCTCTTTCTTCTGCCATGGTCGAGCTTTGAGTCTTACTCAACTTCGCACCTTACAATACAGGCAAGAACTCCTTCTTTGACTGGTCCATTTTGAACTCCTTCAAAATCTTGTCAAGGTATGTACTCATTGAAAGTCTTATAAAGCGCCTTGATCTATCTCTATAGATCTTGATGCCCAATATGTAAGCAGCTTCACCTGTTGGAAATATGCCCTAGAGGCAATAATAAAAGGATTATTATTATATTTCCTTGTTCGTGATAATTGTCTTTTATTCATGCTATAATTGTATTATCCGGAAATCGTAATACACGTGTGAATAGATAGACCACAACATGTCCCTAGTGAGCCTCTAGTTGACTAGCTCGTTGATCAATAGATAGTCATGGTTTCCTGACTATGGACATTGGATGTCATTGATAACGGGATCACATCATTAGGAGAATGATGTGATGGACAAAGACCCAATTCTAAGCATAGAACAAGATCGTGTAGTTCGTTTTGCTAGAGCTTTTCCAATGTCAAGTATATTTTCCTTAGACCATGAGATCGTGTAACTCCCGGATACCGTAGGAGTGCTTTGGGTGTACCAAACGTCACAACATAACTGGGTGACTATAAAGGTGCACTACAGGTATCTCCGAAAGTGTCTGTTGGGTTGACACGGATCGAGACCGGGATTTGTCACTCCGTGTTACGGAGAGGTATCACTGGGCCCACTCGGTAGTGCATCATCATAATGAGCTCAAAGTGACCAAGTGTCTGGTCACGGGATCATGCATTACTGATGCGAGTAAAGTGACTTGCGTGCTTGAGATTGAACGAGGTATTGGGATACCAACGATCGAATCTCGGGCAAGTAACATACCGTCTGACAAAGGGAATAGTATACGGGGTTGCTTGAATCCTCGACATCGTGGTTCATCCGATGAGATCATTGAGGAGTATGTGGGAACCAACATGGGTATCCAGATCCCGCTGTTGGTTATTTACCGGAGAGCCGTCTCGGTCATGTCTGCATGTCTCCCGAACCCGTAGGGTCTACACACTTAAGGTTCGGTGACGCTAGGGTTGTATGAATATGAGTATGCAGCAAGCCGAAAGTTGTTCGGAGTCCCGGATGAGATCCCAGACGTCACGAGGAGTTCCGGAATGGTCCGGAGGTAAAGAATTATATATAGGAAGTGTTGTTTCGCCATCGGAAAGTTTCGGGGTCACCGGTATTGTCTGGGACCACGGAAGGGTCCCGAGGTCCACCAGTGGGGCCACCTATCCGGAGGGCCCCATGGGCTGAAGTGGGAGGAACCAGCCTGGTGGGCTGGTGCGCCTGGGCCCTCTGCGCCTAGGGTTGGGAACCCTAGGGAGGCGCCCACTTGCCTTGGGGGCACTCCACCCCCCTTGGCCGCCGCCCCCCTAGGAGATCCCATCTCCTAGGGCCGGCGCCCCACCTGGGGACCCTATATATAGAGGGGGGAGGGAGGGCAGCCGCACCCTTGCACTTGGCACCTCCCTCCCCCTGCGACACCTCTTCCTCCTCCCGATTCTTTGGGCGAAGCCCTCTTAGAATCTTCTTGCATCCACCACCATGCCGTCGTCTTCTTTGGATCTTCATCAACCTCTCCTTCCCCTTGCTGGATCAAGACGGAGGAGACGTCCACGTTGACCGTACGTGTGTTGAACGCGGAGGTGCCGTCCGTTCGGCGCTAGGATCTCCGGTGATTTGGATCACGACGAGAACGACTCCCTCAACCCCGTTCTCTTGAACGCTTCCGCACACGATCTACAAAGGGTATGTAGATGCATCTCTCTCACTCGTTGCTAGATGAACTCATAGATGGATCTTGGTGAACATAGGAATTTTTTTTTATTTTATGCAACGTTCCCCAACAGTGGCATCATGAGCTAGGTCTATGCGTAGTTCTCGTTTGCACGAGTAGAACACAATTTGTTGTGGGCGTAGATGTTGTCAACTTTCTTGCCGCTACTAGTCTTATCTTGCTTCAGCGGTATTGTGGAATGAAGCGGCCCGGACCGACCTTACACGTACGCTTACGTGAGACAGGTTCCACCGACTGACATGCACTAGTTGCATAAGGTGGCTAGCGGGTGTCCTTCTCCCACTTTAGTTGGAGCGGATTCGATGAAAAGGGTCCTTATGAAGGGTAAATAGAAGTTGACAAATCACGTTGTGGCTTTCACGTAGGTAAGAAAACGTTCTTGCTAGAACCCTATTGCAGCCACATAAAAAACTTGCAACAACAATTAGAGGACGTCTAACTTGTTTTTGCAGCAAGTGTTTTGTGATGTGATATGGCCAAAGTTGAGATCATGTTCTTGTAATTGGAATCACGACTTGCATGTCTATGAGTATGACAACCGGCAGGAGCCATAGGAGTTGTCTTTATTTTTGTATGACCTGCGTGTCATTGAGAAACGCCATGTAAATTACTTTACTTTATTGCTAAACGTGTTAGCCATAGTAGTAGAAGTAATAGTTGGCGAAACAACTTCATGGAGACACGATGATGGAGATCATGATGATGGAGATCATGGTGTCATGCCGGTGACAAGATGATCATGGATCCCCGAAGATGAAGATCAAAGGAGCTATATGATATTGGCCATATCATGTCACTACTATATAATTGCATGTGATGTTTATTATGTTTATGCATTTTGTTTACTTAGAACGACGATAGTAAATAAGATGATCCCTTATAATAATTTCAAGAAAGTGTTCTCCCTAACTGTGCCGTTGCTAAAGTTAAAGTTCGTTTTGAAGCACCACGTGATGATCGGGTGTGATAGATTCTTCCGTTCACATACAACGGGTGTAAGACAGTTTTACACATGCAAAACACTTAGGTTAACTTGACGAGCCTAGCATGTACAGACATGGCCTCAGAATACAAGAGACGGAAAGGTCGAACATGAGTCGTATGGAAGATACGATCAACATGGAGATGTTCACCGACGATGACTAATCCGTCTCACGTGATGATCGGACACGGCCTAGTCGACTCGGATCATGTAACACTTAGATGACTAGAGGGATGTCAAATCTGAGTGGGAGTTCATTATATAATTTGATTAGATGAACTTAATTATCATGAACATTAGTCTAAAATCTTTGCAAAATGTCTTGTAGATCAAATGGCCAACGCTCATGTCACCATGAACTTCAACGCGTTCCTAGAGAAAACCAAGCTGAAAGACGATGGCGGTAACTATTCGGATCGGGTCCTAACACGAGGATCATCCTCATAGCAGCCAAGAAACAATATGTCCTAGAAGCACCGCTAGGTGAAGCACCTATCCTGCAGAGAACCAAGACATTATGAATGCTTGGCAGTCTCGTGTTGATGATTACTCCCTCGTTCAGTGCGGCATGCTTTACAGCTTAGAACCGGGGCTCCAAAAGCGTTTTGAGCAACACGGAGCATACGAGATGTTCGAGGAGCTGAAAATGGTTTTCCAAGCTCATGCCCGGGTCGATAGATATGAAGTCTCCGACAAGTTCTATAGTTGTAAGATAGAGGAAAACAGTTCTGTCAGTGAGCACATACTCAAAATGTTTGGGTTGCACAACCGCCTGTCCCAGCTGGACATTAACCTCCTGGATGAGGCGGTCATTGACAGAATCCTTCAGTCGCTCCCACCGAGCTACAAGAGCTTTGTGATGAACTACAATATGCAGGGGATGGTGAAGACCATTCCTGAAGTATTCTCAATGCTGAAGTCAGTAGAGGTTGAAATCAAGAAAGAACATCAAGTGTTGATGGTTAATAAAACCACTAAGTTCAAGAAGGGCAAGGGTAAGAAGAACTTCAAGAAGGACGGCAAGGATGTTGCCGCGCCCGGTAAGCCAATTGCCGGGAAGAAGTCAAAGAATGGACCCAAGCACGAGACCGAGTGCTTTTATTGCAAAGGGAAGGGCCACTTTGGAAGCATAATCGCCCCAAATACTTAGCGGACAAGAAGGCCGGCAACACTAAAGGTATATTTGATATACATGTAATTGATGTGTACCTTACCATTACTCGTAGTAACTCCCGGGTATTTGATACCGGTCTTTGTTGCTCACATTTCTAACTCACAGCAGGAGCTGCGGAATAAACAGAGACTGGCGAAGGACGAGGTGACGATGCGCGTTGGGAATGGTTCCAAGGTCGATGTGATTGCCGTCGGCACGCTACCTCTACATTTACCTACGGGATTAGTTTTAAACCTCAATAAATGTTATTTAGTGCCAAGTTTGAGCATGAACATTGTATCAGGATCTCGTTTAATACGAGATGGCTACTCATTTAAATCCGAGAATAATGGTTGTTCTATTTATATGAGAGATATGTTTTATGGTCATGCTCCGATGGTCAATGGTTTATTCTTAATGAATCTCGAACGTAATATTACACATATTCATAGTGTGAGTACCAAAAGATGTAAAGTTGATAACGATAGTCCCACATACTTGTGGCACAGCCGCCTTGGTCACATTGGTGTCAAGCGCATGAAGAAGCTCCATGCCGATGGACTTTTAGAGTCTCTCGATTATGAATCATTTGACACATGTGAACCATGCCTTATGAGAAAAAATGACCAAGACTCCGTTCTCCGGAACAATGGAGCGAGCAGCCAACTTATTGGAAATCATACATACCGATGTGTGCGGTCCAATGAGCGTTGAGGCTCGCGGAGGATATCGTTATGTTCTCACTCTCACTGATGACTTGAGTAGATATGGGTATGTCTACTTGATAAACACAAGTCTGAGACCTTTGAAAAGTTCAAAGAATTTCAGAATGAGGTAGAGAATCAACATGACCGAAAAATAAAGTTCTTGCGATCAGATCATGGAGGAGAATATTTAAATCACGAATTTGGTACACACTTAAGGAAATGTGGAATCGTTTCACAACTCACGCCGCCTGGAACACCTCAGCGTAACGGTGTGTCCGAACGTTGTAATCGCACTCTATTAGATATAGTGCGATCTATGATGTCTCTTACCGATTTACCGCTATCATTTTGGGGATACGCTCTAGAGACAGCTACATTCACTTTAAATAGGGCACCGTCTAAATCCGTTGAGACGACACCGTATGAATTATGGTTTGGGAAGAAACCTAAGTCATCGCTTTCTAAAAGTTTGGGGATGCGATGCTTATGTCAAGAAACTTCAACCTGAAAAGCTCGAACCCAAGTCGGAAAAATGCGTCTTCATAGGATACCCTAAGGAAACCATTGGGTATACCTTCTACCATAGATCCGAAGGAAAGATCTTTGTTGCCAAGAACGGATCCTTTCTGGAAAAAGAGTTTCTCTCGAAAGGAGTAAGTGGGAGGAAAGTAGAACTCGATAAAGTACTACCTCTTGAACCGGAAAGTAGTGCAGCTCAGGAAAATGTTCCTGTGGTGCCTACACCGACTGGAGAGGAAATTAATGATGATGATCAAGGTACTTTGGATCAAGTTGCTACTGAACTTCATAGGTCCACAAGGACACGTTCCACACCAGACAGGTATGACAACCCTGTCCTGGAAATCATGTTGTTAGACAACGGTGAACCTTCGAACTATGAAGAAGCAATGGCGGGCCCAGATTCCAACAAATGGCTTGAAGCCATGCAATCCGAGATAGGATCCATGTATGAAAACAAAGTATGGACTTTGACAGACTTGCCCGATGATCGGCGAGCGATAGAAAACAAATGGATCTTTAAGAAGAAGACGGACGCGGATGGTAATGTTACCATCTATGAATCTCGACTTGTCGCTAAAGGTTATCGGCAAGTTCAAGGGGTTGACTACGATGAGACTTTCTCTCCCGTAGCGAAGCTGAAGTCCGTTCGAATCATGTTAGCAATTGCCGCATACTATGATTATGAGATATGGCAAATGGACGTCAAAACGACATTCCTTAACGGCTATCTTAAGGAAGAAGCGTATATGATGCAGCCGGAAGGTTTTGTCGACCCTAAGAATGCTAACAAGGTATGCAAGCTCCAGCGATCCATTTATGGGCTGGTGCAAGCATCTCGGAGTTGGAACATTCGCTTTGATGAGATGATCAAAGCGTTTGGGTTTATGAGACTTATGGAGAAGCCTGCGTTTACAAGAAAGTGAGTGGGAGCTCTGTAGCATTTCTCATATTATATGTAGATGACATACTTTTGATGGGAAATGATATAGAACTTTTGGACAGCATAAAGGCCTACTTGAATACGAGTTTTTCAAAGAAGGACCTTGGAGAAGCTACTTATATATTAGGCATCAAGATCTATAGAGATAGATCGAGACGCCTCATAGGTCTTTCACAAAGCACATACCTTGAAAATATTTTGAAGAAGTTCAAAATGGATCAGTCCAAGAAAGGGTTCTTGCCTGTATTACAAGGTGTGAAATTGAGCTCGGCTCAATGTCCGACCACGATGTAAGATATAGAAGAGATGAGTGTCACCCCTATGCATCAGCCATAGGTTCTTTTATGTATGCCATGTTGTGTACTGCACCGATGTAAACCTTGCCGTAAGTTTGGTAGGAAGGTACCAAAGTAATCCCGCAAGGAACACCGGACAACGGTCAAGAATATCCTGAAGTACACGAAAAGGACTAAGGACATGTTTCTCATTTATGGAGGTGACGAAGAGCTCGTCGTAAAGGGTTACATCGACGCTAGCTTCGATACGCATCTGGATGACTCTAAGTCACAAACCGGATACGTGTATATGTTGAATGGTGGAGCGAAGCTGGTGCAGCTGCAAGCGAAGCGTCGTGGCGGGATCTACGTGTGAAGCGGAGTACATGGCAGCCTCGGAGGCAGCGCATGAAGAAATTTGGGTGAAGGAGTTCATCACCGACCTAGGAGTCATACCCAATGCGTCGGGGCTGATCAAACTCTTCGTGACAACACCGGAGCTATTGCACTTGCCAAGGAGCCCAGGTTTCACAAGAAGACCAGGCACATCAAGTTGCCGCTTCAACTCCATTCGTGAAAATGTTCAAGATGGAGACATAGAAATTTGCAAAGTGATTATGGATCTGAATGTAGAAGATCCGTTGACTAAACATCTTTAGCGTGCATAACATGATAAATACCAGAACTCTATGGTTGTTGTTTTCATCACTATGTAACTAGATTATTGACTCTAGTGCAAGTGGGAGACTGTTGGAAATATTCCTAGAGGCAATAATAAAAGGATTATTATTATATTTCCTTGTTCGTGATAATTGTCTTTTATTCATGCTATAATTGTATTATCCGGAAATCGTAATACACGTGTGAATAGATAGACCACAACATGTCCCTAGTGAGCCTCTAGTTGACTAGCTCGTTGATCAATAGATAGTCATGGTTTCCTGACTATGGACATTGGATGTCATTGATAACGGGATCACATCATTAGGAGAATGATGTGATGGACAAAGACCCAATTCTAAGCATAACACAAGATCGTGTAGTTCGTTTTGCTAGAGCTTTTCCAATGTCAAGTATCTTTTCCTTAAACCATGAGATCGTGTAACTCCTGGATACCGTAGGAGTGCTTTGGGTGTACCAAACGTCACAACATAACTGGGTGACTATAAAGGTGCACTACAGGTATCTCTGAAAGTGTCTGTTGGGTTGACACGGATCGAGACTGGGATTTGTCACTCCGTATTACGGAGAGGTATCACTGGGCCCACTCGGTAGTGCATCATCATAATGAGCTCAAAGTGACCAAGTGTTTGGTCACGGGATCATGCATTACTGATGCGAGTAAAGTGACTTGCCGGTAACGAGATTGAACGAGGTATTGGGATACCAACGATCGAATCTCGGGCAAGTAACATACCGTCTGACAAAGGGAATAGTATAAGGGGTTGCTTGAATCCTCGACGTCGTGGTTCATCCGATGAGATCATCGAGGAGTATGTGGGAACCAACATGGGTATCCAGATCCCGCTGTTGGTTATTGACCGGAGAGCCGTCTCGGTCATGTCTGCATGTCTCCCGAACCCGTAGGGTCTACACACTTAAGGTTCGGTGACGCTAGGGTTGTATGAATATGAGTATGCAGCAAACCGAAAGTTGTTCGGAGTCCCGCATGAGATCTTGGACGTCACGAGGAGTTCCGGAATGGTCCGGAGGTAAAGAATTATATATAGGAAGTGTTGTTTCGGCCATCGGGAGAGTTTCGGGGGTCACCGGTATTGTACCGGGACCACCGGAAGGGTCCCGGGGGTCCATCGGGTGGGGCCACCTATCCCGGAGGGCCCCATGGGCTGAAGTGGGAGGAACCAGCCTGGTGGGCTGGTGCGCCTGCCCCCCTCGGCCTAGGGTTGGGAACCCTAGGGGAGGGGGCGCCCCACTTGCCTTGGGGGGCACTCCACCCCCTTGGCCGCCGCCCCCCCTAGGAGATCCCATCTCCTAGGGCCGGCGCCCCCCTGGGGACCCTATATATAGAGGGGGGAGGGAGGGCAGCCGCACCCTTGCACTTGGCGCCTCCCTCCCCTGCTACACCTCTTCCTCCTCCCTAGTTGCTTACGGGCCTGCCAGAGTACTGCAGCATCCACCACCACGCCGTCGTGCTGCTGGATCTTCATCAACCTCTCCTTCCCCCTTGCTGGATCAAGACGGAGGAGACGTCACGCTGACCGTACGTGTGTTGAACGCGGAGGTGTCGTCCGTTCGGCGCTAGGATCTCCGGTGATTTGGATCACGACGAGAACGACTCCCTCAACCCCGTTCTCTTGAACGCTTCCGCACGCGATCTACAAAGGGTATGTAGATGCATATCTCTCACTCGTTGCTAGATGAACTCATAGATGGATCTTGGTGAACGTAGGAAATTTTTTATTTTATGCAACGTTCCCCAACATCAGCAAGGTCTTTCATTAAAAAATTCTTATTTAAATATCCTTTTATGCCATCCAGAAATTCTATATCATTTCCAATCAGCAATATGTCATCCACATATAATATCTTGCCTTCGAATCTTGTGGTAGAAGGTATACCAATAGTTTCTTTAGGGTATCCTATGAAGACGCACTTCTCCACTTCGGGTTCGAGCTTATCAGGCTGAAGCCTTTTGACATAAGCGTCACATCCCCCAAACTTTCAGAAACGACAGCTTAGGCTTATTGCCAAACCATAGTTCATACGGTGTCGTCTCAACGGATTTAGATGGTGCCCTGTTTAACGTGAATGTGGCTGTCTCTAATGCATAACCCCAAAATGATAATTGGTAAGAGACATCATAGAATGCACTGTATCTAATAAAGTATGGTTACGACGTTCAGACACACCATTACGCTGTGGTTTTCCAGGGGCATGAGTTGTGAAACAATTCCACATTGTTTTAAATGAAGGCCAAACTCGTAACTCAAAGATTCCCCTCCACGATCAGATCATATAAATTTTATTTTTTTGTTACGATGATTCTCCACTTCACTATGAAATTCTTTGAACTTTTCTAATGTTTCAGACTTGTGTTTCATCAAGTAGATATATCCATACCTACTCAAATCTTCTGTGAAGGTTAGAAAATAATGATAACCGCCGCATGCCTCAATACTCATCGGACTACGTACATCAGTATGTATTATTTCCAATAAGTCGTTAGCTCACTCCATTGTCCCGGAGAATGGAGTTTTAGTCATCTTGCCCATGAGGCATGGTTCACAAGTATCAAATGATTCATAATCAAGTGATTCCAAAAGTCCATCCGTATGGAGTTTCTTCGTGCGCTTTACACCAATATGACCTAAACGGTAGTGCCACAAGTATGTTGCACTATCATTATCAACTTTACATCTTTTGGCATCAATATTATGAATATGTGTATCACTACGATCGAGATCCAACAAGAATAGACCATTTACTAAGGGTGCATGACCATAAAAGATGTTACTCATATAAATAGAACAACCATTATTCTCTCACTTAAATGAATAACCGTCTCGCAATAAACAAGATCCAGATATAATGTTCATGCTCAACGCTGGCACCAAAATAAAATTATTGAGGTCTAAAACTAATCCCAAAGGTGGATGTAGAGGTAGCGTGCCGACGGCGATCACATCAACCTTGGAACCATTTCCGACGCGCATCGTCACCTCGTCCTTAGCCAATCTTCGTTTATTCCACAGCTCCTGTTTTGGGTTATAAAGATGTGCAACCAAACCAGTATCAAATACCCAGGTGCTACTACGAGCATTAGTAAGGAACACATCAATAACATGTATATCAAATATACCTTTGTTCACTTTGCCATCTTTCTTATCTGCCAAGTACTTGGGACAGTTCCGCTTCCAGTGACCATTTCCTTTGCAGTAGAAGCACTCAATTTCAGGCTTGGGTCCATCTTTGAGCTTCTTCATAGGAGCGGCAACTTGCTTGCCATTATTCTTGAAGTTCCCTTTCTTTCCCTTGCCCTTTTTCTTAAAACTGGTGGTCTTGTTAACCATCAACACTTGATGCTCTTTTTGATTTCTACCTCCATAGATTTCGACATCGTGAAGAACTTGGGAATCGTTTTCATCATCCCTTGCATATTATAGTTCATCACGAAGCTCTAGTAGCATGGTGACAGTGACTGGAGAACTCTATCAATCACTATCTTATCTGGAAGATTAACTCCCATTTTGATTCAAGCGATTGTAGTACCCAGACATTCTGAGGAGATGCTCACTGGCCGAGCTATTCTCCTCCATCTTGTAGGCAAAGTACTTGTCAGAGGTCTCATACCTCTCAACACGGGCATGAGCCTAAAATACCAATTTCAGCTCTTGGAACATCTCGTATGTTCCATGGTGTTCAAAACATCTTTGGAGCCCCGATTCTAAGCCGTAAACCATGGCGCACTAAACTATCAAGTAGTCATTAGATCGAGCTTGCCAAACATTCATAATGTCCGCATCAGCTCCTACGGCAGGTCTGTCACCTAGCGGTGCATCAAGGACATAATTCTTCTGTGTAGCAATGAGGATTATCCTCAGATCATGGACCCAGTCCGCATTATTTCTACCATCATCTTTCAACTTAGTTTTCTCTAGGAACATATCCAAAATAGGGGAGCTACATTGTGAGCTATTGATCTACAACATAATTTGCAAAGACATTTTGACTATGTTCATGATAAATTTTAGTTCAAATAATTTAATTACTAATGAACTCCCACTTAAATCAACATCCCTCAAGTTTTCTAAGTGACACATGATCCAAATCAACTAACCCATCTCCGATCATCACGTGAGATGGGGTAGTCATCAATGGTGAACATCTTCATGTTGATCATATCTACTATATGAGTCATGTTCGACCTTTCGGTCTCCAGTGTTCCGAGACCATGTCTGTACATGCTAGGCTCGTCAAGTTTAACCCAAGTATTCTGCATGTGCAAAACTGGCTTACACCCGTTGTATGTGAATGTAGAGTCTATCACACCCGATCATCACGAGGTGCTTCAAAACGACGAACTTTAGCAATGGTGCATACTCTAGGAGAACACTTTTATCTTGAGATTAAGTGAAGGGATCATCTTATAATGCTACCGCCGTTCTAAGAAAAATAAGATGCATAAAGGATAAACATCACATGCAATCAAAATATGTGACATGATATGGCCATCATCATCTTGTGCTTTTGATCTCCATCTCCAAAGCAACGGCATGGTCTCAATCATCATCGGCCCGACACCTTGATCTCCATCGTTGCATCGGGGTCGTCTCACCAACTGGTGCTTCTACAACTATTGCTAACGCATTGCGATAAAGTAAAGCAATTACATGGCGCTTTATGATTGACACGCAGGTCATACAATATTAAAGATAGCCCTAAGGCTCATGTCGCTTGTCCTACTCATCCACATGCAAGTCGTGAACTTACTACAAAACACGATCATCTCATACATCAACATATATCATATCACGTCTTGACCATATCACATCACAACATGTCCTGCAAAAACAAGTTAGACGTCTTCTACTTTCTTGCCGCGAGTTTTACGTGGTTGCTACGGGCAACTAACAAGAACCATTCTTACCTAAGCAAAACCACAACAGTGATTATCAAGTTACTATTTAACCTTCTGCAAGGACCACCATAGTCAAATTAGATACAACTAAAGTAGGAGAAACAGACACCTGCCAGCCACCTTTATGTAAAACAAGTTGCATGTCAATCAGTGGAACTGGTCTCATGTGCGTGGACATGTAATGTTGGTCTGAGCTGCTTCATCGCACATTACCGCCGAATCAAAATAAGACATATGTGGTAAGCAATATGAACATCATCACCCACAACTCCTTTGTGTTCTACTCGTGCATATCATCTATGCATAGACCTGGCTCATGATGCCACTGTTGGGGAATGTTGCATGGAAAACAAAAAAATTCTAATCACACGCAAGATCTATCTATGGAGATGTACAACTACGAGAGGGTAAGAGCATCTACATGCCCTCGTAGATCGCTAAGCGGAAGCGTTTATCAACGCGGTTGATGTAGTCGTACACCTTCACGATTTGTCCCGATCAAGTACCGAACGCACGGCACCTCCGCCTTCAGCACACGTTCAGCTCGATGACGTCCTCGCCTTCTTGATAGCAAGAGGGGCGAAGTAGTAGATGAGTTCCAACAGCACGACGGCGTGGTGACAGTGGTGGTGAACTAGAGGGAGAAGATTAGAACCACACCAGGCTTCTAATTATGAGGATTAAAGGTAGCTAGGGCTAGCTCTAATTAGTCAACTAGGACCAACTAGAGGAGGCTCAAAAACTTGTGTTCTAGGGGCTAGCCGTGCCCCCTCTATTTATATGTTGAGCCCTATGGTCGTAACTTGGAGAGGAGGCCTCCCAAAAGTTGGTTTGGAACGCAAGGAAGAGTCCTTCTCGGACTCCAGGGCTAAACGCCACGGTTCCCGGCGTTTAGGTAGACGCCACAGACTCCGGCGTCTAACCCAGTGGTAGATGCCATGAACCCTGACATCTAGCCCCTGCCTTCCATACAACTCCTTTGTGCACCGACCTAAACCCTCGTGGGATTTACCCCTTGGCTCAACCATATCATCCTATATATTTGTCTTTACCTCCGGACCATTCCGGAGCTCCTCGCCATGTCCATGATCTCATCCGGGACTCGCGAACAACATTCGGCCACCAACATACATAACTCATATAATAATATATCGTCAACGAACGTTAAGCGTGCGGACCCTATGGGTTCGAGAATGATGTAGACATGACCAAGACGCTTCTTCGATCAATAACCAATAGCGGGACCTGGATGCCCATATTGGTTTCTACATATTCTACAAAGATCTTTATCGGTCGAACCTTTATGACAACATACATAGTTCCCTTTGTCTGTCGGTATGTTACTTGCCCAAGATTCGATCGTCAATCTCGTTACCGACAAGTCTCTTTACTCGTTTCGTAATACATAATATCGTAACTAGCTCCTTATTCACTTTGCTTGCAAGCTTCTTGTGATGTTGTATTACCGAGAGGGCCTAGAGATACCTCTTTGTCATACGGAGTGACAAATCCCAATCTCGATTCACGCCAACTCAACAGACACCTTCAGAGAGACCTGTAGAGCATCTTTATGATCACCCAGTTAGGTTGTGACGTTTGATAGCACACAAGGTATTCCTCTGGTATCCAGGAGTTGCATGATCTCATGGTCAAGGGAATATGCATTTGACATTAAGAAAGGAGTAGCAATAAACTGAATGATCATATGCTATGCTAATGGATGGGTCTTGTCCATCACATCATTCTCCTAATGATGTGATCTCGTTATCAAGTGACAACACATGTCTATGGTTAGGAAACCTTAACCTTCTTTTGATCAACGAGCTAGTCTAGTAGAGGCTCACTAGGGACACAGTGTTGTCTATGTATCCACACATGTATCTAAATTTTCGATCAATACAATTATAGCATGGATAATAGACATTTATCATGAACAGGGAAATATGATAATAACCAATTTATTATTGCCTCTAGGGCATATTTCCAACACCTCCGGTTGGACCTGGACGCAGAGAAGCTCAAGAGTGCCCGACTGGAGAAGGAGAAGTAGGCCCTAGGAGGTAAGACATTTCCTTCAGTCGGTAGTTGCACATTATTTTTCCCTTTAGATCCGAGTCATTCCGCTCCGACAGATGTTCGTAGCAAGAACACCCAACTCTTAATGAGGCTTAGGAGTTCTATTTCTTTAGAAACCATGAAGTAGGCCTTGGAGAGCAAGGACAAGGACCTGGCGTCGGCTTAGAAGGAAGCCAGGACCAAGACCAAGCTTGCTGACGAGAAGTTGGCTTCAGTCGGCAAATCGGAGGAGGAGATCAAGGACCTCAAGGCTGCAGTCATCGCTGCCAAAGGCGAATCTTCCGAATGGGGGAAGAAATGCAAAGATCAAGCCGACGCCTTTGGACACGAGAAACCGACTCTGGAGGAGAAGATCGCGCATCTCACTGAGAAAAACAATGCCCTGGAGCAATACATTGAGGATTTTTGCATAGAGATGAGTGAGAAGCTCGCTGGTAAGTCCTTCTTGTCCGAATGGAATTCACAAACTGTTAAGTCTCCCTCAATCATTTACTCATGAGTTCCTTTTTATCGAATAGAACACTGCTATAACACGGAGCTGGAGTTGGAGAGGATCGAGAGGGATCTGGACCCCTCCAGGTCACTCCTCGCCGACAAGGCAGCTCTCGTTGTCTTGCATCTGGAAGACTGTCTGGAGAACGCCTTTGGCTATATCATTCGAATGAGGGGCGCCTTGGGCCGGATCGACAAGGAGCTGCAGCTTGGTGAGGAGACCCAGATGGACCTGGAGTCCCTCATGACGCGGCTGAATGAGGTTCCTACCCGAGTGAAAGGTTGGAAGAAGTTGGCTGCCCGAAGTGGTGTTGATGTGGCTTTGTCACTCGTCCGTGTTCATTGCAAGAACGTGGATGAGGAGAAATTGAAGGGCCTTCGAGTGATGAACAAGAAGAATCTCAAGTTCTAGGACTTCATGGAGACCTTCGCCGAGGCAGCCACACGCATCGCGGATGGGATCGACCCGGAGACCTTCGTCGAGCCAGCCAGTCCTCAGCCCGATGCTTATAAACACTTGAATTAATTTGCCCCGGAATGCCGGGTGGTTATTGAAATCGCATACTTTGTCGAGCCTTGAGCTTGTTTCACTTTTGCTTGAAATATACGAATGGATCAAGCCTTTGATTTGTGAACTCTTTAGGTCTAATTTTCCTCTTGTGTTTTGTTTGACTTGGGCGAAAGCTGGTTCACAGCTGATCCCCCGAGTGTGGAGCGGATCCTCACTTGGATTGTTTTTTAACTTAGGCGAAAACTGGTTCGCAGCTAAGCCCCCGAGTGTGGAGCAGATCCTCACATGGATTGTTTTTGAACTTAGGCGAAAGCTGGTTCACAGCTAAGCCCCAGAGTGTGGAGCGGATCCTTGCTTGGATTGTTTTTTTATCTTAGGCGAAAACTGGTTAGCAGCCAAGCCCCTGAGTGTGGAACAGATCCCTACTTGGATTGTTTTTTAAATTAGGCGAAAGCTAGTTCGCAGCCAAGCCCCCGAGTGTGGAGCAGATCCTCACTCGGATTGTTTTTGAACTTAGCCGAAAGATGGTGCGCAGGTAAGACCCCGAGTGTGGAGCAGATCCCCACTCAGGCTGTTTTTTAACTTAGGCAAAAACTGGTTGCTGCGTCTAAGATTTCTCCTATACACCCACTGGGGTATGTTAGTTTCCGAATGCGGTTAGTCACCTGAGTGAAAATGCGGCCATAGGCCGAACTAGACAATATACGGGAAAATCAAGACTTTTATTCATCTAAGTTCATTCGGATAAACTATTACAAAGGAGAAATTTTATTTTAAGTATTAAACTTGCGGAGCAGGTCCGCTTTCCAAGCTCTGGGCTCTTCTGTTTCTTTGGCGAACTTGTAGAGTCTGTATGCTCCATTATGCAAGACCTTTGAGATGGCGAATGGCCCTTCCCAGGGAGGCGCCAGTTTGTGCGACGTTGACTTTAGAGCGGACGCCGGCTTGGATGACTGATTCACGTAGAATTGGCACCTGGCACACTGATCTACTGTATCCCTGGCAACCTCGTTGGGGCGGGGCCGATAGAACCCGGCTCTGAACGCTTCGGCAACCAGTGTCCGCGAGGATGCATGGTGCCCACATGTTCCCGAGTGAATCTCTTGCAGTATTTTCTGCCCTTCCTCCGGTGATATGCATCATTGAGTGACCCCGGTGGTGCTTTTCTTATACAACTGATCTCGCATGATAGTGAAGGCTTTAGATCGACGAACGATCTGACGAGCCTCACCTTCATCTTCTGGAAGTTCCTACCTGAGTAGATATGCCAGATATGGTTCAGTCCACTCGGAAGTGATAACAAGGATCTCTTGGACCAGGTCGATCAGCACAGGGATGTCTACTTCAGTCGGATTGGAAGGACTGACTGGATGTGGGGGCTCCTCCATGGAAGGGTATTCCTTTATCGTGGGCGAGTGCAGGTGCTCTAGCAACACATTCTTGGGTACAGTCTTCCGGGTGGAACCCATCTTGGCCAGATCATCAACATCTTAGTTCTTGACTCGTGGCACGTGATGGAGCTCTAATCCCTCAAAGTGTTTCTCTAGCTTTCTGACGGTGTTGCAATTGGCAGTCATCACTGGGCTACGGATATCCCATTCCTTCATGACCTAGTTTAACACTAAGTCTGAGTCGCCATAGACTATCAGTCGGCGAATTCCCAGAGAAATTGCCATTCATAGCCCATACAGGAGAGCCTCGTACTCGGCTTCGTTGTTGGAGGAGTCGAAGTGAATGTGAAGCACATAGCTGAGTCGGTCGCCTTTAGGAGACACCAAGACCACTCCGGCCCCGAAGCCAAGGTGAAAATGCGTTATATCGACTAGAGGGGGGTGAATAGGCGATTTTTATGAATTCTTCACTGAGGAATTTGCTGGTGAGGAAATTCCTTAGCGAAGAACTACTAGCAGCGGAATAAGTACTCAAAAGTAAACATAGCAGAACACAAGCATGGTCATCATGATGAAATGAAGACAAGCACAGACTATAGAAAGCATAAACACAAGATAGCACAGGATGAAGACATACAGACTGAAGAAATTGAACTGAGGAAATAGAGAAAGTCTTCAGTCAAAGTCTTCAAACACAGATATGAATAAGCACACAACACAGTTATGAGGAAATGAAGGAGTTGGGGAAATAGAACCAGTTGTCTTGGTGAAGACAATGATTTGGTAGACCAGTTCAACTGCTGTCTCAGTTGTACGTCTGGTTAGGGCGGCTAGGTATTTAAACCTGAGGACACACAGTCCCGGACACCCGATCTGAACACGTAGTCCAGGACACTTAGTCCTCACCGTATTCCCCTTGAGCTAAGGTCACACAGACCTCGCCCAATCACTCGTGGTAAGTCTTCAGGTGACTTCCTAACCTTCACAAACTCGGTCACTCGGCGATCCACAATTTCCTCTTGGATGCTCTAGACCATGACGCCTAACCGTCTGGAAGAAGCACAGTCTTCAAAGGTAACAAGCATCGGATCCATGCAGGATCAATCTCTTCAGTGATGCTCAATCACTTTGGGTTTGTAGGTGTTTGGGTTTGGGTTTTTCCTCACTCGATGATTTGCGCTCAAAGTCCTCGGAGGATGGGATGCTCTCAAATGACAAGTGTTAGTTTCTCTCGAAGCAGCCAACCAACTAGTGGTTGTAGGGGGCGACTATTTATAGCCTAGGGAGCAGCCCGACATGATAAGACATAAATGCCCTTCAATGATATGACCGTTAGGTGGGTAGATATTTTGGGACACCTGGCGCGTAGCACATCAACGGTCGGAAATTTGAGTATCAAATTCCTCAGGGCTATCATGTTCCTCACTGTGTAGGCAATCCGCACTGGCGAATTCCTAACTCCTCAGTCAGAAAAAATTCCTCAGAGACTAGAAGAACTTTGTCTACATCCTTTGAAGAATATGGTAGGCTGTATGAGATTTCTAATGGCTTCACTCGAAGGGATTGGTAGGTGTAGGATTTTGAGTTGAGCATCACATGGAAATTTTTCCTTAGTATTTCCTCGACCCCCTTTAATAGTACGGTGTTTCCTATGACTCAAGAAAGAGAAAATGAAACTACGAAAACAAAAGTCTTCACGCTTCATATTCCTCGCATGAATAGCAAGTCTTCAGGGTCACACAAATTTCTTCACTTTCAAAGTCTTCAGAAAGTCTTCAGAATACCAAAGTCTTCACTTGAAGAACTTCATTTTTAGGGGTCGACTTTCTCTGTAAATATCAAACTCCTCATAGACTTATAGACCTGTGTGCACTCACAAACGCATTAGTCCCTTAACCTATAAGTCTTCAATACACCAAAATCACTAAGGGGCACTAGATGCATTTACAATCTCCCCCTTTTTGGTGATTGATGACAATATAGGTTAAGTTTTCAACGGGGATAAACATATGAAGTGTAAATACTGATATTGAGGAATTTGATTGCAAGATATAGAAGAACTCCCCTTAAGATGTGCATAGTGAGGAATTTGCTTTTGAAGCAATGCACACTTGAAGAGTAGAATCATGGAGATCTCCCCCTATATCTTGTAATTCATACACGCATTTGACATATAATATGAAGAATTTGAAATGCATGATGAAATATGGTGGCTGATGTAATTTAGCATGCGTGCAATAACGTTAACAAGGAATAAGCATGCAGAGGAAACAACAAAAGTATCAGGCCACCATAGAGTTTAAGTTTACAACTCGATCCAATAAAGTTTTAGAAGAACGAGAGTTGTAACTTAGCAAAAAAAACGCCCATATAATAGACCCGCTTGAAGACTAACTCAAATTTCTCCCCCTTTGTCATCGAATGACCAAAAGGACCGAAAATGAGGACTAACGCCCCTGAAGAATATCAAGTTGACGAAGGAGCGCCAGCGTTGTTGGGGTCGTTTGTTGTTGTAGGGCCTGCCGCAGTGTCATCCACGTCTTCATGCTCATCGGTGTTGCGCGATGAAGAATACGAGCTGGCCACCAAGGAAGGAACCTTGACCTTCTTGTATTTCTTCGGTGGAGGTGCAGACCAGTCAAAGTCTTCCTTGAGACCCATATTCTTCAGTTCTTCTTCGCTATAGATGTGAGACAGAACAGCCCAGGTGCGACCGAAGACTTCATGGAGGTAGTAATGGTTTTTCTTCACTGCATTATGTGTAGCAGTCATGTTGTGAAGAATTGAACCAAACTGACGCTTAACCCATTTATGGTTTCGATCCACCTTCTGGTGAAGACTTAGCAGAAGCTCACGGTCAGTCATCACACGAGGAGCAGTAGCTTGAGGATTTGGCTTGGAGGCATGGGCAGCAGAATCATGAGTGGCAGAGTCATCATTGGTGGAATAGGATGCGGCCTTGCGAAATTGACCATCCAATGGACGAATGCCTTCATCTATAACAGCTGGTGCCTTGCCCTTTTCATCAGCACAAGAATAAGTCCGCTTGAGGACTTCAATTGGGGGCAAGTAGCTGAGGTGATTCTGAAAGTCAGCCTTGTAGTTGAGTGAAGACCTTGTTCTGAGGAATCTCATGATTCAGGGAGCATAAGGCTTCAGCTCAAACGGAGAAAGTGCAACATTTCCCAGAGTCCTCATGAAGAAATCGTGATAGTTAGCGGGAATGCCATGAATGATGTTGAATACCAGATTCTTCATGATGCCAACAATTTCCTCATCAGATGAGTCGTGGCCTTTGATTGGACTCATAGTCTTCGTCAGAATGCGATAGACTGTCCTAGGTACATACTGCAATTCCTTCACGAGGAATTGGTCCTTGAGGCTTGACCGGGCTTCAATGGCTTCATAAGAACTTGCATATAATGAGCAGTGAGCTCAGGCTCTTGGTACAGGCAACGAGCTCCTTCAGGTGGAGGACTGATGGGCAGGGCGTGAAGTAATTCAGAGGCCGGTGCTTTGTAATGAGTGTTTTCAGTCATCCAGTCCAAAACCCAGGAGTTCACATTGTCAGCATCGCAAGTGATGTGAAATGTTGCGTAGAATTGAAGAATGAGTTCTTCATTCCAATCAGCGATGTCTGTGCAAAAGTTGAGGAGGCATGTGTCATGAAGCACACTGAGGACAGGTGTGAAACATGGCAGTGATTCCATGTCCACATGAGGAATATGCTCATGATCGAAGACTTTGTCCTTGTTGAAAAGCAGTGCAGAATAGAAGTTGGCCTGGCTGGCGGTCCAGAAGCGCTTCCTTCCAAGACGAGCAGAATCATAGGGATTGTAGTCAGTGAAGAACACGTGGTCGCCGAAGAAATCATCAGCCTTGAATTTCTGCTTCTTTGAGAATGGATCCTTTGGCTTGGGCTGAGGAGTGTCAGTCAATTGCATCACCACCTCAGGTTCCACAATCTCAGGTTCCACAGGCCGAGGAATTTCAGCTTCTTCTTCAGTGACAGCCTGGGTCTTCAATTCTTCATTCACATTTTCTTCAGCACTAGTGGCTGGAATTTCTTCATGGACAGATGGTGTGGCATGTGGTTCATCAGATCCCTTTTGAACTGTAGTTGCTGGGGACTGAGGAATTTGTTGCAATGGTGTGAAGAGTGGAGAGTTGGGGTGCTGACTTTCCCAAAAGTCATCATTTAGCACAGGTGTGGTACAACCAATGTCCACATATTCATCTTCCATTTCTTCAACGCCGGCCTCTTCAAAGAAGAACCGAGGCATAGGCGAGAAACAATTTGGAGTTGAAGGGATTTCATCCACTTCAATTTCTTCATCCATCTGCTCTGACGTAGCAGCAGAAGGATTTTCTTCATCAGATCCTCTAGGGATCACATATTCTTCATCAAAAGGGACGATATCCTTTGATGGCATGGTGGAAACAGGAACAACATCAATTGGATTTTCAAATGAGCTGGTCAATTTCTTCATCTTCTTCGGAGCTGAAGAATCCAATGAAGTTGATGCTTTCCTTTTCTTCACTGCAGCACGTTCTGCAGCCTTGGTCTTCTTCACATCTGAAGCAGATGGAAGGATTGGAGGTGGGGTAGGCGCAGGAGGAGCAGAGGAATGTGGTTGATTTTCTTGAGCTGGCGATGCGATTGCTCGACCTCTTCATTTTCTTCAGCGCACCACTAGTGGATGCCACGCAATTTCATCGGTGGTGGAATGGGTCATCAGCCCTGGAACTCACATTTTCTTCAGACTGAATGTCATCGGTGGTCTTGGCATGTTCTTCGGTCGGTGGCGTAAGCTTCCACTGAGGAATTTCTTGTTGCGATGGAGCTGCAACATTTGGAGTGAATTTTTCGATCAGTTTACAAACCTGACCTTGGCTCCTTGCCAATCAGCATAGTAAGCATTGAAATCATCGCAGAGGACTTTGATTTCAGACTGGATCTTCACAAGTTCATCAGTTGTCATAGAGACAACGTTGTTCTTAGGAATTTCTCCTTCCTGTACTGCGCTTTCTTGATCTGCCTGGCCTTCTCATATTTCCATTTTTCTTCTTGGATGAAAGCAGTCAGCATATGACTTTGGCCAGGAGTCAACTTGAAATCAGGCATAGGAATGTTTGGGTCCTTGTGCCAGAGATCAGTGTAGTCGAGGATCATCTTTGGATCCAAAAGCAGAGGCACATTTGTGCCCTTGGCTCTAGCGGCCCTGACTTGCCTATCTCTGATGATTTCAGCAAGTTCCTCATCATCAACTTCGTCTTCATCAGACGGCACTTGGAAGGCGACCTGCTTCTTGTGAGGACTTGGGCGAGAACCTCGTCCAGCAGTGGCCTTTGTCTTCAGCAGAGAGGGGCCCGTTGAAGAATTTTGTGCAGCTGAGGAACTAGCAGAAGCTCCTGAGGCAATAGAGATGCCTGTCGTCCTTTGGCACGTGGCAAGATGCACAGGTGCTGAGGATTTGATCGGAGCAGCTGAGGACTTTGGAGGAGGAGCTGAGGACTTTGGAGCGGGAGCAGTATGAGGAATTGGCCGTGAGGGCTTTGAGGAATCTGGCCATGAGGGCATTGAAGAAGAAGCACTTGACTTGTGCGCACGCTTCTTTGCCATGGATTTCTTCGGCTTGACAGAGGCCTCAGCGGCAGCAGCAGCAGAATCTTCATTGAATTTCCTCACTGCTTCTTTGGCTTGTCTAGCCAACTTGGCCTGGCGCTTGGCCCATTCATCAGGATAATCCTCACCGCCCTTGAGGCTGGTGGGATCGGCTTCTTGGCCAGGTGCCAATGGAGGTCTTGAGCATGGAGGATTGAGAGCGAATGTCTTCATGTATTTGGGAGTAACATATCTGTACTCCCTCCACTCTCTTGCCCATCTCCTCTCTATCTTCTGAATGCGCACCTTGCGCTAATTTTTGTCTTCCTCAGGGGGTGTGCAGTACCCAGCATAGATGTCCTCAGGGATTTCAAACACAGTGTTGACCTCAGGCCTCTTTCCTCCTTTCTGTGGCTTCTTACCGTCAGCCATTTTCTTCAGTTGAGGAAATTTAACAATTGAATTCTCTGAAGAAGTATGCAAATTTTCTTCGAGGAACGCTGCAAATGAGTTAAGTTGATGAGAACCTAGTGATTCAGCAGCGGACATGAGTACACGTGAGCAGTATAGTTGCGAGGAATTTGGAGAGGTCATATGCGTTCTCAGAAGGTTTTTCAAAAATAACAAGTTTGAGGAATTTGACCAGATGAGTCTTGAAGAATTTCACTAAGCTTTTCTTTGTCTTAGGTTCCAGAGTTGTATAGATCGAAGATCCACACAAATGAGGAATCTTGAAGAAAAAACGTAGCTTAGAGAAATGTATCAAGAACATATGACATGTGAGGTGTTTAGTGTGTGAAGATCTGAAGAAAAACACCTTTGAAGATTTTGTAGAAATCATTTGAATCAAAGCGGGCAGTAAAAGTAACTTTTAATTACCCTAAACGAAGAACACGACGAACTGGGATGTGGAGATGTGAAGTTCGTCAGTGCAGATCTTACACGCCCTAACTCGGCGAAGGAAGACAACTACGGTGGCGGCGGAGTGAAGATTTCCGCGGCCGGCGTGAGCACGACGGCGACGAGGTCGAGGCAGTGAAGCTCTTCCTCACTGGCGACGATGAAGTAGCGGCGACGCTAGGGTTTGAGAAGCTGGAGCTGGAGAGAGGTCAAGCGGAGTAAAGGAAGTGAGGAAGGGGAGGGGGTATTTATAGCCACGGTGAAAAACTGTTCGCCCAAAGAATTTGGACGAACGTGCCCCTGACCCTTCTCATTCACTTGACATGTGTCACCCACGTACTGAGAAGTGGAGATCATGTGCGATCGTGGGTGAATAGGTAAGTATTTCATGGGATGCGGAACGGTTTGAGCGGCAAAGCCGAAAATTTAGATAGGATAACTTTTAAAGTTCCTTTCGCAAATTCTTCAGCTGACAAGGACACAATGAAGATTTTGAACGAGTTTCAAATACAACGCACATGAAGAATTTGTGAATAGATTGGGTTGAGTATAGCATAGAGGAGGAAGGGTCCAATCACATTCACTTAGTAGAAAAAGCAACTTGAAGAGATAGCAATAAGTGAATGCTGTAGAGGACATAAACTCATATATATATATATATATATATATATATATATATATATATATATATATATATATATATATATACATAAACACTATTACGATCACAACCTGAACTGCTTTGAGTAACGCGCTGAACTTCTCTTCAGACGAACCCGACCTTGGGCTATCTTACATAACCGTGCCTTCTACCGTGAGTTTTTCTGGTTAGTCGTGTTCCATGTGATGTAAGTGTAATCTTCAAAAAATTTTTAGCAACTAAATACTCGTTTAGATAGGAATCTCGCTCATAGGCGGATTTTGCACTCGGGTCGTGAAGAACTCGCGTTTTTTGCGATTTTACTGCCTGAGTTGTTCGACCCGAACTTCCCCCTGTGCTAGGTTGAACTTCCCACAACATTGCTCAAATAGGGCTTGATATATACCATTGGAAAGCTATGAAGACGAGTATCATGACCCAAGTTAAATTTTTCGCAAAATGCAAGCGGTTTAAGAGCAGTTTTGAAAACCGTTTTTTCTTCACACAAAAAACGTGAATCGTAATTTCGATTGCATTTCTAAACCATTTATTGGAACGAGGCAAATAATATGGCATTGGAAAGCTGCTGCAAAACCACTCCTTCCACATGTTTAAGGTTTTCTCTAATTCCCTACGGTTAAAGAGTAATTTAGAAAATCGTAAAATTTCACACACCGAACAGCCGAGATCGTATTTTCGATGTCATTACTAAACGGCTAAACCAATCGAGGCACATGATATGGCGTTGGAAAGCTTATGAAAATGCGCTACTTTTTCATGTAGAAAGTTTTTTCTAATTTTGAACGGTTTAAAAGTGATTTAGAAAACGATACAAGTTTCACCGAGTTCGTATTTTCGATATATTTTTTTAACCCTATGTCCGAATGCAACAAATGATATGGCATTGGAAAGCTTGAGGAAATGCGAAACTTTTTGGTATATATTATTTCTCCCAATTCCTTACTGTTTTATGTCAGTTTTCAAAATGGCTAAAAACGTATTTTCACTGTAATTTCCACAAACTTTATCGGAATGGGGCAAATGATATACCGTTGAAAAGCTAAGGAAAATGCGAAACTTTTCATGTTGATGGTTTTCTGTGATTCCCTGCCGTTTTCAAGTAATTTGGAAAATGGCGAGATCATTCGTTCTGCCTTTATCGCGAAACAGATCCTTCGAAAATGCACCACGTGAAGAACCTGAACTTCTCGACATGTCTACCTGAACTTCACTCTGTTTTTCACGTGCTTTTTTTGCTCGTAGATCTCCATCCACTGCTCGTAGCACTCCATCCACTGACCGGAATTGAGCAAGCGATATATCGGTGGAAAGCTGTTGTAAACACGCAACTTTCCTGTGTTGATCGTTTTTTCATACTCGCGACGATTTTAAAAGTTTTTCATCTGAAATTCATTCACTGTAGTAGTTGAACTTCCTGCTATTTCCACGTTGAACTTCTGTGACGTATTTTATTTTGTAATTTTCTCATCCATTCGTTAGTGCTACACAAATGATATTTCTTTTATACAAACCTCTCTAACAATAATTTTTTTTACTTTCTTCGACGAAGGACTTGAAGTTACACAAATGATATTGCTGTCGTTTTGAAGTAAATTAGAGAAATGACGAGATCATGATTTCTGCCTTCATCGCGAATGGAAATGCACTTCGTGAAGTAGTTGAACTTCTCGGGCATGTCTGTTTGAACTTCACTCTATTTTTGACGTGCTGTTTTTTGCCCGTACCTCCCAAACCGCTTGCCAAAATTGAGCAAATGATATACCGATGGAAAACTGTTGAAAACACGCAACTTTTTCCTGTTGATCAGTTTTTCATACTCACGACGGTTCAAAATATTTTTTCTGAATGCATAAAAATGTGTTTTCAACGGTATACATACAATTTTTAAACTATTCATCGGAATATAGCATACAATATACCGTTGGAAAGCTTATGAATAGCAGCATCTTTTTCATGTAGACAGACGTTACAAAATTTTGTCGTTTGAGAGCAGTTTAAAAAATGGCAAAAACAACGTTGTTTTTTGCCTGTTTTTTACATGTAATTGAAGGTAGGATGTCTCGCACTAGAGATCTTGAACTTCATAGGGTGGAGCATGTGAACTTCTTCCAACAAACCTTTTAAGCTTTTTGTTTTCTATTCTTATTTTCCTATCGGAAACGCATTTTCGTGTAGTAGCTGAACTTCTCAATGTTTTCACCATGAACTTCTGTCACGTATTTTTGTTCAACCTCTCTCACAAGAATTTTAGAAAATTTCTCGGAACAAGCACTTGAACTTTTAGGAAAAAAAATTGGACTTTGTTTTTTATTATTTTTTCTCATACAAAACGCACACCATGCAGAACATGAGCTTCTGGCTATTATCATTTTGAACTTCTCTCTATTTCTCTTTAGTAACGAAAAATGTCTGAGTTTTTTGTAGACATTGGACCTATCTAACTTTTCTATTTGAACTTCTTTGTCTATTTTTTAGAAATGTGAAAATTGGAGTTTTCTTAGAAACATCGAACTTCTTTATTATTTTCAATTAACCTTATTGGTTTTATTCTTTAGTACTTTGAAAATCCGAGTTTTTAAATAAATATCAAACTGCCATGCTTTTTCCAATTGAACTTCTTTGTTATTTTAAATTGAACTTATTGGTCTTTTTTCTTTAGTAACTGGAAAAATCCGAGTTTTCAAGTATAATATCAAACTGCTCCATATTTTAAATTTGAACTTCTTCGTTTTTTTCGTTTAGTAATGGAAAAAAACCTAGGTTTGTAATAAACCTCGAACCACTCATCTATTTTAATTTGAACGTCTGGTTTTCTTTATAAATTAGAAAGATCCATCAAAATCCATTGGAATTGTTTGAAATTTTTTGTTTGTAATTTTCTTTGACCTCTCCATTTTATTAATTCTGAACTTTCAGAGTTAACAAGTCAATTTATACATGAACTTCTCGACAATATGTCCCCGACCGGCTCAAGTTTTATGCATTCTTATATATACAAAAAAAGGAAAGGGAAATAGAAAAAATGTTGCATTCTTATGGACACCACTAACACCTTTTGGGAGCACAGTATTCCACTGTAATTTATTGCATAATTTTGCCGCAAAAATGCCGTTTTTGGTTGTTGTCAACATCAAGTAGCATAACTCGATTTTTTCTGATGGAATTATACTAATAGAACTGCTGCAGGTTTTCTTGTTAGACTGCTACTAAATGATGGTAGAACACTTGAAACTCCTTGCACCATGCTATGAACTTCACCTCGACCATCTTTATTCATTCTCCGTTCTTTTTCTTACAGAAACACACAAAATTTTCAACTAGGAACATGTGCAAATTGAACTTCTACACATTTTCCAATGAGAAATTTATTTTTAGATAGGAGGAATACATTTGTATATTGTGTCTTCTAGCAAGTAGGATGATCAGATTTTATTTCCTGTACACATGCAGTTTGTTCGGCCTGCTACCATCATTTTTGTTTGACCTGCCATGAAAGCTTTGTTCGAAGAAAATGAACAACTGAGGAAACAGTGAAGACAATGCAAAGTTGAAGAAAATGAACAGCTGAGGAATTTCAAAACTGAGGATAAACTCAAATTGAATATTTTCAACTTTTGGTGGTGGCGTGACCCACCGTATAAGAATGATGATTTCGGACACAGCGTTACATAACCGTCAGAGGGTTACGAGAATCAAATTCTTCGTTAATTTCTTCACACTTAGAGTGTTATTCTTCATTGATTGAAGAAAAACATTTCTTCATGTGTTGCACATCTAAGTCATCAATTTTGCATAAGTGTTAGGATGAGTGTCCTTTTCAAAGAACATTCAAGATTCTAAGATATTTAGCTCACACCGCAACTTGCTAAATCTCTTCTCATCCAAGGGCTTTGTGAAGATATCGGCTAGCTGTTCTTGGTCTTCACATGCTCAATAGAAATGTCGCCCTTCAACACATGATCGCGAAGAAAATGATGACAAATCTGAATGTGCTTTGTCTTCGAGTGCTGATCTGGGTTGTGAGCAATCTTGATGGCACTCACGTTGTCACAGAAGAGAGGCATATTCTTCATGTTGACGTAGTAGTCCTTGAGAGTTTGCTTCATCCATAACAATTGAGCACATCAAGAACCAGCAGCAATGTGCTCAGCTTCAGAAGTAGACAGTGATATGCAGTTCTGTTTCTTCGAGGACCAACGGCCCAAAGATCGTCCGAGGAAATGACATGTAACAGATGTTGACTTGCGGTCCACACGATCACCAGCATAGTCAGAGTCAGAATATCCAATGAGATCAAAAGCCGAGCCCTTGGGGTACCATAATCCAAGTGTTCGTGTGTGAGCTAGATATTGAAGAATATGCTTCATAGCCTTATGGTGTGATTCCTTCGCTGTAGCTTGAAATCGGGCACATATGCAAACACTAAGCATTATATCTGGCCTAGATGCACATAAGTACAATAAAGAACCAATCATGGAGCGGTATACCTTTTGATCGAAGTCAATACCATTTTCATCAGTGCATAGATGGCCATTAGTGGGCATAGGAATTTTGACGCCTTTGCAATCTTGCATGCCAAATTTCCTCAGTACATCCTTGAGGCATTTCTCCTGAGATATGAATATGCCATTGCGTTGTTGACGAATTTGAAGACCTAAGAAGAATTTCAATTCTCAGATCATAGACATTTGATATTCTTCACTAATCATATAGGCAAATTCATCACACGCCTGAGGGGCCTGCTTGAGGCCATAGAGGGCCTTATTGAGTCTGAAGACTTTGTCAGGATGCGTTACCCGGGGGTTGAGCAACATATACTTCTTCCTGAAGCTTACCATTGAGGAATGCACTTTTCACATCCATTTGATATAAGATGATGTCATGATGGTTAGCAAAAGCAAGTAATATGCGAATAGCCTCAAGTCTAGCAACAGGTGCAAAAGTTTCATCAAAATCAATTCCTTCAACCTGTGTGTAGCCTTGAGCTACTAGCCGTGCCTTATTCCTCACCACAAGGCCATTTTCATATTGCTTGTTGCGGTAGATCCACTTTGTGCTAATGATATTGTGCTTGTGAAGAACTGGACGTTTAACCAGTTCCTAGACGTTGTTGAGCTTGAATTGATGTAATTCTTCTTGCATAGCTTGAATCCACTCAGGATCCATAAATGCTTCATTTAGTGGGCTCTGTGATTGAGACAAAAGCATAGTGCCCACAAAAGTTAGATAAATGTGAAGCTTTTGAGCGTGTGAGAGGACCTGGTGCTTCAATGTCATCGATGATCTTTTCAACTTGCACTTCTTTTGCAACGCGAGGATGAGCTGGTTGTCGTCAAGGAATTTGATCAGCATTTTCTTCAACACCATTTTCTTCAGCATTTTCTTCAGGTGCATTAGCTCGACATTCTTCATGTTCTGGAATGAATTCTTCAGCAGATTCTTCGGTAGGGATGACATCCTCAGTAGCCTTGAACTTGATAGTTTTCTCAGGTGCTGGTTCATCTATCACAGAAGGTAGGTGCTCTCTTTGTGAGCCATTAGTTTCATCGAACCGCACATCTACAGTTTCAAAAACCTTGTGAAGAACGTTGTTGAAGACTCTGTAGGTGTGCGAGTCCTTTCCGTAACCAAGCATAAAACCTTCTTCTGCTTTCGGTGCAAATTTTGAGTTGTGATGAGGATCTCTAATCCAGCATTTAGCACCGAAGACTTTGAAATAACTCACATTGGGTTTCTTGTCAGTGAGGAGTTCATAGGCAGTCTTCTTGAAGAATTTGTGAAGATATACTCTGTTGATGATGTGGCACGCAGTATCAATTGCATCAATCCAGAAACGACGAGGCGTTTTGTATTCATCAAGCATAGTGCGAGCCATCTCAGCAAGAGTCCTGTTCTTGCGCTCCATGATGCCATTCTGCTGAGGAGTATAAGGAGCAGATAACTCATGAGTAATACCAAGTTCATCAAGATAGTCATCAAGACCAGAATTCTTGAACTCAGTTACATTGTCACTTCTGATGTGCTTGATCTTCACACCAAAGTTGGTTGAAGCCCTCGAGGAAAATCGTTTGAAGACTTCCTGCACTTCATGTTTGTAAGTAAGAATGTGTACCCATGTGTATCGAGAGTAAACATCAACAATAACAAAGCCATATTGAGATGCATCATTTGAAACTGCAGAATAATGGTTAGGACCAAAGAGATCCATGTGAAGCGATTCAAATGGTCGAGTAGTAGTCATGATAGTCTTCGCTAGATCCTTAGCCTTTGTCATCTACCCAGCTTCCCAGGCTCCGCATAAGTGATCCTTGAGGAATTTGACATTCTCAATGCCAATGACATGCTTCTTCTTTGCAAGCGTGTGCAAATTCCTCATGCCTGGATGACCAAGTCGTCGATGCCATAGCCAGCCTTCTGAAGCTTTTGCAAGTAGGCACATAGCTAGTTGTGGTCATGTAGAGAAATCAACAATATACAAGTCTCCTCTCCTAAAGCCTAGACCCAATACCTGACTTTTGCCTTTGTGAGCGAAGATGATATGCTTCAGATGAGATGGAGATAACAGACCATCCATCAATAGATTCTTGTCACCAGTCATGTGATTCGTACATCCACTATCGAGGACCCACTCAGTGGCTTTGGGTTGATCATCCTGCAGATGAATTAGTGCAGCTTACGAACTCATATACTTCATCAGTGAAGAATATGACATCAATTCATCAGATCAATTTCATCAAGTAATAGAACAGATAAAGCAGTATGAGGACATGTGAAATGAAAGTTCATTTCTTCATGATTAGCCTATGTCCTTTCAGGCAATTTTCAGGTCTCCGGCAAATTCTTCAGACGTTCACGCACGTCTGGAGACCTGACCCTGCAGAAGAGATTAGTTCTTTTTCTTCACCACCCACATCTGAAGGGGTGGCAAAGCGTTCATCACTCTGCGAGCTCCATACGAGAAATGTGGCATAGAAGCCAATCCATTTCGTTTCACATAAGAGGAGCTAGGATAAGCAGAGAAATTCTTCGACGACTTATGAACATAATGGTTAGAAGAATAATGCTCATATTCATAGCCCTTAGCTCTTCCCTGCGAAACAGAGTTGTTAGCACGATGATATTCATATGAGGACTTTGATCCCGTTGAAAAATTTGATCCACATGAGGAATTTGGTCTGTATGAGGACTTGGATCCATATGAAGAATTTGATCTGGGGTTCCTATTCTTCATAGGTGGCGTCATGAGGACATTCACCTGAAGACTTTCAAGGCACTTTTCGGGAACCCAGATTTTCTTCATAGGGGAACCGTTCCTGCAGTTAGTGCCAATATATCTAGCAAATACTTCACCATTCTGATTTTTGAACAGTTTATAGTTGGAGTCAAATGACTCATCAGAAGAATGAGAAGATTCACATGTAAATCCAGATAGATTGGATGGATCAACTGGAGGTCCCTTTGCAGCATCCCATGAGGTTTTGGGTCTTGCTCGGGCTTCCAATATGTACCATCAACATTGAGTTTCCTCTCAAAGGCAATACCCTCTTTCCTAGGGTTCCTGTTGAGGATCTGCTTTTTAAGCACATCACAAAGAGTCTGATACCCTTTGAGGCTTTTGTACATGCCTGTCACATACAATTCCTTTAGCCCTGCATTGTCAGTGATACTAGCAATGTCATTAGATGAGTAATTAGTGATAGCAGAGGCAGGTGAAGAATTTGTAACATTAGAAGCATTTGAACATTCAGGTGAAGAATTAGCAGATTCACGTTCAATGCACTTCAAACATGGAGGAACAAATTCTTCCTGAGACACGCTGATTTGTTGAGCAAGTAATGAATCGCGCTCCTTCTGAAGATCTTCATAACTCACTCTTAGCTTTTCAAGATCTTGCTTTCTTTGAAGAAATTCATAAGAAAGCTTCTCATGATCAGATAAGAGAGTGTTATGATGACCTTGAAAGGTTGTCAAACCTGGTCCGAAGTCTCTGAAGATTTTCACCAAGGTTTTAGTGCGATCCATTTCTTCACCCAACATATCATCACTTTTGTCTAGCATGTTTTGAACCTTTTCAAAAGCCCTTTGTTGTTTCACAGCAATCTTAGCACATTTAGAATAGCTGGGCTTAAGATTTTCATCAGATTCATTCTCACTTGATTCAGAGGAGGTATATTTGAGTACCTTGGCACCCTTTGCCATGAAGCAATAGGTGGGAACGTAGTCATCATTGCCTTCATCATCCTTGTTGGTGAGGTCAGTTTCTTGATGTTGAAGATAGACTTGTCGACGAATGCGATGGCGAGGGCTAGGCTCGCCACACCGGATTCGGACTCCTCAGATACCTCCTCTTCCTCATTTTCTTCAGATTCAGCCTCAGAGTCCATTTCCCTGCCAATGAATGCCCAGGCCTTCTTGGAGCTGCTCTTCTTGTGAGATAAAGACTTTGAGGATTTTGATGATGAAATTTTTGAGGATTTCTTCTTTTTCTTCGCATCATCAGAACTATAATCCTTGTATTTCTTGTTCTTTGATTCCTTTTCCCACATAGGACAATCTTGAATGTAGTGTCCAGGTTTCATGCATTTGTGACAAAGCCTTTTCTTGTAGTCACTGGACGAGGAATCATTGCTCCTTGAGGGCCTTCCAAAGCGACCACGTCTTGAGAACTTCTGGGATTTCTTCACGAGCAGTGCTAGTTCATGGCTCAGCTCTTCAGGATCACCAAGGCTGCTGCCAGAGTCTTCATCTTCAGACTCAGAGACTGCCTTGGCCTTCAGTGCACGTGATCTGACATAGCTCGAGCCATAGAGATGTCTCTTTTTAGCAAGCTGGAACTCATGAGTATTTAGCCTCTCGAGGATATCAGCGGGATCAAGTGACTTGTAATCAGCACGTTCTTGTATCATCAATGCCAGAGTATCAAATGAGGAATCAATTGATCTCAACAATTTCTTCACCACCTCATGGTCCGTGATGTCAGTGGCACCAAGCGCTTGAAGCTCATTTGAGATGTCAGTGAGGAAATCGAAGGTTTGTTGAACATTTTCATTGTCGAGTCTTTTGAAATGTTTGAAGAGATTGCGAAGAACATCAACTCGAGAGTCATGCTGAGTTGAAACTCCTTCATTCACTTTGGACAGCCTATCCCAGATAAGCTTAGCAGTTTCCAAAGCACTCACTCTTCCATACTGTCCTTTGCTCAGATGGCCACATATGATATTCTTCGCTTGAGAATCGAGTTGCTTGAATCTCTTCACATCGGTAGCATTCAGCGAGGGTGAGACAGAGGGAACACCATTTTCCATAACATACAAGAGATCGTTATCAATTTCCTCAAGATGCATTCACATCTTATTCTTCCAGTAGGGGTAGTCTGTCCCATCGAAGGTAGGGCAGCCAGCAGAGACCTTGATCATACCTGCGGTCGACATAACTAAAACTACAGGCGGTTAAACCAAAATCACACAGAACAAGGGAGTACCTTGCTCTGATACCAATTGAAAGTGCGTTATATCGACTAGAGGGGGGGTGAATAGGCGATTTTTATGAATTCTTCACTGAGGAATTTGCCGGCGAGGAAATACCTTAGCGAAGAACTACTAGCAGCGGAATAAGTACTCAAAAGTAAACATAGTAGAACACAAGCATAGTCATCATGATGAAATGAAGACAATCACAGAGTACAGAAAGCGTAAAAACAGGATAGCACAGGATGAAGACAAACAGACTGAAGAAATTGAACTGAGGAAATAGAGAAAGTCTTCAGTCAAAGTCTTCAAACACAGATATGAACAAGCACACACCACAGTTATGAGTAAATGAAAGAGTTGAGGAAATAGAACAAGTTGGCTTGGTGAAGACAATGATTTGGTAGACCAGTTCCAACTGCTGTCTCAGTTGTACGTCTGGTTAGGGCGGCTAGGTATTTAAACCTGAAGACACACAGCCCCAGACGCCCAGTCCTTAACACGCAGTCTAGGACACTTAGTCCTCACCGTATTCCCCTTGAGCTAAGGTCACACAGACCTCGCCCAATCACTCGTGGTAAGTCTTCAGGTGACTTCCGAACCTTCACATACTCGGTCACTCGGTGATCCACAATTTCCTCTTGGATGCTCTAGACCATGACGCCTAACCGTCTGGAAGAAGCATAGTCTTCAAAGGTAACAAGAATCGGATCACTCAATGATTTTTGCTCAAAGTCCTCGGAGGATGGGATGCTCTCAAATGACAAGTGTCAGTTTCTCTCGGAGCAGCCAACCAACTAGTGGTTGTAGGGGGCGGCTATTTATAGCCTAGGGAGCAGCCCGACATGATAAGACATAAATGCCTTTCAATGATATGACCGTTAGGTGGGTAGATATTTTGGGACAGCTGGCGCGTATCACATCAACGGTCGGAAATTTGAGTATCAAATTCCTCAGGGCTATCATGTTCCTCACTGTGTAGGCAATCCGCACTGGTGAATTCCTAACTCCTCAGTCAGAACAAATTTCTCAGAGACCAGAAGAACTTCGTCTCTATCACTGAAGAATGTGACTGAACTGTATGAGATTTCCAATGGCTTCACTTGAACGGATTGGTAGGTGTAGGATTTTGAGTTGAGCATCACATGGAAATTTTTCCTTAGTATTTCCTCGACCCCCTTTAACAGTACGGTGTTTCCTATGACTCAAGAAAGAGAAAATGAAACTACGAAAACAAAAGTCTTCACGCTTCATGTTCCTCGCATGAATAGCAAGTCTTCAAGGTCACACCAATTTCTTCACTTTCAAAGTCTTCAGAAAGTCTTCAGAATAACAAAGTCTTCACTTGAAGAACTTCATTTTTAGGGGTCGACTTTCTCTGTAAATATCAAACTCCTCATAGACTTATAGACCTGTGTACACTCACAAACGCATTAGTCCCTTAACTTATAAGTCTTCAATATCACCAAAATCACTAAGGGGCACTAGATGCACTTACACATGGAGCAGCTTGGAGCCGTAAAAAAACATCGTCCAGTCCTCAGGGAGACCCGGGACGGGCAGCTCTTGTTCTATCCACTCGGCGAGGAAATCCACCAGGGCTTGTAACTTGATGGCTTTCTTCGCTTCAAACTTGATATCCAGCGAAGGGAGCTCGATGGCCCACTTTGCCACTTGGCCCATGGCGTCTCGATGTTCATGATCTCGCATGTAGGAGGCGTCACTTATCACCGTGACCAAGTGCTCTTGTAAGTAATGTGCCACCTTCTTTGCAGTCAGATAGATCCCGTATACTAGCTTCTGATAATGCGGATACCTCTGCTTGTAAGGGGTCAGGACTTCAAAGATGTAGTAGACTGGTCATTGGAGTTTGAAGGTCTTGCCTTGTTCTTCCCGTTCCACAGTGAGTGTCGTGCTAACAACTTGGCTCGTGGCCGCAATGTATAAGTGTAGTGGCTCTTTGCTGCTTGGAGAAGCTAACACTAACTGGGTGGAAAGCAGGGCTTTAAGTTCGTGGAACGCAACCTGCGCTTAGGGAGTCCACTCGAACATGTCTGGCTTCTTCATCAATCGGAAAAGCGGCAGGGCTTTCTCACCGACACTACAAAAAAAGGGCATATCCGTGACATTTTGGCCCGAACAATTTTTTTCTATCATGCTTATGACACTTCTATGACGATAATTGTGACAAAAACATGTATTATCAGAGATGTGGTGGGCTCCTACTTCTGTGACAAAAAATCATGAGAGAAAATGGGCTTTCCATCCTGGGTGGGCCGGAGACGCACCCTCATGACATTCTTTCGGCCGTTCATGACGGAAAAATCATGGTAGAAGCGAGGGCGAGGAAAATTTCATGGAGTTCCCGGTTACGGTGGGTGGTCGGTGCCGAGTGATGCACTGTGCTTTGCGTGTTTCTCTTGTGTACGCGCGTGTGTGTGGGGCATTGGCTATAACTGAACCCGAGAGATCGCACTCGCTACATTACTGAACCTGAGCGATCGATCCCTTGGCTGTTAACTGAACCCGAGCGATTCATTCGCTGCTGACTGAACCTGAGCGATTTCTTCGCTGCTGCTGCTAACTGAACCCGAGCGATCAATCACTACTGCTGCTTACTGAAGCCTATCAAACCCCCGTGCAAGACGTAGCCAGCCAGTGTTGGGTTGCCTCTCGATGAGCGATCATTTGTTGCTAGGCCGTGATCGTAGAAACGAGTCGAGACGTGGTGATTCGTGCCGGTTGGTTGGCTGTGGATGAACAATTCTCGGTGGGGGTCGGATGAACAGGACCCGGTGGTAGTAGGCGGTTGCCACCGGATGAACAGGACCCCGAGGAGGCCACCGCACCCCAGCCAGTTGGGGGTGGATGAACAAGACCCTGTGGAGGGTGGATGAACAATAGCCGGTGGAGGCTGGATGAACAGTAGCCCGTGGATGAACATTAATTAGTGGAGGATGGAGGAAGTCGACGGTGGATGAACAGTAGCCCGTGGAGGCTGGAGCGAGGCAGTAGACGATGGATGAACAGGACCCCGTTTTGATCGTAGGCGCTCGAACAGAAGTTCGTTTCCTCTGTTTTGTGGCCCTTCCTGATCAACGGGACCCCGTTTTGACCGTAGGCACTCGAATAGAAGTCCGTTTCCTCCGTTTTGCGGTATGCCACACCCTTCTCGATGAACAGGACCCCGTTTCAACTGTACGCGGTCAAACAGAAGGTCGTTTCCTCCATTCTGCGGTATGCCAGACCTCGTTTTGGCTGTTTTGTCCAAGCCAGTAAGCTCCCGATGAACATGACTTGTTCCGACCCAGTCGGTTGCCCCCCAATGTACACAACGCTGTTTCGTCTGTTGCGACCCAGCCGGTTGGCTGCCGATGAAAAGGACGACGTCGCTGTACGCGTTCGGGACCCTGCCCGTATGTACGTACGTAGCCATATTTACTTCCTTGCAGCATGGATGTACGTACGTGCACACGATATAGACGGGACTGCGTGACATGCTACGTCCGCGCCTCTACTATGACACATGCCCCTCCTTACTCGGCCACTGCTCATCGGTTCAAAGAGACCGATCGATCAGTATGTACATACACGTTCGTGACCACACAAACAACGCTGCGTATGCTCTGACAGGGTGGATCCCAGCTGTCAGGGAGGATAAGGATGCACTTACTTGCATGCGAATATATAGCTGGTGGGTCCTAGCTATCAGGGGGAGGAATCATTTTTATTTTGCTAGTAATAAGGAGTCACTTCCTTGTGGTTGAAGATGTAGCTGGTGGGTCCAGCTGTCAGCTCACCGCCTAAAGTCCTCTTCCAATGGCTATCCTTCGTTGACCACGTTGATCATGCTGCGCCGAGAGCACCAAGGCAGTGGACGAGGGTGAGCTCTAGGGAGGGAACGATGCGGAGCCGGGGAAGATGCGGCAGTGGATGCCCGCGCAGATGGGAGTACATGGGTTGACTGCTTCGGCTGCGGTTAGAGGTTGCCGTTGCCGGAAAATAACATGAGGTGTGGGTGAGTAGAGGGATGGCATGGCCAGCAGTGGCAGCACAGCCAGACACGGGAGGTAGGAGCAGGCGGCATGGCCGGCGCTGGTTTGGGCGGCTCGAGCAAGAAGACCAGAGGTTGAAGAAGCACGACGGCCGTTGGATGGACATCGTACTGTCACTACAACTAGAATCATTTATATTGACTAAGTTGACAAAGCCCTTGGTACGCGTCAACTTAGTAGGCCCATAAGTCAGCCTCCGAAACGGTGCGCCCCAGATGTCAGGGGGAGTAATCATTTTTTTGCGTAATAAGGAGGCAGTTACTTGCGTGTGGCCATGGACCATGGGGGTCCCTACTATCAGCCTCTCCACGCACATACCTATTCTGATGGCTGTCATTTGTTGAATGTTGCCCACGTTGAGCACGCCACGCCTAGAGCACCAACGCGATGGACGATGGTGAGGCCTAGGAATGGAACAACCAGGAGCCGGCGAAGACACAGCAGTTGATGCCCACGCTGAGGGGAGTATGACGGTTGATGGTTCGGCTGCAGCGTGAGGCTGCCGTCACCGGAGAATAACAGGAGGTGCGGGTGGGTAGAGGGATGGCCAGGCCAGCGGAAGGAGTAGGGTGGGCCGGTGAAGCCTGCCTGGCATCATAGCCGGCCACAAGAGGAGGGAGCAGGCAGTCCTGCTGGCACTGGTTTAGGCGGCTGGAGAAGGAGGATCAAAGCTTGAAGAAGCACGTCGGCCGTCGGATGGACATCCAACAATCACTGCTACTAGAAATGGTGGGCTACCTATCTTCCCAAAGAAAAAACTGTTGGGCTGGTCATGTTGTTAGACGGGCCATAGAGACCGCACAAACCAGTTTATACCATGCTCCGTCTGAACAAATCCTCAAAAAAATGTGTTGTGCAATTCTGTCGTTAATTGACTATACATTGTGCAATTATGTCGTTAATTGACTATACGTTGACAATGATGTCAGTCCCAGATATCAGCAGGGTGGATTAGAGTAAAAACAATCGAGGGGTGCATCTGAGTAGTAAAGAGGCACTTGCTTGCATTCGGGAGTGGACTTGGTAGGTCCGTACTGTCATACTCACAACTATAGTCCTCTTCCGATTCACCAAGGCAGAGGACGACAGTGAGGCCTCGGACGGGAATGAATAGGAGCTGGGGAAGATGGGGCAGTGTGGCCATAGGCGGAGGGGAGTACGAGGGTTCACTAGTTCTGGTGCGGGATGGGCTGCCATCACTGGAGAAGAATAGGATGTCGGGGGGAGTAGAGGGATTGCGTGGCCAACATTTCAGATTACGACAAGGCGACGATGTGTGCACGGCAGCACAACCAGCCATAGAAAGCGGGAACATGCGCTCCCACCGGCACAAGTTTTGGTTTTGGCGGCTGGACTGGTCAGACCCAAAAACTCATTATGCTACATTAAAAAATAATTTTATATGGCTACAATTTATGGTAAAATGCTGCGGAGCACCTTTTTCTTCTTGAGGTTTTTTTTAGACTATTATCTTATTGAGGTGTGAAGCTGAGCACATTCAAAAGCCCTGGGATAAAGTGGTGCCGCCAATGTGTTGGGCTGTGTTGGGCATTCTTATCCAAAAATCATAATGGGTCGGAACTATTTACCACATTGACTACGATTTGCAAGGGTCTGCTGGTTGCAGGAAGAAAATGGTGGGAGAAAAAAGACGGGTCGCTATCTTTGCCTAAGAATAATATCGACTGAATGAAACGACACTCATGTAGGAAATAATATCCTCATGTTAAAATTTGTCTTTCCATATCGTAAATTTAAAGAACCGGTGCATGAGCATTAGCTTTATTTATTTATTTATGTTGAGGGGACCATGAGCATGTACCTGGGCTGGGTTCATGTGAGAGCCTCCCTTCCAGTTAATTATGGGCTCCTTTATTGGGCCTTCATCACTGGGATTCATGTGATCGACAAGTGGAAAATGTGTTCCATACCAAAAATAGTATGCGCTACGTACAGGGAACTAAAGGATCGGACCGTGCAACGACTTCCAAAACATTGTGTTTTAGTTCTAACAACACATTTATTCAACCAAAAAACGAAATATATTACTGATTGTACTTTGAAAACAGAAGAAGAAGAACTGTGGTTGTGGCTGCAATGTATAAGAAGCAGGTGCCGTAAGAGTAAAGACACAACTCTGTCTTCCAAACCAAACATCAGCCAGCATTACAAAAGTTCTACCAAAAAAGAACAAGTGTATGCATCAAACTAAATAAAGATCCTAGTACACCAAGTGTACGCATCTAACTAACAGGCTCAGTTAGACGTTACTATTTATTAAGCTATGGAGATTGGCTGACGGCTTGAACCAGATGGGTGCCTGACGGGGGAAACTCCAGCTAGCAGGTCGAAGTCTGATACTTGCAACCTTCTCTCCTACTTTGGGCTGCAGAGTGTGGTGGCACGTATCAGGGTACGGTGCATGGAGAGACACATGATACGACGTGTACACACAGTTTTGCCTCATGAACGAAACCGCGCTGCCATCATGATCCTTGCTGTCGGTTATCTCCTGGTTAATCAGATAATTCTGTATGAGAAATAGAGAGCGTGTACCAAGGCTACTTACTGGCCTCCAGTCAAAAATTGATGAAGGCTCAGAGAAGCTGGGATCCTGCTCAAAGACCATGCAGTGACTGTGATTGTATTCCGCGAAACGACACGTTCGGTACGCGCGAACGATCAACAATCGTTCTCCGCCTTCTGATCGAGCTAGAAACCACCTGCAAATGCCATGGCACTTTCCTATGAAAGGTTCTGGGATTAGGAAGGGTAGGGACACCAGGCAGCCTACAACATCATATCAGGTTGGAGTCAAATAAAAAAGGGCTCGTACTGTAGTCAATCTTAAGAACAACATGTTATGAGCATGAATATTTTTTCAGTAAATGTTGACAGTAATATAAGCAAGCCATCATGATATCATAGGAAAGTAACATACTGATGTAATAGCCCTTTGTAGCGATGACAGGAGTAGGCCAGCAATACGTCCAGCCATAGAAGGAGTCCACAACGTAAATGAAGCCCTTGTGTTCAATAGCATCAGAGAGCCATGGAGGATGTATGATCCTATGATGGATGTGCAGATTTATCCACTTACCCCACTGACCTGTAAGATAGGTGAGACCGCGGTTGAAGAACGCAATTAGGATGAAGTCTTTATAATTTGCAGATCTTGTGGGCACTTGGCAGATTTCAACCTTGAGCAAATCAAACTTGGTATCATGTTGGCTACTGTAAGATTTTGAGTATTCTGGGTCGCGGTGCCAAAGCAATGCAGTGTTAAATCAAAGGAAGGGGGATCAATCACCGGGTGTAGACCTCCACAAGCATCCAGCTGCCATGACCGCCGACGAGCACCATCCAAGACGTGTTCATGCCGACCCAGTACATACCGTTCATGTAGTCGAGGATGACGGGGATCGGATCGCAGTCGAGGGGGTTGATGCTCGCCACCCTACGATCGTTATGTTGCGTGACACGCCATTTCTTAAGATCGGGCGGCATCAGCAAGAAGGGAGCTGGCTTAAAAAGCTCCGGCCGGAGGGATTTGAGTAAATGGTACAACCCCGATGAGCATGCGACGAGCGGCATGGTACTGAGATTGTCCACACGCGAAACAATGAGTTTGATTACCTCTGTGGGGAGCGAATTCTAGCCACTCTTTAGGCGGACACTGCCCGGTTCTGCAATTGTTAGTGCTTGGGTTTCGGAAGAGGGGGGAGGCGCCTAGAAGGGATGGAAGATTGGACGATTAGGTGTGGATGAGGATGGAGAAGCGAATATGTGCTGCGGGAAGTGGACAGGTGATGATCACAATGTAGCAGTAGCACACCGCTTGACTTACGAGACACATCCCAGCAGCGTAGGGTCATATCGATGCTAGACAACTTGAGTGATCACAGTACTAGTACATTAAACTACAGTGCCTACTACTATGCCCGAGTAGTATAGTGGAGTAAGACTCTGATCTACTACTAGCACCGGAGGAGTAGTATTATATTGTAAAATAGTTACAAACTTCAAACCGCGAGTGTGGAACGACTACGAACTGCACTACGAACCGCTATCGGTGCTAACTCTAATCTCAAGCAAACGTTCGTGGGAGACATGGCAGTTGCAAATGCCGGTGTTGCAGTTAGAGTACGTGTGTAATGGTGGCGGTTTTGTCAAATACTATGGCTTAAAAAAAGGCCACCGTCGGATGAAAATCTAACGATTATATGGGATTCGCCAGGATTGGGCTCGCGACGAACAATCGCCAGATATCATTACCAAAAAAGCTTAAAACACCCGGGGCTAGAACTTGCACCGACTGACCACTAGCAATGATACTAACATAGTTGTAAAATGGTCAGCGAACGTGTCTACGTGGTGTTTGGAATTATATGCAAACTAGTAAAAGAAACGGAGGGAGTACTAGTATTTGCAAAAAAATGGAGTGAGTACTAGTAAGTACACCATCTACCGCTTCGTGTGCTACTCATGCGCTCCATGCGGCGGGCGCAATGTCCCCTACAGCAACTCCCGTTTCACGGAAGACCTGGTCGATGCGGGCTAGGTGCCCTACATCTGCAAGAGTTTCGGCGGTGAGAGGTACGTTGACCAACACTCGCTGGCAGAGCATAGTTCCAGATGTGCGCATGCTCCCTGCTACTGCTATGAGTGCACGCCGCCGTTTGAGGGCTCGCCGGCGAGCCTCGTGCATCACCTCACGTCACCGTTCGACAATCACTACTGGCCTGCGGTGAACATCAAGTATGAGACGTGCTACCGTTCACCGTGCTGGAGGCGCTGGAGGATCATCGCCGCCTGCTAGTCATGGAGGAGGACGACAACATCTTCCTCTTGGCCATGGGCACCGACAAGGCACGCACAGGCCTCCGCCCCGTCTTTGTCGTGTGCGTCAGGGGCAACGCCGCTAACACTGACATGAGGCCACTGTACAGGTGCGTGCTCACTATTGCTGCCCATTCGGTGTACGAGGGCGACCTCGGCGCCTCCCTCATGCTAAATGGGACTGTGGCGAGTTGCTCCATTCCCAGCAATGTGGACATGGAAGAGGGCTGGTTTGATATTCACCCCAAGATGATGCACGGGGACTCCAAGGAGGTTCACCTGGGCATATGCATTACTAGTACCAAGTTAACTGTTCATCATTAGTCTTCGCTCAATGTAAGCCGCTGTCTAAGCATGTGTACACTTCTTATTTATATAGTATTGAAACATCCACGCATGATCTTGCTCTATTATCGTGCTTGAATAAAAGTGTATCCATTTATGGTTTAGTCTAGAATCTTGCATGTATGCTTTTGCTCCATTAGAGTTAACGCTTGCCATTTATGAGAGTAATTGTGAATTTTTTACTATAGTAATGGTGAAAGACTTATGATGAACCATTTCTTACATCTCCTCTGCCCCTTCCAAGTCATCCTGATTTACACTCATGGTGGTCTAGAGAAAATAAACAAAATTGATACTGAAAAAATAATTCTTACAGATCGTTTCTTGCAAAGCACAATAAGTGTTATTTCTTCAAGAGTTTTGGATGCAGGATGAACAGTTGAACGCTATTGTTTGCAAAAGATACTTTTTTATCTATTTAGGCTACATTTACTATTCACCCGGATGCTTGTGAGCTTTAGAGAAGAAATAATATCCGAAGAAACGTATCGATACTCGTTACACATGAGATGGCCCCCACATACTTTGTCAAAATAAACAACTCCCCGATCTATGCATTTCATTGTTCCGTGCATCGCACAGGCACCTTACTATATATAGTACGATCATAAATTTAACTAACAAAATGCTCATGCATGTCACCAAAAATTATATCATTAAAAACTATGTTCAAATACGAATCCAATGATATAGTTTTTGTTGAAATGCACTAACATTTTGTCAGTTAAATCTTCAGTCAAATTCTATGGGGGACTAATAAACCACGATGGAGGTAGTACTAGTGTAGAGGGCGGCGTTGCACGGTGAGGGAGTCCTGGATTATGGGGTCCTCGAGCGTTTGGGCTATGTGACATGGGCCGGACTCATGGGCCATGAAGATACAAGATGGAAGGCTTTCCCCCGTGTCTGGGTGGGACTTTCCTTGGCGTGGAAGGCAAGCTTGGCATGCGGATATGAAGATTACTTTCTCTGTAAACCGACTCTGTACAACCCTAGCCCCCTCCGGTGTCTATATAAACCGGAGGGTTTAGTCCGTAGGGAGAATCGTAATCATACAGGCTAGACATCTAGGGTTTAGCCATTACGATCTTGAGGTAGATCAACTCTTGTAACCACAATACTCATCAAAGCCAATCAAGCAGGAAGTAGGGTATTACCTCCATCAAGAGGGCTCGAACCTGGGTAAACATAGTGTCCCCTACCTCTTGTTACCTTTGATCCATAGATGCACAGTTCAGGACCCCCTATCCGTCATCTGCCGGTTTTGACACCGACATTGGTGCTTTCATTGAGAGTTCCACTGTGCCATCGTCGAAAGGCTCAATGGCTCCATCGATCATCTGCAACAATACTGCCGGGAAGGAGATCTTTCTCCCCGGCCAGATCTTCGTATTCGGCGGCTTCGCACTGCGCGCCAACTCGGTTGGCCACCTAGAGCAGATCGACAGCTACGTCCTTGGTCACCAGATCCGTTTTGGAAATCTGAACTATGTCGCTGATATCCGAGGAGACTTGATCTTCCAAGGGTTCGCGGCCCCAACCACTGCCCCAGCCTTAGATCCGGAGCGCGTCATTAGGTCCGAAGACGGGAGTCTAGAGCCCGACGGACTCTCTGCGGCTATAGAGCCCAACATCGGAGAACCAAAGAGGATAGTGTCACCGGCAGTCATCACAATGCCAAACTCTCCTCCGGATACTAGCTCCAAACCCTTGAAGTCCGCGTCATGCGAGCTCAGCCAGGGAAATTCTGCCCCTGTCTAGGCCTCGCTCTTAAATGAGGCTTTGGACTTAATGCGCTCCTTTTCCATCATAGTGGAACCGCTTCCGAATTGCGCCCAGCTCAGACTAGGGGCTGCAAATAGGGAATTTTACTTCCCACCCACCACCCACTTCATAGCCATTGTCAAGGATCTAACCGACATGCTCGATTACGCCTCTGAAGACATCGATGGTATGGACGATGATGCCGGAGAGGAGCAGGCCCAAAACCCGCCGTTCACCGGACGCTGGACGGCCACTTGCTCATACAACGTGTACATGGTGGCCACACCTAAAGAAGGCGACGGCGATGATGAGAAGGATCCAGTCGAGGACGAATCTCCAGAGATACCACCAAAGCATCGACATCAGCGGTGCCGCTCTAAATCGCGTCGCAGAAAAGACAGCAACACCGACACCGGAGACAATAATACTCTAGAGAACGCCGAAGACCAAGAAGACCCCATCAAACCAACATCCGAATAGGATGATCGAGAGGACAGGCAAGTTGACCCTGCGGAGCAAGCAAGGAACGAAGACTCGTAGGATAGTAACTATCTACCACTCTCCAAGGACGACGTGAGCCTCAGCGACAAAGTTTATATCGGGCCAGAGGAACCCCTCGAACAAGAGCGCTTTAAACGCCGGGTAATAGCCACTGCAAGAAGTCTAAAGAAGAAGAAGCAGCAGCTTCAAGCTGACCAAGATCTGCTCAACGAAGATGGTCTAACGTCCTGGCAGCCGAAGAGTACGGCCTCGAACGCCCAACAAAGAGTTACCCGAAGCGTAAGCTGCTACCCCAATTCAACGATGAGGCGCTGGAGCCCATACCACCCGTGCGTAATGCGGCCGACAGACCTGACCGGCCACCACATGGCCGAGACAGAATGGCAGCTCAAGCCGAACACCAGCCTGCACTGCCTCGCCGTAAAAGCGGAGAAACAACAGCTCAGGGATACACTTATGACCTACGTAAGGACCTGGACAATAGAGCCGGTCAGACCAGGTCAATCTACGGATCAAGGGGGCGTGCCCAAGTGCGAGAAGACGACCATCAGGCCTGGCGCGACAAACACAACCTCACCAGGGCCGAAAACCGCATACATACTTCATCCGAACTGCGACGTGATGTAGCTCGATACAGAGGCGCCGCACACCCCCTACGCTTCACCGATGAGGTAATGGAGCACCAGTTCCCAGAAGGCTTTAAACCCGTGAACATCGAATCATACGATGGCACAACAGATCCCGCAGTATGGATTGAAGATTTTCTTCTACACATTCACATGGCACACGGTGACGATCTACACGCCATCAAATACCTTCCCCTAAAACTTAAGGGGTCAGCTCAGCACAGGTTAAACAGCCTCCTAGGAAACTCTATCGGAAGCTGGGAAGACTTGGAAGATGCCTTTAGAGACAACTTCCAAGGAACTTATTTCTGGCCACCGGACGCTGATGACCTCAGTCACATAGTCCAACAACCCGAAGAGTCAGCCAGAAAATTCTGGACCAGGTTCCTAACTAGAAAGAACCAAATTGTCAACTATCCATACGCCGAAGCCTTAGCGGCCTTTAGACACAACATCCGCGACGAATGGCTCGCCCGACACCTTGGCCATGAGGAGCCGAAGTCCATGGCAGCCCTCACAGCACTCATGACCCGCTTTTGCGCGGGCAAAGATAGCTGGCTAGCCCGTAGTAGCAACAGTACCAGCGACCCTGGCACTTCTGAAGCTAGAAACGGCAATAGCAGGCCCCGACGCAACAAAAACAAGCGTCAAAACAACAATGACAATACCGAAGACACAACGGTCAACGCCGGATTCAGTGGCTCCAAATCCGGTTAGCGGAAGAAGCCATTCAAGAGAAACAATGATGGTTCATCCAGCTTGGACCGAATACTCGACCGACCTTGCCAGATTCATGGCACCCCCGACAAGCCTGCCAACCATACCAACAGAAGTTGTTGGGTCCTTAAACAGGCTGGTAAGTTAAATACCGAACACAAGTGGAAAGGGCCGCCCAGCGAGGACGACGATGAAGAACCTCGCCCACCGAACATAGGGGGACAGAAGAAATTTCCCCCTGAGGTCAAAACGGTGAACATGATATACGTTACTCACATCCCCAAGAGGGAGCGCAAGCGTGCGCTAAGGGACGTCTATGCAATTGAGCCACTCGCCCAAAAATTCAACCCATGGTTGGCTTGTCTGATCACCTTCGATCGCAGGGGCCATTCGACCAGTATCCGTCATAGAGATTCGGCCGCACTAGTCCTCGACCCAATCATCGATGGATTCCACCTCACGCGAGTCCTCATGGACGGCGGTAGCAGCCTTAACTTGCTCTATCAGGACACAGTCTGCAAGATGGGTATTGATCCGTCAAGGATCAAGCCTACCAAAACAACCTTTAAAGGAGTAATACCTGGTGTAGAGGCCCGCTGCACGGGCTCAATCACATTGGAGGTCGTCTTTGGTTCGCCGGATAATTTCCAAAGCAAAGACTTGATCTTCGATATCGTCCCCTTCCGCAGTGGCTATCATGCACTGCTCGGACGAACCGTGTTCGCTCGCTTCAATGCGGTCCTGCACTATGCATATCTCAAACTCAAGTTGCCCGGAACACGTGGTGTTATAACTGTCAATGGAAACATGGAACGCTCCCTCCGTACTGAGGAGCACACCGCGACCTTGGCAGCGGAAGTACAGGGCGGCCTTATCAAGCCAAATACTACATCGGCGGCCAAGGCACCGGACACTATTAAATGAGTCCGGATTACACCGCAGGGCGACAGCCCAGATCGTCAGGAGCTCGATTAGCAATCCGGCCTCCATCTCAGCTCCAACCGAATTGCGGACCATGTGCCACGCGTACATAACTACGCACTAAAGATACCATGGGCAAAGATGGAGGCATCATAAAGATAAAGTCCACAATACGACCAGACCATATCCGGACACTCATATTTCCTTTTTCTTTTCTTTTTATTTTTCTAGGTTCCTAACAACCCACATCACCTTTTTAATGGTACCAACGCCTCTTTTGGAGGCCTATCGTGAAAACACAGGTCGATGATCCTCTCGAAGGACAATACACCAAGGAGAAAAGCAACATAGATGCGTGGCAGAGTACTTAAAGGGTCTTTAAAGATCACCTCATCTGTTTTCAGGGCACATACACAGCTTTCCCTTGGGCTCGGCATATAAAATAACCTTGTTTCTTACCACACTATTTGTACCAATACGTTTTGACGTATCAATCAGAGTATAATTGAAGCAGTTCTAGTCCAACCTATGCGGTACTGGCCTACCTCTTAACCTGTATTTCCCTATTTTCGTCGGATTGCCATGTACACCTCGGGATGATTTAAATCGCCAGAGGCTCTACTGAGCCATGTACATTTCTTAAATACTAAATAAAGTCTGTACACTTTCACAGTACAATTCCGCGTCCCGAATGTAGCATTATATGCGTCGGCTCCAAATCATGTCTTTGGTCAATAGTTGGGCTGCCCGGCTCTTGTGGTTACTACCTTACGTTCTGCCTATTCGCCTAAGGTAGTAAAGGGAGAACTACTGCGGTTGTGTTTCCGGTTCACCCGGATAAACACCTCAGTAGAGAAAGCCGAAAACCGACTGTCATGATGCGGCGAGAGCTGGTCAGTTATTCGGTGACTAAAAATTAATGTCTTGCGATTTTCTCCGCATTACGTGACAGGCCGGCCTTCACCCGGCCGGGCATCCACAACACCCAAGTTCAGATAATCGAACAATACTAGGGGCTGCGCCCACACTCCAATTGTAAAACTCCTATGTCTAAGTGGGAGCGATAAAGCCACATGGTCCGATTGCCTGGTTCGCTGCACTAACACCTCGTTCATGGACCAAGTCGCTGGGTCAAGTGTGTTTAGATGCTATCCCGAACACCCCCGTACTACCTACGTGGGGGCTGAAGCCGACGACTGGCCAACTCTCAGATATCGTAAACCGCCGCACAGGAGGAAATATTTTCAAGTACAACAAGCAATATATCATACATAAGCCTTGTTTCATAATACAGGATTGGACAACATAGATACATTCATTCAAAAATAATGTCTTTCGAACACTGGCCCTCTATAATACAGGATCCATCGAGGACATCATCGAAATACCGCTCAGGTGTGCGGTGCTCTTTGCCTGCAGGAGGTCCCTCGGTTGCGAGCTTGACGGCGTTCATCTTCGCCCACTACACCTTGACACGGGCGAAGGCCATCCGCGCACCTTCGATGCAAACCGACCGCTTTACGGCATCAAGTTGGGGGCAGGCATTGACCAGCCGCTTCACGCACCTGAAGTAACTGCTGGGTATGGGTTCGGCAGGCCACAGACGGATTATAAAATCCTTCATGGCCAATTTGGCCATCCTATGCGATTCGGTCCATTTATTACTGATCATTGAAGGACACTGGATGCTCTGGCGCAAGGTATTGCGACCAGAACAGCTTCTCTGTTGTGCTCCCTTCTGCGGCTCGGAAGAACTGCGCAACATCAGCAACACTCCTGGGCAAATCTGCAAACGCTCCTGGAGAACTCCAAACCCGGGTCAGTAAGATGTATTTCTTCCTCTCAAACTTGCTCTGCATATTGAAGGCCTTACCAGCCAGAATTTTCTTCGTCTCTTGGATTTGCTGGCAGGCGTTTCGGGCTTCAGACCGGGCCTCCTAAGCACTTTGGAGGGCCTTTAGAAGTTCGGATTTTTGATCCAAAATCTTGCGCTCTAAGGACTCACATTTTCTTATAGCATCCTTGAGCTCTTGCTGGACTTCCTCCACCCTTGACTCATGTTTTAGGCGGGTGGCTCATTCCTCCTCCGCCTCTTTATTGGCCTTGGCCAGTGAGATCTTGAGGATATCAAAATCCAAAGCGTCAACTATGAGAAAAGTTATAACACTCATTCAGATGCCAAATTATTGCTGATATTATTTCAGAAGCATTTTGGGTATCACATACCTTGCTTTTCAGCTAACTTCCGCCTCATTTCGTGACGCTTTGCGGCATGAGAAGTGATACGTCTCCGTCGTATCTACTTTTCCAAACACGTTTGCCCTTGTTTTGGACTCTAACTTGTATGATTTGAATGGAACTAACACGGACTGACGTTGTTTTCAGCAGAACTGCCATGATGTTGTTTTATGTGCAGAAAATAAAAGTTCTCGGAATGACCTGAAACTCCACGGAACATCTTATAAAAATAATAAAAAATCCTCGCCAATGATGAAGACCAGGGGGCCCACACCCTGTCCACGAGGGTGGGGGGCGCCTCCCTAGGGGGCGCCCCCTACCTCATGGCCCCCCTGGAGCTCCTCCGACGCCAACTCCAACTCTATATATTTGCTTCCGGAGAGAAAAAATAGAAGAGAAGAAATCATCGCGTTTTACGATACGGAGCCACCGCCAAGCCCTAAAACCTCTTGGGAGGGCTGATCTGGAGTCCGTTCGGGGCTCCGGAGAGGGAGATTCGTCGCCGTCGTCATCATCAACCATCCTCCATCACCAATTTCATGATGCTCAACGCCGCGGCGTGAGTAATTCCATCAGAGGCTTTGCTGGACGGTGATGGGTTGGATGAGATCTATCATGTAATCGAGTTAGTTTTGTTAGGGTTTGATCCCTAGTATCCACTATGTTCTGAGATTGATGTTGCTATGACTTTGCTATGCTTAATGCTTGTCACTAGGGCCCGAGTGCCATGATTTCAGATCTGAACGTATTATGTTTTCATGAATATATGTGTGTTCATGATCCTATCTTGCAAGTCCATAGTCACCTATTATGTGTTATGATCCGACAACCCCGGAGTGACAATAATCGGGATATTTCTCGGTGATGACCATAGTTTGAGGAGTTCATGTATTCACTATGTGCTAATGCTTTGTTCCGGTTCTCTATTAAAAGGTGGCCTTAATATCCCTTAGTTTCCATTAGGACCCCGCTGCCACGGGAGGGTAGGACAAAAGATGTCATGCAAGTTCTTTTCCATAAGCACGTATGACTATATTCGGAATACATGCCTATATTACATTGATGAATTGGAGCTAGTTCTGTGTCACCCTATGTTATGACTGTTACATGATGAACCGCATCCGGCATAATTATCCATCACTGATCCAATTCCTACGAGCTTTCCATATACTGGTTTACGCTTATTTACTTTCCCGTTGTTACTACGAGCCTACCTATATGATTAAACACTTGGGTGATTATATGGTTGATGTTAGATGTGAACTTAAACTCATTAGCAAACATGCTTCTATGGTTACCACTCAAGTAGAACAAGTACTTAAGGCTCAAAATGATTTTCTCAATGAAATGAATAGTAAGAAAAATGATTACGCTGTTAGAGTTGCTACTAGAACTGGTAGAATGACTCCGGAACCTTTGTATCCTGAAGGCCACCCTAAGAGAATTGAGCAAGATTCTCAGAGAAATAATACTGATGTGCCTAGTTCTTCTAAAAGGAAGAAAAGGAAAAATGATAGGACTTTGCAAACTTCTAGTGAACCTATTGCCGAACCATCTGATAATCCAAATGATATATCTATTTACGATCTTTGAAACACAACTGCAATGAACATGAACCTAGTGCAAATGTTAATGATGATGCTCAACCTAGTAATGATAATGATGTAGAAGTTGAACCTGCTGTTGATCTTGATAACCCACAATCAAAGAATCAACGTTATGATAAGAGAGATTTTGTTGCTAGGAAACATGGTAAAGAAAGAGAACCTTGGGTTCAGAAACCCATGCATTTTCCTCCCAAACCATCCAAGAAAAAGGATGATGAGGATTTTGAGCGCTTTCTTGAAATGATTAGACCTATCTTTATGTATGTGATTAACTGATGTGCTCAAAACAAATCCTTATGCTAAGTATATGAAGGATATCATTACCAATAAGAGAAAGATATCGGAAGCTAAAACTTCCACCATGCTTGCTAATTATACTTTTAAGGGTGGAATATCAAAGAAACTTGGAGATCCAGGAGTACCCACTATACCATGCTCCATTAAAAGAAATTATGTTAAAACTGCTTTATGTGATCTTGGGGCCGGTGTTAGTGTTATGCCTCTCTCTTTATATCGTAGACTTGATTTGAATAAGTTGACACCTACTGAAATATCTTTGCAAATGGCTGATAAATCAACTGCTATAATTGCCGGTATTTGTGAGGATGTGCTGTTGTGGTTGCGAACGTTACTATTTTAACGGACTTTGTTATTCTTGATATTCCCGAGGACGATAGTATGTCTATTATTCTTGGAAGACCTTTTCTGAATCTGCAGGGCTGTTATTGATTGCAACAAGGGCAATCTCACTTTTCATGTTAATGGTAATGAGCATACGGTACACTTTCCGAGGAAACAACCTCAAGTTCATAGCATCAATTCTATTGGAAAAATTCCATCGATTATATATGGAGGTTTTGAATTTCCTCTTCCTACTGTCAAGAAGAAATATGATATTCTTATTATAGGGGATGTGCATATCCCCGTTGAGGTAACATAGTGTTATTCGAAATTTCTCCGGTTCCATGTTATTCAGAATGAGTTTGTTAATAAGACTTGATCAACCTTGTTAGTGGATTCCTTTTGATGATCATGAGACGGATGAAGCTAGAAGCACAACCTTCTGTACCCTTTTTCTACTTTCTGTTATTTAGTTAAAATAAAGTAAAAATAGTATTTTTCTGTCTGTTTCCTGCTTTATCTATGCAATATAAAAATACCCCGAAAATAAAAGTCCTCCAAATGCCATACCAAAAATATTACTTTTGCTTTCATTACTCTTTTGTTACTGTTATCACTACTATCATATTACTTTGCTACTAAATACCTTGCTGCAGATATTAAGTTATCCAGGTGTGGCTAAATTGACAACTCAGTTGCTAATACTTGATAATATTCTTTGGCTCCCCTTGTGTCGAATCAATAAATTTGGGTTGAATACTCTACCCTCTAAAGCTGTTGCGATCCCCTACACTTGTGGGTTATCAAGAAGCTGACGCCTGCATCACCGCCTGTTTGGTTCAAATAAATGTGTATGTTAATCTCCTGTACGAGTCATTAGATCCTCTATTCGGCCTTTCTCTATGAACACCGAACAGAGTCTCATGGGCTACTTTCTATACACAGACATTTTTTCCCATATAGCCAAAAGGCACTATATTACATACCTCAAAGCCTCTCAGAAGGCTAGCACAGGCTTCATTCAATCCGCTTTTGGTGGACCTAACCCTTTCAATCATCATGCCCATAAGGTTACGATGTTCTTCTACAATGATGGCGCTCTGAAGTGCTTCCATCAGAATATCCGGCGCCTCCGGATTGACAGAGGTCGCCGGTGGAATTAGCGCACCCTCTTTTTTCGAAGGAGGCTGCTCACCTGATTCCGAAGCCGTATGGGTCTCCGGAATAATATTCGGTTGGGGGCCGAATTGGGCATGGCCCCCGTCGTCAATCTCCATGGGGGTCGATTTCCCCATGCTGCCGGTTGCAGGGATATCGCTTTCTGGCGCCGCCTTGGCGGCTCCCTGCACCTCTCCCTGACCCGGAAGGATCTTTCGGGACAACACTTCGGCATTATCCGTAGCGTTGAGGGAGGAGGCCGGCGGAGGCGACCAGCTGTCCATCATGTTCGGATCCAGCGAATTCCCCGAACATGAGGATTGCTAGGGGAGGACACGAGCCGGACTGCAGCACGAAATTCAGTATATTATAATCACAAGGCGGAAGACCGAATAGATGTATAAGTACAAGTGCCTTTGGGGGTACTCACGATCCAGCCACGGGCTTCGACGTGGGGCGCCACTCATCGGCGTCCGATTCGGAGTCATCCGTGAGGGAGATTCTCCCTTTCTTGGACGCCTCCACCTCCAGATCCGTGGAAGCCCCCCTTTTCTTTTTTCCCCCCTTAAGGGGAGAGTTGCTCTCTTCCCCCTCCCCTTTGTCTTCGTCAGGGGAGGAGTGAGTCTCGGTATCTTTGGATACTACGTCCGAAGCACCTTTACGGCGGAGGCCGCTTTTGGCCTCCTTGCCCTTCTTCTTGGCCTTCTTTTCCGGCGTCTGGTACGGCGCCAGAACCAGCATCCTCGTTAACAGAGGAATGGCTGGGTCTTCGGGTAGCGGAGGCGGACAGTGAATCCGCTCCGCCTTCTTCGTCCATCCCTGTGAGAAGAATGGAAAGCTTAGCATGCCCCTTGGATTTACAAGTAGTAAGGTAATCGTAAAAACTTATGGGAGACGCTGTGTGAGTACAGTCGAGGCCGAGGTCATCGGTCGTCTTCGGACATGTTTTTTGGGTCTTGAACAACAGCTTCCACATGTCTTCGTGCTTTGTGCCAAAGAACCGTTGCAGGGTCCGGGGACCGGCCGGGTCGAACTCCCGCATGTGCTGAGTCCGGCTTTGGCAGGGGAGAATCCGGCGAAAGAGCTTTACCTGGATCACTCTGGCAAGACTTGTATTCTTGTCCACTATATTCTTGATGCGTTTCTGTAGCATCGTCACCTCGTCGGACGACGCCCAGTCTAGGCCCTTATTGAGCCAGGATGTAAGCCGCATTGGAGGCCCGGACTTGAACTCGAGGGAAGCGGCCCATGTGGAGTCGCGGGGTTCTGTGACATAGAACCATTCTTGGTACCACCCCTTCACGGTCTCCACAAAGGTGCCTTTGGGCCAAGTGACGTTGGGGAGCTTGCTCACCATGGCGCCGCAGCACTCCGCGTGTTGACCATCCACCACTTTTGGCTTCACGTTGAAGACCTTGAGCCATAGGCCGAAGTGGGGAGGGATGCAGAGGAATGCCTCACACATGACGATGAACGCCAAAATATAGAGGAGGGAATTTGGGGCTAGATCATGGAAATCTAGCCCGTAGTAAAACATAAGACCGTGGATGAAAGGATGGAGGGGAAACCCTAATCCGCGAAGGAAATGGGGAATAAAGACTACCCTCTCGTGGGGCTCCGGAGTAGGGACGATCTGCTTCTTGGCCGGAAGCCGGTGAGCGATTTCCTTGGCTAAATACCCCGCTTCCCGGAGCTCCTTGATGTTCCCCTCCATGACGGGGGAGTCCATCCACCTACCCTGCGCTCCGGATCCGGACATGGCTAGAGTGTTTTCTGGGGACGGAAGGGGTCGAAGCTTGGGCGCTGGAGCTCGAGGGCGGATGGGCTAAGGAAGAAGAAGGCGTGGGGTGAAAAGATGGATTCTTATCTCCTTATAAAGGCAGTGAATATAGAGTGTCCCCCCACGAGCATTAATATTCGCCTATTCCCAAGGGATCGTGCGAACAACATGGTTGGATTACCCAAACCTGTATTGGTGGGAACCCCGTAATAAGGGGACACGATCTTTTTCTGTGACAAGACGTGTCACCGGAGACCACGTCTTGAAACACGAAACAGGAGAAACGATTCAAAATAATGAGGAGGCTGGATATAACATCTCTCCCGCGGAATTGTCAGTAAAAGACGTGTCGTGCTTTTTTTATTAAGTATTATACCCTAGCGGTGGAGGGTTGTGGTTATTACGCAAGGCGGGACACAGTTCTTGTAATCAACTGCTTTGAAGTGTTCGGAGGAGGAACCCGCCTTGCAATGCCGAAGACAATCTGCACGCTGGATACATCATCATTGAAGTCAGGTTCAGGGGCTACTGAGAGTGTCCTAGATTACAGGGTCCTCGAGCGTCTGGACTATGTGACATAGGCCAGACTCATGGGCCATGAAGATACAAGATGGAAGGCTTTCCCCCGTGTCCGGATGGGACTCTCCTTGGCGTGGAAGGCAAGCTTGGCATGTGGATATGAAGATTCCTTTTTCTGTAAACCGACTCTGTACAACCCTAGCCCCCTCCGGTGTCTATATAAACCGGAGGGTTTAGTCCGTAGGGAGAATCATAATCATACAGGCTAGACATCTAGGGTTTAGCCATTACGATCTCGAGGTAGCTCAACTCTTGTAACCCCTATACTCATCAAAGTCAATCAAGCAGGAAGTAGGGTATTACCTCCATCAAGAGGGCCAGAACCTGGGTAAACATAGTGTCCCCTGCCTCTTGTTACCTTCGATCCTTAGACGCACAGTTTGGGACCCCCTACCCAAGATCTACCTGTTTTGACCACGACACACGGGAGTCTCACCCCTCTCGTGGCGCGGCAGTAAAGCCGTCATATCACAAAACCCCGCCACTCCCAGTAATAAGTGGCCTGTAAAATAAACGGACAAGCAACCATCACACCCCTGTGTCTTTTTTGCATTTCATCTCTCTGCATTTACTTTATTCGGTTCATCTCGCACACTCGATCCCTAGCTACTACTCCTAGTATCCCTAGCTACTACTCCTAGTACTCATAGTAGTAGTACTCAAGTTGGAATTTCAATTGCACGGCACAACTTGTTAGGCAAAAAAATCGATACGGGGTGTACGAAGCGCTTTGGGAATTTGCATGCCTTCCCGACCAGTGAGATACTCCGTACAAAGTACGATAGAGAAATAACCACAGAGAGAAGGAAGCTAAAGTATACAATCAAACACACATTTTTGCATTTCTTTTGCATTGAATCGTTTCAAAAGCTTGACTAGTGTTGTTTTTGTACTTTTACCAAAACCACATCATAATGTTAAAACGTGCATTTGCACGTGTGTGCATACATAATAGTAGTAGTATAGTCTACAAGCATATTTAGAGAGAGACGTGTACTGCGATATATAGTTAAGTTTGTGCTATATGCACGTACCTACAAATGCCCACGGATACAAAAGGTTTCCAAACTTTTCCTTTTACATACTTAATTAAGGATGCTAATTATTCCCGAACGTTCAAGATTTATCATTTCCGTCACAAAACTAATGAGATCGCCTTACGACAATAAATTATTCCTAATAAAAGCCATGATGCTGGCTGGAGCGCTTGCGGCGTGCCACGAGTGCCCTGGTGCGCGACCGTTTCCCAGCCCGGCGACACAACGCCTCTTCCTCGGCCTCGCAACTCGCAAGGTGCTAATTGGCAACTTGTCAGCGGGCAAGCGTGATCTTACTGGTCCGGTGATCCGGCGCCACCATGCACTCCTTCTCGCTGGAAGTGTGCACCTGGTCCACGTACCGCCAAGCATAGATGAGGCGCTTGGGTCTGACTGCACTCAGGGCTTTGGCACGGGCATCTTCCTCCACCAACACGACCCTTGCACGAGTCTTCTGCCAAAGAGCCAACTGTCTGACTCTCTTGGACGCGACATAGGCCTGCCAGGCAGCATGCCTCGCGGCGCGCTTCTCTTCCTCGGCCTTCTTCTCCGCCTATCTTTTGGTGCGCTCTGCTGGAGGAAAAGCCTCCCACAAGGCGACCTCCATTTCTTTCCAAATCTCCTCCAAGCTGGGGGGCCTCGGCAGGCGACGCGATGTTCTCCTCGCAATGGGGAGCTGGCGCGTCCTCCGATGCGTGTGGTGGCGAGAGTGGGAATGCCGACGCACCCACCTCGAGGCGAGGAGCGGAACACCGACGCGTCATCCTCCACTAGTGGCAGCAAGGAACGGAACACCGACGTATCCTCCTCGACTAGTGGCGGTGAGGAACGGAATGGTGATGCGTGACCCTCTGTGTGGGGCAGCGTGGGGCGCCTAGGGCTTGGGAGGGGCGATGCCATGGTGGTCGACGGGTTCTTAATTGAGTGGGAGGAGGAGGAGTAAAGGCGATGAACATGAGTGTTCTTCCGAATGCCGTGGGAGGCGCGGTATTTATAGCGAGCAATGCGACACCTACGTAAGATATATTGCGTGATTAACGTAACAACATAATTTTGTTGGAGTAAATTACGGGGGAGGGGAGTGGTGGAAATATTGCTGGTCACAACAGATTGGATGAGCGCGGGGGGAGGAGAGTCATGCATGCAGATTGTTTTCACACGGGGAGGAGTGGTGGGACTGCCGGAGGGAGACGGAGAGTCAAGCATGCAGATTGTTTTCATACATGATGGAGAGGAAAAGATTTGGAGGCGAACGGGCTTCCTGCAGGTATGCAGGACGATGCATAAGTCATCTTACATGCAATGAACTGACCATTGCATGTCGGGCTAGGTAGTCTCAAGTCATTAAAAACATAACGCGCGACACATGTTCAGATTTCAAGGTGCACTAAATTATTACATGCGAGGATTAAGAGAATATTGGCTAACGCATGTACAAATTCTTTGTCATTAAGTGTTCATGCATGCATGCAATGCAAAAATGCATGGGTCAACACAAATTTTTTTGAAAAACGAGAGCATTAATTGAGTACTTTTGCAGACTACAAAAACTATTCCACCGCCTCTATCTTCGTAAGAGTAGGTGAAATTTTGAAATCGAGCCCTTTAAACAAGAAGGGAGGTCGTAGTACTCTAACCTTGTTGTGATGACTATATATGACATGGCAATATCATAACGCACCTGGACGCAGGAACTAGTCTGTATAGTGCATATAAGTTTTGTCAGAAGTCAAAGTACCTCTACTTTGACGAAACTTACAAAAAAAATCAACATTCACAATGTCAAATCAATATGTTTATATCCATTATGAAATGTAGTTTCATTAAATATATATTTGGTATTGTAGATATTGATATTTTTAGTATAAATTTGGTAAACTTTGAAAACTTTGACTTGACACAAATCTTACGCGGTGTAAAAAGGACCAGAGTGAGTATCATGCATGCGGAGTAGGCAAAAATATTGCTCATTTACAGCCGCCCAAAGTCTCAAAGGGCGCAATCGCACGAGGGAGGTGAAATTTGTGGGATGCGCGACGATTGCCGGTATTAAGTGAAAGTTACATGCACGCGTCGGCATGGCGTGCGAACATGCAGAAGCTATATCGTCAGGCCTACAATGTGGGTCTAGAAGACATGACATCTAGTGGGTCCCACATAGTACTCGAGAACTCATTGGGGGCATGCAGCCGTTTATCCACCGGGCAAGCCACCACCCCACGCTGTTTGCATGTCCTACTCGTCCTTGTATTCTACCTTACATCAGTTCGCTCCCAGTCGTCCCGTCCTTTCACATTACACCAGTTCCACTTCTCCTAACCCGGCTCCAAAATCCATGGCCTCCCAAATCTCCATGATCGGCGGTGAGTACAAGGTTAGAACCATCACCTACGATGAGTTCATCATCATCTACACCCATGGATCCGCAATGGTGGAAGCATGCCTTGGTCGCTTCCTACACATGTTCGAAAGTTCAAAGGATGAGTGGGTCGCTGGGCTAGATGTTGAGTACACCACAATCCTGGAAAGGGAGAAGCTTCTAAAGGTGGCAGAGATGAAGAAGCCCGCCGTGATCCAGATTTGCATACATAACGAGTGCTTCGTCTACCACATATGCCATGCCGACCAGGATTTTGAGTTCTTCCTCAAGGAAAAAAGAGTGAAATTCATTACTATAGACTTTACGAACGATAGGAGAGTCCTGGGTCGGATAGACCTCGTTGTAGGCCAGCACTTCGATCTCCAGAAGGAAAGCCTGGTCTCCTCCTCTCAGCCTTCAATGCTGACCCTGGTAGCAGCCATGATTGATCCTTCTTACGCTAAATTGAAGAAACCTCCCCCAAGTTTCATCCTGCATGGGAGTCGAAGACAATAGATGAAGATCACATCGTGTACGCAGCAACGGATGCCTACCTTTGTTTAAATATCTACAAGGGTTGGATGAAGAAGCCGAGGGGGCGATCATGGGATTTACTGCGCCCACTACCCACGCCCCCATGTTTATCGCGCGAGTTACTGCGCGCAGTAACTCCACGGGAACCTCCACCGCAGCGGATCCGCTCGCGTGCCGAGGCGTGGTAGTGGCGGGCCCTGCTGGCAGGCATGTCCCGTCGCGCGCGTGGGTGGGCAGCCTGGCCCGGCCGCTCGTCGCCACGTGACAGTCCCTAAACGGGCGGCGGCCTAGAAGCTTAGCTAGCACGCCACTTGGATTCCGCCGAAGCATTCGAAAATTTTGGACGAGTCAGATTGGGCGAGTCCGACTCCTATCTGTCGGCCCGATGGAAGACGGACGGAGCTCTACCTCAAGCACTAGGAAAAGGAAACTGTTGAGGCTCCTCAGTCGATCACCCACGGCACCTCACCAGCTTCGGGGCTACTGTCGGAGTAATGGGCCATGGGTAGGCAAACCCGAAGACCAGAACCTTTCAAGACATCGGGCCGATCGCCCCTCAAGACGCCAAGTCAAGAGCCGCTTCCGGAGGCCTACCGAGGAATAGCCGGCTGCCCATAAATGGCCGAGTCCTGGAGGCAAGGCCAAGACAAGCCGACTCCTATCAGGCGGCTTCTAGAGAAGCCGACCCCGAGGAGTCGTCCCGTGGCACCAACGAAACCCGTGCCCCCATCAAGGGAGACGGGACAGGGAATGGCTACAGTGTAGCCCATTTCCCCCTTTTTTCCAGGCAGGCGTGGCCACAGTGCACCGTACCGGCGGAGATCTCCGCCCGGCGTGGCACTATTGCCACGCCATCCCGGACATCACCACAAGCAGGCGGAGTCCGGCTCCCACGACAGCCTGTTGGTACGGCCCAAGGACAACGGGCCCCACCAGTCAGCGAGAGTCAGGAATACGGCGACAGTCCCGCCAGTCGGACCCGAGGGAGGTCGACCCCTAGGAGTCGGCCCGCCCCTTCCTCGGGACCCACGCGCCATTAACCAGACGAGACACAGAGTGGCTACAGTAATCGCCCGCCAGGCGGCGGAGCTGTAGCCACGACCTCGACCCACTCAAGGCCATTAGAGACACGGCAATAAAGGATGAGCAGCCGCAAGACTCATGAGCGGGGGTGGTCTGTCGGCTGCACCATCAGACGGCGGGGCCCACTCACCTGGCGGGCCCCAAAGAGCCAGCGGAGAAGTCGGAGGCCAGAGACGCACTACAAGAAATATGTCAACTTGTGACCTTGACTATTGGTCACTGAATGGTCATTATTTTCCATTTGTGACCTTTTTGTGACCAAAAATAGATGGTCAAAAGCTTGCAGTCGTAAACTGAAATTAATGACTTCTCTGTGAGAAGGTCGTAGACGTTTACGACCAAAATATGCCTACTGTTTTGTTTTGGTCACTAGCAGCCTCCCCAGGCCACGTAGGCATCCGACGTGGCAATCTGATGTGGCACAAGAATCAGCCCGGTCCAATTCAGTGTTTTAGATGGGCCAAGCCCATTAATTCAGCCCATTTATATTTTTTTCCTATGAATTTTTTGTTAGCTTCATGGACCAAGCCCAACAACCATTTATTCTTTTGGGCCAGCCTTTTTGTTTTCTGAGCTTCTTCCATTTTTCTGGGCCTCAGCCTTTTTGCGGTCCATTTAACTTTTTAAATTTTTTAAGAAGTTTTTCCTTTCATTTTTTGTCCAATATCATTTGGGCTAAGGCCTCTTCCAGCCCATCAATATTTTCAGCCGGCTAATTCAAAGGACTGGACAACAGAGAAACAATTCAGTTTTTTTCAATTTTGCTAACAAAGCAACATTTGTTTCACTGTACAATCATACATCGTTTGTTGCAGTTACATCTTCATTACATTATCTATACATAAGAAGCAGCAACTAAAAGATTGTCATCTATAACAAACGACAGCCAGTCAAAAGAAAGATCACCATCACAGCTCCAGTGACTACTAATATACACTACAACTTCCACTTATGTGCAAACCTACAAGAAGGCCAAACAAAAAAGGAATCGCTGAATATTCAGAGACCACTGCCATGCTGCCGATTGGATTTGGTTGCAGCCCTTCCAGTTTGCTAACGGCATCTCTCCAGCAGCATATCTCATAACCTACAAAGAGAACATAAACCAGCATAAGAATTTGAAACTTCTTCTAATTTGAAACTTCCGGTAAACGATAAACTTGAGGTAAATTAGCAGTGAGGATATTGATTACAATTTCCCTCATAACGGTAGAAGCTCAAATGTGAGACAATATTTCGTAATATATAAGCCTTGGCTGCAACTTTCCGCTTAACATGCAGATAAAAATCAGCCACTTATTGCTTATTTCATGCTTCAATTTTTACTTTCAGTTTTGTTAGGATAATCTGTATGCATAGGCACAGTCCTATACTTGTTTGGAAAGTCAAGATATTAATGTCAATAATTATATATAGCCAAACAATCATGTAAGAATACATACAGAATCAAATCGGTTATATATGTACGCAGACATTAATTCCAAGTATCTAATTGAACCCTGCTATACACACAACAATTTCTCAACGATGTTGAATATCGTGTCGTTCCATTCAGGACAGCAGCACTGCTCCACTGTTTGATATAAGTGGCTGCTGCATGTCGTGTGTATAGTACTATAGTTTCATCTTCAGACCAATCAACGCCAAGTTTCAAAGAAAATCTGATGATAAGTTGCACCAAGATTTAGCAAGGTGCGCATCTTCAAGTGGATGAGCCAGCTCTGAGACCCACTCCCTGACCCTCTCCGCAGATGCTCCCGTCGAAGCATACTGCATCATAGCAAGCACAAAAATTCAGAAAACTACAGCTGGTGTAAAGATGGACCAAACTACAAAAACTACAGTTTCAGTAAAACTATAAATTAGTTTAGATTGTGAGAGCATACATGGAAAGTCAGCACCATCAGCAGTAACCATTAAAAAAAGAAAATAAATTATATCGATGCTGGAAATAACATCTACGGAGTAGTTTTAATTGAAAAATCTATAGAATACTCCAAGAATTAGATTACACCGCTAAGATGTTGGGAAGAACATCACACAGCAGGACAAACTATTCCATCTCTCGCACTACAGTGTGAAAAACTACAGGAGTATACAACTACTCATACAGAGTACTATGGGCAAGACAAATACATGAGTAAGATGTTGATCATGCTTGGAAAGAACATAACTACTCCAGGTACTACATGAGTACAGTGAAAGAACACTACAGTGCACCAAAAATGCATCCATCTAAGCTACTTGATATTCTTTGGAAAGAACACTAAAGCGAGCTCACAAGCCTCGCATACAATAAGTCTTGCCTGTCACAACCAAATTACAGGAAAAATGCATCCTTCTCACTTACATATCACATATAGTTAGTCTTGCTTGGCACCACAAGCACCACTGTCGATGTCGGCCTGCAAAGCACGACATAGGATTGGAACTCTAAATCGAACGACAACTAAAGCAAACCAATCGATCATCGACAGTAAAACTCTAAAGAAATGTTGACCCTTTTTTCTACTACTGCTGCTTGGTTGTTACTGAATAAATGTTGACAACTAAAGAGCTTTGATGGGGCACAGAACCTTGAGGCCCTGTTATGGTGTTGTGTGTGATGAAGATTTTATAGGGTTTCTTTTAGTGGATAACTTAATTTGAGACTGACACATCCAGCTAATGTAAGTGTGGGTAACCAGAAAAATTGAAAGGGGGGTAGCCACGCGGGTTTAGTACCTTGGGAGAGGGAGCACCAGCAGGTGGAGTCAACAGCGATGCAGTACTGGAGGCGCGCCAACGCGACCATGGTGTGCAGGGGCAACAGCGTCTTGAATGGATTCCTTCAAAGGCAGGCAACATGCAAACAAATAATTAAGTAGACCAAGACATGTTCATTTCAGAATCAAAATTCACATGATAAAACATAGAGCCAATGTTTGTCATTTGTTGGAAAATGCACAATGAAGGTAGTTACTGGTAATTACAGGAAATTCCAGATTGAGGTGGTGGTGGGATGAGATCCTGGACTCCACATTAGTCCAACTTATGGCAATTATGTCCGACACGTTCTTTTATAATGCTCAATTACTCAGGACTAGAAGCATTTTATTTCATGATATTTCTAGAGAAGCGGACCAGCTACTACCAGCTTTGAGATTAGTCCATTGGTCATTCCTAATTGTGTTTTGTGGATTGCACTGCATCGCCATCACTAGCTTGGAAGCAATACACACAACATGTAGTATAGGAATCATCCTGGTTGTGTGTTAACAAATCACTGCAGCTACCGGAGCAGCGGGGTCGAAAGGTGTCCTTGTGGTTGGTGGTGAAGATGAGGATCCGCTCATGGCCACTGCTGGACCAGAAGCCGTCCACCATATTGATCAGTCCGGACAGAGTGACCTGGCAAGGCAAAGCACAGCTTACTTGGTAAGTGACAATCAATTTGCAAACCACAAGAAATGAAGTGGCAACTGCTCTTGTTGGAAAGATCAGATAAACAGGGTGAGTTCTTAGATTCAGACTATCACTGGTAGTGTAATTTTCTACTACATAGACATCTACTAAACCAATGGTGAATAATAGCTTATTGTAGGCAAAATCATTTGGATAAGTAACTTGTTCAGATAGCCAGAATCAATTAAGCTACAATCAATTAAGCTGCTTAGGCATCTGTGTACGTGATTGTCTTGCAAAGAATCGATCAACCAGCCTGTTAGCTTACCTTAGATAGCTTGTGTGTGTGTGCAGCGTGTACATGCTCGCCACCACGTGCTGCTGCTGCTTGTGCTCGATGCATGCTGCTACTGCTTGTGCTCGAAGGAGTGGAAAGGGAGCGGGGCCACGGAGAAGAAGCAGAGGAGCATCGACGTAGTCCATGGCAAAGAAGCGAGAGAGCGGCGACGAGGGCGGCTTCCTGGCGGCGAGCGGCTCTATCCATCATGGCCTTATCAACGACGAGGCGGTGGTGGTTAGCGTGATGACGGTCGCGGACCGACTCAAGACGCTACCGACGCTGGCCGATGGGCGCGCTGGTCGCATAAAGATCGCTGGCCAAAGCGCGGCGCTCCCGCCGTTGTTTTTTCCGGTGCCCGCCATGGCGCGAATCGAGGGAGGGAGGAGATAGAGCTGGTCGTCCCCAATGAATCCCTTCACCTGCAGGTGCATCGGCCCATCGGACTAGTGAGACACAGATCCAATGGAGCGAGCGGCGAGCAAAGGCGTGGGGAGTGGGGACGTACCAGGGTGCGGGTGTGATATGGGAGATGTCGGCCGCGACGACGGGCGTGGCAGCGATGTCGTAGAGGGAGAGGGACGACAGTCAGGCGACATGGTGGGCACCACTGAGGGACGCGTCGAGGAAGGAAGAGGTGGTGGCGGAAGTTGGTCGGATCCGAATCGGGGAGAATGGATCTGAATCGGGAGGGATCAGGGTGGGTGGTGAGCAGCACCCACCCAACGAGGGCGCTGGGCGACCGTCTTCGCCGTACTTGGCGCAGAGGGTGGCGAAGGAGTTCGATGTGGAGCCGCGAGGAGGGGAGGGGGAGGCCTGGCGGCGAGCAATGGGAGGAAAGAGGCGAAGATGTGGTTGGCGGTGGTGGGAGACGATAGGGAATCGGGAGGATGGAGCGCCGTGCATCGAAGCACGCACGTGCGCGCCGGTGAGCAAGCCAGCCACAATAGCGCCTCTCTCTCCGTTGCGGCGGCACCTCTCTCTTCGTCTGGAAAGAAGGGGCGGGGGTGGGGCGGCGGCGGGAGTGGATCGGGGGAGAGGGGAGAGGTGGGAGGGAGTTAGGGTTTGGGTTACGGTTGGGTGAGGGGGTGAGGGGGCGAGGGCTGCCGTTGGATTCGGAAGCATCTGACGGTGGTTGATGCGTGATCCGCGTGATATGCCATTGGTCCAATCAGAACACAACAAACCATTTGATGACCTTATGACCATATAAATTGGCCGTGATCGATTCAAGATAAAAAAATTCATTCCATTTTTCAGTGCTCAAAATGAGTTTTTTTGTGAAAGTCCTATAAAATATTTGTTCAAATGATATCATATTTTGCACAAGTTTACATCTTGGATTTGCAAACAATATTGACAAAGGGAGTTTTTATTTCCTTTGCACGAAAAATTCATTTTCCATTTTTTGAGTGCCCGAAAAGAGTTTTTTTGTGAAGGACCTACCATATATTTGTTGCAAAATTGTACCAAATCAATTTTCTAAAATACTAGGATATATTTAATGCACAATTGACCAAATGGTTGAGTGTAAAAAGTTTTGATCCACCTTGTGACGCCCGGGCAATTAGGCTACAGTAATCCCACGTTAATAATGCCACGTCACCACGGTTACTGTTGTTAATCTCGTGTTAGTTCAAAATCGATTCGAAATTCAAACTTAAAATAAAGTCAAAAGGTAAAGATTTTCAAACTTTAAAACTAAAATGTTCGAGAGGTGACAAATAATGCGAGGTATTTATGGTGGAGGAAACATCTTTTATAAAGTAGTTAAAAGCACTAAATTAATAAAAACTGCAGTAAAACTAATATTTAATTGTCTTTTAAATACTAAACAAATATAAACTAATTGTTTAGGGTGCCAGATCAATTGTGGTAGTGTCATAAGTATTAGTACTAATTTAGGGGCTAGATTTATAATTTATAAAACAAAGGTAAAAATAAACAGAAAAGAAATTGAAAAAAAAGAGAAAAGGAAAACTAGCAAACAAAAAAAGGGAGAGAAAAGAAAATAGGACCCCTCCCCCCCCCGCTGGGCAACAAGTGGCCCAGCTGGCCTCAGCCGCTCGGACGGGCCGGCCCACCCCGGTCCACCTCCCCTACTAACCCCTACCTCCACCGAAACCTAACCCTAACCGGCACACGATCCCCACTCCCCCCTCTCTCTCTCTCGATCCCGTCTGGATCGGCGCCCCAGCGCCCGATCCCGCCCACATCGTTGCCCGTCGCTTCGCCGCCGTTCGTCGGATCGCCCACCACCTCGTCGGACCGCCTCCCGGCCGAACCGCTCCGTCCTCGACCTCCTCCTCGCCGGATCTGCGCCTGACCTCGCCGCCGGGTCGACCGTGCCCGCCGCCTCCCGAGGACCGCTCCGCCCGGAGCCCGCCCTCCCTCGCCAGACTGTCGCCACCTCCGCGAGCCCATTGCCTTCCCCCTGCAGCTCCCCTGTGAGCACCCCCTTCTATCCTCCTTCCCCTCCTTCCTTGCGTCGCGCGCGTGCGCCGGTGCACTCCACGGTGCCCCGCTGCGCCCCCCCCCCGGCCTGCTCACTGCAGCCTGTGCACGCTCCCGTGCGTGGCCACGCTGCCGCTAGCCGGTAGCCCGCCCGCATAGTTCGCGCCTGCTGCCTACCTCGCGTCGCCCCACCACGCTTATTCCGCAGCCGCTGCGCCATGGGCGGATGTCAACTCCGCCGTCGTCTCCGGCCAAGTTCGGCCGCCCCGCGACCACCGGTCGACGTGGTCGACCACCAGCTACCCATCGGTCCCCTTCGCGCATCGAACCGATGCCCATAGCGCAAGCCCGACGGGTTCTCGCGTTGCTGCTGTCGCCGGCGCACTATAGCTCCTCGTCGGCGTTAACCATGATGACGAGGAGGTCATTTACCCCCTACTAACACTCACTAACTCTAGGACCCCACGCGTTAATTAACTGCAGATTAGTTAATATACATAATTAACTAAGGTAACCACTCACTGGCAGATGGGACCCACCCTGCTAATTAATCATTATCAATAAAACTTAACACTAGGTTAAACTCGTGTCAATGACACTGGGCCCCACTAGTCAGCTTTGACCATCAATGGTCGGCGCCGACCGCCCCCGGGTCCCACTGCCAGCCTCACACACACACACACACTCTAGCTGGGTACACTTCTGTGTACCCGTAGCATTTTCCTATTTATTTTCGAATTAATAATAATTATAGAAAATGATTAAAACTTTGATAAATAATATAAATTAAACCGTTTATCAGATGAAGAAACTTTGTACATGAAAGTTGTTCGTAACGACGAGATTTAATCCGGATACACAGTCCGTTCGTCCGCCACACATTCCTAGCATAGCAAACACGCAACTTTCCTCCTCCGGTTCATCTGTCCGAAAACGCGAAACACCGGGAATACTTTCCCGGATGTTTCCCCCCTTCACTGGTATCACCTCATACCGCGTTAGGGCACGCCTAGCATCACGCATTGCTTTGTCATGCATCGTTATGCATCTGTTTGCATTGTATTCATTGTTTCTTCCCCCCTCTTCTTTCGCTAGACTCCGAGACCGATGCCGCTGCTGCCCAGTACGACTACGGTGTTGACGACCCCTCCTTCTTGTCTGAGCAACCAGGCAAGCCCCCCCTTTGATCACCAGATACCGCCTACTCTTCTCTATACTACTTGCATTAGAGTAGTGTAGCATGTTACTGCTTTCAGTGAATCCTATACTGCTGCATAGCCTGTCCTTGCTACTATTGTTGTTACCTTTACCTGCTATCCTACTGCTTAATATAGGATGCTAGTGTTCCATCAGTGGCCCTACATTCTTGTCCGTCTGCCATGCTATACTATCGGGCTGTGATCACTTCGGGAGGTGATCACGGGCATATACTATATACTTTACACTATTACATTACCCGTGGTACTGTTCGGAGATGGGGCCGAAAGGACGGGTGGCTCCATCCCAGAGAGGTGGGCCTGGGTTCCCGACGGCCCCGATCACATTACTTTGTGGCGGAGCGACAGGCAGGTTGAGACCACCTAGGAGAGAGGTGGGCCTGGCCCTGGTCGGCGTCGCGGATCCTTAACACGCTTAACGAGATCTTGGTATTTGATCCGGTCCAGCCATTTGGTCTATACGCACTAACCAACTACGCTGAACAGCTTATGGGCACTCGACGTCGTGGTATCGTCCGGCACTTCGTGACGCTGGCCGATCGAGCGGCGCGCCGGATTGGACTGGAACGCCAGTAGGCTAGGTCTGCTTCCCAGCAGACGCATAGCGTGTGTGCTAAGGGCGATGGGCCTGCACTGTGCACTTAGGTTTAGACCGGCGTCGACCTCTCTGTTGAGCCTAGGTGGGCTGCGACGTGTTGATCTTCCGCGCCGGGCATGACCTGTGAAAGTGTGTCCGCCAAATGGGATCAAGCGTGTTGGATTATGTGGTGTACCCTGCAGGAATTTAATCTATTCGAATAGCCGTGATCTTGGTAACAGGACGACTTGGAGTTGTACCTTGACCTTATGACAACTAGAACCGGATACTTAATAAAACACACCCTTTCAAGTGCTGATACAACCCGGTGGTCGCTCTCTCTCGTGGTTACGGGAGGGATCGCCGGTAGGATTATTGCTATGTGATGCTACTTGGAGGACTTGATCTACTTTACGCTACATGCTGCAAAGGCGGAGGCTGCCAAGCGTAGTCTTGACGGTGATTAGCTATCCCCTCTTATTACGGCATTCTGCAGTTCAGTCCACTGATATGGCCCTTTAGACATATACCCATGCATATGTAGTGTAGCTCCATGCTTGCGAGTAATTTGGATGAGTACTCACGGTTGCCTAGATCACCCTTTTCCCCCTTTCTTTACCCAGTTGTCGCGACTGCACGATGGAGCCCAGGGAGCTGTGACGCCACCGCCGATGATTTACTACTACACCGGAGGTGCCTACTACCACGCAGCCCGGCCCGCTGACGACGACCAGGAGTAGTTAGGAGGATCCCAGGCAGGAGGCTTGCGCCTCTTTCGATCTGTATCCAAGTTTGTGCTAGCCATCTTATGGCAACTTGTTTAACTTATGTCTGTACTCAGATATTGTTGCTTCCGCTGACTCGTCTATGATCGAGCACTTGTATTCGAGCCCTCGAGGCCCCTGGCTTGTATTATGATGCTTGTATGACTTATTTTATTTTAGAGTTGTGTTGTGATATCTTCCGTGAGTCCTCGATCTTGATCGTACACGCTTATGCGTGTATGATTAGTGTACGATTGAATTGGGGGCGTCACAAGTTGGTATCAGAGCCGACTGCATGTAGGAATCCCCCTTTCCAACTCCTTGGCCGAAGTCCAGTCTAGACATTGCAAAACTTTGACTAACATGGCTGTGTGCCTTATGGGCCCACGTCGCCATTTGGGTGGTACTGGGATCTTTTACTCCTCGACCTTTACTCTGGGACTCTGAACTCTCTTCTACTCGGGTTAAATGATTTTACTAAATCTGACTCTAGGTTCTCGTAACTACTTCCTCCCGGAGAGCCCCTACAGCTGATTGTCGGCTGCACCAGAAGATTTCGAAGATAATCTCCGATATTCTCTCCAGACCTTGTGCCCATTGCTTTTGCAATTCCCTACCACCGATAAATCCTTATGGATAACTTATTGCCCTTACCATTCTTACATTCATCCCTAGCTGCTCTTGTTATTACAAGATCCATCGAATTGTTCTTTGTCTTTTAAGAATCTTTTGAGCCATTGCATTGCAGATCTTTGACACATGAATACCCTCTATGGATAATTCCTCACACTTACCCAGTATCCGTTCTTTCACCATTGTTCATGTGTTTCACAATGGTCTTCGAAATACTATTCAATCCTCCAAAAATCCTTAGTAGCTTATTGCTCTGCAATACTCGTCTGCTTACATTATGGATGCTCCCATATCACTAGCAATATTCATTAGTATCTTTTGACACCGTCATTTTGATCCTATTAATCACATGTGTGCGAACGCACACAATCATCTATCAACCCTTCTAAATTATCTTTCCTGCTCGAGATGTCATTTTGAACATGAGCTGGTTCTCGACCAAACTATTTGTCGTCAATTGTGCCTCTGGTCTATACAACTTATCCATCCTTGATCAGAGCGTCTGCTTCTGATCCTTTGTTTTGGAATTCATAATTCCTTGGTTAATCTAAGCATCGAATTATTCCGATGTTCTATAATATGATTCTCGTGCATTCTTTCTTCCTCTGATGGAGTACCGATACTCACATCAGCTCCGCTAGGATCACCCGATCCATTTTTGGATTGTTATCCGAAAGTGTCCTTCATATTCAATCACCTTGTGAGTTATTCCCCTGATACATAGTGCCTCCGGTAAATTGTATCATCTGCTTGGCCAACCATGCTCTGCTTTCGAGCTGGTGGTATTTACTATTGAAGTTTGTGGTATATGTTCGTAAGATGCCACGATGGGTTGAACCTATGCCTTCCTTACTATGTGTGAACTCGGAAGTTTTCACGGGTCATACTCATCCGGTATTTCACCGTAAAACTTTCAACACTAATGCCTTTATCAAAGCGAGCAAAGTGAATGGAAGGTTATACATTGAAGAAGTGGGAGTCGACCTTGAACTTTGTGTTCATGCCCATGGACACGATGTAGATCCTATCCTGGAAGCTTCTTGTAATAATAGCTATTTCCTTGATATAATATCCTTCGGTTTCGTTGAATTGATCCTTTGCAATCATGGTTCCGACCATATGTTCTTCTTTGATCCAATTCTCGGGCAAGTTTAAGCACTTGTCTTCTGTGGATCAATACCCCAGTCCAACCCTTACTTTGATCTACCGTCGAGTATTACCCCCCTGGTATCTCGAGATTATCACAAAACTGCATAACTTCTTATGAGTTCTCCATCAAGTGCTACCTTCCCATCGATTCCAATTTTTCACGGGCTCTGAGTTATTAAACACTCATAGACACCGATAATCGAACCGAGTCCCCACTGCGGTTCAACAACTCTTCAGTAAGCTTCTATAAGTACGAGTTTGTACCCGATCACGCCATTCCTAGCCTGTTTGGCTATATCGTTGTCGTGATGATTCTAACTGTGCTACCTGGTCCTTCTTCCCAGAGCACATTTTTTTGACGATGAGCTAAGCTTACGTTGATCTTTCCTCATCATATCATTTTGCTTTGGACAGCAAGCTTGCTTTGGAGTTTGTGTCGCACTTCAGCCCATTAACCTTTCACTTCATCATTCCTTTGACTTGATGTCATCGCTGATCTATTACATCTTCGTGGAGCCTCTCGACAAAATTTGTCGTGATCATCGTCAACATCTTTGAATCCTTCCAGGGTATCAATTGAATTCATGATGAGAAATACCATCCTTGCCCTCGATGATTTGTGTTGTCATCGACCACTTTAATGCCTCCCTCCAACACAAACTTGTTCGTGTTATGTGTTATACCTTGAGTTCCTTGCTATCCAGCCTTTGTTCGTAATTACCTTGGAGTATTACCATCTCTTTTGTCAAGAATGTGGTGAGAATTTCACCACCTCTTAAGAATTCTTGATATAATAATACTTCTCGCCATCTCCGTTCATTCCTTGGACCCCGTATTGTTTTTTTTAACTGGAATACCGACAATTGAGCTATGACGTGTGAATTCAAAACTTCTAGCAACCCTATTTGTTTGGAGTGAATGGGCGATAGTTTCATTCTAAGTCTTCCGATAATTTAATCACCATTCTAACATTGGTCGTGCAACCCAGCCCATATTTCGGGTGCACCTTTCAACCAATGTTTAATTATATATGTTTTCCTCGAGCATACCTCACTATATCATTTAATCTGACAAAGGTTATCTCCTTGTTCAGATAATCGTGGAAATCCTTTTTTTAATCCCAATGGAAAGTCGCTGAGTCCATCAGCCACCTCCTCACCCTCTCCTTGATTTAATGATGAACTCTTGTTTTGGAACTCTCTTCCATAGTTCGTTCCCCGAGAGTCTTACGATGTCACCTCATTAATTTGTGTCGCACCTTTTCTTCTCAGGCATCCTGAGCCTGAGGTATCCCAACACCAATCAGATCTAAATCTCGGTCAGATATGATGGTTGGAACATATTTCCAAGAGTTATAACAACGGTCTTTATGTGACCCGGTAAGGTGATGTCGTGCCTAGCACACCTGGCCGGAGGCCCTATTGTTATAGTTTCCTTTTAACCAGGTTATCTATTCTTCCATGAGGATGTGGTTAGACTTATTCTATAAGTTGTTCTGATGAATCCTTTGAGTATTAAAGTCTGATTTTTTAAAAGACCATGTCAATGCTATCTTGAAGCATGTCCATGGTACTCCGATTTTCAACAAAAACATTTGAAGCCCAATGCTAAATGTTTCTGCTCGATTATCCAAACACCGTTGTATGGGTATGGTCATCAAATTCCTCTCCCTTACCTAAATGGTTATCCACTCTATATCCTGTCATGGATATCTTGCTCGCTTGTCCTTGGGAAGGATATGCCCCGAAATGTGTTTAAACACATTTTTCCTTTCCATTGTTCTGTTTAACCTGGTAATCACCTTTCCTTTCCTTTGGTTTGCTTAACCCTTCTTGTGATCTATATTATATAAGTAGTAGTAATCTTCTGCTTATGTAAAACACGTTAGTGTACAACCGTGCCAGTAAGACCCTGTTTCTGCTGTTGATGACATTTCGGTAGCCACCGACGGACGGGAACTTTGCCTATTGGCCCGCCTCGCTCAACGAAAGGTGAAAATGGTTCTCTTCGTCCCTCGCCCTTGGTATCGATGTTGTTGCCGACATAACTGACAGGCTACCCTCTGACACGCCTTACTATCATGACCATGCAAGATGTCGGCCCCCTTCCTACTTTCAACCACATGGTGGGCCCATAACCCACAGGCCACAGGATCGAAACCTGACTCTCCTGTACACCCCTGTTCCCAAAGTTATTCCTCCCGCGTGGACTCGTATGTAATTCATGAGCCACCTTCCGATGAGATCATCAATTCTGGCATCGGAAACAATAATTATTCCGTTGCTTGAAACCCCTTTCACCTTCTGACTAGGCATTGAACGATTGGCTGGCTGCATGAAACTTCTTTTTGGACCTTCCAACTTTACTCTCTATGTGTTCTATTTGTTCAACTCGAGAGGTACTCATATGCTCATTCATGGGTTAATCCCAGGTTATTACCCTTATAACATTCTGTCGTTTCCGATCTACCCCGTGACCTATTCGTAAGTACGGTGGAGTTTCCGAAGAAAGGATGCCGACTTCATCTTAATGACCTGAAGAAGAAAAATGAAGACATCAATGTATTGGATCGACCACTTCGAGAAGAGCAACTATGACCGAGAAGAATCGTTAGAATTTCGTAACCAAATCCCTTCCCCCCTTATAACCGCTCCTAAATCTCGGGACGAGATTTCTTGTAGTGGAGGAGAATTGTGACGCCCGGGTAATTAGGCTACAGTAATCCCACGTTAATGATGCCACGTCACCACAGTTACTGTTGTTAATCTCGTGTTAGTTCAAAATCGATTCAAAATTCAAACTTAAAATAAAGTCAAACGGTAAAGATTTTCAAACTTTAAAACTAAAATGTTCGAGAGGTGACAAATAATGCGTAGGTATTTATGGTGGAGGAAACATCTTTTTATAAAGTAGTTAAAAGCACTAAATTAATAAAAACTGCAGTAAAACTAATATTTAGTTGTCTTTTAAATACTAAACAAATATAAACTAATTGTTTAGGGTGCCAAATCAATTGTGGTAGTGTCATAAGTATTAGTACTAATTTAGGGCTAGATTTATAATTTATAAAACAAAGGTAAAAATAAATGTAAAAGAAATTAAAAAAAGAGAAAAGGAAAACTAGCAAACAAAAAAGGGAGAGAAAAGCAGGACCCCCGCTAGGGCCACAAGTGGCCCAAATTGGCCTCACAGCCGAAAGGGCCGGCCCACCCCGGTCCACCTCCCCTACTAACCCCGACCTCCACCGAAACCTAACCCTAACCGGCACACGATCCCCACTCCCCCCTCTCTCTCTCGATCCCGTCTGGATCGGGGCCCCAGCACCCGATCCCGTCTGGATCGGGGCCCCAGCGCCCGATCCCGCCCACATCGTTGCCCCCGTCGCCCCTCGCCGCCGTTCGTCGGATCGCCCACCACCTCGTCGGACTGCCTCCCGGACGAACCGCTCCATCCTCGACCTCCTCCTCGCCAGATCTGCGTCGCCCGACCCCGCCGCCGCCTGGTCGACCGCGCACGCCGCCTCCCAAGGACCGCTCCGCCCGGAGCCCTCCCTCCCTCGCCGGACTGTCGCCACCTCCTCGAGCCCATTGCCTTCCCCCTGCAGCTCCCCTGTGAGCACCCCCTTCTATCCTCCTTCCCCTCCTTACTTGCGTCGGCAGGCGCCGGTGCACACCACAGTGCCCGCTTCGCCCCCGGCCTGCTCATCGCAGCCTGCACGCCTCCGTGCGTACGCCGCCGCTTAGCCGGTAGCCCGCCCGCATAGTCCGCGCTGCCTCGCGGCCGCCCCACCACGCCTATTTCGGCAGCCGCCTGCACCGTGGCGGATGTCAACTCCGCCGTCGTCTCCGGCCAAGTTCGGCTGCCCCGCGACCACCGGTCGACGTGGTCGACCACCAGCTACCCATCGGTCCCCTTCGCGCATCAAACCGATGCCCGTAGCGCAAGCCCGACGGGTTCTCGCATTGCTGCCATCGCCGGCGCACTATAGCTCCTCGTCGGCGTTAACCATGATGACGAGGACGTCATTTACCCCCTACTAACACTCACTAACTCCAGGACCCCACACGTTAATTAACTGCACATTAGTTAATATACATAATTAACTAAGGTAACAACTCACTGACAGATGGGACCCACCCTGCTAATTAATCTGTTATCAATAAAACTTAACACTAGGTTAAACCTGTGTCAATGACACTGGCCCCACTAGTCGACTTGACCCGTCAATGGTCGATGTCGACTAGATCGCCGACCGCCCCCTGGTCCCACTTCCAGCCTCACACACACACACAATCTAGCTGGGTACACTTCTGTGTACCCGTAGCATTTTCCTATTTATTTTTGAATTAATAATAATTATAGAAAATTATTAAAACTTTGATAAATAATATAAATTAAACCGTTTATCAGATGAAGAAACTTTGTACATGAAAGTTGTTCAGAACGACGAGACGAATCCGGATACGCAGTCCGTTCGTCCGCCACACATTCCTAGCATAGCAAACACGCAACTTTCCTCCTCCGGTTCATCTGTCCGAAAACGCGAAACACCGGGAATACTTTCTCGGATGTTTCCCCCCCTTCACCGGTATCACCTCATACCGCGTTAGGGCACGCCTAGCATCACGCATTGCTTTTTTATGCATCGTTATGCATCTGTTTGCATTGTATTCATTGTTTCTTCCCCCCTCTTCTTCCGCTAGACTCCGAGACCGATGCCGCTGCTGCCCAGTACGACTACGGTGTTGACGACCCCTCCTTCTTTTCTGAGCAACCAGGCAAGCCCCCCCCTTTGATCACCAGATATTGCCTACTCTTCTCTATACTGCTTGCATTAGAGTAGTGTAGCATGTTACTGCTTTCAGTTAATCCTATACTGCTGCATAGCCTGTCCTTGCTACTACTGTTGTTACCTTTACACGATATCCTACCGCTTAGTATAGGATGCTAGTGTTCCATCGGTGGCCCTACATTCTTGCCCGCCCCGCCATGCTATACTACTGGCTGTGATCACTTCGGAGGTAATCAAGGGCATATACTATATACTTTACACTATTACATTACCTCGTGGTACTGTTCGGAGATGGGGGCTGAAAGGACGGTGGCTCCATCTCGGTAGAGGTGGGCCCGGGTTCCCGACGGCCCCGATCACATTTACTTTGTGGCAGAGCGATAGGGCAGGTTGAGACCACCTAGGAGAGAGGTGGGCACAGCCTCGGTCGGCGTCATGGATCCTTAACGCGCTTAACGAGATCTTGGTATTTGATCCGAGTCCGCCATTTGGTCTATACGCACTAACCAACTACGCGAGCGATTATGGGCACTTTCGACGTCATGGTATCAGCCGGCACTTCGTGACGCCGATCGGCGGGCGCCACGGATTGGACTGGAACGCTGTAGGCTAGGTCTGCTTCCGGCCACAGCGAACGCAGCGTGTGTGTGCTAAGGGCGATGGGCCTGCACTGCGGCGCTTAGGTTTAGACCGGCGTCTTGACCTCTCTGTTGAGCCTAGGTGGGGCTGCGACGTGTTGATCTTCCGCGGCTGGGCATGACCCAGAAAGTGTGTCCGCCAAATGGGATCAAGCGTGTTGGGTGATGTGGTGCACCGCAAGGAAGTTAATCTATTCGAATAGCCGTGATCTTCGGTAACATGACGACTTGGAGTTGTACCTTGACCTTATGACAACTAGAACCGGATACTTAATAAAACACACCCTTTCAAGTGCCAGATACAACCCGGTGGTTGCTCTCTCTCTCACTGTTACGAGGAGGGGATCGCCGGGTAGGATTATTGCTATGTGATGCTACTTGGAGGACTTCAGTCTACTTTCTGCTACATGCTGCAAGGCGGAGGCTGCCAGAAGCGTAGTCTTGACGGGTGATTAGCTATCCCCTCTTATTACGGCATTCTGCGATTCAGCCACCGATATGGCCCTTTACACATATACCCATGCATATGTAGTGTAGCTCCTTGCTTGTAGTACTTTGGATGAGTACTCACGGTTGCCTTTGTTCCCCCTTTTCCCCTTTCTTTACCCGGTTGCTGCGACCAGACGATGGAGCCCAGGAGCCAGACGCCACCGTCGATGACGACTACTACACCGGAGGTGCCTACTACCACGTGCAGCCCGGTGACGACGACCAGGAGTAGTTAGGAGGATCCCAGGCAGGAGGCCTGCGCCTCTTTCGATCTGTATCCAAGTTTGTGCTAGCCATCTTATGGCAACTTGTTTAACTTATGTTTGTACTCAGATATTGTTGCTTCACGACTTCGTCTATGATCAAGCACTTGCATTCGTGCCCTCGAGGCCCCTGGCTTGTATTATGATGCTTGTATGACTTATTTTATTTTTAGAGTTGTGTTGTGATATCTTCCCGTGAGTCCCTGATCTTGATCGTACACGTTTGCGTGTATGATTAGTGTACGATTGAATCGGGGGCGTCACACACCTCTCGTGAAAAAGACAAATTTCCGCTGATTCAGCTAGAAGCGGGTCAAATTTGAACTGTAGCTGCCACGTAATTTGCTCTTTATTTTTTCCAAAAATCATTTCTAGATACATAAGTATCTATTTAATCAGAAATACACCAAAAAAATTCACCACTAGTTAGGAACGGTCATTCCTGCCATTTTGACCGCATTTTGAAACAGGCATAAAAAATTAAGAAGAAATCAAAAAAATGGAAAACCTTCACATTGTGTCATTATATGTGACCAAGTTACCAGCAAAAATTATAAACTTGTAATACGGCAATTATTTTAAAAAAGTTTTCTCAGAAACGAGCTATCAAGTGTGAAGATGCATGGCTTTCAAGCCAAATGATCAATCTTATGGCCACATTCATGACATACTTTGTTCAAATGATATTATATTGTGCACAAGGGTGCATATTGGAATGGCAGACAATGTTGCCTAAGGAAGTTTTCATTTTCTTTGGACGAAAAATTCATTTTCCATTTTTCGAGTGCCCAAAATGAGTTTTTTTGTGAAGGACCTATAATATATTTGTTACAAAATTGTACCAAATCAATTTTCTAAAATACTAGGACATATTTAATACACAATTGACCAAATGGTTTGGTGTAAAAAGTTTTGTCCACCTCTCGTGAAAAAGACAAATTTCCGCCGATTCAGTTGGAAGCGGGTCAAATTTGAACTGTAGCTACCTCGTAGTTTGCTCTTTATTTTTTGAAAAAATCATTTCTAGGTACATAAGTATCTATTTACTCAGAGAAACACCAAAAATTTTACAAGATTCAACCACTAGCTAGGAACGGTCATTCCCGCCGTTTTGACCGCATTTTGAAACGGGCATAAAAAATTCAAAAAAAATCAAAAAATTGGAAAACCTCCGCATTATGTCACCATATGTGACCAAGTTTCCAGAAAAAATAATAAACTTGTAATACGGTAATTATTTTAAAAAAGTGTTCTCAGAAATGAGCTATCATGCGTGAAGACTCATGACTTTCAAGCAAAATGATCAATCTTATGGCCACAATCATGGCATAGTTTGTTCAAATGATCTCATATTGTGCACAAGGATGCATCTTGGAATTTCAAACAATGTTGCCTAAGGGAGTTTTCATTTTCTTTGACGGAAAATTCATTTTCCATTTTTTGAGTGCCCGAAATGAGGTTTTTTTGTGAAGGACCTACCATATATTTGTTGCAAAATTGTACCAAATCAATTTTATAAAATACTAGGACATATTTAATGCACAATTGACCAAATGGTTGGGTGCCAAAAGTTTTGATCCACCTCTCGTGAAAAAGAAAAATTCCCGTTGATTCAGTTGGAAGCGGGTCAAATTTGAACTGTAGCTACCTCGTAGTTTGCTATTTATTTTTTCCAACAATCATTTCTAGGTACATAAGTATCTATTTAATAATAGAAACACCAAAAAAATTTGAAGATTCAAGCACTAGCTAGGAACGGTCATTCCCGCTGTTTTGACCGCATTTTGAAACAGTCATAAAAATTGAAAAGAAATCAAAAAATTGGAAAACCTTCGCATTGTTTCATCATATGTGGCCAATTTACCAAAAAAATTATAAACTTGTAATACGGCAATTATTTTAAAAAACTGTTCTCAGAAATGTGCTATCATGCGTGAAGATTCATGGCTTTCAAGCCAAATGATCAATCTTATGGCCACATTCATGGCATAGTTTGTTCAAATGATCTCATATCGTACACAAGGGTGCATCATGGAATTCCAAACAATGTTGCCTAAGGGAGCTTTCATTTTCTTTGCTCGGAAAATTCATTTTCCATTTTTCGAGTGCCTGAAATGAGGTTTTTTTGTGAAGGACCTACCATATATTTGTTGCAAAATTGTACCAAATCAATTTTATAAAATACTAGGACATATTTAATGCACAATTGACAAAATGGTTGGGTGCCAAAAGTTTTGATCCACCTCTCGTGAAAAAGACAAATTCCCGCCAATTCAGTAGGAAGCGGGTCAAATTTGAAGTGCAGCTGCCTCATAGTTTGATTTTTATTTTTTTTCAAAAATCATTTATAGGTACATATGTATCTATTTAATCAGAGAAACATCAAAAGTTTTCCAAGATTGAACCACTAGCTAGGAACGGTCAAGCCCGCCATTTTGACCGCATTTTGAAACAGGCATAAAACATTCAAAAAAATCAAAAAATTGGAAAACCTCCACATTGTGTCATCATATGTGACCAAGTTTCCAGAAAAAATAATAAACTTGTAATATGGTAGTTATTTTAAAAAAGTGTTCTCAGAAATGAGCTATCATGCGTGAAGATTCATGGCTTTCAAGCCAAATGATCAATCTTATGGCCACATTCATGGCATAGTTTGTTCAAATGATCTCATATTGTGCACAAGGGTGCATCTTGGAATTCCAAACAATGTTGCCTAAGGAAGTTTTCATTTTCTTTGCATAGAAAATTCATTTTCCATTTTCCGAGTGCCTGAAATGAGTTTTTTTTGTGAAGGACCTACCATATATTGTTTGCAAAATTGGACCAAATAAATTTTCTAAAATACTAGGCCATATTCAATGCACAATTGACAAAATGGTTGGGTGTCAAAAGTTTTGATCCACCTTGGTGAAAAACACAAATTCCCGGCGATTCAGTAGGAAGCGGGTCAAATTTGAACTGCAGCTGCCTCATAGTTTGCTATTTATTTTTTACAAAAATCATTTCTACTTACATAAGTACCTATTTAATCATAAATACATGGTTTGGTGGCGATACGTCGAGGTCTGGACGGTGGCCGAGGGCCCCAACTCTAGAGCGGGTAAACTCGCATGCCCGTCGCGTGGTCACCGCATGACCGTGGGGTTGCCATGTGTTCTGGGCGGCCTAGGCATGTCTAGTGGGTTGGGCACTCCCCAGGTAGGTGCTAGGAAGAAAATCACAACATAAGATTCTCACGAGGAGACCGATCGATGCTCAAACATGAATAAGAAGCCAAGTGTTTGATTAGTGGTATGGGAAACACACATGGCTAATGGGCGTGAGTTTTGGCTGAGGATGATCAGTTACTAAGAATACTATCTTCACAAATTTTCAGCTCAAAAGGAGGAGCCTAGGTGGTACTTGCTTTGCAAAGTACCACACTGGACATAAATACGAATGTTGAAGCTGGGCTCAAAATAATGAATGGATTGAGCTGGCATTTGGTGGAGGATGGTTATTTGGGCATAGAAAAGCACTATAGAAAATGGATACCATTTGGACATGCCAAAGTGGTACTCCTTCACAGTGTTTTTCTGAACAGAATAGGAAAATGAATATTTTTGAATTATTTTTGAACTAGGCAAGGAAGGTTTTTTTTACATATTGGCCAAAGATATGACCCAAAGAATTTATGAGATTTTTTTGGGAATTTTGGGAATGACAGAAATATAGGTTGCTTCACAACCTAGGGCAAAAACTGCCACATGGACATGACACATAGGCAAAACGGATGAGGTGGCGCCTAGTCATAGCAACCCACCACACTTTACAAGGGTATGACGAGCTATATTGGTCATGATCAGCTAGAAATAAGGCAGCGGACCAGTGCTATCTGCTTTATGACCATTTCATGTAAGGAAATTAAAACCTTTCTGACCAAAATGGTCGTTATTGTTTAGGGTTTGGAGCCCCCCCGAACAGCTTTTGACCAATTGGTCTGAAATGGTCATAGATCTATGACCAATTCTTCTAGGGTCACTGACAGAAGGTCACTAGTTGACATATTTCTTGTAGTGACGCTGACAGCCGGGTCCTACACATTACAAGATTACCAATGTACCCCTGGGGGGTAGGCCTATATAAACCCCCCAGGGCACCCATGCAAAGGGTTCCAAACCTGTTAGAACTAGAACAGACCATAGAGGAAGGAGAGAGCTAGCCTTGCCTTCTCCTACCTCTAGCATACAGCTCAAGGAGCACCTTTGTACTCACTTGAGCCTTAGTGATCATGCGGAGACCCCACAGAGCAGGACTAGGGGTGTTATCTCCTAGGAGAGCCCCGAACCTGGGTAAAGTACGCCGGCGTTCGTGTCTACGCCTCATCCCGCTTCCGGGCACCGGCGACATTCTACTCGCTCCCACCATGATAAGCCATCCATTGGCATATGTCGCACCCAACCCCCGACATTTGGCGCCCACCATGGGGCGAGGTGCACCATCGTCTGGAGACCTGTTCTAGACGGGAACCCTTTTCCTCCCTGGCGAGCGCAGCCAGCCCGGCACGCCAGACGGAGTCTGCACCGACGCGTTGCACGGCGCGGAAGTCGCCTGCGCGGCAAGTTGCCTCGCTGATCTCATTGGGGAGGTCCACCTCTCCGGCGAGCCCGCGTCCGACGCGGGCACAGACGGCCCCGAGAGCCGCCTCGCGGGCCTCCTCGATCAACTCCACGTCACCAGCGAGCCAGCTGTGGACCTGGAGTCTGTAGGCTCCACCGACCCGATGTTGGTCGACTCCGACACTGCGTCGCTTGATGCGTTCCCCACCAACGTGGTGGTCTATGACGAGCCGCTCCCTCGCGCGGAGAGCGGCGGAAGCACCGTCACGGAAGTGCTTGTCCTCGGTCACGGCGAGCACTCTGGCGGAGCTGCACGCGACCCGATCGATGCGGCACTGCAAGACCTGACGGCGCCCATTCTAGAAGAGGCCGACGCCGAGATGCTGGAAGCACGCCGCATCCAACTCGTCGAGGGCGCCAACAGGCTAGCCAACATGAGACGCTTGTCGGAAGCCTATCAGCGCGAGATGGACCGCGCTGTGGGCGGCACGCCAGCTCTAGCTGGGCCTAGCCGCCTTGGCACGGTCCAGCAGCGCGGAGTGGCCATCGCCAACCTGTTCGGGGCAGATCGCCCCGTCTACGCTACGCCTGCGGAAAACATCCGAGCTGCCCAGGCGACAGTAGAATAGCTGGACAAATTCAAGGGCGAAGAACGTCGGCAGATGGCGGAGCGCGTCCAACGGCTCCTCGGCGTGGCTGCCGAGCAGCACGAGGCCGGCTGCCGCACTGAGGCGCCACACTGACAATACGATGATCTGCCTCCCCGCCGAGATCAAGGCGCGACATCTCGGACGCCGACCGGTGGCCTTCGCGGAAGAAGAGACAAGGAGCCGGCTGCCAGCCGCAGTCGGACTCGCATCACCATAGAGCGCGACCAAGACGGCCGCCCAAGAGCTGTGGAACGACGGGATGACTGTCCGCCTCCTCCTCCTCGCAGGGAAAGGCGCGTCTCCCCGCCGCCTGTTGATTAGCTGACACTTGGCGACCGCCTTTGCCGCCGAGAGGGAGTCGGAGAGAATGATGCCCGCCACCGGATCGACCGTCTCCATCGGTCCCTGGCGCTAGAAGAGGAAGATGAGTTGGGTCCGCCATGTTTCGGCCCCCGCATTCGAGACGAGCCCTTCCCCAAAGGGTTCACGCTCCCAAGAGACACGCCCAAATACACCGCCCGTGAAGCCGGAGGACCGGCTGGTCGACTACTCCACGTACCGTCCAAGATAGCAAACGGCAACAAGCGTGTTCTTGTGAAATACGTTCCGCTCATGCTCTAGGGCACAGCCGAACATGGCCGAACGATGCGAAGCCCCGCAAAGATCATCAGCTTTGGTCGACTTCACCGACGCCTTCGTCCGCAACTTCACCAAAGACGCATAAGCGGCCGCCCAAACCTCGCCAGCTTTCCTTGTGCGTGCAAGGCCCCAACGAGTCGACTCGCGACTACCTCACGCGCTGGGCCGAGCTCCGCAACTCTTGCAAAGGCGTGCACGAGGTGCAGGCTATTGAGTACTTCACCGCCGGGTGCCGAGAAGGCACCCTCCTCAAGCACCGACTTCTCTGCGACGAGCGCGCGACCCTCGACGAGTTGCTGATCATAGCCGACAAATACGCCACGGCCGACTCCTCCATGAAGGCGGAGATCCAAGTAGATGCGTGTGGCAAAGTGGCCCCTCAAGCTCCCCGAACCCCAGCTGGTGACACCAGTCGGCGCCAACAACCAAGCGACAACAAGCGCAAGGCCATGCAGCCGGCTTCCGCAAGCCGGCAGGTGGCGACAGTCGAAGACCAGCAGCCGGAAGGGCAGCCTCCATCCAAGCGTCAGAAGGGCGGCAAGCCCAATTGGCTGCCGGCTTTCTCATACGAGCAGACTCTGGATGCACCCTGCAAATTCCATAGTGGTGCGAAGCCGTCCAACCACACCACTCGGAAGTGCCATCGGCTCACCAGGATCGCCAAGGGAGACAACCTCTTGCCTCCCCCGCATGCTGGGCAGCCGCCTCCTCCTCCGCCCCAGCAGCCGGCGGTCAGACCAGTCGGAGCCATACAAGACGAGTATCCAGAACAGCATGGAGCTTATGTCGTGTTCACCAGCGTGGCCGATGACCGGTGCAGCAGGCGGCTGTAGCAACAAGAAGTAAATGCGGTAGCATCAGAGACCCCAGAGTTCATGCATTGGTCCGAGAAGCCCATCAGTTGGAGCAGAGCCGACCACCCGGAAGTGACGCCCAACCCCGACTCCTATGCCCTGGTTTTGGATGCCACCTTTTCCACAGATAGGCGAGTTGCTCGCTTCTCCCGAGTTCTGATAGATGGCGGCAGCAGCATCAACATCATGTACAAAGATACCATGGAGAAGTTACGAATCAAACAAAGGCAGCTTCACCCAGCGGATCAGTATTCCATGGCATAGTTCACGGCCTTCCTCGCTCACCGATCGGCAAGATCCGGATAGTCGCCCTCTTTGGAGACAAAGATCACTTCCGCCGAGAGCCATTCTGGTTTGAAGTGGTGGACCTTGAGAGCCCATACCATGCACTACTTGGCCGGCCTGCTCTGGCCAAGTTCATGGCGGTCCCCCACTATGCCTACCTCAAGATGAAGATGCCGAGTTCCAAGGGGATTCTGACCATAGCGGACGACTACAAGAAGTCATCCGCCTGCGCAGCTGAGAGCAGTCGGTTGGCCGAGACCCTCGTGATCGCAGCTGAGAAGCGGCTCCACGACCGTGTTGTGGCAATGGCAGGCAAGCAGCCGGAGATGTCGCCCGATCCCAAGGAGTCGGAAGCCGAGGGCTCGTTCAAGCCGGCCAAAGAAACAAAGAAGATACCCTTGGACCCGGAGCACCCGGAGCGGTACGCTATCATAGGTGCAAACCTCGATAGCAAATAGGAAGGCGAGCTCATCGATTTCCTTCGTGAGAACCGGGACATCTTTGCATGGTCCCCCAAAGACATGCCGGGTGTTCCGACGGATTTCGCCGAGCACAAGTTACATGTCCGGTCAGATGCCAAGCCGGTCAGGTAGCCCTTGCGCCACCTGTCAGAAGAGAAGAGAAGAGTCGTTGGAGAAGAGATAGCCCGGCTGCAAGCAGCCGGCTTCATCATGGAGGTGTTCTTTCCAGATTGGCTGGCCAACCCGGTCCTTGTGCTGAAGAAAAACAAGCAATGGAGTATGTGTATTGATTACACCAGCCTCAACAAAGCATGCCCCAAGGACCTGTTCGCTTTGCCGAGAATTGACCAAGTGATAGACTCCACAGCCGGATGCGAGTTGTGGAGTTTCTTGGATGCATATTCAGGATATCATCAGATCAAGCTAAACCCGGCCGACAGACTGAAGACTGCCTTCATCACACCATTTGGAGCCTTCTGCTACTTGACCATGACGTTCGGCTCGAAGAATGCCGGCGCCAAATTTCAACGTTGCATGCAGAAGTGCCTCCTCAAGCAACTCGGTAGAAACGCCCATGTTTACATGGACGATGTCGTGGTGAAGAAGGAGAAGCATGGAACGCTGCTAGAAGACCTCAAGGAGACCTTTGAGAACCTACGCCGGTTTCAAATCAAGCTCAACCTAGAGAAATGCATCTTCGGAGTACCAGCCGGCCAGCTTCTTGGATTCCTGGTCTTAGAAAGCGGCATAGAGTGCAAACCTGTGAAGATCAAGGCCATCGAGAGGATGAAAGTACTCACCCGACTGCTGGATGTGCAGAAGTTCACTGGTTGTTTGGTGTCCATCAGCCGTTTCATCAGTCGGCTGGGAGAGAAGGCTCTTCCCTGCCAAATTTCATGAAGAAAACCACTTTTTTCGAGTGGAACGACAAGGCGGTTGAAGCTTTTCTCCAGCTCAAAAAGATGTAGACTACTCCACCTGTCCTGGCGGCTCCGACTCCTAAGGAGCCCATGCTCCTCTACATCGCCGCCACCAGCCGAAAGTGGTCAAGATACCATCGTGGTAGAGCGCAAGGAGGAAGGCAAGGCACTACCAGTCCAGTGACCGGTGTATTATTTGAGCGAAGTACTGTCGGCCTCCAAGCAAGATACCCCCACTACCAGAAGATGTGCTACGGCGTGCACTTTGCCGCCAAGAAATTGAAGCCGTATTTTCAAGAGCACCCAACCACTGTGGTCTGCACAGCTCCACTAGCCGAGATCATTGGAAGCCGAGATGCTTCGGGCCGAGTGGCCAAATGGGCCATAGATTTGGCCCCGTAGACCATCTACTACCAGGCTCGCACCGCCATCAAGTCACAAGCGCTGGCCAACTTCCTCGTCGACTGGGCCGAGACCCAGTACCTGCCGCCAGCGGCCGACTCCGCCCATTGGCGGATGCATTTTGATGGTTCCAAGATGCGCACCAGTTTGGGAGCCGGCATCATCCTCACCTCTCCCAAAGGCGACAAGCTCAGATATGTGCTGCAAATCCATTTTGCCGCCTCCAACAACGTCGCCGAATATGAGGCACTCATTCACGGGCTCCGGCTTGCCAAAGAGCTCGGCATTCGCTGGATTTTGTGCTATGGTGACTCTGACTTGGTGGTCCAGCAGCCGTCAGGTGACTGGGACGCGAAAGATGCAAACATGGCAAGCTACCGCTTCCTCGTACAACAACTCAGTGGATATTTTGAAGGGTGCGAGTTTCTCCATGTGCCAAGAAATGACAATGAGCAAGCAGATGCCTTGGCACGAATCGGCTCCACCCGTCAAGCAATACCGACCGGCGTCGCCTTACAATGCCTCCTCAAGGTGCCTGTCAAGCCATCGCCAGAATCGGATTCTATCTTTGTGCCGGCTCCTCGTGAAGCAGTCAGATCCGACTTGAGAGCTCCAGCAGCCGGCACAAGAATTCTGGTAGGCGGCCTGGGGGCCGCGGCAGTCGCACCCGGCCCGGGGACTTCAGAACCTGGCCCGAGGACTTCACAACCTGGCCCGGGGACTGCAGCGACCAGCCCGGAGATTTTAGAGCCCGGCCCGGGGACCGCACCAATCGGCCCGGGGACTCCATCAACTCAGGAAGCGGCAGCGGCAGCTGACTCCAACCCGCTGCCCTCCAGCCCAACCGCCCTCGTCCAAGTTGCAGTCCTGGCAGTCGCAGAAAACACAGCACCGTCATGGGCCCAGCCCATCCTCAATTTCCTAGTGAACAAAGAGCTGCCGATCGATGAGATCTTGGCCCGGCAAGTGCAACGCCGGGCAACAGCATACACCATAGTCAACAGAGAGCTTGTGAGGCGCAGCGTCACTGGTATCTATCAGCGCTGCATGGAGCCGACTTCAAGAGCACTTGTCGCCAAAGCCTTCTGCCATGGTTTTTTCTGGCCGACTGCTCTAGAAGACGCCAAAGACTTGGTCCAAAAATGCAAAGGGTGCCAGAAGTTCCGTTCCAAGCCACATCAACCGGCTTCAGATCAAGACTATCCCCATTGCCTGGCCCTTTGCTGTCTGGGGCTTGGACATGGTGGGACCATTTAAGACGGCACGAGGCAGCATGACTCACCTGCTTGTCGTAGTGGACAAGTTCACCAAGTGGATAGAAGCAAAACCAATCAAGAAGCTGAACGGTCCGACTGCCGTGACTTTCATCTCCGACATCACCATCCGGTACGGCATACCACACAGCATCATCACCGACAACGGCACAAACTTTGCCAAAGGCGCCTTGGCCTGCTTTCGCACGATGCGTGGCATCCGACCGGAATTAGCGTCTGTTGGCGATCCGCGATCAAACGGCCGTGTGGAGCGAGCAAACGGCCTCATCTTGTCCGCATCAAGCCTCGACCGGTCGAGCCTTTTGAGCGCTTCGGTCGGCCGCTGGCTCGACGAGCTGCCACCGTCCTCACGAGCTGCGCGACAACTCCAAACAAGTCAACCAACTTCACGCCTTTCTTCCTCGTCTACGGTGCCGAAGCCGTCATCCCAACGGACATAGAATACGACTCCGGGTTCGACTAGTCGGCCCGGGGACTTGCCGCCTTGAACTATGAAATGCTTCCTGCACCCGGACTAGTAATGTCTGGCACTTAAGCCGTCTTTTGCCAGAAGCCGCAGCTCGCAGAGCGACTGTCTGGTGGGCTAGAGCAAGGTAGGAAGGGTGCCCACATGAAAAATGGCTAAGGACACAAAGCATGTGCATAGTTTAAGCCGGCTTCCCGCCTTTTACAACTGATTGTTGAGCAGCCGGCCCGCCATTTTCTACTCAACTTGCTAAAGAACTCTAAACGGCTAAGTACTTGCCTTCCCAAAAGTAGCTAAGTACTTGACCCAACAACAGTCCGTAGAGCGGCTGTTTGGCTGGCAATACGGCAACCAAGGAAGGCGGCAAAGGAAAAAGCCAAAGAGCAGTAAGCAAGAAAAGATAGAACTCAGAAAAATATTTACAGAACAAAGGCCCTTGGCCGATCTTCAACAAAAGTCCAAGAGACACCCCGCGGGTGGAATTGTGCAAAATTAACAAGTTCATCGACACTGATAGACAGGTGAAGTAAAAGATAAAATGGCGGCCTAGGAAACGGCAGAAGGGTTCGGAGCATCGGAGGAGTCGGCGGTGCCGATTGCCGAGCGCCGGGTTGGTCGGTCTCGCTATCGTCTCCAAATGGCAGCTTTCGGTTAGTGCGGCTCGTTGTCGAGGCGGGCCTTGAGCCGAGGCTGACCGTCCGCTCCGACCTCTGGTGCCTCCTCTTCGTCTCCCTCCTCCGCCTCGCCTTCCTCCTCGCCGCTGGAGTCGATCACCTCCGCCGAGTCCTCGCCGTCTTCTGGGTTCAGCCCGAACCATTCCAGCGGCGCCTCGGCACCATTCTCAACCCGCTCCGGGACGAAGATGCTGGTGTCGGTGTACTCGGCGATTGATGCCGCGCGCTTGACGAGATCATCTTCCACGATCACCAACTCCTCCTGAGCTTCCAGCCGAAACGTGGCTAGCTGGGCTAGACTCATCCCAGGGTACCACGCCTTCACAAACTCCAAGGCCCGGCGCGCTCCAGCTCGGGCCGAAGAGCCCTTCCAGGCCTCAAGACGACCGACCGCTACCTCCGGCCTACCGGCGATTCGAGGAGTGCGGTCTTGGCATGTTCAGCCAGTGGCGGCGATCGCTGGCGGCCGACGCTGAAGCCGTGCATCCGGTGACCGGATCGTCAAGACGGGCCTCGATGCTCAGGATCTGCTCGCTAAGGGTTCGGGGGCGGCGACGGCGATTTTCGCGCTGTCTGCCCTTCGCGATCAGCTTCGATGGCCTGGTTGGCAGCGTCCGAGTGGCTAGGGAAGAAGTCTGCCAAGACAGAAAGCAAAGAACAAAATTAAAGACTAGAAGTCGGCTCGACTAACAGCCGGCAGCTCAAAGAAGGAAAATGAGGGAGGCTCACCATCGACTATATCCTCGATATCGTGGAAGCCGGAAGTCAGCATCGCCTCCTTGTCAGTCCAGGAGGAGCGTTCGGTCGCGAACTCAGCAAGGAGACCGGCCTCCTTGTCCTCCGCCTCCTTCTGGGCCTTCTTGAGGAGCTCCTTCTGTTCTGCTAGTTGCGTGACCAGCCGGTCGCGCTCTTCAGCCAGCTTGCTGCGCTCCTCCTCCTTAGCGCGCAGCGCGGTGTTGGCTTCGCCCAGCTGCTGCTGCAAGGTGGCGTTGGCCTCTGCGGAAGAAAGAAGAAAACAAGGTGTTAGTTGCCAACAAAGAAGAACAGTCACCGGGGAGATCCGGCCCGACTGCTCGCCAGCCGTCAATCTCGTGGATTACATCCATGGTGCGCCAAATACGCTTCAAAAAAAGGAGTCATCAATGTAAAGAAGAATAGTAGCGTGGAGATGCGGCCCGACTTCATCAGGCCCGAATCTCGGGACTACAGCGCTGGAAGCGCCAGCTCGCAGAAAAAGAAAAGGACTCACTCCGGCTTTCCGACAAGTCGGCGGTCCGCTGAGCCAACTCCTGGACGTTGGAGTTGAAGGCGGTCACGCGAAGATTTTGGTAATCCTGTGACAAAACTCCCAGATAAACGTTAGTGCTTGGAACTCGTCGATTAGAGTCCGGAGCCGCCTGCTCAGTAGCCGGCCCGAAACTCGAGGACTACACCCAGTGGGTGCGCTGGCGCGCCCCCATCGAGAAGCACAAGAAACAGAAACAAAGAAGAAGGAAACGTACCCGGATGGCCTCTCGCGATGCCAGATACGCCTTGTTATAGTTCTTGATGGCATCGCCCTCGGCTCGGATTTTGGCGTGGATGTCCAAAAGCGCCCGATTCAACGGGCCCGTCCCGCCTCCCTGCACCCACCTAGTGGGCGCGGCGCTCGTCGCCTCGGTGTCCAGGATCGAGGAGCTCCTGGCGTCGGTCTCCAGCGGGCGTGGCGCCAAAGCCGCCTTTGCAAGTCGGCGACGCGTCGGTGTGCCGACCTCTGGAACCAGGCCCGTCGCCACCTCGTTTTCAGTTGGCGGCACCGGCGGGTCCACCGGCTGCTCACCTTGCGCGCTCCCGGACAGCGGCGGTGGCGGCACGATCACGTCCGGCATGGTGGTGTCGCCGCCGCCCCTCTCCGTGACCGGGTTCTCGTCGCCGGCCTCCCCAGTCTGGGCCGCGAACTCCGGAGGTGGCGGTGCGGAGTTCAGAGGAATGACTAAAACCGCCGACTGGCGGTGCGTGGCTTCTTCAACCTGCTTCTTCGCCGCATCGGCGGCCTCGGCCTCCGCTAGTTTCTTCAGGGCGGCGGCCTCCGCCTTCTTAGCCTCCGCCTTCTCCAGGCGGGCGGCTTCCTGCTCTTCATGCACTTCTTGTGCGTTCCGCTCCCTCGCCTCCCGAACGTCAGCGGCTGGGTCGATCCGCCGAGTGGTGGCGGAAGTCTCCGCTGACCCCACGATGGAGGTGGCAGCCACCATCTAAAGAGAGAGGGGAGCCCTGGACCCAAGGGAAACAAAGCAAAATAACTCAGACAAGATCAACAAAGAAAAATGAAGGTGCGTGGTAAAAGACGAACTTACGCGGAGACCAGCTGCGGCTTCTTCACCTCCTTGCGGAAGCGGTTAGCCTTCGCGGCCGCTTCGTCCCGCTTGGTCGCCGCGGCCGAGCCTTTGGGTTTCTTCGGCCGACTGCTGAACAAGCTCGGCGTGGCTCTGCGTTTCTTCATGCCGCCTTGGGCATTCGGCACGACAGAAGAGCGCGCGCCCGGCTGGCCGGCTCCTGGCTGGTTGCGCGGGGCGACTTCCCCCGCATTGTCGTCAGGCTAATCCTCGAGGCTGGCTCCGAGCCTCAAGCTGCTTGCTTCGCCACCTCCTCCCTCGGTGTCGTCCTCCAAGGCCGCCGCCCCCAAGTCGGGGTCGTCGACGTTGCTCTCCGCCTGGTCGGGGAGGAATTCACGATCTGGCCCTGCGGCGCCGGCTGCTGGCTGGAGGAGGGGGCTCTGTTCAAAGGCCGATTGGTCAGGCCGGTCAAGACGGACTCGACAACAAAGAGACAGAGAAAAAAGAAAAGACAACATACCATGGGCGGAGGGTCGGCGCGTGAATACGGCTCCTTGCCAAACCGCCACTCTTCCGTGAGCTCATGATTCATAAGATAGTTCGCCATGAAGGCTACCTCTGCGTGAGGCATCTCCTTGGTGCACAGCCGACTTGGGTCCCGATGTCCGCTCATCTGGCAGATCATGTGAGGGCGGCCCTGGAGCAGGAGCACTCGGCGCGCCACGAAGGCGGCCAGCAAGTCAGGCCCGGTCAGGCCCTCCGACTGCGTCAGCATTCGGAGCCGCGCGATGGCGGCGGCTCCAACAGGTGACAGCGACCTGGCCCAGTACGAACATTTGGGCCGCCTCCCAGCTGGCGGGCCGGCTTCAAAAGCCGGCAAGTTGACCCAGTCGCCTTCCGGGAAGATGCTCTTCACGTAGAAGTACGACCGCTGCCACATCTTCACCGACTTGATTAGCCCGATGGAAGGAAACGGGTTACCGGCCCCCGGCCTCCGCACCGCGATGAACGCGCTGCACTGAGCCGGCACGCCCGTGACGAGGGTGCCGAGCTTGATGTAGAAGAACTCCCCCCAGAGCTCGATGGTGGGGAGGACACCGAGGAAGCCTTCACAAAAGGTGACGAAGGCGGACAGCAGCACCACCGTGTTCGGGGTGAGGTGGTGCGGCTGGAGACCATAGAATTCGAGGAAGGATCGGAAGGAGTTGCTTGCCAGCAAGCCAAGGCCGTGCAGGCAGTGCGAGCGGAAGACGACCCACTCGCCCTCCTCCGTCGCCGGTGAGATTTCCCTCCTCGGTGCGAGGCGGACCTTCACGAAATCCTTGCCGGGCAGCCGCCGCGTATTGCGGAGGAAATCGATGTGGTCGTCGTGAACTTTGGAGCCGTGCCATGCTTCGGAGTGCGCCGTGGGGGGCGCAGGGGCGGAACATGAGCTCATCTGGAGCGAAGCGCCGCAGTGCTCAGCGTGGCGTGGAAGCGCGGCAGGGAGAGGAAGAAGAAAGAGGAGGCAGTGAGGAGGAGGGGCGCGCGTGCTCTGCCTTTCCCCCTCCTCCCCCTACTTATAGGCCCATGGGTTGTGAAGCCGAGGGGGCGATTGTGGGATTTACTGCGCCCACTACCCCAGGCCCCAATGTTAATCGCGCGAGTTAGTGCGCGCAGTAACTCCGCGGGAACCTCAACCGCCCACCTCGGCCGCAGCGGATCCGCTCGCGTGCCGAGGCATGGTAGTGGCGGGCCCTGCTGGCAGGCGTGTCCCGTCGCGCGCGTGGGTGGGCAGCCTGGCCCGACCGCTCATCGCCACGTGACAGGCCCGAAACGGGCGGCGGCCTGGAAGCTTAGCTAGCACGCCACTTGGATCCCGCCGAAGCATTCAAAATTTTTGGACGAGTCATATTGGGCAAGTAGGACTCCTATCAGTCGGCCGACGGAAGACGGACGGAGCTCTACCTCAAGCACTGGGAAAAGGAAACTGTTGAGGCTCCTCGGTCGATCACCCGCGGCACCTCACCAGCTTCAGGGACTACTGTCGGAGTAATGGGCCACGGGTAGGCAAACCCGAAGCCCGGAACCTTTCAAGACATCGGGGCTGACTGCGCCCTTCAAGACGCCAAGATGAAGAGCCGCCTTATGGAGGCCGGCTCGAGCAATAGTCGGCTGCCCATAAACGGCCGAGTCCTAGAGGCAAGGCCAAGACAAGCCGACTCCTATCAGGCGGCTTCTAGAGAAGCCGGCCCCGAGGAGTCGGCCCGCGGCACCAATGAAGCCCGTGCCCTCATCAAGGGGGACGGGACAGGGAATGGCTACAGTGTAGCCCATTCCCCCCTTTTTTCCAGGCAGGCGTGGCCACAGTGCACCATATCGGCGGAGATCTCCGCCCGGCGCAGCACTGTTGCCACGCCATCCCGGACATAACCGCAAGCAGGCGGAGTCCTGCTCCCACGACGGCCTGTCGGTACGGCGCAAGGACGACGGGCCCCACCAGTCAGCGAGAGTCCGGAAGACGGCGATAGTCCCACCAGTCGGACCAGAGGGAGGTCGGCCCCTAGGAGTCGGCCCGCCCCTTCCTCGGGACCCACGCGCCATTAACCAGACGAGACACGTAGTGGCTACAGATGTCGCCCGCGGTAGCGTCAGAGCCACGACCCCCTGACCAAGCCCGCGTCATTAGAGACACGGCAACAGTGATCAGCAGCCGGCAAGACCCGCGAGCGGCGGGAGCGGCCTGTCGGCTCCGTACCAGACCAGACGGCGGGGCCCACCAGTCGGCGGGCCCCAGCAGCCAGCGGAGAAGTCGGAGGCCGGAGACGCTGACAGCCGGGTCCTACACCCTACAAGATTACCAATGTACCCCTGGGGGGTAGGCCTATATAAACCGCCCAGGGCACCCATGCATAGGGTTCTGAACCTGTTAGAACTAGACCAGACCATAGAGGAAGGAGAGAGCTAGCCTTGCCTTCTCCTACCTCTAGTATACAGCTCAAGGAGCACCTTTGTACTCACTTGAGCCTTAGTGATCATGCGGAGACCCCGCAGAGCAGGACTAGGGGTGTTATCTCCTAGGAGAGCCCCGACCCTGGGTAAAATACGCCGGCGTTCGTGTCTACGCCTCATCCCGCTTCCGGGCACCGGCGACGTTCTACTCGCTCCCACCATGATAAGCCATCCATTGGCATATGTCGCACCCAACCCCCGACAAGTCTTTAATGATTGCATGAAGAAAGATGCAAGGGAAAGGCATACCGATTGGTTGGCGCTTACCTTTAGTCCTGGTGCAGGCTGCATGTTGGCTCGATTCCATCGATGCTTGTGCTATCGCTAGCGATTGATGAAGCGTCGGCGCTCTTCTCACTCCTACTTTCTCTTTCCTCCAGTTAAGATTTTGCTGATGTGGAACATCTTATAGCCAGCTGACTAGGACCTACTATACTTGCTCTGAGTTGCGGGCATAGACGCGGCTCGACCTGATCGCGTGCTTGGCAGTACGGCATCATTGCGAGGAGGGACTGCAGACGACGTGAGGGGTTGAGATCCTCTGCAGTACCGTACGATGTTGTAGTGCGGATGACATGTGGGGCTCGGTCCCACATGGCAGCGATAGTACTACACCGTACAGTACTCAGCGACTATACGCATGCGCAACGGCGGCGGCATATTGATGAGTGCGCTTGGTTATAGGGTTGGTCAAACTTAAAAGAACACCGCACTAGTACACATAATCTTGTGCAAGTGCATGCATCACGGCCACGCTTATACACCACATTAGTTAGCACAACATCAATATGGAATCCTGTGCAAGCGCGTGCACCGCGGCCGCGCGGTCGATCGAAAGGTGCGTCACGGTGTCGCACTGGAAGGACATCGACTGAACCTTTGTGTGTGTGTGAAAACAATCCCCGAATATTACTCTACTTTTTTTGCTGGAAAAGTTCCTGACGCTACAATATTTCCATATATTTGTATTTAGCTTCAGTTCATGATTATTTGGATTTGGGCATTTTAGGTGCCCGCTACAAAAAAATTAATAGAGATTATGTGTGTGTAACGGAGAGAGAATGCGTGTATGTGTCTAGATGTGTGTTGTCGCAGAAGGGCAATGTGCAGACGGTGTGTGTGTGTGTGTGTGTGTGTGTGTGTGTGTGTGTGTGTGTGTGTGTGTGTGTGTGTGTGTGTGTGTGTGTGTGTGTGTGTGTGTGTGTGTGATACTCATAGAGAGGTGTGAATGTGCAAATGATCATGTATGAGTGAGACATAGAGATATACCGAGATGTTGTGTATACATGAGAGAACGGTCTTCTATTTGTGTTTGTGTGTGTGTGTTTGTGAGAGAGAGAGAGAGGAGCATCCATAACACAATAACCATCTCTCTCGATTCGACCGTCCCTCCCACAATCGCATGTAACACATGCATCAACGCACACATTCTAACACCCTCACCCAGCCCCTGCCCGCCTCAAGGCCCCTACATCGCTCTCTATCTCGCACACAGAATCTCTTCATGAAAACCCTATTTGGCATGCATGTACCTCTCTGTCACATACACACCATGTACCACGCACACACATATTTATCTCTCGCTATGTCACTTTGCCTAGCAAACACACTCCCCATAGTCCTATCTTTGTATCCCGCACACGATGTCTCTATATTCCTTAAATATTGACGCACACGATGTATCTGTCTCGCACCATTAGCCTCTCTCGCATGCTCACTGTGCACACACATTCTCTCCAGAGGTTTGGTTTCTCTATATATTTGACTGCCCCCACACACACCACACTATCCATCCCCATCCAAGGTTATGTAGTGACCCCTGTCGCCTGTGCTTATCTGCACCCCCACATGCACACCACCTTGACATTCAAGGAGGGTATCGGGAAGAGCGAAGACGACGACCAGACCGCACTAGAGACCGCGGGGCCATTTGGAAGCATGATGACGTGGCCACGGCTGAGTAACTCCTTCCCCCCTCTCTCTCTCTCCCTGTCCATCCCTCCCACACAAAATTATCAATCCCACAACCACAAGATTCCCCTCTATTCCATGTTCTTTTGAGCTGTCTCATCAAACCTTTTGTCTCTTCTCCTTCCGTATGTACAAAGTCTCGATGCACAGGCATCTCACTCCTTATATATTACATGTCTCTATCTTACTCACAGACCTAACTTCTTCCTCTGTATACATCCCTCTCTCGCACACTTCCTCTCTCTCTCTCTCTCTCTCTCTCGGTTTTTCTCCTACTCTCTCGCCCACATATATACAATATTTCCTGTCCTTTGTCTCTTTCTTGCACTTGGTGTATCTCCTATGTGTTGAACGCAGACATGTCTCTCCCGCCATTCCTCCATCTCCACAAACTCTCTACATTTCATTGACACATTGGGATGTGTTCTGAAAATTGGTTTAGACCGGATGATGTAGAGTTATGGTTGGTTTTGTTGCATCCAACAAATTAGTAACTATGAAATGCATTTAGATTTTCATCTGAGTTGGATTATGTTAGTTTGAGTATATTGTGAAGGACTATAGACCTGGTGTTAAAATTTAACAATGATTCTAAATATTGAATTGTACAAACCATTACATTCAAAGTCAATATAGCTTAATATATATATTTCACAATTACAACAAATAATTAATGGCACGACAAACTAAGAAAACAGATGTGTACTCCCTCCATTTTTATTCAAGTCTACGTATTAGCATTGGTTAAAGTCATGTTTTGTAAACTCTAACAAAGTTTATAAACAAAAATAACATATACAATAACAAATCAATACCATTAGATTCATTATTGAATATACTTTCACATCATACATATTTGTTATGGTAAATGTTTATATTTTTATATAAACTTGGTCAAAATTTAGGAAGTATGACTTCAGTCAAACCTAATATGCAGAGTAAATAAAACCGGAGCGAGTACTAATAGTAATCCTAGCTGCTCAGCCCAATCACCCAACACGCCAGACGGGGAGTAGGGAGTAGTACAGTGTTACAAATTTTTAGGTCGGCGACAAAATCTCCCGCTCCCATCGAGATCTCCTATGACTTAGATTCGACCAATGCAAAGTTACCATCATACCCTTGGTCGAACAAGCCGACACATGCTGGTTGGTCGGGGGCTGTTTTGGTAACTTCCCGTCACCCCACCCATCCAACCCCACCCCGGCACCCATAGTACTCCTCATTACTCCCCATTTTCTATCCCCACCGAAAAATAGACTTCTCCACGGCACCGCAGCACCTTCGTGCCCCTCCCCTTCTTCATCGGTGCACTCATCCATCGCAGTGCATCTGCCTCATCGACGACGTCCTATGCCGCACTGGAGTCGGTCCGTCGTCGCTGTCATACACGGAGCCGCTTCCCGGGCACCGTCTTCCACGGTCTCGGATCTGCTTCCCGGAAGCCGACGCCAAGTGCAGCAGCACCACCGTCGTTGAGAGTGAACTGACTCCCGTTGCCGACCATGATGCACAGACGCCGCCGCGACCTTAATACTCCTCCTCGATTGGTAATGTGTATATTGATTCTCTAAGCAGTACATGTGCAGTTCCGATTATGTTCATACCTACCCTTCAAATTTCCTGGCTGCTATTGTTCCGGTAAAAGTAATTGGGTTATAGTTTGCATTGTCCAACAGAATATCATCTTGTAATTGTGCGTCGCTCCTGTATTGCGCTGTGCTTGGGTAGGTTCTTCATCTGTAACCAGTAGTGTCGCCACTACTAGGAAAAGGGCTATAGATGATATGGACACTAATGGCGCATCACACATGTGGTGCGCCACTACTATATACTAATGGCGCACCATGTGTTGGTGCGCCATTAGTGTCCAAATACTAATGGCGCACCACATCCACGGTGCGCCATTAGTAACAATTTTTTTTATTTTTTTAAACTAGTAATGGCGCACCAGGGTGTAGTGCGCCATTAGTAGTTAAACTAGTAATGGCGCACCACATCCACGGTGCGCCACTAGTAAAAAAATTTCAAATTTTTTTTCAATTTTTTTTAAAAACTAGTAATGGCGCACCACATCCACGGTGCGCCACTAGTATTTTTTTCATTTTTTTCAATTTTTTCATTTTTTTCAAAACTCGTAATGGGGCACCGTGGGAGTGGTGGGCCATTAATAGTTCTACTAGTAATGGCGCACCACTCCCACGGTGCGCCATTACTAACTTGGCCCAAAAATTCCACGAATGCACCCCCACGTGGACCGCCTTTTCAGTTTTAAAAAATAAAGAAAATGATGGAAATGTCAAAAAAATAAAAGAAAATAAGTTTCCCATGTGATATGTGGTCTACTTGTTGGGAAAATTTACAAATATGAATTTCAACTTTATTTGCAAAATCTCTCTGTAATTTGTAAAATGGGCATAACTTTTGCATACGAACTCGGATTAAAAAGTTTTTATATGAAAAATCATCTGCTCGAAAAGTTACTTCCGATTTTAACTGGGGGGGGGGGACCCCGTTAAACATTTTCAAAATCCTCAAAACCTAACAGAAAAAAGTTACGGGGCTTTTAAGATCTAGAGGGGGAAAAATGAAAACAATTCAAACTTACTAGTGGCGCACCGTCAGCTAGGTGCGCCACTAGTAACAGAAAAAAAATTGGTTTCGAATTTTTTTAATATTTTTTTCAAAAAATGATACGTAATATGACCGGGAAGTTTGAAATATTTTTCAAAATTTCATCATACTCATGACCATGAACAAAGTCCTAGACATCAACAAGGTTTAATAGGATTGATATGATAGATATATCAACAAGTGAATGTTAAGTGAGGTGGTCTTTGGGGTTGGATAGAAGCTGAAGTTAAGCGTGCTTTCGGGCTGGAGTAGTATGAGGATGGGTGACCTTCCAGGAAGTTTGACCACTTATTGCGATTTGACTTGACATTAAGCATATTGACCCGAGATAAAGCCATAGTGACCCGAGATTAAGAAAAAAACGAAAAAGAATAAAAAAAATTGATTTTTTTTAAAAAACTGTTACTAATGGCGCACTCCCTGGTGCGCCATTAGTATCTGGTATACTAATGGCACACCAGGGGTGCACCATTAGTATCTGGTATACTAATGGCACACCAGGGGTGCGCCATTAGTATTTAATTCTAATGGCGTGGTGCTAGTGGCGCAAAAATAGTGCACCATTAGTAGGCAAAACTGGTGCGCCACTAGCAGGCCTTTTCCTAGTAGTGCGCAAATGACAGAAAGTTTTTTAGAATAGCAGGGAGGTTATTCTATTCACTAAAAATGAAACCACAACGTAGTTCTAGAAAAGTTGAAGAGCCACATAGTAGGATATTAAAAATCACTCGTGCTAACATGGTAGATGAGTGCTTTAATGTTGCCCACAAGATGCGTGAGTATTACTATATTTTTCTTGCCATGTTGAGATTTTAAAACTACGAATGTGAACATGCAAAGGAGCAATGAAGACTAAATACGGGATGTTCGGGACATCTTCAAGGAACATCACAAGTTAAAGAGGAGCTGCATCGAACCTGTAAAACGAGCTTTGGTAAGTAACAACCTTTCATTTACTTTGACATGGAGAACCTGAATAGCAGTGGTGGATATTTTGTGTGTCCTTGATGGTTTCATTAATGAAATCGGAGGGAGCCCCCTATTTTGACCATTTTTTACTTTGACATGGTATATGCCTGGCTGCAGTAGTGAACACAGGACCAGACCAATCCCTGGGCAAGCCCCTGCTACCTCTTGAGCTTGCGTTGGATTTCCCCGAAGAGGAGAGGATGATGTAGCAAAGTAGGTAGGTATTTCCCTCAGTTTTTGAGAACCAAGGTATCAATCCAGTAGGAGGCCACGCGCGAGTCCCTCGTACCTACACAAAACAAATAGCTCCACACAACCAACGCGATTAGGGGTTGTCAATCCCTTCACGGTCACTTAAGAGAGTGAGATCTGATAGAGATGATAGATAATATTTTTGGTATTTTTGGCATAAAGATGCAAAGTAAAATAAAAAGCTAAGTAAAAAAGCAAAGCAATAATAAAGTGGTGGAAGATTAATATGATAGAGAATAGACACGGGGGCCATAGATTTCACTAGTGGCTTCTCTCAAGAGCATAAGTATTTTACGGTGGGTGAACGAATTACTGTTGAGCAATTGACAGAATTGAGCATAGTTATGAGAGTATCTAGGTATGATCATGTATATAGGCATCACGACCGAGACAAGTAGAGTGACTCTTGCCTGCATCCACTACTATTATTCCACTCATCGACCGCTATCCAGCATGCATCTAGAGTATTAAGTTAATGAAAACAGAGTAACGCCTTAAGCAAGATGACATGATGTAGAGGGATAAATTCATGCAATATGATAAAAACCCCATCTTGTTATCCTCGATGGCAACAATACAATACGTGCCTTGCTGCCCCTACTGTGACTGGGAAAGGACACCGCAAGATTGAACCCAAAGCTAAGCACTTCTCCATTGCAAGAACTACCAATCTAGTTGGCCAAACCAAACGATAATTCGAAGAGACTTGCAAATATAACCAATCATACATAAAAGAATTCAGAGAAGATTCAAATATTGCTCATAGATAATCTTGATCATAAACCCACAATTCATCGGTCTCAACAAACACACCGCAAAAAGAAGATTACATCGAATAGATCTCCACGGGAGAGGGGGAGAACATTGTATTGAGATCCAAAAAGAGAGAAGAAGCCATCTAGCTACCAACTATGGACCCGAAGGTCTGAGGTAAGCTACTCACACGTCATCGGAGGGGCTATGATGTAGAAGCCCTCTGTGGTGGATTCCCCTTCCGGCGGAGCTCCGGAACAGGCCCCAAGATGGGATCTCGTGGATACAGAAAGTTGCGGAGATGGAATTAGGTTTTGGCTCCGTATCTGATAGTTTAGGGTACGTAGGTATATATAGGAGGAAGGAGTACGTCGGTGGAGCAACGGGGGGCCCACGAGGCAGGGGAGCGCGCATACAGGGGGGGGTAGGCATGCCCCACCCTCGTGGCCACCTCCTGGCTTTCTTGACGGGGGGTCCAATTCTCCTGGATCATGTTCGGTGAGAAAATCGCGTTCCCGAAGGTTTCATTCTGTTTGGACTCCGTTTGATATTCCGTTTCTTCAAAACTCTGAAATAGGCAAAGAACATCAATTCTGGGCTGGGCCTCCGGTTAATAGGTTAGTCCCAAAAGTAATATAAAAGTGGAAAATAAAGCAATATGGTCCAAAACAGTAGATAATATAGCATGGAGCAATCAAAAATTATAGATAAGTTGGAGACGTATCAGGCATCCCCAAGCTTAATTCCTGCTCGTCCTCGAGTAGGTAAATGATAAAAAGATAATTTTTTATGTGGAGTGCTACTTGGCATAACTTCAATGTAATTCTTCTTAATTGTGGTAGAATATTCAGATTCGAAAGATTCAAGACAAAAGTTTATATTGACATAAAAATAATAATAATTCAAGCATACTAACAAAGCAATTATGTCTTCTCAAAATAACATGGCCAAAGAAAGTTATCCCTACAAAATCATATAGTCTGGATATGCTCTATCTTCATCACACAAAATATTTAAATCATGCACAACCCCGGTTTCAGCCAAGCAATTGTTTCATACTTTAGAATTTTCAAACTTTTTAACTTTCATGCAATACATGAGCGTGAGCCATGGATGTAGCACTATATGTGGAATAGAATGGTGGTTGTGGAGAAGACAAAAAGGGAGAAGATAGCATCACATCAACTAAGCGTAGCAACGAGCTATGGAGATGCCCATCAATAGATATCAATGTGAGTGAGTAGGGATTGCCATGCAACGTATGCACTAGAGCTATGAGTATATGAAAGCTCAACAAAAGAAACTAAGTGGGTGTGCATCCAACTCGCTTGCTCACGAAAACCTAGGGCAATTTGAGGAAACCCATCATTGGAATATACAAGCCAAGTTCTATAATGAAAAATTCCCACTAGTATATGAAGGTCTCAAAATGAGAGACTCTCTATCATGAAGATCATGGTGCTACTTTGAAGCACAAGTGTGGTAAAAGGATAGTAACATTGTCCCTTCTCTCTTTTTCTCTCATTTTTTTATTTTTTTATTTGGGCCTTTTCTCTTTTTTATGGCCTCTTTTCTTTTTTCTTCGTCCGGAGTCTCATCCCGACTTATGGGGGGAATCATAGTCTCCATCATCCTTTCCTCACTTGGGACAATGCTCTAAAAAATGATGATCATCACACTTTTATTTACATACAACTAAACAATTACAACTCGATACTTAGAACAAAATATGACTCTATGTGTATGCCTCCGGCGGTGTACCATGATATGCAATGATTCATGAGTGACATGTATGAAAGAATTATGAACGGTGCCTTTGCCACAAATACGATGTCAACTACATGATCATGCTAAGCAATATGACAATGATGGAGCGTGTCATAATAAACGGAACGGTGGAAAGTTGCATGGCAATATATCTCGTAATGGCTATGTAAATGCCATAATAGGTAGGTATGGTAGCTGTTTTGAGGAAGGTATATGGCGGGTGTATGATACCGGCGAAAAGTGCGCGGTATTAGAAAGGCTAGCAATGGTGGAAGGGTGAGACTGTGTATAATCCATGGACTCAACATTAGTCATAAAGAACTCGCATACTTATTGCACAAATTTAGAAGTCATCAAATCAAAATATTATACGCATGCTCCTAGGGGAAGGGTTGGTAGGAGTTAACCATCGCGCGATCCTGACCTCCACACATAAGGAAGACAATCAATAAATATATCGTGCTCCAACTTCATCACATAACGGTTCACCATACGTGCATGCTACGGGAATCACAAACTTTAACACAAGTATTTCTCAAATTCACAATTACTCAACTAGCATGACTCTAATATTACTACCTCCATATCTCAAAACAATTATCAAGCATCAAACTTTTGTTAGTATTCAACGCACTCAAAAGAAAGTTTTACAAGTCTTGAATACCAAGCATATTAAGATTGTTTAAGCGAATTACCATGCTTATTTAAGACTCTCAAAATAATCTAAGTGAAGCATGAGAGATCAATGGTTTCTATAAAACAAATCCACCACCGTGCTCTAAAAGATATAAGTGAAGCACTAGAGCAAAACTATATAGCTCAAAAGATATAAGTGAAGCACATAGAGTATTCTAACAAATTCCAAATCATGTATGGCTCTCTCAAAAGGTGTGTACAGCAAGTATGATTGTGGTAAACTATAAAGAAAAGACACAAATAATACAAGACGCTCCAAGCAAAACACATATCATGTGGTGAATAAAAATATAGCTCCAAGTAAAGTTACCGATGGAAGTAGACGAAAGAGGGGATGCCTTCCGGGGCATCCCAAAGCTTTGACTTTTTGGTGTCCTTAAATTATCTTGGGGGTGACATGTGCATCCCCAAGATTAGGCTGTAGCCTCTCCTTGTTCCATAATCCATCAAAAGATTTCACCCAAAACTTGAAAACTTCATAACACAAAACTCAACAAAAATCTCATGAGCTCCGTTAGCGAAAGAAAATAAAAAGACCACTTCAAGGTACTGTAATGAACCCATTCTTTATTTTTATTGGTGTTAAACCTACTGTATTCCAACTTGTCTATGGTTTATAAACTATTTTACTAGCCATAGATTCATCAAAATAAGCAAACAACACACGAAAAACAGAATCTGTCAAAAACAGAACAGTCTGTAGTAATCTGTAACTAACGCAAACTTATGCAACTCCAAAAAATCATCCAAAATTGTTGGACGTGAGGAATTTGTCTATTAATCATCTTAAAAAATAATCAACCTAATATCACTCTCCAGTAAAAAGTTGTAGCTAATCTCGTAAGCGCTAAAGTTTCTGTTTTTTACAGCAAGATCATATAAACTTCACCCAAGTCTTTCCAAAGGTTCTACTTGGCACAAACACTAATTAAAAACATAAAAACACATCTAACCAGAAGGTAGATGGATTATTTATTCCTAAACAGAAGCAAAAAACAAAAAACTAAAATAAAATTGGGTTGCCTCCTTTAACGCCCCTAGCTAGGCATAAAAGCAAGGATAGATCTAGGTATTGCCAACTTTGGTAGGCAAACCATAGGTAGCTCTCATGATAGATTCATATGGTAATTTTATTTTCTTTCTAGGGAAGTGTTCCATGCCTTTCCTAAACAGAAATTGGAATCTAATACTCTCTTCCTTCATATCAATAATTGCACCAATCGTTCTAAGGAAAGGTCTACCAAGAATAATAGGACATGAAGGATTGCAATCTATATCAAGAATGATAAAATCTACGGGCACATAATAGCTATTTGCAACAATAAGAACATCATTAATTCTTCCCATAGGTTTCTTAATAGTGGAATCCGCAAGGTGCAAGTTTAAAGAGCAATCATCAAAATCGCACAAAGTTTTGGGAATAGTGGAAACACTAGCACCCAAATCACATAAAGCATAAAATTCATGATCCTTAATCTTAATTTTAATAGTTGGTTCCCACTCATCATAGAGTTTTCTAGGGATCAAAACTTCCAACTCAAGTTTCTCCTCATAAGATTGCATCAAGGCATCAACGATATGTTTAGTAAACGCTTTATTTTGACTATAAGCATGAGGAGAATTTAGCACGGATTGCAACAAGGAAATACAATCAATTAAAAAGCAGCTTTCATAATTAAATTCCTTGAAATCAAAAATAGTAGGTTTAGCAACATCTAGGGTTTTGATTTCTTCAATCCCACTTCTATTGATTTTAGCATCAAGATCTAAAAACTCCGAATTTTTGGAACGCCTTCTAGGTAAAGGTGGATCATATTCAGTCTCATCATTATCAAGATTCATATTGCAAAACAAAGATTTGATAGGGATACATCAATAACTTTTAGATCTTCATCTTTATTTTCATGGAAATCTGGTTTAGCTGCCATCTTATTGACTAAGGTAGCCTGCTTATCTAAAATTTCAGCAGTCAACTTCTCAAGACGAGCAATTTGAGATCTTATACCATCAAATTCTTTAGACATATCATTGAGCTCTTTATTCATATAACTCATAAAACTTTTTTGTTCTTTAAGCTCGTTCCTGAAGAAATTATTATGATCAAATTGCAAAACCATAAAACTCCTGACGTTGCTTTTATCTCTTCTAACCTTTACGGCGAAGGTCACCAAATCTAGGTAGAGCCATCGAGACAAACAAGAAATCCAACACACGAGCAAACAAAAAGCATGCGAAAAAAAGGCAAACGAAAAAGAGAGGGCGAATAAAATAGCAAGGGTGAAGTGGGGGAGAGGAAAACGTGAGGCAAATGGCAAATAAGGTAATGCGAGAGATAAGGGATTGTGATGGGTACTTGGTATGTTGACTTTTGCGTAGACTCCCCGGCAACGGCGCAAGAAATTCTTCTTGCTACCTCTTGAGCTTGCTTTGGATATCCCCGAAGAGGAGAGGATGATGTAGCCAAGTAGCGTAAGTATTTCCCTCGGTTTTTTAGAACCAAGGTATCAATCCAGTAGGAGGCCACACGCGAGTCCCTCGTACCTACACAAAACAAATAGCTCCACGCAACCAACGCGATTAGGGGTTGATAATATTTTTGGTATTTTTGGTATAAAGATGCAAAGCAAAATAAAAAGCAAATTAAAAAAGCAAAGCAATAATAAAGAGGTGGAAGATTAATATGATAGAGAATAGACCCGGGGGCCATAGATTTCACTAGTGGCTTCTCTCAAGAGCATAAGTATTTTACGGTGGGTGAACGAATTACTGTTGAGCAATTGACAGAATTGAGCATAGTTATGAGAGTATCTAGGTATGATCATGTATATAGGCATCACGTCCAAGACAAGTAGACCGACTCTGCCGCATCTACTACTATTACTCCAGTCATCGACCGCTATCCAGCATGCATCTAGAGTATTAAGTTAATGAAAACAGAGTAACGCCTTAAGCAAGATGACATGATGTAGATGGATAAATTCAAGCAATATGATAAAAACCCCATATTGTTATCCTCGATGGAAACAATACAATACGTGCCTTGTTGCCCCTACTGTCACTGGGAAAGGACACCGCAAGATTGAACCCAAAGCTAAGCACTTCTCCCATTGCAAGAACTACCAATCTAGTTGGCCAAACCAAATGGATAATTCGAAGAGACTTGCAAAGATAACCAATCATACATAAAAGAATTCAGAGAAGATTCAAATATTGCTCATAGATAATCTTGATCATAAACCCACAATTCATCGATCTCAACAAACACACCGCAAAAAGAAGATTACATCGAATAGATCTCCACGAGAGGGGGAGAACATTGTATTGAGATCTGAAAAGAGAGAAGAAGCCATCTAGCTACTAACTATGGACCCGAAGGTCTGAGGTAAACTACTCACACTTCATCGGAGGGGCTATGATGATGTAGAAGCCCTCCGTGGTGGATTCCCCTTCCGACGGTGCTCCGGAACAGTCCCCAAGATGGGATCTCGTGGATATAGAAAGTTGTGGCGGTGGAATTAGGTTTTTGGCTCCGTATCTGATCGTTCGGGGGTACGTAAGTATATATAGGAGGAAGGAGTACGTCGGTGAAGCAACGGGGGGCCCACGAGGCAGGGGGCGCGCCCTGGGGGTAAGGCGCGCCCCCCACGATCGTGGCCACCTCCTGGCTTTCTTGACGGGGGGGTCCAAGTCTCCTGGATCATGTTCGGTGAGAAAATCGCGTTCCCGAAGGTTTCCTTCTGTTTGGACTCCGTTTGATATTCTGTTTCTTCGAAACTCTGAAATAGGCAAAAAACAACAATTCTGGGCTGGGCCTCCGGTTAATAGGTTAGTCCCAAAAGTAATATAAAAGTGGAAAATAAAGCCCAATATGGTCCAAAATAGTAGATAATATAGCATGGAGCAATCAAAAAATATAGATACATTGGAGACGTATCAGCCCAAGCCGAAAGTAGCGCCAAACCATGTTGTCTGCTTGGCTAGGGTTCTCGCCATGCAATCTAGCAGTGTGGCAGATTATTAAAGAATAATAGGTGAGACAAACAATTTCCTGTACACTTGATTAGGCTCTCAATCATTTGTAGGATCCCAATTTACTTGGTGGACCCACCATGCCATAGGATGAATCTTTTGTAATTTAGTGTTGAAGCTAGTCAGTCCAACGCGCCTACATACGCCCTGGAGATCATCTGGTTGTCGGTTGTTTTGTTGTAACAACCCTTGGCTTAGTGCACCCCTCTGTTGGTTTTTCTATTTCTCTTAGCCTTGTGTTCTTCGATGTATATGTCGTAGTTTCTATAAGCTGGCTCTATTTGATATGTAATAAGCACAGTCTTGGTCGTCCTAATGCTTTCCTTTTTAGCTTGATGTAGGAAGTGGGTGTTCTCATCTTGCAGTCTGTTTTTATAGCAGTCCTTTTAAATTCACTTCTAGTCATGTTTATCGGGCTTCTACTTAATGGATCTGGGGGGCTCTAACTACTGATCTAAAAAAGAAGTAACTTCTTCATGTCAGGAAGTAGTTCCTGCAAGGAGGGAAGTATGGTCAACCTCGAGATCTTGTTTCCAAAGTGAGGCTGGATTACACACAAGGTGCCATTTCCCTAATGATAACGGATTAGACACAAGGTGCAAATTCTCAGATGATGCTGGATTACTCACAAGCCAGGTGTAGTCGTCAAGTGTTCGTGTCCTCGTTACTCTAGTAAAGGCTGAAAGAAAGCATGCAGCAGCCCTTGAGAATGTAGCTGAGTTCCTGAAGAAGCGAAAAGATCAATAAGATGCTATCTTCAGCCAAGCCAAAGAAGAGATGGAAGAAGCCAGAAAGAAGCTAGCAGAGGCAAAGCAGGCTAGGTGTCTCCTTCTATCTAAAACTATTTTCAATACAAATTTTCATTCATAATAGCAAGATTCAAATGTTTATCCAGTCAACATGCCTGTTGTGATGTCCGTGCATCTACTGAGATGTATGTAAGTCTGTGATGCCTAGATGTGGCACAAAATAATTTTTTTTCCGGGTCATGTAATAACAGCCATTACTTTCCGAACACGAACCATTGGACATGGTATAGTTCACACGCAAGACCAACATTCCAAGTTCAACTTCGACATCAAACTCATGTTCATAGATATCTGCACATTCATAGATAAGTTCACAACCATTATTCACTTGAAAGCTAAAAAAATGTGAGGAGAGTTATAAATAAAGAAAAATCTCTAGTTCCTACTACCACTGCGAGCACAACAAGTCAAGACCATACGTAATTAATTATATTTTGGACATTTTTTAACTAAATGTGAATAACTTATGGAAGCAGGTATAATCTCTAATGTCAGTCGCGGTTGGGATCCATGATGTTTTGAGCCAAACCGGGCAAGACACCGGGTGTCTATGCCGGCGGCGCGGTGGTCGTAGCCTTCATGGGTTTGGAGCGGCGGCGGCTCCCGTGGTCTACTATTCCTTGGTGTCGGCTGTGGCCGCAGACGTGTTGGCCACCTCCACCGGCATGCCGGGATTCCGCCAATGTTTGTGTCGGATGACGCAGCCAGCCATGGTGCACTGGACATCATGGTCCCCCATGTGTCGGCGTGCAACAACTGGCCACTCCTCTATGGGCAGGCTTGGAGCGTCGAGTTGATGCTCCAGGGGCAGCTTGGAGCAGCACCTTGCTCCTCCACTGGCCCGCTTGGTACTGATGGCCTGGGGTGGGGAGGGAGGTGGGGTAGCAAGTTACCTAGCTCGTCGGGGCACCCAGCCGGCTTTTATGCCGGAGAACTCGTCTTCCTGCTCACCGGATGCTATGGAGAGTGTGGAGAAAATGGTGCAAGGAGGACATGGGGAGCGGCGGTGTGGTGCGGTTCTTGCCAGGCGTCCGACCTTGTTTAAATACCTGGCGGACGAGAGGAGCCAACCGGCGTTGTGTTCTAAAATGCCGGCCGGCTCGCGGAAGGAGGTGTTGCCGGCACACGCGCGGATTCAATGGAGGTAGGCGGGGCAGTCTGCCGCCGGTTGCATGCCGCGAGGAGGCGTGTTCAGCCTGGCATGCAGCAAGCGGGGCCCTCTTGGCTGACGCGTCGGTTCAATGCCCGCGCTAGTGAGAAGTCGCGTCCGTGTGAGAGCAAACACTCCCTCCGGTCCTTTTTTGTTTGGGTATGACAAAATCTCATTTTCCATTCACAATTTACAAGTAAAATTCATGGACAAACTTTGCCTCAAAATACGATGGGGACTAGTAAACCAGGACGGAAGTAGTAGTGATGAATTCCATTTTCGCTCCATACCAATCGCTCTAAGAACTAGTATAACACGCCATTGAAAATCAGAACTCTTACCCTGCTAAAAAATGATATTTTAAACATGGCAACTTGGTCAGTGGCGACTGGCGAGCGACCGCCTCCAGGTCGTTCACCTGTGGTCCCGACCATCAACTCATGCAGATCAAATTATCATGGGAGCTGACTATTTCCACAATGGTGCGCTCAACCACGTACCCAGTACCCGTGCATGCAGCAATCGAGCACCTATGGGTTTATTAGTTTACCGTGCCTTACGTAACTCTCATGTGTGCGAGACAGCGAGAGACCGACTGTGTGCGTGTGCCTCTTCTCTTTGTATATGTACTACAGCGCTTGTCTGGTGTCCAAAAAGTAATACTATAATAACTAGCAACGTGCCAGTGCGTTGCAACGCATCCAAAGTAGAGTAATACATATTCTCCAATTTGATAGAAAATAGTCTAGTTTTGATATACATATATCACTAAAAATATATTCCTTTGGCTGCTTTGATGAGATAAGGGAGGAATGTGGTTGGTTTCAAGATTCGAGAAGTGGGATATTGTTGCAAAAACCCCATGTGTGTGTGTGTGTGAGAGAGAGGGATAGAGGAGGAGGGTAGAGTGCGTGTGTGACAAAGACACAAAGAGAGAGTGTGTGTGAGGTATTACCATAAAATAAGGCGATAGTGTGCGTGTGCACAATCGAGAGTGCGTGTCTCAAGAAGGGGCAAAAATCTACATAGATACAAGGAGCGAAATGTGCAGTGGATGGATAAACCTATCTAGAGGCTGGTTGATCAATGTTTGTGAGAGAGTTACGAGTCAGGGGTGTGAAAGCGAGAGTTTTGTGTGTGTGTGTGTGTAAGAGAGAGAGGGTAGTCGGTAGGGGGATCCAAAGAGGGAACTGTGTGTGTGTGTGTGTGTGAGTGAGTGAGAGAGGGGGGAGAGAGAGTTTGTCTGATCGGTAAACAAATGAATAATGTCAGTTATGGAACGGAGATGAAGACGGAAAGGAGACCCCAACAAACGATGTGTGTGTGGGAGAGAGTAATATTAGTGGTAGGAGTCATACCTAGACAGACATAGGGTGCATGAGAGAACCCTGGAGAGAAAGGCAAACTGAAAGACGAGCAAGAGTGTGTGTGTGCGGCGGTGAAAAAGAAAGCTTAGGTAGCTATAGTGATACCAGAGAATGACAGAGATGTGAGAGATAATGAAAACCGTGTAATCTATGAAGATAGAGAGAGTGTGACACTTCTCGAGGGAGACAACGAGAGACCGTGCTTGCAAAAAACGGAGAAGCATGTAGTGAGCGTGCAGGTGAGATGGAGAAAAGAGGGTGATAACTACATGAAGGAGCAAGCAAGAGAGACCTAGAAAGAGATGGGCGTGAAACGAGATTCAAACATTTGGGTGTGTGCATAGAAGATGTCAACATAAAAGGGATTCAAATATTTGAATTCCAGATGATGATACATGTAATTCATACTCGAACCAAAAGTGATCTATCAAACACGCATACTAATTTGAATTTGCACGCGTGTATGTTATTTAATATATTGATATTACAGGTCCATACATTTGAGTTGAACATAATTTGGTTTAAAAAATTTGAATTCAAAGTCGAACATAATTTCATTTCCAAAATTTGAATTCAACCTTATGATTTTGAGATCATTGCATTTTTAAATCATATTTTATATATAAAGGAGCAGAATTCTTTGTTGTGCTTTTGAAAGTATATATAAAAATGATGTATATAGATTTGTATTCGAATACAAAATGGATCCTGCCCGAAGAAAAAAAGAATACAAAATGGATTCGAATTGAGTTGGCACGGTAAACGTGAAATATTTTTCTGCAAAATTTTGAATTTGCGGGGAAACTCGTACTAACCGCCCGAAACCAAAAGCTGCCAGATGGAAATTACTACTATCTATCCCTGACACGCAAAGCCTATCGACTCGATATCGATAGGTTTTGATAGGGGTAGGCTTGTAATTTCACTTAAATGTGACATAACCGCCTCCGCCTCTCACCTCCCCAGATTCATACACGGTGGGCGCCAAAACACAGTTTCTCCTCGGCCCAAATCGCCATTCCCCCCGATTCATACACGGTGGGCGCCAAAACACAGTTTCTCCTCAGGAGAGTCTCCGTCGGCAAATAGTCGGTGCATGCAAGGTTACCGTCCTATCCCAACCGACCAATATTGTTGTGATGTAGGAAATTTTAAATGGGGGCTAAGTTTGTAAATTTCCTCGCATTTGAGACAAGCGCGTCCTCAAGACATGATTCCCCTACCTCTCTCCCTCCATTTCCCCATTCATACTCCGTGGGCGCCAAAACACCCTCTCCAGCCTAGTCTCCTACATCTGCCACCCCATCCACCACCGTCCTCCTCCACCATGCCGGAGCTGATACCCCCACGTCGTCGTCCATTATAAGAGATTGACCTCTCTCATCCAGGGTTCGAACCAGGATCCTTGCATCACGTCCTCTCGTTTCATCCACGCCGTCGTCCACCTTGTTGAGGCCGCTCGTACCACCGTCTCGTCCACCGCGCCGGGATATTCCCCGCGTCGCCACTGTCTACCCTCCTAGATCTGCTTCCATGCCGCCAATAGCCGTCGCTATGGCAACACCCTCAACGCCTCAGTAGATGCTTAGACAGTGCCACACCAGAGGTGGTACTCTTCCGTATCTGCTTAGGTTATTTATCTCAGCAAGAAAATAGATCACCACTGCTTTACTGTGATTTCTTGTCCATCACTTATAATCTTACTTGTTAGTTGAAAGCAAACATTGGTTGCGAAGTTGCCTCTGTCCGGTTTGCACCTTCAGATCCGCCATGGCACGCACCACTATACCCTCAATGCTTATGGTTTTCCCTTTTTATATTCCACATTAGCTTAAATGACAGTCGACTGAATTTCAGTTTGGGTTCAGTCCATTTTTGAGAGTTCGCCGGAGGGAAGGAAGGGGCTCGCCAGAGGGCTGCCCCATTATCTATCTTAGGGTTTCGGGTGGGAATAGTGGTTGTGGGGGGCTTTCGTTGGGCTATGGTGGGGCCTCGTCGGAGGCAAAACTCGATGCGGGTGGTGTGCCGGGGGGTGGGGTTGGCTAGAGGGATGGCCGGGGGCGGCGGAAGACCGGAGGTGGTGGGCAGTTCAGTGGAGGGCAAGGGCCGGTGGTTCGGCCGGTGGCCCAAGCGGTGGTCTGTAGGGGAAGAAAAAGTTGCGAGGAAGAAGAAGGGTTAGGAGACGTAAGATCTTCCAACCGCCTGAAATGGTCGACTGACCCAAATGACGATAGTCAGGCGACTTGCATGTAGACATTCCCTTTATATTCAGTGTACCATCATCCTAGGTGCTTCGAGACGTGCTAGCACTGCTCCTCAACCCATCAACCTAAACAACATGCCACTCATAATTCCAAACTTTGTTGCTCAAATAAAAATCTGATATGATGTTGATATTAGTAAAACAGAGAACGTTTAATTGGTCAGCTAATGTTCCTACTTTACTTTCGAAAAGCACGTGCACCACATATAGAGTGATAGAAGGGAGCTGCATTCTTTATGCTCTCTGGTTCATCATGTGTGGGCAACGAACATTTTGTTATCCAAAATCTGCTTGCTCTTCTTTAGCATGTTCCTCTTATGTTCTTCTTTAATAAGTACTCTCTCTGTTCCTAAATATAAGTCTTTGTAGAGATTCCTCCATGGACTACATACGGAGCAAAATGAGTGAATCTACACTCTAAAATGTATCTATATACACCCGTATGTGATCCATAGTGGAATCTCTACAAAGACATATATTTAGGAATAGAGGCAGTATAATAATTGTATAGTATGTTCCTTGTAGTGAAGAGGAGCAGGGACATTTGCAGTGTACAGGTCTAGTCGGTCACCTGTCATGGACGCTTTCAACTCTTCGTGTTGGTCTGCCCTAATATCCAGGAAATGTTGGGAGCTATGTCGCCTTTGAGAGTTAGACTGATAGTAACAATACTGCGCCTTCAATTGTAGAGAGCTGGTATCCGAAGCCTTTCTAGCCGTACTGGAAATACTAGCACATATTTTCCAGCAAGTTCCACTTTCCTGATTTTACTCGTGATGCTTAGGGTTTTCCCATTATATACACTATGATCTGTGTAGGTGCTTTGTGTCCTACTAGCAGTAGTCCACCCTTTAAAGCTAAACAACACAACAATCATAATTCCAAAGCTTAGTTGTTCCAATACGAATGTGACATGATATTCATATTAGTTAACACACATACATTTAATTGGTCGACTAATGCTACCACTTGAATTTCCAAATGCCTGTGGCTACATAGAGAGAGAGAGAGACTGCATGGAATTGCATTTCTTTGGATGCTCTGATTCATCATGGGTGGGCAACCAATATTGTATAGAAAGAAACGGAATCTCCATAATATGCCTCCTATTCTATTCTTTAAAATGTTCCTCTCATGTTCTTCTTTAATAACTAAAGTACGTTCCTTGTCAAGAAGGCAAGCAGGGACATCTGCAGTCCATAGGTCTATTTGGCCGCTTCTGCAAGTTGCTTTCAGCAATTCGAGTTGGTCTGCCATAATATCCAGGAAATGCTGGGAGCTGTGCGGCCTTTGAGAGACTAGACTGATAATAACAGTAGCGCGCCTTCAGGTGAATAGAACTGGTCTGTAGGTGATCGATAGGCTTTCGATTAGTAGCGACAATACAACCCCATATTTTCCAGCCAGTTCCACTTCCCCTATTTATTTATGATGCTTATGTTGTCCCTCTTTTATCAACACTACAATCTGCGTAGTACCTTTGTGTCGTATTAGCAGCACTCCATCCTTCAAGCAAAACTACATGCCACTCATATTTCCAAAGCATACATTTAATTGGTCAGCTAATGCTACTACGTAAGTTTTGAAATGCATGTGCGCCACATATAGAGACATGTTGGAATACTATTTCTCTGTGCACTCTCGTTGTCATGGTTTCACAATAAACTTTCAGTACAACATATTATGAACCTATCATCTGCCAACTATTCTTACTTCTGGAGCTCCCAACAGGGAGCCAATTTTTTTGTGTAGTTCTGCCAGATTATATTATTGTGTGCACCAAATTACAGCACACAAGGGCTCTCTCTCATCAAAATCCATTAATATCACACAAGGGTTTACAAGGACCCCTATTCTATTAGAATATCCTCAGCACTACAAAGATAATCTCACTACTATTTATGTTGTCATGCTTCTCAGATATTGAACAAAATCACAATGAATATGAGAATGCGCACATCAGAAGAGTATCGCGGAACAGTGCAACGACTAACAAACATGGCATCGAGGCATTGAGTTCCATTCTGGATGGAATGAAGCCCACACGCTCCACACCTATAGATTCGTGTTCAGAATATGATCCTAATGACTATTCTGAGCTCAATGAGTCAAAGGAAGATGGCCTATCATGTTCACCCTACAAGGTGCCTGTTCTAATTTGGCAAGGTTTTGTTGGTTGCACGGAACTTGCGTAAGCTGTCTTGCGTTTCTTCTGCTTCTTTGCACCGCCATGTGCTTAGTTTACTCATAATATATGTGAAGTTGCCATGCCCAGCCATTATCAGTACGCATTCCATTTTTCATCATACCATGTTTTTCCATTCAAATGCTGCTCTTGTGTATCAGACATCCAAATGGAAGAGAGTGATTGCAGAACCTGAAGGAGTAGTAGTAGCAAAGTCCTTGAAAAAGGTGGTGGTGCCGCAGAAATCAGACATCACCCCACTTATATTGGCGTTAGAACCAGCGCCACAAAACCTAGGATATCGCAACTATGTTGCTCGCTGCTTTGCTCTTGTTAGTACATGTTGTCTTGTATCATTGTACTTACATTCTTACCTGGTTGATTATGTGACATTAGTGTGCATTATAACCTATATATCCACTGTTCTCTCCCGATTATCAGATCTATATTAATGCTTACATTAATGTAGAATAAACCCAATGCTTATGAAGAAGTTTAGCTCTACGTTGTTTTTGTAAGTATGTGTTATCCTTTATAATTGTACTTATACTGTTAGCTAGTTGTTCATGTACCATCACTTTGCAGCTTATTTTCCCTTGGCAGCCATTTTATACACATCTAATCTATGTTTACTCTTACCAAAATGTTGAATAAAACCAATGCTACTGAAGATGTTTAGCTTTGCATTACTCTTGTCAGTACCTTTTGGCTGTATGTTGTACCTACATTTATAGCTACTTGATTATGTAGCATCACTCTGCATCTTAGCTTAACTAATCTCCATTTGTTCCTATATTATCACTTCTATGTTCACCATTAACAAAATGTAGAATAAAGGCAATGCTTATGAAGAAGACTCTGTGGTAAACTTCTTGAATTGCCCGCCCATCAACATGGAAAAGGACTTTATAGAGCCGGTCTTCATTACTAACATATGTTTGTCCTTCTCGAGCCTTCAAACTTTGTTGTGTATATTTGGATGCAATGACTGCAACTACTATTTATTTTTGTCGTTTGCATCAAATTGCATGTTTAAAGTTTATTGTAAAATTCATACACATAAATTTCTCCTTCTCAATTGCACTTTTTAGTTGTACAACCTAGTTCCTTATTCATACCATGTAAATTAAACTAAACATAGCAAGTGATCTTCCTTAGCACTGCATGTATGCTTGTTGATCTATAATCTTGTCTTGTGGTCAAACTACCAACTCCAGGACAATGTCATATCCTGTTATGTCTTAACTATGAACAATGCATATTATGTTCATGTTATTTAAATCGTGTCTCTTTATTTACCAATCTGAAATGGGATGAATTGACAGTACACTCACCATCGATGCTTATACATTCTTTAGCATTGCACCTATGCTTGTGTTCTTAATCTGTAATCCAGTGGTGTGGTGAAGCTGGCCACTCCTGCACAATGCCATTTCCTGCCATGTCTTAAGTGTGATATGTTTTATTCTATTGTAATCTAGGTATCTTTATTTGCCACTAAGAAATGGGTGAATCGACAACACTGTTGCTTACATGTGCAAATCATGTTATTTGCCTATTTTTTCTCTTTCAGGGTGATATCACTGACGCCAAGAACGGCCAATAATGCTATGCAGCTAGAGTTGGATATAAACGTCAAGCAAGTGCAGTCATCAGCTTGCTCAGCTGCTTGTGCTGCAGCTCCCAGGCAGGCACTGGTACGCGTCGGTGCTATACAAATGGTTTTTAACCCCTTTCCGCGACGACTTTCAGAACCGTCGCCAAGTGAGTGTGGGCGATAGGGGGGTCCTTCCCACACGACCCAAAAACTGTCGGGATAGGCCCTCCTGGGACTGTAGCGACCCGACCTCAGACGGTCAAGCCTCTGTGTTGCTGTGCCATCCCTGGATCAGTATGCTGGCACACACAGTACATCAATGTATATATCAAAGTGCAATCACATGTATAATTAACGTAAAACTGATATATACCTCATAAGTCACAATGAAACAAATAGTCGGGTGTGGAGTCCCATCAACGCCATCGGCAGGTTGAGTGTAGACCGTAACCTGTATCGTAACTCTTATTCGTCGAGGAAATATACGCAACATGATACGTTGCAGCCGTGTAGGTCGATTACATTGATTGTGCAAGCAAGATCACAATAAGAGAAAACAGATGATAAACTATACTATATGCGGTATGGCTTTGTGGCTCAGATTCGAGTTTTGTTTGCATAAAAGCTGGTTTTATTTTTCCCTACAACAAAGGAATATTAGGAGTATGTACTATGGAGTTTTCTGTCATGACATGGTTCCGCCAACCGATGTCTCATACCTCGTAATAATCATAAGTTGCCCACAATTAAGTTATCAATCCGGTGTTGAGAGTTACGAGATAGATCCAAGTCCGGATGCTCAAATTGTCCGTAACCGTGACACGGCTAATCGATTAGGTTTTAACCCTCTGCAGAGGTTTGTACACTTTACCCGCAAGATTCGATCCCTCTTTTACGTTCTCGCACTTCGTGGTGTTTGAGAACAAGATGACCAAACATGGTCTTAGAAGAGTTCCCACGACCACCGTCCGGTGCTCATTCAATCCTACCGTAGTTCTACATCTGCTAGCACCGTCCTAGCGAGTCACAACTAAGGTCAACCAAGCCGAGCCCATAGTGACTTGCGGTTGCAGGTAAGCTTCCGGGCATGAAGTATTCTTCCGTCTCTTTGAGTCTGGGTGAAGCTTTACGCAAGATGTCATGGTGCTTCTCCATGCATCCCGCCAACCACTGGATTCTCCAGGGTGCCCGTCAACCATCCTTCACCCAGTAGTGTGTATTGAATTCTTGTCTCGAATCTTGAAGTCTTGAGGCCTTGAAGATGCAGTCCTTGCAGATTCCATCATGGAGTTGTCGTCATTGACGTAGATCCTCCATTCTCACACCACTCCCGAGCACTCATACCAACCCCGTCTACTATAGCGTAGCATTAAAATAAATAACGTCCCGGGCTTGGTAACAGGGTGATGGGTTCCTACCTCATGCATACTACTCAACTACAAGGATTCAATGTCACTACTGGAGGGATTGTTGCGAAGATGACACTAGATGCAATAAAACACATAGGTATGGAAAAAATGGTCAAAGTGAACTTGCCTCGAATAATGACTTGGTAGAACTATTCGTCACTCCGTTGAAAATCTATATAGTCATAGCATTCATATAAGCAAACATCCTAGCAAACAATTCTAACACTCATAATAAAACCAACAAATAAAAATGCAAATCAAGGGACACCAAATAAAAACAAAGGAAAACTACACAACAAAACTACTAAAGAAAACTCTAAGACATAACACAAAATAGTGTTGTCCTAAGTAAAAACTTAACAACAATTAAAACACTAAAGCAAAAAGTTAATAGAAAATAAAATGTAAAACAACTAAGTTAACAAAAAGTATTTTTCATAAAATTTTATTTGCAGAAAGAAACAAAAAAAGCTTTTATAAAACACTAACTATGACCTAAACAAGTTTTCATACGAAACTAACAAAATAAATTTTTAGAATAGGAATAAAATTGTCTACAGTTAAATAACAGAAACAAAACTAAATTTGTCAAAAGAGACAAAAGGAAATAATTTTAAAACAATTAAAACTATAAGGAAAAGGTTAAAACAAAAGTAAAACTAAAACAGTACTGTTTTGACTAAAACTCTAATTTAAAATAAACTAAAAATAAATCACTATATGCTACTGGATAGATAAAACAATAACAAAACAGTAGCAAAAGGAATCAATCAAAAAGCTATTTTAGAATAGAAGTTATTAGCAATCTAGTGTTTGTAACAAATCTGTTTGAAATCGAAATTTAAAAATTTCAAAAGTATTTTTCGTTGGTTTCTCTGGATAGATGGGATTTTTCTGAAACTACAGAAAAAAGAATCACTCAATTCGGATTAAAACCCTAAAAGATATAGATTATCTAAGATTGAAACTTTTCTGTTAAAAAAAACAGAAACGAAAATAAGAAAAACAAACAACGTGACCTATTGCTACTGGGCTAAGCGATGGGCGATTAGTAGTTATACTACGCTAGGCCGAAGACTAGCAGAAAATGTGCGCGTACGTTTTTAACAGAAGACCGACGAACCGATTTAAATCTAAACCGAAACAAAACCATAAACTAAAAACCGATCTAATGAAAAAAAAACCAACTTACTAAACCGATCTAATCGAACACAACGATTCGATCTAAAGAAAAAAAAACGAAGAGGAGCGCTCGCCTACAGAGAAGAACGTGCGTGGCAGGGAAGAAGAGGCCGGTGGGTGGCGAGGCTCCGGTTGTCGGCGGCGTTGGCGAGGATGTCCAGGCGATGCGGAAGGTCGAGGGCGTCCGATTTTCTGTGGATGGTGAGGCGAAGGGACGTCGGACGGCTGCGGGGCGAGGTTGTTTCTCCGGCGAACTACGCGAACTCCGGGTCGGCGTTCGAGCTCAAGGCGGTAGCTCCGGTGCTCCCTGGGCGTCCAAAACATGTCAAAGAGGTTCGCAACAACGAGGGATAGTTGGCTATGGAAGGAAAGGTTTCGAGGATACTTACAAGCGCCGGAAACGACCGGTGAACCGCGGGAACTCCGGCGAGATCCAAACAGTGAGGTCGCGTGGCACGGTGGGTTTTGGCGAGGGTTTTCGAGGGGGGTCAGGAGAGGATGGTCGTGGCTATTTATAAGACAACTTGCTAGGGGAAGGGGTGGAGTCGAGGTAGGGTTTCCAAGAGGATCGTTCGCGGCGGCGGCGGCGGGTGCGTATACGTGTAGAATCCTGTTATGTACGTGTACGTGGGGAGAAGAAAATGGCGGGTTCTGCCTGGCAGTAACCGTGGGGAAGGGAGAGAGGGTCGGGTGAGCGAGGGGAGCGTGAGGCGCTGAGGCGGGCGCTCGGCCTCGCTGGCGGCCTGGGCCGTGGCCTCGCCTGGCCTGCTGGATGGGCCGGTTGGCCTGCCTAGTGGGCGCATTTTTTTTTCTTTTTTTTAAACAGCGAAAAAAAAGACAAATAAATGAAAACAAGTACACTTTATATAGTCATATTATATATCAAATTTTTCAGAAAAAGAAATCCTAAATCATGAACATATTTTTCAGTCCAATTAAAATAAATAAAAATTTAAATAAAGCAAAAAGTGCTACTGTTGCATTAAAACTCAATAAAAATCATTTTTAAAATACCAAAATGATTACAATTTTATTTTCTCCTAATGTTCCATTGAAGGGAATCATTTTACACATATTACCATTTATTTATTTTTAGGAGAAAAATAATTTGAATAAAATCCAAATAATTCCAAATTTGAAAGGTAGTTTCAAAATACTTTCAAATGAATTTCAATTTGATTCTTTTTAACTTCCAACTCATATTTCATATAATTGAAGGAGTCATTTTATCTTCTCTCATGAAAATCATTGAGTTGCATAAAGTTTCTAAAATTTGAAATATTTCCAAACAAAATTCAAATCTTTTTAAAACCCTTTTCATTTATTTAAATGGAAGAAGTCATATCATATTCTCTCTAGGGTTTTGTGCTTGAATTGAATTTGAATTCATGGAGATCATAAATGCAAGGTGAAAGTTTGGGAAGGTCATTTCATTCCCTCTCATTAAATTTTCAAAAAGTTTCAAATTCCACTCAATTTCACACAATCAATCACTCAACAATCAATCAAACAAATCAGAATTATTTATTTAATATAACATTCCAAAATTTAGAATTTTGGGATGTTACAGGGACACGGGCTGGGGCAAAATGAGCTCATGTGCGATCGGGCGAGGCATCGAAACCCAATCATTTCCGTTCGTATGTACATCCCACATGGTGAATCCCAGAAAAACATTTCCGTTGGTATGTGCATCCCACGCAGTCAATCCAGGGAAAACATTTCTGTTCATATGTATATCACACACAGTCAATATAAGGAATACGTTTCCGTTCTTATGTACATCCCACACAGTCAATCCAGGGAAAATGTTTCCGTTCGTATGTACATCCCACACAGTTTTATGTATAGGCTCGTGTGTGAAAGGCTATCACACACGCTCTGCCTTAGTTAACTGTTTGCTTTTATCAACTACATCACACACGATTTGATGAAGAAAACTGTGTGGCATTGGGCTATCCATCACAAGCGCTTTTACTGCCAGAACCGTTTGCAAAGTTCCATGACCGTCTGTTCTCTTTTTACATCGCCCATGCTATTTTCTTTCTAACTATGTGCACATTATTTTATTAGCTCCTGTATATTTTTACTTTTGCTTGTAATTTATTATTTGAATTGGAAATTTTGAAATATGAAACGTGCAATTCAAATTCTCAGCACAATGGTTCAACAACGAATCCATAAATAAAATAGCCAGTACAATATGTTCAGTAATTACAGGATTAGACAATAATTAACTATGATGAACCACAATATTTAAAGGCGGTAAAGGTGAAGAGATAAGCGTAAATCATTTTGACTGCCGATGGTGTTGAAGAAGCGGAATGCCCATAATGTGCCTTCCTGCATGCCATAGGCACGAACCACTTTTGTCCAACCCCTTGTGACGATCGCTCTCCCATCCTTCACCGCCTTCAGGAAGACTTCTAGAGCATTATCATGGTAGCATGAATTATATACTTTAACCTTAGTTGCCTCCACTCCGTTCATGTAGTTTGCAAGGTAATCATCAGTAAATAGCTCCAGAAACCTCTGAAAAGAGAAAAATATCAGATAGTGAGGTCTAATAGAGTAACTTGTTGTGGGCAGGGGGAAAGCCAACACGTTACTTACCATCCTAAAGTTCATTGTTGTCTTGGACTAAGTGTAAATAAAGAGCTTAATTCCAATCACCCGTTTCTTTCGCCTAACAATATTTCTTAGTTTCCTCACTTTACTCTTGTTCATGAATATCTCATTGACCCATACGCAAAAGGGATCGAAGTGTGGATCAGTACCACTCATATATGTACCTACAAGCAACCTGTAAATGTTAGAAGCTAAACTGAGATTGCACAAATGATCTAAAATACAACTATCTATGTTCCTAAGTACAAGTTTTTTTTTTAGAAATTTCAATATGAACTACATACGGATGTATATAGAATTATAGATATAGTTTAGATTAGAATCTAGATTCACTCATTTTGCTCCTTATGTAGTCTATATTGGAAAGTCTAAAAATACTTATATTTAGGAATAGATGGTGTATAAGACAAGGGATGCAGCTAACCTCGACAGCAAACAACAACATCGCCCATCGTAGCCCTGTGTAAGTACATGGAAAGCCAATATTAACTATAACAGGGTTAACATCCACCAAAAATAGCAAATGGTAATAAACGGGCAGCATCTGTAGTGATATCTTCATTGCGAAAGAGTAGCATAGCAAAGGGACAGATTAAAAAATGGATACAACTGTTAATTGCAATAGGCTTAACAACATCCTAATTCATGTTATGTAAGTTTGTAGCCATTGAAATACAACTCTTTAAAATGGATACAACTATTAATTGCAATAGGCTTAATGGCCATTGAAACCGGTACTGATAATAATGCAATTGGCGGAGTTAAGCATCAAAAGGCAGGTGCTGCCAGAGCAGATAATGGCCTAGTTGTCTATAAAAAGGTCGAGAAAATTGCTAAAAAGTTTTAGGAATGTTTACTACAACATGCTTAATACATCGACCATACAAAACATAGCCATTAATTACAACTGGTATTGGTAAGATTGAACTGGTGAGCACATACTTGGTAAGTCTTGAGAGGTAGTTCACTACAAAAAAATTACACTTCCGTGATGATACGTGTTTGTCACAGTAGGTCACGTTTTCGGTCATGCATGTACATCCATGAAAATTTTATGACAGAATCAAGATAGTCATACCTGCGCTGTCGTAGAAGTGTTCCATGACATTACCAAAATTATCATCACGGAAGTGTCCACTTCCATGACGATAATTCGCGCGTCACAGAAGTGCTTTCGTCAAGGGTGACCGACACGTGGCATCCACTGTAAAGGAACGCCGTTAAGCTATCGGGTCGGGTATTGGATCCGATAACCCGTTAATAGCCCCGACCAATGGGGATTTACCACGTGTAAAATCATCATTGGCTGGAGGGAACACTTGTCGGCTCGCCGTTGGGACAGATGTCATCCACTCATTGGACACAAAGGGCCTATGATACGTCGACACATGGCACGTCCCAACAGAGGCCCATTCCTGTGAAAAGGCCAGCCTGTTTGACTTGGTCAAAAGATGGCGGGCTGGCCCATGGCAAGCCTGTTAACGGCATGTTCGCATATAGCCCATTTACAGCCCGCTAACCGAGGGCCCGTTCTGACCTATCTGAATTAGGCCCGATGGCGTCATCTGGGCCGTCCAATATAATTCCAGCCCATTTTAACTTCCGGCCCATGTATGGCCCATGACGTCTTTCGACCCATATGAGGCCCTTAGTAACCCTCGGCCCATTAACGGCCCGTGGTAAAACTGTCCCATAATGAATGTTGTATCACTTTATACCCATTAATGACCCATTATTCCGTTGGGCCGTTTCCAGCCCATGTTATCTTTCGGCCTTCTCAGGGCCCATTTATTCTTGGGCTCATTTCCAGCATTCGTTTACTTTCGGCCCGTTACTGTCATTTTCTGCTTGTGGGCCAAATTCAGCCCGTGGTTACAGTCGGCCCGTTTGTGGCCCGTTAATACGTTGGGCCGTTTTCATAGCGTCATCAAATACGGCCGATTAACGACGGCCCGTTATGGTCGGCCCATGAATGGACAATTTCAACTCTAGCCCATTTACAGCCATAATGTGGTCTGTTATTGGCCCATGTTTGGCCAACCGATCATACGGCCCGTAGAAGGCCCATTGATGATACGGCCCATAGAAGACCCATTGTGTCTATGACCCGTATAAAGCCCATTGTTTCTATGCCCCGTAGAAGGCCCATTGTTTCTACGGCCCTTAGAAGGCCCATTGTTTCTACGGCCCGTAGGAGGCCCATGTTAACTACAGTAAATATGTAGCCCATGGTTAATGTGGCCTAGTTTTAAAAAATAGGTTATTGCGGCCACTAGCAAACCGCGGAAAAAGAACTGCACCAACTACAAGAAAACAAATAAACAAGACAATAAGGAAAACAATAGGCAAGCAACTTACGCTAGGCTATCACGGCTATTACACATATTACATCCACTAGGCATCAAAGTTTGCCACCAGTGCAAATATAGGGAACAAAGCATCATATAAACGCCGCAGCAAAACAAGTCCAGAACTGAAACCACTTCAGAAGAGCTCAAGAAAGAATATCCTGGGTACCCATAATGCTGGCAAGATGCTTAGCAAGCTTATTAAGTTTCTCTTGTTTGGCGCTTAAATCCTCCAGCACTTGCTATTGCACCAGAAAGTATGCATCCGAATTCTGTAGGGACTTCCTCAGTCCTTCGGCTTCCTGTCGCATAACATCTGATCAATGTCTTTCAACTTGAAGTTGAGACTCAAGAAGCCGAACTGATTCAGGCAGCGAGTTCGAAGAGCTGGTGCCAGCAGTAGTTGCCAAAGAATTCCTAACACTACATCAAGACATGACTTTGGGGTTGTCTCAGTGTCTTCAATATAGTTTTTATCAGCTTTCTTGGAGACCAACAGGGATGTCTCACTATCTTGAACCTTATCTGCATTACTTCCTGTACCATTGCATAACGGGGTACTCTTCTCCAATATTTTATCTGCATTCTAAAAGAGAAACAAACAAACACATCACAGGTTTACAATGTAGTATATGAAACTCATTTTGGTAAACCAGTTCAGTAGTAAGGTGGACAGGATAACAACATGAAACAAACATATATGTATGTAGTATGGTCACTGTATGGTCTATATCATTCTAGTTTATGTTGCCAAATCAAGATAGATACAGTTCAAATGATATCTATTTAAGACAAAGCAGCTTAGACAGAATATAAGTGTGGGAAACTACACAGCAATTACAACACTTGTAAGGTGCATGGCATGAGAATATAACTGTTTATTCAATTGAAACTGAAATCAACATAGAGCAAGTTACAACAGCAAACACATTAAAGAAACAGGTTTAAAACATACATTGCGCCATTGGAGTTTCAATTGCATCCTTCAAATTTGAAATTAGTTGGTATGAGTAAATACAGGTTATGCAAGAGCAAAGTAGTATGAACCATAGCCACTGAACTGACACGAGAGAACAATTCTTCTTCTTCTTTAAGCGTTGACTTGGGGTTCAGAGTGGTGGTCCTCGTGCTTTGGGCACTGCAGTTGCCTTACTAACTGCTCGTGTTTGGGTGCTCTGTGGTGGAGACGGTGCTGTGTCAACGAGAACTGGGTTACTATCTAGTGGGGTTGGGGTTAGAAGGGGTGTAGCTCGTTCTCTGTCCAACTGGGTAGGGGTCAATCTGCGTGAGTCTGGGTTATGTGTGGTGGGGCTGGTTCTTGGGAAAGTATAACCGTGGTTCTATCTCAATCGACAGGTAGCACAATCTTTTGTGAAGACCGTGTTTTTACTCCCACAGATACTGCCATCACCCCCTCCAATTGAAATGGCTGATAAACAAGAAAAGTAATTGAATGTACAGACATTGTAAGATAGACAGGTGCAATGGGTAGTAGAGAAGAAAACAGGGCATGAAATAATTCACATTTATGTTGTCTAACCAAACAGAATAGCAGGACATAATTTCACATATATGATGGCTAATTAAACAGGATAGCATGACACAATTTCACATGTATGATGGCTAACTAAACAGGATAGAATGACATACTTCAAAATATGATGACTATGTAAACAGGATGACATGATATAACTATACGATGTGTCTATTAAAGTGGTTGGCATGCCATAAATCACGAACATGCCGTCGATGGAAACATGATGGCATGATATAATTCACGGATAGAATGACATAATTCAAAATATGATGACTATGTGAACAGGATGAGATGATATAACTATATTATGTCTATAGAAAATGGGTTGGCATGCCATAATTCAGATACATGCTGTCTATGTAAACATCATGGCATGATATAATTCAAATAAATGATTTATATACTAAGGAAGTGAGCAGAGGGCAATCGCATATATGATGTGTCAACTAAGGAGATGGCATTCAATATCATGTATATGATGTAAAAACTAAGCATTGCAATACAACATATGCATGATATGAGTAATATAACCCTGCCAAGTTTAGGCATACACCTCAAGGGGATAATAGGACTGGTCATCTGCCTCTGAATCCTCCTCTGAAGAGCTATCTGTAACCAGCAAGATATCTGCTACACCAGGTAGCATTGTCTGCTCTGAAGACCTTGTTTTCACTCCAGATTTCTCCATCACCAGTTCAAATGGCTGATGCACAGGAAGAGCAGTTGAATATACAAACATTGTCGACAAAAGCAATGAGAAATACAAAAAAGGAATGACTTGATATAATTCACATATATGACGCTTGGCTAAATAGCATGGCATTGCATAATTCACATATATAATGCCTTGCAACAAGATAGCATTGCATAATTCACATATATAATGTCTTGCAACAACATGGCATTGCATAATTCACATATATGGTAATTAGACACTAAACAGTGGCATTCACACAAAGCATGTCTAAACTAAGCAAATGACATAGCAATGCAAGATACCATATGCACGATATGAGCAACATAACCTCGCCAAGTTAGAGCATGCACCTCGGGGAATAGGACTGGTCATCTGTCTTTGTATCATCCTCCGAGGAGCTATCAAGTAACCAAAGAAGACATGCGCGTCGATAGCATTGTCTCCGCTCAAGACCTTGTTTCCACTCCAGATTTTTCCATGACCGTGTCGAATGGCTGATGCACAGGAAGAGTAATTGAATGTACTAAAATTGTTGACAAATTTAACACGTAGTAAAAAAATGATGTCATGATATAATTCACATATAAGATGACTGGCTAACCAGGGTGGCATTGCAAAATTTACATATATGATGCCTGGCTAAATAAGATGGCATTTCATGATTCACATATACGATAAAGAAACTAAACATATGGCATTGACACAAAGCATGTCTAAACTAAGCAGATGACATCTTTGATGTATACAGTAAGCAATGCAAGGCACCATATGCATTATATTACCAACATCAGCATGCCAAGTTAGAGCGAAGACCTCATGGGGTAAATAGGAGTGGTCTTATGCTTCTGAATCCCCCTCAGAACAGTTATCTTCCTCTTGATTACGATCTGAAATGGGTGGAGGGGTGCTGCCTTTGTGCCCACCAAGGAGCGACGTCTGCATGAACTTTTATTGCCATGCAAGGCCCGTCTCTTTTGTTGTACATGTTCAGTTCCATTGTGTACAATAACTAACATGCATAGGAATAAAACATAGTGAGATTATGTAAGGAGTGCATGCACAAATCCAGAGTGATGGTAGCAAACTGTGGATAGACCCAAAACAAATGATACCAGGCAGATAATAGCTTTAGTTAAAAAATACAGATAATGGCTCCTTTAATGTTTGTTTGCACCCAACATGAAACTCGTAGGAGACACCCAAGATTAACCAGATAGTAGACAGATAGTACTGATTGTTGCCCCAATATGTACCCCGCAACCATTTAAAAACTCAAGTTTCAGCATAAGTTTGCACCTGAGTCGGAGTCTAATAGGTGAACACGATGATATCATATTAACCGATGGATAACGTAAGCAGACACGGAAGAGTGTGACCTCTCTTGCGGACCCGTGTAGTCCTCAAGGTCATCTGCTCAGTTGATGATGGTAATGCAGTTGTCGTGGTTGCCGATGGCGGGGAAGAAGATCTGAGGCGGTGAAAGACAGTCTGGAGAGCGGATCCCTGCTGTGGTGAACCCTTCCGTCGTTGGAGCAGCTGAGCTGGGGTGGAACACAGCACTGCAGGAGCAGGACAAACCACACAAGGTTTTCTTTGACACATACCTATAACAGAAGTAATTGTGTAAGGGCTTGTTTGGAGGATTCTAACAATGCAGGGATAGGAAATAGACAGGAATAGGATAGGAATGCACGTGCAAAGCAGAGAATTTAAAAACACAGGATTTCTGCCAATCTGGGTGTTTGGTTCACAAGAATTGGAAGATCACAGGATGCAAAGAAGCATGGTGAGATTAAGTCAAACCACAAGAAGTGTACAACCTCTTTGGCGAAGCCATGTCGATCTCAGCGTGATTGGGTTGGCCGGTGAGGATGCTCCGGCTGACTTTGTTGTCGGAGGAGGGGAAGAAGATCTTAGGCGTCTAGAGATGGAGCCCTAGGTACTACTCCGCTGTGATGGAGGGTTTCGTCGTTGGAGCAGCTCTGGTGAGTTGTACGACACCAAGGCTGAAGCAGGACAAGAGAGACAACGTTAACCTGAGTGGAATTCTAATAGCATCTCCAATAGATGATGTAAAATACATAACCACAAAGTGTTAGATGTATACATCGGCTGCTCATCTCTGAACTTAACTATCGAAACTGAATTTAACTATCGAAACTGAACTTAACTGTCGAAACTGAATTTTGATGTCGAAACTGAATTTTACTATGGAAACTAGACGCACTAGAGGTGAGGCTACACGTCAGTCGACTGACTTTTTCATCTCTAGTCAGTCGATTTTGCATCCGTTGGATACGAAATCAAGGGCCTGAAGTTCATCTTCAACCTCCACCCCCGTGAGCCGCCAGCCACCACCAGCCAAACAGCCGCCCAGCCGCTCATGTAATTGCCGCCAAATTACTCCCCACCGCTGATCCGCCGCCTCGCCATCCCTCTAGCCCCCCCGTGCGAGCTTTTCTCCGGCGATCCCCACGCCACCGCCCCACCACCGGCAACCACCGCCCCACCACGAACCCTAAGATAGATAGTGGGGTACCTCTCCGTGAGCCCCCTCCCATGCGGTGGTTGTTCCTTAACTCAATGAGCCCCCCTGAAAATCGACTAACCCAAAAGTCGATTCAGTCGACTGAAATGTAGCTAAATCGGAGCAGCATCGCAAGCAAGAGCAAGAGCAGCAGCGCGAGCAAGAGCAGACCAGGCAGGGAACCGAGAACAAGAACAGAGCAGCAGCTCAAGCGAGAGCTAAAGTAGCAGCAGCTCCTACTGATGTGGACGTCGACGCCGAGGGAGTGACACCATGGAGGAAGTGGCCAGCGATGCCGCCGTGGATGGAGCCGCGCCGTGTCGGCTCGGGACCGAGCGCCGGCAGCACCTTGAAATCGAATCAAGAAGAAAATGCGGCGATTAGTGTGATGATGATGATGATGCTCTTCCGGTGGTGCAGGTGAAGACGGCGGTGTGGGAATGGAGGTGGCGCGAAAGAAAAGGGTAACGTCGGGGCAGCTCCTTGAAGGTGGAGGACGGGGTGGCTGAACCGGCGGGACGACCAGATCGACGATGGATCCTCATCCGGTACGGTGGATGGGGGACGCCGAGGTGTTGTTGTGGACGATGTCATCGAGGAAGAGGCTCCCGTGGGTGGCAGACGGAGGAGGGTGTGGAGCTTCGCGGATTTTCCCGGCCTCGATGTATGAATGGGTGGGCGGATGGGATGGGAGTGGGGAACCATGGCTTAGGGACGCGTTTGTCCGAAATGTGGGGTAAGTTACGAAAGTACCCCCACCAATTTGAGGCGGTTCTTTCGGTTCAGGGGTATCATGGGCATTTCACATGTCGGGATTTCACGGGAGGTGGGAGTTTTCGCGCGCGTTGTAATTTTGGAATAGCAAGGTGCGGGTTGAGATGGAGGGAGTTGTCGGAGCACAACAAGACAAAGATTTATCTTAAATATTTCAGGGTAACAAGGCGCAGGTTGAAGAGGCGGGAGTTTCGCAGCAGGATAGACAGAGACGCTAGCTTGAAATTTCGGCATAACAAGGCGCGGCTTGAAATTTCAGGAGAACAAGCTTAACGTGTACCCAAAAAAGACAATTTAGACTAGTATGATATACTACGTACAATGTGTTTAACACGCACAACACACACACAGAGACACCATTTAGACTAGTAAGGTACACGTGCATTGCACGCATGAGATTTTGTAACCAAATTATGAATAAATACCACATTATAGCATGTATGCTTTGAGTCATATATGCATGATGTAGATGTTCGTTTAATTCTTATAGATCGTTTCATTCAAAATCATCTAGTTTTTATAAGAAAGCTAATCTATAGTAAGATTCATGGAATTGTGTGTTGTAAGGCATAAAGTAAAAAAATCATGTAGAAAAACATTTGGGCAATTCTGATACGGAAGATTCTAGAACAAAGAAGAAGTGCTTGTGTTTTGAGGTTTGTGCATTATGCTTAAGTTCAACCATAGAGTCTTCTAAATTGTACATGTGGCAAAATCTGGTGGAATCTAGATGATATCCAACGACCAGTAGTGCTCAAATTTGCCAGCTCTGCACCATGGGATTGGCCTCATCCAACGACCATCTTTCAAAGTTAAAGTTATCCGCACACTATATAAAACATATAAAATATAATATTATATATATAGTGGTATAGATATAGATATGTGGTGCGAAAGCCACCCATCATCTCCAATTAGAATAGTGTGTCCATGCACGAATGCAATGTGGCCAAACGATGTCTGCCATAGGTATCTCAAATTCAAACCAGTCTGACCTTGTTCAATGTGTATGCATTACAACATGCTCGTTTCCAAACCACATCGTGCAGATCTCTGTAATATTCATGCATGCATGGGTTTCAAACATCATGATCTCTTATCCAAATATTTGAATTCAAATTTACATTGATTATGACCTCACCTAGTATTTTACACCCACACATTGGTCTTCTCTTTATAATTGTACCACTAACTTTCTCTCGTGCATGCATGCACACACACTACCAGTCGGCATTATCCATCGCACACATGCAATCTTTTTCTTCAGGTCGGTCTCCCATGAAGGCACACACACACACACATCCCCCTCTCCATCATATCGGGCATTCTTTATCTCTCACGTGCATGCGCAACGATCGATGTTCCTCTATGTGTGTGTGTGTATAGCTAGGTCTTTCATAGTTTTCCACATAAACCGATCAATCTATATATCTAGTGAGGTCTCACCCTCTTTCCCACGTCCACATCGATCAATCTATACCTCTCTATATAGGATTACATATATAGCTAATACACCCACATTAATTATATATCCAACGCCCCCCTCTCATCGTCCATGCCTTTCGCTTCATCTCTCAGACGCGCGCACAATGGCGAAGACAGGGGCAACAAGGGCCCTGCCCCCCTAACATCACTATATATCGAGGCTAATATGAATGTGATCATTAGACAATTGCTGGTAAAAATGGTTAAGTTGATGAATTGGCCCTCCTCGTAAAGGATTAGCAATACTTGGCCTCCTAGCTCATGGGACATTTTTCATGGCTCCGCCACTGTGCGCAACAGCTCACGTTCTTCCCCCTCTCTCTAAATATCGATCTCGTAGTTGTGCACTCCTTCATAGTCTCCCTCCACTCGGCCCCTCGCACCATCTTCTAGCCCCCCACCGGATTTTGCCACATGTACAATCTAGCAGACTCCATGGTTGAACTTAAGCATAATGCACAAATCTCAAAACAACAGTGGTTCTCCTTTGTTCTAGAATCTTCCGTATCATAACTGCCCAAACTTTTTTATAGTTGAATTGCCATTATTTGTTTTTACTTCATGCTTTACAACGCACAATTCCATGAATCTTAAAATAGATTAAGGGCTTCTTTGATTCAAAGGATTCTCGAAGGAATTTTGTAGGATTCTAATCCTTAGGAATTTTTCCTATCTTGGTTGTTTGATTCGTAGGATTGTAAACCATAGGAATTTTTCCATATGATTCATTTGCACTAGATTTCATAGGAAACATCCCATCCACTCAAACCTCTTTGAAAGGATTCTTCATTTTTTCTATGCACAATCAAACACTCGTACCATCACCAGGATTCAAGGCGACATTCCACTCTAATCCCATGTTCTTCCTATTCCCGCGTTTTAGAAATCCTACGAATCAAAGAGGCCCTAGGTTTTTTGTAAAAACTAATTGATTTTGAATGAGATGAACTATAAGAATTAAATAAAGGTCTACATCAGGCATATATGACTCAGAGCTTACATGCTACAGTGTGGTATTTATTCATAATTAGGTTGCAAAATCTGACGCGTGGAATGCACGTGTACCTTACTAGTACTTCGAGTATGTGAAAAACACAATGGCACTCTACACAGTGTCTCTCTTAGAGTTCATGAAGCCACGTGGCACATGTGGAGGCATTGTCGCAACATCCTTGTGTGGATTGATCACAGTGACGTGATGCTGGTTCCAGAAGAATGTACTCGTCCTCCCTGAGCCGCACTGGCGGTACATGCACGAAGCGAAGATGTGCATGCACGCCATGCACGCACTCACTCCCTCGCACGCACACGCGGGTACACGGCGGACGCAATTTTGTACCAAGATCCACCCCATGTGATAATTTGACGCGTGTAAAGTCCTTCACTTCATTGATGGTCAATTAATACAGCACATGCAAATTGAGTGGACGTGAGGGCGGAAGAAAGACGTTACTACTCCACTATGCACATGCGAGTAGTTAAATCATGGGTTGCTAGTAGTACTTCCATTGGTCTCCTTCGTATTTTTTGACAGTAACATAATATTTACGCATCTGAGCAGTGTAGTCTACTTGAAATTTATGTTCCACTAAACTCATCGGGAGCCGTTTCGGGCCTCGAAACCAAAAACCATCAATTAATTTTTACCTTGTTCCCATCACATTCGAAAGTACTAGTGCTACAATTAAGTGCAAGCATGCTCACACCTACCAGTACGTACCAAACCTGAACGTGTTCCCACTAGGCAGGTTTTAGTACTAGTGCTAGTACTTAGGTTATAAAAAGGGGAACTACCTAACCGAAAATTACTCTACCTTCCTCCTTATAAGTCCTCCTTCTTCGTCCGTCCTTGCCATGGCCAGTGTGCAGAGCTCTAGGTTGAGAACTACTCGTAACAAGGGAGTGGCAACCAAGGCTGTGAAAAAAAAGAGAGGGCTCGCCGCCACGCAGAGACCTCGAAAGATCTCTCACGGGCAGGTGATGGCTCCCAAGAGCGCCCTAGACGTGGAGGCAAACATGCTGAGCTGGCGGCGCTGGAGTCGTTATCCCTCGACGGCATGCCCGATCAGCTCAATAAGCACCTCAATAAGCAGAAGGAGTTCATCCCCGGCTTGGTGGTGCTGCTGAAGAAGAGCCTCGACGACATGCCCGGTGAGCTCAATGAGCAGGGGGAGTTGACCGCCGGCTTGGTGATGCTGCTGAAGAAGAGCATTGCCTTGGAGAAGAAGGCGACCGGTGAAATCCTGCAATTTCACGAGGACAAGGCGAAGCTCTGCCACGAGCTCGACCTGCTGAAGGAGGAGAACACCGGCTGGAAGAAGCTGCATGAGAATAGTAGTTCCTCAATGAAGATGTTGTAGGCCCTCGTCATGGAACAAAAGGAGGAGTCGGCGAAGCTCCGCATCGAGCACCCGGCTGCTGTCAAGGTACGTAATGCGGCCATGGAACAGATGATGAAGGCTCGTGTCGAGAAATCCCGTGTCATGGACACAATGATGAAGATGGCGGAGGAGACCTGCAAAGAGATGGAGGTCGTGGAGGCGATGAAGAAGCAGTTACGACTCTGCAGCCAGCAACCCTTCATGTAGTGAGAGCAGCGCCCTAGACTTGTGTTTGCGTCTTCCTTCTTTTTTGGGGGTGATAATCCTCCTTCTTCTTTTGCTCCTGTGTTTCTTATTTTGCTTCGGGTGTTTCGCCGCACGTGTCACCTTCTCTGCGAGGCATGAATAGAACAATGCTAAAAATGAGATGACTAGCAGATTAGATCATTCTTTATCGCCAATAGAACAATGCCAATTGCTAGAAATATATAATAATAGTAGAGAGTAGAGGATATGGCACTGGGCTGCCGTGTTTCATGCTCCTCCATCGTACTCCAGTGGAAAACTTGAGTATACCGCACGGTTCTTTGCTCCTCCTGAGGTCGTCGGCACATTTATACGAGTAGTCAAATCACAAGGCCCCGCCTTCCAGTAGTAATGAGCCGTCAAATCACAAAGGCCCTCGCCTCTCGTGAAAAGGACCAAGATAGACTGCCCCGCCCTCTAGCCTTTTAAAAAATGTATAGATTTGTACAGTAGTAGTATCGATGGATTGCGCCATGGAGCAAAACTAACAAGATGTAATTAAGAAAAAAAGTGGTACATATAGAGAGCGCTCGTCGCCAAATTATGCATATACTATATGACACTACCCAATACGATGGTACTAGTAACATAGACTAGTAACTAGTCTATGCTACTCTTCACTATGACCAGCCAAAGTCGAAGCGCGGATCCAACGAGGGCCTGGTTGTGTCTATACTTGGACTACTCACCCAACTGCATGCGCACCAGTGCATTTAAGCTCATGTCATGTTGGTCCTGTAAGCCCACACATTAACCAAAACCTCGCGCCTCCATCTTAGCCTCCGCGTTTTAAACTTCTCAATCTCAAGGCCAAGGAGCAACGTGAAACCTATGATAGAGCCAATCGGATGGTTGAGAACACTACAATTTGTAGCTACAGATGCGTGTGTGAGAGAGGATGAATGCGTGCGTGCACCTCTTCTCAGAGTACAACTGTATGTGGGTGGCACCGACCTAGGGAGAAGTGATGGTGCGTGCGAGAAGTCCCGAGAGATAGGTGTAATGCGCTTGAAAAAAATACTAGTCTATGGCTCGCCACGAGGCTATTCCTGTCGAACGCCAAGCGTAAGATATATATCCGACGGTGCCAGTTTTTGCACGTACACAGAAGTAGAAAAATAACTAGTACCATGGCATATGCTACACCAACGGCCGAGAAAACTTGCCGATGTTACGCCATCCAGGAATAGTGCCGCACTTCGAAACTAGAACCGTCAATAAATTTTGAGCGCGTCTCGTCACATTCCAAATTACTACTACTACCACGCTATATTTAATTGCAAACCTGTTCACACCGATCACAACCTAAACGGTTTCCCACTTAGGAGCGTATTAGTAGTACTCGGTTATAAATACTACTATGATAAGATGACTGCACATTCCTCCTCAACTCCTTATCCACAAAAAACAATCAAGTCAATCAAGCCATAGCTAGCGTGAGTTCTGGATCGAGAGATTTCCACCAGGGAGAGGTGAGCATGGAAGAGGTAGCATGAGAGATGTCCCGCTTCGCCGCAAAAGCAACCGACATGTCCAGCCGCGCAGCAGTAGCAGCACAGAGGTCCCGCCGCGCCGCCGAAGCAGCACGGAGGTCCCGCCGCGCCGTCGATGTAGCAGACTGGTCCGGCCACGCCGCGGAAGCAGCAGAGATGTCCCGCCGTGCCGCCGAAGCAGCAGGGAGGTCCCAAGGCTGACGGCAACTGGGAAAATTTCTCGCGGGCAGGCGAGGACTCTTACAGGTGCATGCATGCGATAGTCCATAGCCAGATGGATCAGATCTCCGGCTGGGCAAGGATGCAGGACGAGGCTACCAGCGTCATCCGACAACTAGGGGAGGTTAATGCAAAGCTCCGGGGCGAGCGCGACCTGCTGAGGACGAAGATCGCCGGAAGGGCGAAGCGGGAGGAGGAGACCGCTGCCTTGTTGCAGAGGACGGGCGTCATCATCAAGAAACTTATGGGCGAGAATGCCATGCTCCACATCAAGCAAAACAGGCTGGTGGAGGAATCCATGGATGCTACCAAGCAGCGTATTAAGGACATGGAACTCATGAAAGAGATCATCGCGTGCCGCGGGAACTAGTCTTCGCGACCTGCAGTGCATAAAGAAAGTAGAGATCAGCGAGCCAGATCGTTGTATGCGTCTTCCTTCTTCTTTTGCCCTTGTGTATTTCGGGCATAGCCGCATGTGGCTTTTTTAATTATCTTCCTAATTATGTAAGACAATTATTATCCACTCTCGTCGTCCTTATATATATTCATCAGTCTTGCTATAAGTCGCAGTAGATGCTATATAGGTCCGTCGAATCTTACATCAAGATTCGTGCAAAATTTTCTTTTTAGATTTTCTTTTTTCTCTCTTAAATCTCGGTCGAGTGAGACATTGCCACGCCATTAAACAGAGGCTTGGGCGCCATTAATGGAGACCTTGGGAGAGAGGTGGACGGCAGATGGAGGTCAAAGGGCTCTCCTCCCGATAAGCACGCACAGGGGTCTGATCGCACGCCTCCCGTATTCAAATAGCTACCCTGCACGGCGCCTCCTAGCTAATAAAAAAAGGGGACGCGTGGAGGCACATAAATGGTAAATAGAACGCCCACGGTTTCAATAATACTTGTGTTTCTGATTGTAACATGACAGCACTTGTTCCAAAATGACTTAGTTGATTGTTAATGTGTGCACCTTCACAAATTGGACAGCAAAATTACCACAGCATGTTGGTGCCATGTCATGACACCAAGCCAAGTTTCATGATTTTCATGTGTGTTTTGATTTTACAGGAATTTAAAATCCAAGTTTCTCAATGTTTCCAGCCAAGCCATGACGCCCAGATGTTTGAATTCCATTCCCATTTCTGGCATGGGACCTAGAAATTTACCCGAGGGCACACATGTGATTTTTCAACCAGCTTTGGTGCACTGGAGCATGTGCTTGTATTTAAAATTTGAATTATGCACACGAAGGTGACATGTTCCCTCTCAGAACCACGAGACTTCTTGAGAGAAGCTCCAGTTTGCAAGAAACTTATACCAAAACTTGTTCGTATTCTGCAATTCCTTTTACCACAACATGGTAGTACCATGACATGACACCATGCGAACATTCATGATTTTCAGGCGTGTTTTCGATTTACAAGAATTTTAAAACCAAGCTTCTCAATGTTCTCGGCCGAACCACGATGCCCAGATGTTTGAATTTCATTCCCATTTCTTGCATGGGACCTAGAAATTCACCCGAGGACACACATGTGATTTTTCAGTCAACTTTGGTGCACGGGAGCATGTGCTTGTAGTTCAAATTTGAATTATGCACATTGAAGGACCAAAAACTCAATTAATGTATACAAAAGTCCAAACGGACCCGGAATAATTTCAAAATTTAACAGGGCACTCATATAGTTCTATGTTGCCTCTGTAAAGAAAATCTGGGGGGACACAGCGTATATTGTTTCGCACACAAAGGTATAAAGAAATAAAGAAATAAAGAAATTGGCATACCTATTTAATTCTTGGGTTCTTATTATTTATGCCACTAGTTGCGTATCACTACTCAGTTTTGCCATTAGAAATTACAACTACTCAAAAAATGCCATCGATATGTGAGATGCCTCCTCAAAAATGCAATTAGATATCTAAAAAATGCCATCGTTAAGTTAGATGTTTGCTCAGAAATGCCATTAGAACCTTTGTTATTTTCACGTCCAAACCCGTTGACCATGTTACATGACAAAAATAAGCCAATTCTCACAATGATAAGGTAATGGTGTCCAGCACAACACACCCCTCAAATAAAACTAAGCACCCTGGAATTCTTTGACAAAACTAAGCACCCTGAAATTCTTTGACAACTAAACTTCTGGCTATATGATGTTGGCCATATATATTTTACGTATATAATGTCAAGAAACGAGTGGTAGTACTATACCAACTAAAAGATGAAATGTACGAAATATAACGAGAAGAAACATAACATAGTTCTGCTGGGGGCTCAACACAACACACCCCTCAAATAAAACTAAGCACACCAGAAATTAAACTAAGCAACTAATCCGGTAGACACTGCATTAGAACCACCATGAGCAACGACACTGCCACCTTACTCGGAGTCCTCGTCCACGTCCTCGACTTCGTCCTTGTCCCTCTTCCTCTTGGGCGATACTTCTTTGCTTGAACTGCACACTTGGCTCTTGCTCTTCATCCAACCCTTGTAGATATTGAAACAAAGGTAGCCATCCATTGCAACATAGTTGATGTGGTCTATATGTTGTACAGTCCACTGCCATGCACGATGAAACGTGTGCGGAGGTTTCTTCAGTTCACCATACGAAGGATGAACCATGGCTCCTGCCAGGGTCAGCATTGAACGCTGATCAAGGGAGGGCACCAGCCCTTCCTTTCTGGAGGTCGAAGGGGTCGCCTACAACGAGGCCTATCCAACCCAGGATTTCCTTGTCGTTCCTAAAGTCTACAATAACGAATTTGACTCGGCCGCCCTTGAGGAACTTCTTAAATTCCTCGCACTCAACATCGGCATGTCATATGTGGTAGACCAAGCATAGGTCATGCACTCAAACCTGGATCACGGAGTGCTTCTTCTTCTCTGCCTCCTTTAGTTTCTTCTCCCTTCCCAGGACTGTGGTGTACTCAACATCTAGCCCAGCGACCCACTCATCATTTGAGTTTTTGAACATGCGTTTGAAGCGAGCAAGTCATTCTTTCACCGTTGTGGAAGAACGGGTGTAGATGACGTCGAACTCATCGCCGGTGATGGTTCTAACATTGTACTCACCGCTGATCATGGAGATTTGGGACGCCATGGATTTGGGAGTAGGGTTAGGATTAGTGGAACTGCCATAATGTGAAAGGATGGGATGACTAGGAGTGGTTTATCGATTGTAAAAATGTCGAGTGGGGGCGCGTGCGAATGGCAGGGTAGTGGCTTGCCTGGTGGATAAATGGATTCATGCACGATTATGGGGGGCCCAATTAGATGTCATGTCTACTCGACGCCCAATTAAATGGTTGTCGATGTCATGTCAAGCGTCGGAAAATTACAGGTGATCTGAAGCTTTCCATTCTCCCATGATACGGGCTTCCGAGAGCCCTTGGATCTGAGATCGAGCAGTTGCATGGCGTGATTCTAGACCTATGGGTGAATATCCTATCACGGAGGGTTATTACGCAAATTTTCAGCAACTTAGCATGCGCTCGCTTGATCTCAGATCCAAGGGCTACCAAAGAGCCCGTATCATGGTCGCGCCTACCACGACTCGTCGCTTTCGCAGCTGGGTCGCGCCTTATGGAGAGTTAACACGGTGCATTAGGCTATCTGATGTTGGCATGTCATACATAGTCATCACTTAGTCACTCATACAACAAGGTTAGCTATAAGGTTGGCTATAAGAGTATTTTTTTGTTTACTTCACTCTATCTCTTTCTTCGTAGTATTTATTGCATTTTCCGAGTGACCTCTTCCAATGAAATGGTGCTTAGATGAGGTACTATGGGCATTAAATGGCTTAGCAACTCGAGTCCCCAATGCATAGGTGCTTAGTTTTTTGTTGCTAAGTTTGCTTCATCTAGGTACCTTGGCGTATCACCGCTTTCTTCTGGGGTCACCAAACTAGTCTCTCTCTTCTTAATTAACTTGCCACATCAGACTTTATGCTTATGTGGCAGGCTTAGCACCTGTAGGATCAAGTATAATACTGGGCTATAAGCCCGCTTTACATGGCATTTTTGCATATGTGGGGGAAAGAGGCAAGGAAAAAGTGGAGGAGTGGGCTCTCAAGCAAGAGCCAGCCTCTACATGGTGGAGCATCGGGAGAGGCACCTGTATGGAGGTGGTCAGGGATAGGGAGACTCAAGCCGGTCGTATCGCCACAGTTAAAATGATAATAGCAAGTCAAATCACTGGGCCCCACCTGTCTAGTAGTAACTCACTGTCAAATCACACATCCCTACGTTTGCAGCAGCCTACTCCCTCATCTTCTCGTGTCTCTGTCGAACTGACTAGGCGGAACTGCCCCGCCTACCGCACGGGAAAAGCCCCGCCCTCGACTTTTAGATAGTACAGTATACTAATTTTGTATCCATGGATTGCGCCATGGAGCAAAGCCTCAAGAAAACGCCGCACTACTAGGGAAAACCTCATACACAGAACTATAGTAGTAGCGCTTGTTAAAAAGCGCGCTAGTGCTAAATAGCGAAGAGCGTGCGGGGATAAGGGCGCTCTGAGATACAAGCGTGGCGATGGCGCTCCTAACTATAAACGCGCTACAACTAAAATTCTCACGACTAAGCCGATAAGCTACACATAATAGTAGCGTTCTTAATTAAACAGCGCTACGGCTATGTATATTGTAGCAGCGCGTTTACGTAGAAAGGCGCTACTGCTAACGAAAAGAAAACAAATCGAACAACAAGTAGAAAAGTAAATGAAAATGAAAGAAATAGAAAAGGGAGAAAGGAAAAAAATAAAATGTAAAGAAAAATAGATGAGAAAGGGAAAAAAGAGACAGGCTTAGTAGTAGCGCGTTTTGTGAAACGCGCTATAGCTAACTTAGCTATAGCGCGTTTCCTTTAACGCGTTATCGCTATGTTTCACTTAACCAGCGGTTTTCCCTCCACCCGGACACCACTTCTCTCCCAAATCCCTCGCCCCCACTTCGCCGCCGTGTCCCACTTCGCCGTCGTCTCCTGCCGACGTCGACGCCCTCGGAGCCACCAGAGCTGCGTGCTGTCGACGCCACCAGAGCTGCCCCGAACGCCACCGGAGCCGCGCGGCCTCATCAACGCCACCGGAGCCGCCCTCGGCGCCCCTGCCTCCCTCGCCGTCACCGGAGACTCCCCTGCCTCCCTCACCACCACTGCCTCCCTCGCCACCACCGGAGCCATCGTCTGTAAGCACCCCTCCTCTCTCTCTCTCTCTCTCTCTCTCTCTCTCTCTCTCTCTCTGATGCATAGCACAAACATTGTACATACTAACTAGCTAGGTTAACTAGTTTAATTAGGTTAATTTTCTAGGTTAGTGCAAAAATGTAGTTAGGGCTTTGACAGAGAACTAGTTAGTTTAACTAGTTTAATTAGGTTAATTATCTAGGTTAAGAAAAAATTAGGGCTTTGACAGAGAACTAGCTAGGTTAACTAGTTTAATTAGGTTAATTATCTAGGTAAACTAGGTTAAAAAGCTAGGTTAAATAACTAGCTAGGTTAATTTGGTTTGTTAGGTTAACAAGCTAGGTTAACTAGGTTTGCTAGGTTAGAGGAAAAATTTATTTTCGACCACTATTTTAGGCAAGTTTTATTTTAAAGATGATCCCTTCCTAGACTTTTATTGTTGATTATATCTTTTCATTGAAGTGGTCATGTTATATATTTTCATTGAAGTGGTTCAATTGTGCCCAAGTGGCCTTTTGTTGTTTCCAGGGAATGAAGCTGAGTGTCCTATGTTTTGCCGGAATGTTGATTCATTTCTGTTCCGGCAAATTTCAGGATCTCGATTTGTCCACTTTTTAGCAAAGGTCATGCCGAAATTTTCCGTGAATTTCGGCATGACTTGTGCTACAAACTAAGACATATCAAGTGCCCGAGATTTGCCGCACTGAGTCAGCGTTCCTGCAAAACATAGGCCTTTTTATGTCATTATTCATTTTATTAGGTCTAGAATTAATTGACTAGATTTAATCATAGGAAACATGGCTAGCAACGATGAAGGACAGGGTTACGGTTATTATGACGACGCTCACGTCTACAGCGTGAGCGAGTTTTGAGCCTTGTTGACGATATGGTGTTCTTTGGGCCCACCGGTCGCATCGGGATCGAGACCGACACGCAGACCGGTCTTGAGGCCGAGACCGTGAGACTCAAACCGGCATCGAGACCGACGCTGAGACTGAGGCCGGCGCTGCCTCGGGGAGCGGAGCCGGTGTAGAACCGAAAGCAAAGAGGCAACGGCTTCCTAACAAACTCAGGACTACTAGACTGGTGGACACGGAGGTGGACGACGGCAATTTTGAGGCAACCGCGCCCGAGGAAGTGCGCGCGTGCTACGGCAATCAAATAGGCTTCATCGTACGGACAACCGCCACCATCAACGATGAGAAACTACAGAAGATAGATAATATGAGGCCCTCCCTCCTAAAGAAGCTGCAGCAGATATTCTTGTTCCCGGGCCGGAATGAAAAGGATTATAAAGATCCAGATAAGGACCCAGAAATGAAGAAGATAAACAAACACGCCATGTCCAAGTTTAGCGACACGTTGGCCGCCTGGAAAACAAGGGTGAAAGCAAGGATCATCGAAAAAAAGGAAACCTACTCCGAGATTGTAAAGGATAATCTGACAATCACGGCAGAGCACTTTGAAATATTCAAGGCGGCTTGTGAGGCCGAAGATGCCAAAAAAAGTCGAAGTACATGAAGGGGCTTCAACAGAGGAACATTGGGTGCCACCACCTTGGAAGCCGTGGTTACGGCGGAAAGAGGTCCATATGAGCTAAGGAGGACGCGGAAGCCACGAGTCTGGGCATCCCAGACCCCTTGGCGGAGTTCACCGTCCCGCATGAGCATGACATCCTCAGGGCCCGGCACCGTTGGGACCCAGTGAAGAAGGTTTTCGAGACAAACGCGGTCACGGCGGAGTTCATGAGACTGCTTGTAATTTTAGTTTTTGATCAATTCGACTACATGTTAGTCATATTTGTAAACGATCCTTGTGCCTTTTGCAGAGAGAGAAGCACAGGATTGCAGCCGAAAGCGACTCGCCGTCTGAGGCGTTGGCACATAGCCGGTCCTATGATTTTAGGGGCCCGGGGCGAGATTAGAGCTCGGGGCCCCTTAGAGGATTGCCCTCAGACCGATTTCCTAGACATCTTTCCTGCTTCTTGTTTGATCCCAAGATTGAATCGTGCGCCCAACAACAGATGAAATTGTTTTACTCGCTAGGAGGCGAAATTGAAAGTACTATCAAATCTAGTGCATATATAGAGAAAAATAGATAAACCATAATCATGGGCTAGTTTCTTTTCCTGGATTACTGCTTTGCATCTGTGTTTTCCATCAAATATTGCAAAGAATATACACAATCCAAATGCCCTTAGTACTTGAAAATTAGCGCAATGCTTTTTAGTAACTCGGTAATACCTACGGCAACCACGGCCAATCAATCAATTATATATTGATTATCATTTATAACTTTTTATTAATTATGATGGGAAAAGTAAAATCATTAGGGCACAATACCTTGTCTAGAATCAGCTTCTCTTCTCGTTGATGGGGAGTCGCCGGCTGAAGTAGTAGCGACAGCATGGCGCATACTTGGTGGCCATCGCTTGTCCGCCGTTGTTCAACTGGTTCCGGCGATCGCGAGGTGGAGAGGCAAAAATCCATCCGGCGGTAGCCGCCGACACCGTGTGTGTGTGTGAAGTCGTAACTAGTGCGCCTTTCCCAGATGGTTGACTCGATCCATGATCAGCAGTCGTGCATTTTTTTTAGTTGATCAGCCGTCGTGCATAATTAGTAGCCAGCCACGTAGTAACTTGGGCCAACTAAGCACGTTTTTTCAGCCCATGCAAACCCAGAAGCCGGCCTACATACACATCCGTCCCTGGGTGGGGGCAGGCGGCCGCCCCCCCCCATTAGGACCGGGCCTGCGTTGGCAAGGCCCAAGTGGGACACTCCATTCAACCGGGCGTTGAACATATTGAAACGACTCCCAGTGGAGACTCGACCGTCGTATGGATGTGTGCACGGTGTCGGAGATGGCGCCACGTGGAAGAAGTACTACCGTGAGACCACGGAGGAGAGAAAGGAAAGACAGAGGTTAACTGAAGAAAACATCGACAAGAAGGTTGAGATTGCGGTTGAGAAGAAATCATCTCAGATACCGAATAAATGCGGTAGCTGCCGCAAAACAGGTGGTTGTAGATATGTCTACTTCCTTGGTTCCTGCCATTTTCAATTGGACCGGGCAAAATCCAGAAAAAATGCAGCGGACTTTCCCCTTGCTGACTTCTTGGGGAGCAGCTCGACTAGCGTTGCACCAGCACCTGCAGCTGCACCTGCTCCCGCACCGGCTCCCGCACCTGCTCCGGCACCGGCTCCCGCATCGGACATGCTCGGCGGTGCTTCATCTTTGGCTGAACTCGACGCCCTCACAGTATCTTTCACACCGGCCCCCTTCAATAAATGTATAATCTCCCCATTTCATTGCCTTTCGGATATCTCACTGATACGTCTCCGTCGTATCTACTTTTCCAAACACTTTTGCCCTTGTTTTGGACTCTAACTTGCATGATTTGAATGGAACTAACCCGGACTGACGTTGTTTTCAGCAGACTTTCCATGGTGTTATTTATGTGCAGAAACAAAAGTTCTCGGAATGACCTGAAACTCCACGGAACATCTATTTGGAAAATAAGAAAAGTACAGGAAGAAAAATCCATGTCAATGGACCCACACAATGTCCATGAGGGTGGGGGGCGCGCCTGCCCCCTGGGCGCGCCCCCCTACCTCGTGGTCCCCCTGACGCTCCATCAACCTCAACTCCAACTCCATATATTCACTTTCGGGGGGGAAAAATCAGAGAGAAGGATTCATTGCGTTTTACGATACGGAGTCGCCGCCAAGCCCTAAAACCTCTAGAGAAGGCTGATGTGGAGTCCGTTCGGGGCTCCGGAGAGGGGGGTTCGTCGCCGTCGTCATCATCAACCATCCTCCATCACCAATTTCATGATGCTCACCGCTGTGCGTGAGTAATTCCATCGTAGGCTTGCTGGACGGTGATGGGTTGGATGAGATCTATCATGTAATCGAGTTAGTTTTGTTACGGTTTGATCCCTAGTATCCACTATGTTCTGAGGTTGATGTTGCTATGACTTTGCTATGCTTAATGCTTGTCACTAGGGCCCGAGTGCCATGATTTCAGATCTGAACCTATTATGTTTTCATGAATATATGTGCGTTCTTGATCCTATCTTGCAAGTCTATAGTCACCAACTATGTGTTATGATCCGGCAACCCCGAAGTGAAAATAATCGGTACCACTCCCGGTGATGACCATAGTTTGAGGAGTTCATGTATTCACTATGTGCTAATGCTTTGTTCCGGTACTCTATTAAAAGGAGGCCTTAATATCCCTTAGTTTCCATTAGGCCCCCACTGCCACGGGAGGGTAGGACAAAAGATGTCATGCAAGTTCTTTTCCATAAGCGCGTATGACTCTATTCGGAATACATGCCTACATTACATTGATGAATTGGAGCTAGTTCTGTGTCACCCTATGTTATGATTGTTACACGATGAACACACTTGGCATAATTCTCCATCACCGATCCAATGCCTACGAGCTTTTCACATATTGTTCTTTGCATATTTACTTTTCCTTTGCTATTGTTACAATCATGACAAAACCCAAAAATATTACCTTTGCTACTGTTACCGTTACTTCCATATTACTTTGCTACTAAATAATTTGCTGCAGATACTAAGTTATCCAGGTGTGGTTGAATTGACAACTCAACTGCTAATACTTGAGAATATTCTTTGGCTCCCCTTGTGTCGAATCAATAAATTTGGGTTGAATACTCTACCCTCGAAAGCTGTTGCGATCCCCTGTACTTGTGGGTTATCAAGACTATTTTCTGGCGCCGTTGCCGGGGAGCATATCTCTATTCTTTGAGTCACTTGGGATTTATATCTGCTGGTCATTATGAAGAATTTGAAAGATGAGAAAACAAAAATTTATCCCTCTACTACGAGGGGAGGTAAGGAACTGCCATCTAGCTCTGCACTTGATTCACCTTCTGTTTTGAGTAAGCTTGCGACACCTAAACCTGCTTACGCTATTAGATTACGATATGTCGCATGTTATTGATGATGCCACTTCTGCTATGCCTGATACTTATGATGAAACTACTTCTATGCTTGATACTACTTTGCTACTTGGTGAATTTCTTGATGAACAAATTGCTAGGACTAGAGAGAAAGAAATTATTGAAACTGATAACATTGATGAAAGTGATGATGAAGACTTTCCTGTTATTCCTGAGGGTTATGTTTTCGAAAAAGAAGCTTCTTTAGCTATTTTAGCTTGCAAAGATAGATATGAGCTCAAGAGGTTATTAGCTAAATGGAAGCAGCAATCTCTTAATGCTAGAATGAAACCTGACCCTGCTTTTGCTACTTCACCTATACGTATTCTTGATAAGGATTATGAATTCTCTGTTGATCCTGATATAATTACTTTGGTTGAATCTGTTCCTTTTCATGGCTATGAATCTGAAACTGTTGTGGCACATCTTACTAAACTAAATGATATAGCCACCCTGTTCACTAATGATGAGAAATCTCGCTACCTATATATCTTAAAATATTTCCGTTCTCATTAAAAGGTGACGCTAAGATATGGTTTAATTCTCTTGATCGAGGTTGTGTGCGTAGTCCCCAGGATATGATTTATTACTTCTCTGCTAAATGTTTCCCTGCTCATAAGAAACAAGCTGCTTTGAGGGATATATATAATTTTGTGCAAATTGAAGAAGAGAGTCTCCCACAAGCTTGGGGAGGCTTCTCCCGATTACTTAATGCTTTCCTGATCATCCTCTCAAGAAAAATGAAATACTTGATATCTTTTATAATGGACTAACCGATGCTTCCAGAGATTACCTGGATAGTTGTGCTGGTTCTGTTTTCAGGGAAAGAACACCGGATGAAGCTGAAATTCTATTGAATAATATGTTGACAAATGAAAATAATTTTGACACTTCCTGAGCCAGCTCCAGAGCCAATTTCTGATCCTATTCCTAAACCAACTCCGATGAAGAGAGGTGTTCTATTTCTCAGTCCTGAAGATATGCAAGAGGCAAAGAAATCTATGAAAGAAAAGGTATTAAAGCTGAATATGTTAAGAATTTACCTCCTATTGAAGAAATACATGGTCTTGATTTACCGCCTATTGAAGAAATATATGATCTCAATCCATCACCTATTGAAGAAACTCATGGTCTTGATAACCCGACACAGGTAGTAAAGATAAATTCTCTCTATAGATTTGATGAAGGTGATATTCCTCACTATAAGTCTGCTAGACAATGCTTAGGAGAGTTTGATAATTTTATTGTCAAACAAGAAAACTTAAATGCTTATTTTGGTAAATTGAAATACAATTCCGATACGCTTGAACACTTGAGTAATAACATGGCTAATGTTAAAAGTGAACTTAAACTCATTACTAAACATGCTTCTATGGCTACCACTCAAGTAGAACAAGTACTTAAAGCTCAAAATGATTTGCTCAATGAGTTGAATAATAAGAAAAATGACTATGCTGTTAGAGTGGCTACTAGAACTGGTAGAATGACTCAGGAACCTTTGTATCCTGAAGGCCACCCTAAGAGAATTGAACAAGATTCTCAGAGAAATAATATTGATGCACCTAGTCCTTCTAAAAAGAAGAAGAAGAAAAATGATAGGACTTTGCATGCTTCTACTGAACATGTTGTTGAACCACCTGAGAATCCAAATGATATATCTATTTACGATCTTTGAAACACAATCTGGTAATGAACATGAACCTAGTGAAAATGTTAATGATGATGTTCATGATGATGGTCAACCTAGTAATGAAAATGATGTAGAAATTGAACCTGCTGTTGATTTTGATAACCCACAATCAAAGAATCAACGTTATGATAAGAGAGACTTTGTTGCTAGGAAACACGGTAAAGAAAGGGAGCCATGGGTTCAGAAACCCATGCCTTTTCCTCCCAAATCATCCAAGAAAAAAGATGATGGGGATTTTGAGCGCTTTGCTGAAATGATTAGACCTATCTTTTTGCGTATGCGATCAACTGATATGCTCAAAATGAATCCTTATGCTAAGTAAATGAAATAAATCGTCACTATAAAAGGAAGATACCGGAAGCTGAAATTTTCACCATGCTTGCTAATTATACTTTTAAGGGTGGAATACCAAAGAAACTTGGAGATCCAGGAGTACCAACTATACCATGCTCCATTAAAAGAAACTATGTTAAAACTGCTTTATGTGATCTTGGAGCCGGTGTTAGTGTTATGCCTCTCTCTTTATATCGTAGACTTGATTTGAATAAGTTGACACCTACTGAAATATCTTTGCAAATGGCCGATAAATCAACTGCTATACCTGTCGATATTTGTGAGGATGTGCCTGTTGTGGTTGCAAACGTTACTATTTTAACAGACTTTGTTATTCTTGATATTCCCGAGGACGATAGTATGTCTATTATTCTTGGAAGACCTTTTTTGAATACTGCAGGGGCTGTTATTGATTGCAACAAAGGCAATATCACTTTTCATGTTAATGGTAATGAGCATACGGCACACTTTCCGAGGAAACAACCTCAAGTCCACAGTATCAATTCTATTGGAAAGATTCCATCGATTATTTTTGGAGGTTTTGAATTTCCTATTCCTACTGTCAAGAAGAAATATGATATTCTTATTATTGGGGATGTGCATATCCCCGTTGAGGTAAGATAGTGTTATTCGAAATTTCTCCGGTTCCATGTTATTCGGAATGAGTTTGTTAACAAGACCTGATCAACCTTGTTAGTGGATTTCTTTTGATGAGCATGAGATGGATGAAACTAGAAGGCACAATCTTCTGTACCCTCTTTCTACTTTCTGTTATTTAGTTGAAATAAAGTAAAAATAGTATTTTTTCTGTCTGTTTTCTGATTTATCTGTGCAATATAAAAATACCCCGAAAATAAAAGTTCTCCAAATGCCCTGAAAATGGAATATGATTTTTTCTGGAATATTTGAGAACATCCGCACCGAGAACACAGCAGAGGGGCAAGCACTGGCCACGAGGGTGGAGGGCGCGCCCTGCCCCCCTGGGCGCGCCCCCTGCCTCATGGGCCCACGGTGGCTCCCCTCCACTTATTCCTGCACCCACACACTTCTTCTTCCTCCCAAAAAAATCACCATCCTACTCAAGCACGAGTTCTAGATCACTTTGCTGCGATTTTCGATCTCCTTGCTCAAAGCACCTCTCGCAAAACTGCTTGGGGATATTGTTCCTTGGTATGTGACTCCTCCATTGATCCAATTAGTTTTTGTTCTAGTGCTTTATTCTTTGCAAATTTGTGCTTCCTAGGTGACCATGTCTTGAGCTTGCATGTCAAATCTGTATGGTTCCAAGTAGTTCTAATGCATGATATAGGCTCTAGGCACTTGTAGGAGTAGTTTCTATCAATTTTGTTGAGCTTGGTTCACTTTTATTCGAAGTTACTAAAAATTTCAGAAATTTTTCAGAGGAAGAAATATGCTTAGGAAAATGTTCCAAGGTGGTTCTTCAAGGAAGCAAGGAACAGGCTTGCAATGCGTGATGCTGACGATGAGCCACCAAGGAACGCTCCAGTGCGGTGCGGCATGGTCAACGTGGTCAAGGAACGGCTTCCATCGGACGTGGACTGTACGTGGAGAGGCTGACAGCTGGGTCCACGGCCGCAACACGGAAGTGCCTCCTTATTATGCGGAAAATAATGATTCCTCCACCTGACAGCAGGGACCGACCGGACGGGCAACCGTATTTCGCGAAAAAAAACGTTTCCCCCTGACTGGTGGGACCTACCAACGACATCTTAGCACGCAAGGAAGTGCGTCCGGGCAAAAAAACGATTCGCCTCCCTGACTGCTGGGACCCACCAGCTACATGTTCGCACGCAAGGAAGTGCCTGACAGTCGGGACCCACCTGGTCGAAGCGTACGTAGCGTTGTCATTCTGGTCGCGAACGTGTACGTACATACTGGTCGATGTAGAGGCGTGCACGTGTCGTAGTAGAGGCGCGCACGTAGCATGTACACGTACGTACAGCGGCCAGGGTGCAAGAAAGTAAATACGGCCATGTACGTACATACGGGCGGGGTCTCGAACGCCTACTCGCGCGTACGTACGGCCAGGGCTCGTGTACATGGCTGGGTCAGAACGGAGAAACTGCATCGTCGTCGTGTTCATGGGGAGGCAACGAAATGCGTCGTGTTCATCGGGAGGCAACGGAACGCGTGGGAGCCAACCGGCTTGGACGGAACAGCCGATGGAAACGAGGCCTGGCGTACCACAGAATGGAGGAAACGGCCTTGTGTTCGACCGGCTACGTTCGAAACGGGATCCTGTTCATCAGGAGGGGTCTGGCGTACCGCAAAATGGAGGAAACGGACCTCCTATGTATGAAACGGGGGTCGTGTTGATCGGGAGGGGTGTGGCGTACCGCAAAACGGAGGAAGCGGACTTGTGTTGGAGCGCTACAGTCGAAACAGGGGGTGTGATGTACCGCAAAACGGGACTCCACGGGATACTTTTCATCTCCACTGTCGACCCCTCCAGCCTCCACGGGCTACTGTTCATCCACCGTCGACCTCCTCCAGCCTCCACCTGCGACTAATCATCCACGGGCTCCTGTTCATCCAGCCACCGGCTACTGTTCAACCAGCCCTCTCCATGGGCTACTGTTCAACCACCCCTCCACGGGGCTACTGTTCATCCAGCCCTCCATCGTCTATTGTTCATCCAGCCCTCCACGGGGTGGTCCTGTTCATCCAGCCCTCCACAGGGTCCTGTTCATCCAGCCCCAACCGGCTCGATCGATCGGGGTCCTGTTCATCCAGAGGCAACACCACGGGGTCCTGTTCATCCACCCCCACCGGGAACTGTTCATCCAACCCCCCCCCCCGCAACGCTCACTGTTCATCCAGAGGCAACACCAACGGTCCTGTTCATCCACCCCCACCGGAACTGTTCATCCCAACCCCCAAAGAACACTCACTGTTCATCTAGAGGCAACATCGATCGGCTTGATTAGCAGCGATGAGCGAAGCGAATCGCTCGATCGGGTTCAGTTAACAGCCATCGATCAATCGCTCGGGTTCAGTAACGCGTAACCTGCAGTGCAATCGCTCGGGTTCAGTTAGAGCCCAACGCCTCGCTCGGGTTCAATTAGAGCCCAACGCCTCCCACCCACGCGCGTGCGTGTACGAGAGAAACGTGCATCGCTCGGCCCCGACTACCCACCGCAACCGGGAACACCCTTATATTTTCCTCGCCCTCGCTTCTACCACAGTTTTTTCCATCATGGACGGCCCAAAGGATGTCATGCATCTGTGTCTCCGGCCCGCCAAGGACGAAAAGCCCATTTTCTGTCATGATTTTTTGTCATAGAAGTAGGAGCCCACCACATCTATGATGATACTGGGTTTTGTCACAATTATCATCATAGAAGTTTCATAAGTATGACCGAAAAAATTTTGTTCGGCCCAAAATGTCACGGATGTGTCTTTTTTTGTAGTGGTTGTTGGGGCACTTCATCTTGGCCAGAGCCCGCCCAAAGTCAGGGCGGCGAAGGCGAGCTGTTCCTCTGGGTCGAAGCATGGATCAATGCCACTGACATGTGTACCTACAGGCAACCAGTAAATGGTAGAAGTTAGACTGCAATTGCACAAATGGTGTGAAATACTATAAGACATGGGATGCAGCTAACCTCGACAGCAAAAAATAGCATCAGCCGTTATGACCCTGCGTAAGTACATGGACAGGCATGTTAAGTACAACAGGGTTAGCATCCACCAAAAATAGCAATTGCGCAGCATCTCTAGTATATCTTCATTGCAGAGAGTAGCATGGTAGCAAAGGGACAGGTTAAAAAATGGATACAACGGTTTTTTGCAACAGGCTTAACAGCGTCCTAAGTCATGTTTTGTAAGTTTGAAGCCATTGAAATACAACTGTTTAAAAATGGACTCAACTGTTAATTGCAACATGCTTAATAACCATTGAAACCGGTACTGATAAAAATGCAATTGGCATAGTTAAACATCACAACGCATGTGCTGCAAGAGCAGAGAATGGCCCAGATGTCTATAAAAGGGTAGGGAAAGTAGCTAAAACGTGTTAGGCATGTTTACTAGAAATGCTTAATACATCGACCGTACAGAACATAGCCATTAATTGTAACTGGTATTGGTAAGATTTAACTAGTGAGTACATACTTGGTAAGTCCAGAGAGGTAGTTCTTTGGGGCACTTCATCTTGCGAGCCCGCCTAAAGTCACGGCGGAGGCGTAGCTATTCCTCGGATCGAAGCGTGCATCGATTACCAGCGACATGTGTGCCTACAGGCAACCAGTAAATGGTAGAAGTTAAACTGCAATTGCACAAATGATGTGAAATATTGTAAGACATGGGATGCAGCTAACCTCGACGGCAAACAACAGCATCGGCCGTTAGGACCCTGCGTAAGTACAAGGACAGGCATATTAAGTACCACAGGGTTAGCATCCACTAAAATAGCAAATGGGCAGCATCTCTAGTGATATCCTGAGTCATGTATTGTAAGTTTGTTGCCGGTATTGGTGAAACTAAGCTGGACATGGTAATATTTTGAACATCACACAGTGTGCAGTACTGAAATAAACAAGGCATGAACATGCTTAATACATCAACCGTACAAATCATAGTCGTTGCAAGTGGTATTGGTAATATTTAGTTGGTCAGATCCTACCTGTTAAGTCCTGGGGGGTAGTCGCTGGGGCACTTCATCTGGGCCAGAGCCTACACCATGTCGTCGGCGAAGGAGGCGAGGTGTTCCTCCGGGTCAACACGCACAGCGGCCATCGCGCCATGGGCCACCATCAGCTCCTGGCACTGGGCATTTGGAGGCATGAGGATGTTTCGCAGGAACCATCTAAGCAATTAGGTCGGGGCCGTGATAGAGATCGGTGGTTTACCTGACTGGATCCAAGCAGAACGTAGATGTGATTGAAGTTGTGGTTGCAGCGGCGGCGGTTTGTGATAATCCCCAAGTGCAAGGAATCATCGTAGCAATTTCCAAAGGTGGAAGTGATAAGTATGGAGTGTCAAACCCACAAGGAGCTAAAGGTAAGATCAATATTCTCTCAAGCCCTATCTGCCAATGATACGACTCTACGTACACCGAATGTTTGCTTCCAACTAGAAACGAGAAATAAAAGTACGTTGTGGGTATAAAGAGGATAACTTTGCATGGCATCTGAGAGCTAAAATAAAAAAGTAGGTGCTGTTATCATAAAGTTAGAATATATTACTAAATATTATAAATAGCGAGTGTGGAATAATGGTGGATCGGTGTGCGGAATTGTCCTAGGCAATTGTTAACAAGACCAGTAATCACTATTGTAGTTTCATATGAGGGAGAGGCATAAGCTAACATACTTTCTCTACTTGGATCATATGCACTTATGATTGGAACTCTAGCAAGCATCCGCAACTACTAAAGATCATTAAGGTAAAACCTAACCATAGCATTAAAGCATCAAGTCCTCTTTATTCCCATACGCTAACAATCCCTCTTACTCGGGTTTGTGTTTCACCACTCACCAACCCACTATAAGCTTAATCATGAACGTATTGCAACACCCTACAGCTGAATCCCTCACGCTATGCCGACACGGAGGGCACCATAGGACAGCACCAAAGTAAAACATACAACTCATACCAATCTAGATCATCAATCAACCCAAAGACAAAAGATATCTACTCAAAACATCATAGGATGGCAACACATCATTGGATCATAATATGTGGCATAAAGCACCATGTTCAAGTAGGGATTACAGCGGGGTGCGGGAGAGTGGACCGCGTAAAAGAGATGAGGATGGTGATGATGATGGTGATGTTGATGAAGACGATCGTTGTGGCGATGATTCCCCTCCTGATGGCACTCCGGCGCCACCAGATGAGAGGAGGAGAGGTTCTCCCCCTTGTGCTTCCTCCTCCATGGCCTCCACCCTCTGGTCCTTGGCCTTCATGGTGATGATGGCCCCTCCGGGATACTCCTCCATGGCCACCGGTGATGATGGCCCCCTCCCAGGTGCCGAGAGGGCCTAGATTGACTTCTCGTGGCTACAGAGGCTTGCGGCGGCGGAACTTCCGATCTAGGTTTCTTTCTAGAAGTTTGGGTATATATAGAAGAGTTTTGCGTTGATTTCATGTCAAGGGGGTCTCCGGGCTGTCCACGAGGCAGGGGGGCACGCCCTAGGGGGGTGGGCGCACCCCCCACCCTCGTAGGCAGCCCGGGACTCTTCTGGCTTGCTTCTGGTACTCCGTGGGCTTCTTCTAGTCCAAAAATGATCTACGTCAAGTGGCACGTCAATTGGACTCCGTTTAGTTTTCCTTTTCTACGATACTCTAAAACAAGGAGAAAACAGAAACTGGCACTAGGCTCTAGGTTAATAGGTTAGTCCCAAAAATCATATAAAATATCATATAAATGCATATAAAACATCCTAGAAGGATAGTATAATAGAATGAATACTTCATAAATTATAGATACGTTGGAGACGTATCAGTTTGAGATGCTGGTAGGGGGACGTGCACGGGGTGGTGGAGATACGGAGGAAATTTGATTGGTGGGGATGTGGTTGGACGAATAAATTCAGAAATTGCGCGCCTAATGAAAATTTCACTGTGAAACTTGAAACTTGGGCAGGGGGAACACACAACACAGACGAAGCGTGTAAAATACTCGTGTATGAGAAAACAGAAAATTGGCAGATCTCGTCTCCAAAAAAATGTACACGTGTAGTTGATTTTTTTCGGTCAATGGTACGCCTGGTTTATTAGGAAACATCACACAAGTAACTGACTTATGGATCATTAACACAAAAAAAACGTAGACGGGTATGGCATAGAAACCGTCTGTTTTGTGATCTTCTAATGATTAACGCAAAAAAACGCACACGGGCACACATGCTAATCAACGCTCAAAGCCCTCAAAGGATTCTCTTACCGACATTGTACGTTAATACTACAAACTTAAAGTACTACTGGTAATTTGCTCTAATACTACAAACTTAAACTACTTCTCACATGCTACCATCGGGGCATGCTGGCCAGACGCCGGTGTTCTCTTTCCCGGCCTTGTAGGCGGCAGCCCACCCTGCTTCGATCTCCGCCAAGCTCTCCTCACCATGGTGTGCGGCTTCTTCTTTCTTGCGGCGGCGGGACTCTCTTTTCTTGACTGCTTTCTGCCTTTTCCGGTCGTTCTGTGCGGCTTTGGCCGCCTCTAGATCCACCACCCATTCGGCCATGGCAGCCTCAAAGTCCACCCATGTAACTGTGTGGCCGGCGGCGGCGATGAACTTAGCGCGGCGAGATGCCATCGCTTCCTTACCATGTGTGCGGTCGCGGGTGATGAGGAATGCGGCGCGGCGGGATGCCATCGCTCCCTTACCAGTTATTGTGCGCCGCGGTGCCATGGACGACGCCTAAAGAGAGCTCTAGGACGGAGGGGCCGGGCAGCCATACAGTGCAGTGGTATTCAAGAGCTCAACGACAAACGACAACAGAAATTTGGCTTCCCTTACAATTTTACTCGTTCATTATCGCACATGGTTCATCTTCGTCGCTTCTGGAAACAGTGTGCGCTGAGCCTATTGTGTGTTGCGTTATAATTGGACGGAACCCCAGCCACGCGGATCGCGCGTGTGCACCGTAGGATGCGCCGCGATCGAGCGTCAATCCACATCCCTCACATCACACCCGTGCAGTTGTAGCTGGATTGGATTTATATGCGCTAAATGCCTAGAAAATGCACATAATCCCCTAAATGTGGTAAATCAGCCCGAAAAAATTCCAAATTTGAACACGGTGATTTGCAGGGTGTATGTTCGTCGTAGAAAAAAAACTCCAGGGCAAAGAATGAAGAAAATTTGGATTCCCCTTCAACCTTGGTGATTTCCCTCTCGAAAGCATGGAACTTCTTTGGTGATGGTTCGATTTATGAAGGGCGTGCATGACGACATAAGCCAAACCTTCTCAAATTTTTACCAGGGCATGGTGAGGTCATACCATGGCACACCGTCCTAGGCGTCATGTTTTTCAAGCATTTACTTCATTTTTTCTATAATTAAAAACCCAATAAAAATGTTTGTGGTTCACTATTGCCACACATTTCATCGAAATATCTGTCCATTCCTTGTAAAAGGCATGAGAATTTACTAAATGGCACGAGCATGGTTTTCCAACCCGTTGTTGTGCATCCTTTCATGCACCGATTGTTTGAACGTGAATATGTGGATTAATGCCTAGGAAATGCACATAACCCCCTAAATATGGTAAATGAATCTAGAAAAGTGCTAAATTTGAACATGGTGATTTGCAGGGTGTATGTTCATCGTAGAAAAAAACTCGTGGACAAAGGACAAAGGAAATTTGGATCCCCCTTCAATCTTGGTGATTTCCCCCTCGAAACCATGAAACTTCCTCGGTGATGGTTCGATTTATGAAAGGCGTGCATCACGACATAAGGAAAACATTCTCCAATTTTTACCAGGGCACGGTGAAGCCATACCATGGCACCACGCCAGGCGTCATGTTTTCCAACCATGTATTTCATTTTTTGTATAGTTGTTAACCCAGTAAACGACGTGTTTATAGTTGACTATTGCCACACATTTCCTTGAAATATATGCCCATTCCATGTAAAAGCCATAAGAATGTACTAAATAACACGAGCATGGTTTTCCAGACCATTCTTTTACACCTTTTCATGCACCGATTGTTCGAATTTAAATTATGTGCATTAATGCCTAGAAAATGCACAAAATCCCATAAATATGGTAAATGAGCCCGGAAAAATGTCAGATTTGAACATGTTGCATTTGAGGCGATATGTTGATCGTTGGAAAAAACTGAATGACAAACTAGGACGGAAATTTGGATTCCCCTTCAATCTTGGTGATTTCCCTCTCGAAAGCATGGAACTTCCACGGTGATGGTTTGATTTATGAAGGGTGTGCATGACGACATAAGCCAAACCTTCTCAAATTTTTACCAGGGCATGGTGAGGTCATACCATGGCACCATGTCTGGTGTCATGTTTCTCAAGCATTTATTTCATTTTTCTATAGTTGAAAACCCAATAAACAAACATTTGTGGTTGACTATTGCCACACATTTCATTGAAATATCTGTCCATTCCTTGTAAAAGGCATGAGAATTTACTAAATGGCACAAGCATGGTTTTCCAGGCCGTTCTTGTGCACCCTATCATGCACCGACTGTTTGAACTTGAATTATGTGCATTAATGCCTAGGAAATGCACATAATCCCCTAAATATGGCAAATGAATCCGAAAAAGTGCCAAATTTGAACACGCAGATTTGCAGGCTGTATGTTCATCGTAGGAAAAAAACTCATGGACAAAGGACAAAGGAAATTTGGATCCCCCTTCAATCTTGGTGATTTCCCCTCAAAACCATGAAACTTCCTCGGTGATGGTTCGATTTATGAAAGGCGTGCATGACGACATAAGGAAAACATTCTCAAATTTTTACTAGGGCACGGTGAGGCCATACCATGGCACCACACCAGGCGTCATGTTTTCCAAGCATGTATTTCATTTTTGCATAGTTGTTAACCCAGTAAACGACGCGTTTATGGTTGACTATTGCCACACATTTCCTTGAAATATCTGCCCATTCCTTATAAAAGGCATCAGAATGTACTAAATAGCACGAGCATGGTTTTACAGACCGTTCTTGTGCACCTTTTCATGCACCGATTGTTTGAACTTGAATTATGTGCATCATTAATGCCTAGAAAATGCACATAATCCCCTAAATATGGTAAATGAGCTTGAAAATATGTCAAATTTGAACACGTTTCATTTTGAGGCGGTATGTTGATTGTTGGAAAAAACACTGAATGACAAACTAGGACAGAAATTTGGATTCCCCTTCAATCTTGGTGATTTTCCTCTCGAAAGCATTGAACTTCCTCGGTGATGGTTCGATTTATGAAGGGCATGCATGACGACATAAATCAAACCTTCTCGACTTTAACTGTGGCACGGTGAGGCCATACCATGGCATCATGCCAAGCGTCATGTTTTTTTAAGCACATATTTCATTGTTCTATAGTTGATAACCCAGTAAATGACGCGTTTGCGGTTGACTATTGCCACACATTCCCTTGAAATCTCTGCCCGTTCCTTGTAAAAGGCTTGAGAATTAACTAAATACCACGAGTATGGTTTTTCTAGACCGTTCTTGTGCACCTTTTCAAGCACCAATTGTTTGAATTTGAATTATGTGCACTAATGCCTACAAAATGCACATAGTCCCCTAAATATTGTAAATGAACCCGGAAAAGTGTCAAATTTAACACGGTGATTAGCAGGGTTTATGTTCATCATAGAAAAAACTCATGGATGAAGGATGAAGGAAATTTGGATTCCCATTCAATCTCGGTGATTTACTATCAGACACGATTCATTTCCGTCGCCTCTGCGAACTGTGTGTTTTCATTCACACATGCAAAGGAAAAAAGAAAACCCTCGCCCACTTAGTCCCCGCCCACTCGCCGCGGACTCCTCCGCAACTCTGCACCTCATCAACTTGTCTATCGCGGCAGCCACACTAAGCTCGACGGCTGTTGTCGGCGGGCGTAGGTTGCACTCCAAACGGCACGGGATTTCGCCCTACCACTTTCTGCCACCTATCTGCACCGACATTCTAGAATCTGGTCGACTGGGGTTTTCTGCGGGATTGGGCTGGGGATTTTTCTCATGGAGAAGGTAATCAACTTAGAGAAATATTCACTCATCTCTTATCGTAGTCCGTCCGTCGCTGTTAATAAACCGGCAGAAATCGCCGTGGAATCATTTTGTTCTGGCTGATTCATGGGTGTTCATTCATGTGTCCACAGTGCGAGCACAAATCGGGCAAGTGTGGTCGTGGCCAGTCAGAAACGAAGTTCTATCTCACCATTCCAGATGACTTCAAGGAGCGCTCGGTATGTTTAATCTCAACCTACCATGGTCGGCATGGCCTAAATTTGTGAACATATATCGCCTCTTGCTACATTATCTATATATTTGCATCAAATCTTTGTTACATTATCTATTTATAATTTTATATTTTTGTACTTTGCTTTCATCTATATATTGATCTGTTCTATCAGTTACTCCCATATTTGCATCTTGCTCTGTTATTTAAATATATCTAATTTACGATCTTAATTTTCATTTCAAGCAGTACATCCCTTGCTTTGCAAGAATAGGAGTAGAAGGAAATCTTGGGCTTTACTTTGTTGATGACTCCCAGGATGTCATATTGACAATGCATCATGGCTTTACAATGATGATTAGCGTAAAACTTGATAAAGATGGTCACTCCTATTTTAATGCGGACCTTTGGAGAAAAATGTCTAAGTGTTGTGAATTGAAAGCTGGCAATAATTCTAGTGCGTGCATCACGGTCTGGTCTAATTAACATGGATGTTTACTTCCTCAACGTCATCAGCCGATCAAAGTCTGGTCGAGGTTAGTGTCCTTTCAACTTTCTCCATGCTGTCATATTACTTAGAAAAATCTGGGTATTCGTTCTGACTAATCTATCACTATTTAAGCAACCAATTGTGATTTCATATTCTGACTCCGTTCCTAGGCAGTAACAAATTCTATTTACCAATTTATGTGCACTATATATTCTTCTGCCATGTTCTGAATAAATAATACCTTTCCAGCTTTTAAGCAGGATATGTTGGATGCAGAGTGAACGATCAGTATGTTACTAAGTGTACCAAATTTCACTGGAAGGACTTGAAGTATGTCATAAACTTTGTTGATAATCTGACAGAGATAGCACAGTGCACGAACGCTGGATTTTCGATGGGATTAATTAGACCTATGGTGCACACATTGAACAAGACCAATTGTGTGCACAAAGCGCTGGTAAAAAGTCTTATTTTAATGTTGATGCTCATAAACTATATATATATCTTCAACGATATGTTACAATTGGTTTTTATTATACATGTCAACAAAAATTGTCCGTTGTAGCAGTTCCTGGATCGATTTCCTGGCGTGGTCAAATTACACTTGTGCCTGCTAATAACGCCAAAGTGATTGCAAGGTACTGCATTTCCCGCAGAAATGGAACCATTCAAATTAACAAGTTCTCGCTTGTCGTGCCAATGCATCCATATTGGGAAATTGGAGAGATTGTTCTACTCATGCTCTACCAAGGCACAGGAGGGCTCTTCCATTTCATCGACGAGATGCTGAGTCGCCGTGATCAAGGCTGCTTCCAGTGGATAGTTGTGGTTGTTGGCCCTCAGCCTCTTAAAATGTGCTAGCTGTTACTATGTTAAGTATGTAGATATGGACCATATGGTTGTTGGCCCTAAGCCTCTTAAAATGTGATAGTTGTTACTATGTTAAGTATGTAGATATGGACCATATGGTTGTCAAAACCGTATTACGATGATACTCCTTTTGTCGAATAGTGTAACCACTATATATATGTTACTCAAATGTTGTTACCCAAGTTCTTAAATTTTCATGGAAAGTATTAGTATCGTACACAGTTCATTGAGTTTAAGCGTGTGCCCGATGTCCAGAAGGCATTTGCATATTAACTGTCCATATTGCAAATTCACACACATGTTAACATAAGGAAACATATGTGTAACTTACTAATCATCGCACACGAGTACTCGCAGAAGCATCATGTGCGATACTCCTAGCCACCACAAGCAACTAGTTTGCATTTTTAAAAGATTTTGCACACACAGAATCGCACACGGACTAACTGTATTAACCGTCTGTGTTGTAATTTCTCATCGCAAACAGTTCATCCGAGTCGGCTGTTTGCCACGTATCACACACATCTTGTTTACACGACTCATTTATGTTCTTTTGGCTCATCGCAAACAATTCATCCATGTGAACTGTATGCCGCATATCACACACATCTTGTTAAGTCGAACCGTTTCTGTTGTGTTCCCTAATCAAAAATTGTTTGTTCGAGTGAACCGTATGTCGTATATCGCACACACATTGATATGGCTGCCCGTTTCTGTTGTTCTGCCTATTGCAAACAATTCGAATGGATTAACCGTGTGCCTTGCATCGCACACGCAACTAAAATCTGAACCGTGTTTGATGGCTCCGCCATCGCAAACGTTTTGCACCTTTTTTGACGGGTTTTTTACACCACCTGTCGTGGTTATCTCGCGGCCGGGTTCATAAGACGGCAGATGCCACGGGTGTTGGAAATATGCCCTAGAGGCAATAATAAATTAGTTATTATTATTATATTTCCTTTTTCATGATAACCGTTTATTATCCATGCTATAATTGTATTGATAGGAAACTCAAATACATGTGTGGATACATAGACAACACCATGTCCCTAGCAAGCCTCTATTGGCTAGCTCGTTGATCAATAGATGGTTACGGTTTCCTAACCATGGACATTGGATGTCATTGATAACGGGATCACATCATTAGGAGAATGATGTGATGGACAAGACCCAATACTAAGCCTAGCACAAAGATCGTAGTTCGTATGCTAAAGCTTTTCTAATGTCAAGTATCTTTTCCTTAGACCATGAGATTGTGCAACTCCGGACATCGTAGGAATGCTTTGGGTGTACCAAACGTCACAACATAACTGGGTGACTATAAAGGTGCACTACAGGTATCTCCGAAAGTGTCTCATTGGGTTGGCTCGAATCGAGACTGGATTTGTCACTCCGTAAACGGAGAGGTATCTCTAGGCCCACTCGGTAGGACATCATCATAATGTGCACAATGTGATCAAGGAGTTGATCACGGGATGATGTGTTACGAACGAGTAAAGAGACTTGCCGGTAATGAGATTGAACAAGGTATTGGTATACCGACGATCGAATCTCGGGCAAGTACAATACCGCTAGACAAAGGGAATTGTATACGGGATCGATTGAGTCCTTGACATCGTGGTTCATCCGATGAGATCATCGTGGAACATGTGGGAGCCAACATGGGTATCCAGATCCGCTGTTGGTTATTGACCGGAGAACGCCTCTGGTCATGTCTACATGTCTCCCGAACCCGTAGGGTCTACACACTTAAGGTTCGGTGACGCTAGGGTTATAAAGGAATTTTGTATGTGGTTACCGAATGTTGTTCGGAGTCCCGGATGAGATCCCGGACGTCACGAGGAGTTCCGAAATGGTCCGGAGGTAAAGATTTATATATGGGAAGTCCTATTTTGGTCGCCGGAAAAGTTTCGCACTTTATCGGTATTGTACCGGGAGTGCCGAAAGGGGTCCGGGGGTCCACCGGGGGGGTCCACCTGCCCCGGGGGCCACATGGGCTGTAGGGGGTGCGCCTTGGCCTATATGGGCCAAGGGCACCAGCCCCAAGAGGCCCATGCGCCAAGGAAACTTGGGGAGGGAAGAGTCCTCAAGGACGTGCCTTGGGGAGGATGGACTCCTCCCCCCCTCTTGGCCGCACCCCTTCCTTGGAGGAAGGGGCAAGGCTGCGCCTCCCCCCTCTCCCTTGCCCCTATATATAGTGGAGGGGAGGGAGGGCATCCACACCTGAGCCCTGGCGCCTCCCTCCCTCCCGTGACACCTCCTCCTCTCCCGTGAGGTGCTTGGCGAAGCCTCGCAGGATTGCCACGCTCCTCCACCACCACCACGCCGTTGTGCTGCTGTTGGATGGAGTCTTCCTCAACCTCTCCCTCTCTCCTTGCTGGATCAAGGCATGGGAGACGCCACCGGCTGTACGTGTGTTGAACGCGGAGGTGCCGTCCGTTCGGCACTCGGATCTCCGTGATTTGGATCACGACGAGTACGACTCCTCAACCTGTTCTCTTGAACGCTTCCGCTTAGCGATCTACAAGGGTGCGTAGATGCACTCGCTCCCTCGTTGCTAGTTTCTCCATAGATAGATCTTGGTGACGCTGTGAGGAAAATTTTGAATTTCTCGCCACGTTCCCCAACAAAGTGGTATCAGAGCTAGGTCTATTGCTTAGATTCTTTGCACGAGTAGAACACAAAGTAGTTGTGGGCGTTGATGTTGTTCAATATGCTTACCGTTACTAGTATCTTGTTTCGACGGTATTGTGGGATGAAGCGGCCCGGACCGACCTTACACGCATTTCCACGTGAGACAGGTTCCACCGAACGACATGCACTTGGTGCATAAGGTGGCTAGCGGGTGCCGCCTCTCCCACTTTAGTCGGAACGGATTCGATGAAAAGGGTCCTTATGAAGGGTAAATAGCAATTGGCATATCACGTTGTGGTTTTGCGTAGGTAAGAAACGTTCTTGCTAGAAACCCAAAGCAGCCCGTAAAACATGCAAACAACAATTAGAGGACGTCTAACTTGTTTTTGCAGGTATGCTATGTGATGTGATATGGCCAAGAAGAATGTGATGAATGATATGTGATGTATGAGATTGATCATGTTCTTGTAATAGGATTCACGACTTGCATGTTGATGAGTATGACAACCGGCAGGAGCCATAGGAGTTGTCTTTATTTATTGTATGACCTGCGTGTCATTGAACAACGCCATGTAATTACTTTACTTTATTGCTAACCGGTAGCCATAGTAGTAGAAGTAATAAGTTGGCGAGACAACTTCATGGAGATACGATGATGGAGATCATGATGATGGAGATCATGGTGTCATGCCGGTGACAATGATGATCATGGAGCCCCGAAGATGGAGATCAAAAGGAGCAATATGATATTGGCCATATCACGTCACTACTATATAATTGCATGTGATGTTTATTATGTTTATGCATCTTGTTTACTTAGAACGACGGTAGTAAATAAGATGATCCCTTACACAAATTTCAAGAAGTGTTCTCCCCGACTGCAATCACAGTTAAGTTCGTCGCTTCTAAGCAACACGTGATGATCGGGTGTGATGGATTCTAACGTTCACATACAACGGGTGTAAGACAGATATACACAGCAAAAACACATGGGCTTAACTTGACGAGCCTAGCATGTACAGACATGGCCTCTGAACACAGAGACCGAAAGGTCGAGCATGAGTCGTATGGTAGATAATGATCAACATGAAGATGTTCACCGATGTTGACTAGTCCGTCTCACGTGATGATCGGACACGGCCTAGTTGACTCGGATCATGTAATCACTTAGATGACCAGAGGGATGTCTATTCGAGTGGGAGTTCATAAGATGAACTTAATTATCTTGAACATAGTCAAAAGACCTTTTGCAAATTATGTCGTAAGCTCGCGCTTTAGTTCCACTGTTTAGATATGTTCCTAGAGAAAATATAGTTGAAAGTTGAAAGTAGCAATTATGCGATCAGTAGAAAGCTTATGTCCCTAATGCACCGCTTAGTGAGTTGAACCCCAATCGTCGTCTGTGGATGTTGCGAACATCGGACATACACGTTTTGATAACTACGTGATAGTTCAGTTAAACGGTTTAGAGTTGAGGCGCCAAAGACGTTTTCAAACGTCATGGAACATATGAGATGTTTCAAGGGCTGAAATTGGGATTTCAGGCTCGTGCTCACGCCAAGAGGTATAAGACCTCCGATGATTTTCTTAGCCTCGCAAACTAAGGGAGAAAAGCTCAATCGTTGAGCTTGTGCTCAGATTGTCTGAGTGCAACAATCACTTGAATCGAGTGGGAGTTGATCTTCCAGAGATAGTGATGTTTCTCCAAAGTCATTGCCACCAAGCTGCTAGAGCTTCGTGATGAACTATAACATATCAAGGATAGAGATGATCCTTGAGGTATTCGCGATGTTTGACACCACGAAAGTAGAAATCAAGAAGGAGCATCAATTGTTGATGGTTGGTGAAACCACTAGTTTCAAGAAGGGCAAGGGAAAGAAGGGACACTTCATGAAACGGCAAATCGCTTGTCGCCCAAAGTGAAGAAACCCAAGGTTGAACCCAAACCCGAGACTAAGTGCTTACGTAATGAGGAACGGACAGAAGGTAACTACCCTAGATACTTGGTAGATGAAAAGGCTGGCAAGGTCGATAGAAGTATATTGGATATACATTATGTTAATGTGTACTTTACTAGTACTCCTAGTAGCACCAGGGTATTAAGATACCGGTTCGGTTGCTAAGTGTTAGTAACTCGAAATAAAAGAGCTACGGAATAAACGGAGACTAGCTAAAGGTGAGCTGACGATATGTGTTGGAAGTGTTTCCAATTTTGATGTGATCAAACATCTACGCTCCCTCTACCATCTAGATTAGTATTATACCTGAATTTTTGTTATTTGGTGTTTGCGTTGTGCATATACATGTTTGGATTTTGTCTATCGCATTATTGTTATTCATTTAAGGAGAATAATGGTTACTCTATTTATTTGAATAATACCTTCAATGGTCTTGCAACTAAAGGAATGGTTTATTGAATCTCGATCGTAGTAATACACATTTTCATGCCAAAAGTATAAGATAGTAATGATAGTACCACTTACTTGTGGCGCTGCCATATAAGTCATATTGGTGTAAACGCATGAAGAAGCTCCATGTTGATGGATCTTTGGACTCACTTTCGTTTTGAAAAGTTTGAGACATGCAAACCATGTCTGTTGGTGTATACGCATGATGAAACTCCATGCAGATGGATCGCTTGGACTCGCATGATTTTGAATCACTTGAGATATGCAAATCATACCACATGGGCAAGATGACTGAAAAGCCTCGGTTTCAAAGAAGATGGAACAAGATAGCAACTTGTTGGAAGTAACACATTTTGATGTGTGCAGTCCAATGAGTGCCGAGGCATCTGATGAATATCGTTATGTTCTTACTTCACAGATGATTTGAGTAGATGTTGAGTATATTTACTTGATGAAACACAAGTCTGAATTATTGAAAGGTTCAAGTAATTTTAGAGTGAAGTTGAAGATCTTCGTGACAAGAGGATAAAATGTCTGTGATGTGATCATAGAGATGAATATCTGAGTTGCGAGTTTGGTACACAATTGAGACATTGTGGAAATTGTTTCACAACTAATACCGCACGAACACCATAGTGTGATGGTGTGTCCGAACATCATAGTTGCACCCTATTGGATATGGTGCGTACCATGATGTCTCTTGTCGAATTACCACTATCGTTCATGGGTTAGGCATTAGAGACAACCGCACTCACTTTAATAGGGCACCACGTAATTCCGTTGAGATGACACCGTATGGACTATGGTTTAGAGAAACCTAAGCTGTCATTTCTTAAAGGTTTGGGGTCGCGACGCTTATGTGAAAAAGTTTCAGGTTGATAAGCTCGAACCCAAAGCGGATAAAATGCATCTTCATAGGACACCCAAAACAGTTGGGTATACCTCCTAATTCAGATCCGAAAGCAATAGGGATTGTTTCTTGAACCGGGTCCTTTCTCGAGGAAAAGTTTGTCTCGAAAAGTTGAGTGGGAGGATGGTGGAGACTTGATGAGGTTATTGAACCGTCACTTCAACTAGTGTGTAGCAGGCACGTGAAGTTGTTCCGTGGCACCTACACCAATTGAAGTAGAAGCTTATGATAGTAATCATGAAGTTTCGGATCAAGTCACTACCGAACCTCAGAGGACGACAAGGACGCCAGCATCGCTTCGTGAGTGGTACGGTGATCATGTCTTGAAGGTCATGTTGCTGGACAACAATGAACCTACGAGCTATGGAGAAGCGATAGTGGGCCCAAATTCCGACAAATGGTTAGAAGCCATGAAATCCGAGATAGTATCCATATATCAGAACAAAGCATGGACTTTGGTGGCCTTGCCCGATGATCGGCAAGCTATTGAAATAAATGGATCTTTAAGAAGAAGACGGACGTGGACGGTAATGTCACCGTCTATGAAGCTCGACTTGTGGCAAAGAGTTTTTCACAAGTTCAAGGAGTTGACTACGATGAGATTTTCTCATCCGTAGCGATGCTTAAGTCCGTCGGAATCATGTTAGCATAAGCTGCATTTATGAAATCTGGCGAGATGGATGTCAAAATGAGTTTCCTTACCGGTTTTCGTAAGGAAAGGTTGCATGTGATACAATCAGATAGTTTTGTCGATCCTAAGGATGCTAAAAGGTATGTCGACTCAGCAATCCTTTCTAAGGACTGGAGTAAGCATCTCGGAGTTGGAATATGCACTTTGATAGGATGATCAAAGATTTTGGGTTTATACAAAGTTTATAAGAAACTTGTATTTCCAAAGAAGTGAGTGGGAGCACTATGGAATTTCTGATAACAATATGTTGTTGACATATTGATGATCAGAGATGATGTAGAATTTCTAGAAAGCATATAGGGATGTTTGAAAAGTGTTTTTCAATAGAAAACCGGGATTAGGCTACTTAAACAATAAGCATCAAAGATCTATAAGATAGATCAAAATATTTAATAATACTTTCAAATGAGCATGTACCTTGACATGATCTTGAAGGTGTTCAAGATGGATCAGTCAAAGAAGGAGTTCTTGCCTGAGATGTAAGGTATGAAGTTAAGACTTGAAGCTCGACCACGCAGTAACGTAGAGAAAGGATTTAAGATCCTCCCTATGCCTTAGACATAGGCTCTACAAAGATGCTATCTTGTGTACCACACCGAAGTGTGCCATGCCATGAGTCACTATAGGGTACAAGAATGATCCAGGAATGGATCATTGGACAATGATCAAAATTGTCCTTGGAGTAAATAAGGACATGTTTCTCGATTATGGAGGTGATAAAGAGTTCGGTAAAGCGTTACATCGATGCAAGCTTTAACACCTATCCGAGTGACTCGAGTAGCAAACCGGATACGTATAGTGGAGCAACCATTTGGAATAGCTTCAAGTGGGGCGTGGAAGCAACATTTATAATATGACCTAGAAATTTGCAAAGCACACACGGATCTGAAAGGTTCAGACCCGTTGACTAAAACCCGTTGACTAAAACCTCTCACAAGCAAAACATGATCAAACCTCGTAACTCATTGAGTCTAAATCACATGATGATGTGAACTAGTTTACGTAGACACTAGTAAACTCTTTGGGTGTTAGTCACATGGCGATGTGACATATCGGTGTTAATCACATGACGATGTGAACTAGATTATTGACTCTAGTGCAAGTGGGAGACTGTTGGAAATATGCCCTAGAGGCAATAATAAATTAGTTATTATTATTATATTTCCTTGTTCATGATAACCGCTTATTATCCATGCTATAATTGTATTGATAGGAAACTCAAATACATGTGTGGATACATAGACAACACCATGTCCCTAGCAAGCCTCTATTGGCTAGCTCGTTGATCAATAGATGGTTACGGTTTCCTAACCATGGACATTGGATGTCATTGATAACGGGATCACATCATTAGGAGAATGATGTGATGGACAAGACCCAATACTAAGCCTAGCACAAAGATCGTAGTTCGTATGCTAAAGCTTTTCTAATGTCAAGTATCTTTTCCTTAGACCATGAGATTGTGCAACTCCGGATCCGTAGGAATGCTTTGGGTGTACCAAACGTCACAACGTGAATCGGGTGACTATAAAGGTGCACTACAGGTATCTCCGAAAGTGTTCATTGGGTTGGCTCGAATCGAGATCGGATTTGTCACTCCGTGTAAACGGAGAGGTATCTCTGGGCCCACTCGGTAGGACATCATCATAATGTGCACAATGTGATCAAGGAGTTGATCACGGGATGATGTGTTACGGAACGAGTAAAGAGACTTGCCGGTAATGAGATTGAACAAGGTATTGGTATACCGACGATCGAATCTCGGGCAAGTACAATACCGCTAGACAAAGGGAATTGTATACGGGATCGATTGAGTCCTTGACATCGTGGTTCATCCGATGAGATCATCGTGGAACATGTGGGAGCCAACATGGGTATCCAGATTCCGCTGTTGGTTATTGACCGGAGAACGTCTCGGTCATGTCTACATGTCTCCCGAACCCGTAGGGTCTACACACTTAAGGTTCGGTGACGCTAGGGTTATAAAGGAATTTTGTATGTGGTTACCGAATGTTGTTCGAGTCCGGATGAGATCCCGGACGTCACGAGGAGTTCCTAATGGTCCGGAGGTAAAGATTTATATATGGGAAGTCCTATTTTGGTCGCGGAAAAGTTTCGCACTTTATCGGTATTGTACCGGGAGTGCCGAAGGGGTCCGGGGTCCACCGGGGTCCACCTGCACCTGGGGGCCACATGGGCTGTAGGGGTGCGCCTTGGCCTATATGGGCCAAGGGCACCAGCCCCAAGAGGCCCATGCGCCAAGGAAACTTGGGGAGGGAAGAGTCCTCAAGGGGAAGGCACCTCCGAGGTGCCTTGGGGAGGATGGACTCCTCCCCTCTTGGCCGCACCCCTTCCTTGGAGGAAGGGGCAAGGCTGCGCCCCTCCCCCTTGCCCCTATATATAGTGGAGGGGAGGAGGGCATCCACACCGAGCCTCGGGCGCCTCCCTCTCTCCGTGACACCTCCTCCTCTCCCAGAGGTGCTTGGCGAAGCCTCGCAGATTGCCACGCTCCTCCACCACCACCACGCCGTTGTGCTGCTGTTGGATGGAGTCTTCCTCAACCTCTCCCTCTCCTTGCTGGATCAAGGCATGGGAGACGCCACCGGCTGTACACGTGTGTTGAACGCGGAGGTGCCGTCTGCTCGGCACTCGGATCTCCGGTGATTTGGATCACGACGAGTACGACTCCCTCAACCCCGTTCTCTTGAACGCTTCCGCTTAGCGATCTACAAGGGTACGTAGATGCACTCTCCTTCCCCTCGTTGCTAGTTTCTCCATAGATAGATCTTGGTGACGCGTAGGAAAATTTTGAATTTCTGCTACGTTCCCCAACAACGGGGTGGCTTGAAGTGGGGGCAAGACTTCTTTGGAGATCAAGGGACGGATTGGGCAAACAGCACGCGGTGATTTACCCAGGTTCGGGGCTCTCTGGAGAGATAATACCCCTACTCCTGCATGTCTGATGATATATGCAGTGTATACATAGTAGTACAGAGTTGCTACTGGAGCTGTATCAGAGTAGAGAGCCATGGGCTACTAGCTTCATGTGTGTGTGGCCGAGTGAGTGTGCAAGGATGGATGTGTGAGCGTGGCCCAAAACGAGGCTGGGTGTGTGAGGCCTTCCCTGGGTCACTTTATATACTAGTGCCTAGGGACAAGGGGTGGCCCACACACCCACTACACTATTGAGATGTCATACGATGATGCAGGCTACAGTGCACCACTATTGGAGCGCAGTGAAGTGTCACATGATGCAGGAACAGCGATGGTTGATCATTTACAGTGCTGCACTGTAAAGTTTGGCCGTCACATCTGCGCAGCTCCGACGGGACGTCTTAGTTGACTTGGCCAGATTCTAGCCAGACGGGCTCAACCCGGACGCTCAATCCGGACAGGCAGAACCCGGTCAGGGAGAACCCAGCCAGGGAGAACCTGGACAAGGAGAACCCGGACAGGGTCAACCCGGATGGCTCAACCCGGACAGCTCAACCCGGCCAGGGTCAACCCGGACAGGTCAACCCAGCCAAGGTCAACCCGGACTGGTCAACCCAGCCAAGGTCTACCCTGTCAAGGTCAACCCGGACAGGTCCACCCGGCCAAAGTCAACCCGGCCTGATTCCAGGCAGCCAAGTTCCAGCCAGCCAGGGGGCACTACCCTGGCAATGTTTTGAAGCGTCGTTTTGCCGTCTTGGGCATACTCGGGGGTCATCCCCCCGATACCACCGTTTGCGATTATTGCATCGCACACACTTTCGTCAAAGGGATCTCTGATCATAGTGTCGCGTTAGCAGTATCCTGCAGCAGTGAGGGCTAACCTTTCTTGAACTGTGTTGAAGTGTTGTCGGTTCTGTAAATTATTTGAGGCGGCGTGTTTATTTGCACTGGTGGCGTCCTTTGATGCCCAGTGTATGTAATCTGTTGTCTGGTTGTGCTTTATTATCGCTGGCGGAAAACTTTTATGCCCAGTGCACGTAATATGCAGTAATTTCTTTGTTGTATAGTCTAGGTATATTCTTCGTCATGATGTTGTAATTTAATTTGTGTATATGTTGTCGTCGCTCCCTCATAAGGCTGTAAGCTTTGACGAAGCGCAATGGGCCTAAACGTTCAGTTTATTATATAAAAAAATTACGGTACTAAAACTGGTTGGCCACCAATCACTGTAAATGGGCCGAAACGTGGGCCTACAATCATGTCTGGCCAATAGCAGGCCTAGACATAAACTCACCAACTATTAGTTTCGCGCATTTAACAGATCAAGTAAACCAGTTGCCTAAGTTGGGCAAGAAATAAGAATGGGCTTTTAAAGTTCGATAAGTAGATTGGGCCTGAACAGTGTTGGAGGCCCATGATTGGCTCAACCACAAGACGGGCCATTAACAGGCCAAAATATTTGTCGGGCCACATTTGGCCAAATAACATAATGGGTCGTAAGCAGGCCGGATGCAAAGCGGGCCATCATTAGGCCCAGTTATCTCACATGCCTTTAATGGGCCAATAGTCAGGTTGAGCTAAAATATATCCACGAAGACTACGGGCCTTTAAGAGACCAAAAGTCACTTCTGTCCAGAAATAGGCCCGCGTGCATCATAGGCCGTTAAATGGCCGACAGTGAAACCGGGCTAACAACGGCCGATACGTACCAATGGCCATTAACAGGCCAAAAGTAATATTGGGCTGAAATATTACATGGGCCTTTAAGAGGTCGTACTTCAAATGGGCCCCTAATGGGGCTGAAAGCATAGTGCTTGTTAACAGGCCAGATCATATATGGGCCATAATTTGGCCCAAAGTATGTCGGGCAGTTAACGGGCCGGATCCTATATGGGTCATCATTTTGCCGAAAACATGGCAGACTATTAATGGGCCGGATCTAATGTGGGTTATCATTCGGCCCAAAATGTGACAGACATCTAATGGGCCAGATCTTATGTGGGTCGTAATTTGGCCCAAACCGTGGCAGGCTGTTAACGGGCCGGCCATTAGAGTATGACAAAATCTTATGGGCCCCTGACTGGGCCGGCCTTTTTATCTTTAATGGGCTACTGTTGGGCCCTGCCACATGTCGAGGTAACATAGGCATGTTCCCTCCAATGTACGGATGACATCTGTCCCAACGCTAAGTCGACACGTGGATCCTCCGGCGAATGAGAATTTTACAAGTGGAAAATCCCCATTAGTCTGGGCTGTTAACGGGTTATTGGATCCAAACCGGAACTCGATAGCTTAACGGCGACCCGTTTTGATGGATGCCACATGCCGGTTACCCTTGACGAAAACACTTCCATGACGCGCTATTTATCATCATGGAAGTGGACACTTCCGTGATGATAATTTTGGTATTATCATGGAACAATTCTACGACAGCACAGGTATGACTATCTTGATTTCTGTCATAAAATCGTCATGGATGTACATGCACGATAGAAAACGTGACCTACTATGACAAACATGTATCATCACGGAAGTGTTTTTTTGTAGTGCGAGTCTTGAGATGAATCTACTCAGAGCTGCCAGACAGCGTGTGAGGCACTGCACGTCGTGGAGACACTCTGGTTGTTTCATTCGGATGATAGCCCCTATCTTCTTAGGATTGGCATCGATCCCGCGTTCGGAAACGAGGAAACCGAGTAACTTGCCTGTGGGTACGCCGAATGTACACTTAGCTGGGTTGAGTTTGATGCCGAAAGTGTGTAGGTTTGCGAAGGTCTAGACGAGGTCAGTCAGGAGGTCAGAACCTTTCCTGGACTTGACCACGATGTCATCCAGATAGGCCTCCATGTTCCGACTGATTTGTTTCCGCGAGCACTTCTAAATCATGCGCTGAAACGTGGCCCCAGCATTTTTCAACCCGAATGGCATAGTGATATAGCAAAAACACCTGAATGGGGTGATGAAAGATGGTTTTATTTCATCGGGACCGTACATTTGGATCTGGTGGTACCCGGAGTACGCATCCAGGAACGACAACCGCTCACACCCGCAGTAGAATCTACTATCTAATTTATGCGAGGGAAAGGGAAATGATCCTTTAGGCAGCCCGATAGATGTGCTTAAAATCGATAAACATTCAGAGAGATTGGCTATCTCCATAGCCTGTGTGAGAGTCAGGGTCTCAGTTCGGCCAAACTTCATGTTCAGCTCACGACATTTGACTCCAGCCTTGAAGGCGCAGATCGCCTGGTGCTCGGTAACGTTCTCCACTATAAGGTGCTCCACCATTGAATGAACTCGTGGACAGTATCGTTCCGCCTATATACACAGTGATGCAACTCGGCCAGACCACCTGGTCTCATGTAAGTGCCTTCAAAAGTTTTTACGAACACTCTCGCCAAATCATCCCAACAGAATATGCTGCCCGGCGGGAGCTGTGTTAGACAAGCCCAAGCGGAGCCCTCGATCATCAGCGGTAGGTGCTTTATGGCCACATTGTCGTTGCCGCCGCCGATCTGGACCGCCACTCAGTAATCTTCCAGCCAGATCTCTGGCTTAGACTCGCCGGTGAACTTGCTGACACAAGTACGTGTCGGTGCTATACAGACGGTTTATAACCCCTTTCCGTGACGGCATTTGGAACCCTCGCCTAGTGAGTGTGGGTGATAGGGGGGTCCTTCCCACACAACCCAGAAACCGTTGGGGATAGGGAGCCTTGATGCATACAGTTGTCCCTATATAATCGTTTCCGATATTTCGAATATCCCAAACGCTTCATCCTTGCTACTCGTTTGTGCTCGCATTGCCATCGCAGTTGGAGTTTTGTGGTTTTACCTAAAACCAGGCAGATTCTAGGCACGGGAGATTTACGATGCCTAGCACATCACAAATAGTTCATGATTATAAACCGTGTATGATAGGTAGACAATCACACACATTTAGTTTTCCCGCACCGTATGTGATAGTGTCTGACATCACACACGCTTTGGTAAACCAAGCAATCGTGTGTGCATTGTTACACATGTTTCCTCTCCGTGAACCGTGTCAGATTATGATGTATATCGCACACGCTGTGCTTTATTAACCGTGTGCGCCATAATGACCTACACACCGTAATTTCGCCCTAATTTAATTGCTGCTATTTAAAATTGTACCTAATTTAAACTTGAAAGTAGGCTATAGCTTTATTCATGTCCATCAGGTTCAAACAACCAATGCATTATTCGAGTCACAGGTACATATGTTTAAAAATTACATAAGCACCAAATAAAGAATGATGAACCTGGGTTATATACTTGTACTATTACAGATGGTAAAGAAAGAGGCGACAGACATTCCGGTTGCGGAACAAGGTGAAGCAGAATGGCCCTATTGTGCTCTCCTAGATGCAGAAGGCATGTAGGACTCTAGTCCAACCCCTTGTGATGGCCGGCCGCCAATCATGTAGTTTGAGAGGTAATCTTGAGTAAACTACTTCAGGATCCACTACAAAAGAAAAAAGATTCAGACATTGTCATCTCACACAACTCATTACGGGCAGTAAAAAGAAGGTTACAGGTTTCTTACTTACCATCCTACAGTTCACTATTGTCTTGCATAAAGTGTAAACAAATAGTTTGATTGACATCTTTTGACCTATTTTAATAACAATCTTTATCAGTTTCCTCACTTGATGCTGGTTCATGAATATCTCATTGCCCCATACGCAGAAAGGGTGGAAGTGTAAAAGCACCAAGTTAATATTAGAAGCTAAACAATAATTGAAAAATGATGTAGTACAATACTCCCTCCATCCCATTATATAATATTTTATTACATGTATATCTAGACATCATGAGAACATTAAGGTAACACTCTTCCTTGTTGCTATGTAGCTCGGGATTGCATATTTAGTCATTCAGTACAATGCATGTTGCTATGTAGCCTCAGATATATTAAATATAGCCCTAGTTAACCTATTGATAAATGGGTTACAGATATATTCAATGAAATGTTCGATTTAATGATTAATCCCTTATTAGCCCCAGGCTATATGGTACCAACTACCGATATCCTGAATAGTGAGTACATATAAGCAATGCGATGAAACTAACCTCGATGGAAAATAACATTGTTCTCAATATTGTCATGCATGAATACATATAAAGGCATGTTAAGCACAATAGGCTAAACATCAACCAAATATATCCATGGTAGACAACATAATCTACAAATGATAGCTTCAGTGTGCAGGCTTAAGCACGCTAGTTAAGCAAAATAAGAAGTGGAAAGGTGTGTTAACTGCATTAGGCATAACATTTAAAAACAAGCAAATAGTCATTCAAACTGGTATTGTGCGGGTCTAAAGTACACTAGTTATTGTTAAAAAATGAAAAGGCATGTTAACTGCAATATCCTTAACAACAACCAAATATCGTAGTTCATAGTGGTATTGTTGAAACTGTTATTGATGTAATTGAACTGCACGGCAAATAGTTGCACATATAGAGCATCACATTGTGAAGAAATGAAATAAACAAGTCATAAGGCCATCTCTAGCCGATCCTTAAAAAGGTAAAGGACTAAAACCCTTAGTGGATATATATATATATATATATATATATATATATATATATATATATATATATATATATACTCCAGCAATTTTTGGCCTTTTCTAGTCGATCCCCTAAACTTAAGGTTGTAAACTTCAATTCGATCAAGTTCAAAGCAGGTTCAACCGAAAGCAGCATGCATTCAAACATAAACATAGATAGTTTTGCATAACCGAACATAAAACATAAATTTAAACTAAGCTAAACTACTTTCGGTCGAAGTAGAGGTCGAGCCAATCCTTCCCCGTCATGTACTGTGTGCCACGCGAGCCGGGTCCGGGCCGGTGCCGTCGTCGGGGTTGTTGGGGAAGGCACTCCTCCACTCGTCGATGTCGATCTCCTCGTCCTCGGGGCCCATCTCGATGCCCTCCACGCCGCCTTCGCCACCGCCTTCGACCTCGTCATCGGAGGAGAGCGCAATAAGCTCGCCGCCCTCTGCGTCGCCATCCTTGCCGCCTTCGACCTCGTCATCGGAGGAGCGCGTGATAACCTCGCTGCCCTCCGTGCCGGCAAAGATCGCCCGCTCCGCCTCCATGAGCTTCGGGTGCTGGCGGCGAAGCTCTAGCATGTAGGCCTCATCGGCGGCCTCGGCCTCGAGGCGCTCCCATGCCTCGCGGTCCTCCTGTGCCATAGCCGAGCTCACCACCCCTGGCTTCGACGGAACGAGGCCCACCGGACGTGTACCAAAGGAGAAATTGAGCCTAGCCGCCGCGCCGTGGTAGCGGACCTGCCAACGGTCATACTCCATGGCCGCGAGCTCGGCCGTGTGGAAGCTACCGAGCCACCGGCGGGTGTGGGTCTCCGGATCTGTATTCTCGGCGACCCACATCCCCCACCACCACTTCCGGACCCCGAGGTAGGACCTCGTCGGCTGCCGGGTCCGAGGGAGGATGGGGAAGTCCTCGAATCGGCGAGGAGTGCGGCGGCGGGCGGATCGGGGGACTGGCGACGGTGGATCAAGCCCGCGGAGGACGACTGGGACACCTTGGTGGCCACCTTGCCAGCGTCGGGCGAAAAGGCTGCGATAAACCTCTTTTTGGCCATTGGCTCCTCGAGCACCCCGGCACACAGGCAGAGGTTGAGGATGGAGGCGCCGGCGATGGCGGTGACCTACCAATGATTTCGAGGGTTGTGTTTGTCTGTGTGACGGGAGTAACAAGGCGGTGCTATCAAAAATTTGGATCAAGGGCGAGCAGATATTTTTTAGATTGCAAGGGATGCAGAGGCGGGAATAAAATGCCGAGGCTACTGAAAATTTGAATCAAAGGACTGAAGCAGAGCGGGAGTAACATACATCGCACATGGTCCGCACATACTAATCGTGTGCTATCAAACATTAAAACCTTCCAGGCGGTAGATATTTTCGGGATTACGAGGCAGTAATATTTTCGAGATTGCGAGGGATGCAGAGGCGGGAGTATTTGGGGAGCCAGCTAGTGTGCTTGACACGCTGGCTGTGGACTGTGGCTGACGCACCTTCTCGCGTAAGCCATAGGCGCACTATACACCGACGGTGCTCCAGGATATTTTGTACTACATCTCACACGGTTGGTGATAATAAGCTGTGTGGGATTGACTTGATTTTTCATCTTGATTTGAATTACATAACGGGGTCACAGTGGCAATGGATGGTGTTTGAATTGCTAAACCTTTTATCTGCAGTGAACATGCAACTATATGTGTGTCGTAAAAGAATTGGAATTATTCAGGTTCGTTTGGACATTTTATACATTAAACTGGTTTTCTAGCCATTTCAGGTGCACAATTCAAAATTAAACTACATGCACATGCTCCAGTGCATATAAATTGGTTGAAAACTCAAATCCTTGTCCTTGGGTGCATGCTTAGGTCCCATGCAAGATATGGGAATGAATTTCAAACACCAAGGCACTGTTAATTGCCGGCAAAACATTGAGATACGTGGTTCTTAAATTCTAGTAAATCCAAAACTCGTCTGAAATTCATGAAACTTGGCATGGTATCATGGAGCGGCATCAGCATGCCGTGGTAATAAATTTGTCCCATTTGGGGACGGGATTGGGTATAAGCTTCTCACAAATTTACCAGAGCTTCTCACAACAAGCGTGATGGTTTCGGTACGGAATGTGCCACCTTTGGGGACGAAACGATATCCGTTGCCTCTTATTGCTTTCAAAAAATTTCTAATGCCAACATAGAACAACAGGAGTGTTGTGTTAAGTTTTGGAATCGAGGTTCGTTTGGACATTTTTATACATTAACTGGGTTTTCTAGGCATTTTATGTGCATAATTCAAATTTGAAATACATGCACATGCTCAAGTGCATACAAATTGGTTGAAAAATCAAATCTGTGTCCTTGGGTGCATGCTTACGTCCCATGCAAGAAAAGGGAATGAATTTCAAACACTGTGGCACCGTTGATTGCCAAAGAAAACATTGAGATACCTGGTTTTTAAATTCTAGTAAATCCAAAACTCGTCTGAAATTCATGAAACTTGGCATGCCATCATGGAGCGGCATCAACATGTCGTGGTAAAAAATTTGTCCCATTTGGGGCAGGTTTGGTATAAGCTTCTCAAAACAAGCGGGATGGTTTCGGTAGGGAACGTGCCACCTTTGGTAAAGAAACAATATCTGTTGGCATTTATTGGTTTCAAAAAATTTCTAGTGTCAACATAGAACAACAGGAGAGTTGTTTTTAATTTTGGAATTTTTCGGGGTTCGTTTGGCCTTTTTATACATTATTGGGTTTTTGGGCATTTAATGTGCATAATTCAAATTTGAACTACAAGCATATCCTCCGGTGCACCAAAGTTGGTTGAAAAATCACATGTGTGTCCTTGAGTGAATTTCTAGGTCCCATGCAAGAAATGGGAATGAAATTCAAACACCAGGGCACTGTTGATTGCCTGCAAAACGTTGAGATGCCTGGTTTTTAAATTCTAGTAAATCCAAAACTCGTCTAAAATTCATGAAACTTGGCATGCTATCATGGGGCGGCATCAATATGTCGTGGTAAAAAAATTGTCCCATTTGGGGCAGGTTTGGGTATAAGCTTCTCACAACAAGCGTTATGGTTTTGGTAGGGAACGTGCCACCTTTGGGGACGGAATGATATCCGTTGCCTCTTATTGCTTTCAAAAAAATTCTAGTATCAACATAGAACAACAGGAGTGTTGTGTTTAATTTTGGAATTTTTCAGGGTTCATTTTCCTTTTTTATTACATTAATTGAGTTTTTGGGCATTTAATGTGCATAATTCAAATTTGAACTACAAGCACATGCTCTAGTGCACCAAAGTTGGTTGAAAAATCGCATGTGTGTCCTTGGGTGAATTTCTAGGTCCCATGCAAGAGATGAGAATGAAATTCAAACACCAGGGCACTGTTGATTGCCGGCAAAATGTTGAGATACCTGGTTTTTAAATTCATTTAAATCCAATACTCGTCTGAAATTCATAGAACTTGGCGTGCTATCATGGAGCGGCATCAACATGCCGTGGTAAAAATTTGTCCCATTTGGGGCAGGTTTGGGTATAAGCATCTCACAAACCAGAGCTTCTCACAACAAGCGTGATGGTTTCGGTAGGGAACGTGCCACCTTTGGGGACGGAACGATATCCGTTGCCTCTTATGCTTTCAAAAAAAATCTAGTGTCAACATAGAACAATAGGAGTGTTGTGTTTAATTTTGGAATTTTTCGGGGTTCGTTTGGCCTTTTTTATACATTAATTGAGTTTTTGGGCATTTAATGTGCATAATTCAAATTTGAACTACAAGCACATGCTCCAGTGCAACAAAGTTGGTTGAAAAATCACATGTGTGTCCTTGGGTGAATTTCTAGGTCCCATGCAAGAGATGGGAATGAAATTCAAACACCAAGGCACTATTGATTGCTGGCAAAACGTTGAGATATCTGGTTTTGAAATTCTAGTAAATCCAAAACTCATTTGAAATTCATGGAACTTGGCATGCCATCATGGAGCGGCATCAACATGTCGTGGTAAAAAATTTGTCCCATTTGGGGCAGGTTTGGGTATAAGCTTCTCACAAAGCAGAGCTTCCCACAACAAGTGTGATGGTTTCGGTAGGGAATGTGCCAGAACAATATTTGTTGCCTCTTATTGCTTTCAAAAAATTTCTAGTGTCAACATAGAACAACAGGAGTGTTGTGTTTAATTTTGGATTTTTCCAGGTTCGTTTGGCCTTTTTTATACATTAATTGAGTTTCTAGGCATTTAATGTGCATAATTAAAATTTGAACTACAAGCACATGCTCCAGTGCACCAAAGTTGGTTGAAAAATTACATGTGTGTCCTTGGGTGAATTTCAAGGTCCCATGCAAGAGATGGGAATGAAATTCAAACATCTGGGCATCGTGGCTCGGCCGGAAAGATTGAGAAACTTGGTTTTTTAATTTTTGTAAATCCAAAACACGCCTGAAAATCATAAAACTTGGCATGGTGTCATGACATGGCACCAACATGCTGTGGTAATTTTTCTGTCCAATTTGCAAAGGCGCACACATTAACAATCAACAAAGTCATTTTGGAACAAGTGTTGTCACGTTACAAATCAGAAACAGAAGTATTATTGAAACCGTGGGCGTTCTACTTACCAATTACGTGCCGCCACGCGTCCCCTTTTTTTATTGGCTAGGAGGTGTCGTGCGGGGTAGCTATTTGAGTACGGGAGGCGTGCGATCAGACCCCTGTGTGTGCTCATCGGGAGGAGAGCTCTTTGACCGCTACCCGCCGCGCACCTCCCTCCCAAACGTCTCCATTAATGGCGCCCGAGCCCCAATTCTACGGTATATGTCTCACTCGACTGAGATTTAAGAGAGAAAAATGAAAATCTGAAAAGAAAGTTTTGCACGGATCCTGATGTAAGATCCGACGGACCTATATAGCATCGACTGCGACTTATAGCAAGCATGATGAATATAAGGACGATGACAGTGGATAATAATTGTCTTACATATTTAGGAGCATGATTAAAAAAAGCCACATGCGGCAACGCCCGAAATACACAAGGCCAAAAGAAGAAGGAAGACAACGATCTGGCTCGCTGATCTCTACTTTCTTGATGCGTTGCTACAGGCCGCGGGAACTAGTCTCCACGGCGAGCGGCAATGAGCTCTTTCTTGTCCTGAAGATGCTGCTTGAGAGCATCCACAGATTCCTCCACCAGCCTTCTGCGGTCAATATGCAGCATGGCATTCCCGTCCATAAGTTTCTCGACAATGACGCCGATCCTCTCCAACAAGGCAGTGGTCTCCTCCTGCTGCTCCGCACTTCCGATGATCTTCCCCTCAGCAGGTCGCGCTCGACTCGGAGCTTCACATTGCTCTCATTTAGTTGTCAGATGACGCCGGTAGCCTGTTCAAAAGAGGCTTTCATGTCGTCCTGCAACCTCGCCCAGCCGGAGATCTGGTCCATTAGGCTATGGACGATCGCACGCATGCGCCTGTAAGAGTCCTCGCCTGCCTGCAAGACATTTTCCCAGGCCGCGGCATGGGAGGACATCTCTACTGCTGTCGGATTTCGGGTTCCGGCATACCCTTGAGGTTCGAACACTGGGGTGCGCGCGGAGATCTTTCCCCTACCAGCTCACGCGTTAATGGTTCGCAAGGGATCTAAACTTGGAATGATGAACAGCACAAGAGACACAAGGTTTATACTGGTTCGGGCCACCGTTGTGGTGTAATACCCTACTCCAGTGTGTGGTGTGGTGGATTGCCTCTAGGGCTGATGAAGAACAGTACAAAGGAAGAACAGCCTCGCGAGGGGCTGTTCTTGAGCTGGTGTGATGAACTGCTTGGATGAGTTCAGTCGCTTCTCTCTCTCTCTCTCTCTCTGGTTGGTTCGTCGATCTTCCAGATGCCCCTACTCGGTGGTGGCTAGTCCTATTTATAGAGGGAGGCCCTGGGCCTCTTCCCAAATAATGAGCGGGAAGGGCGCCAACACTTGGCCATTTTGAAGGGGAACATCTAGTACACTTATCCTGACTAAAGTTGGTCTTCGGGTGCCAAAGGCTCTGACGATGATGCCGTCCTGGGCTCCACGATGACCTCCGTCCTGCCACATTGCTGGTCTTGGTCTTGTTGCACCGAAGCGGAAACCTTTGCCTGATGCCTTGGCCTGTGCTTGCCTCCTTTGCACCAAAGGGGAAATGAGGACACTACGCAGGCTGGCACCCACCTGGCGCCCGCCTGGTCTCGATCGTCATGGCTTGCGTCACGGGGCACCCTCGTGAGGTACCCCGCCTTGATCTCTCCGCCTCCTCGTGAGCCTGCCTGACGAGGCTGCTCCTGAGGAAGGTTCCGTCTGCCCGCCTCATGAGGCTTGGCCTCGCGAGGGTCTTGAGCTTGAGCTGATGAAGCTGGGCCGCGACTGGGCCCCCACTTGAGCCACGCCGCAGCCGCAGTGTGCAAGTCTGGGACCCCTGCTCCTGTAACGCCGACAGTAGCCCCCGGGCCCAAGGTGCGCCCGGACTTGGCTTAGCAGAGAAGCGAATGGGCAAGTGTGAAGCGCCGCGGGCCCCAACAGCCTGCGGCCTTGGGCGCCGCATGGCGATTGATTGGTCGTGGGCGCCTCCGCTTCCCCACGATCCCTCGGCAACTGCATGACTTGACAAGTCCCTGCACGCATAAATGGGTCATGATTACCTGTGATCGTGGAGGCCGACGGTTGGCCTCCTCCGGCTATAAGTACGGAACGGCGCGAGCCCTTCCAGTCCATCCCTTCTTGCTACTCCTTCCTCTCCATCCTTGCCCTTGCTCCACATTGCAACAATGGCTCTGATCCGCTGCTTTTCTGCAGAAGAGAAGGGAAAGGCCCCCCGAGAGGGTCCCGACCCGCTTCCACCGAGGAAAAGGCCAGTCCTCTGCCGCCGAGATGAAGGCGCCCGGCAGGAGGTGTTGAGGCCCTGGTATGAGCAGCCGCCGCCAGTGTTCCCGCTGCCCTTGTACACTCGCATCGAGGGCCCTGGAGGAATAGATGCCGAGCGCCACGGATGACGCCGCCGTCGGCGCTGGCGGGTCACAGCGGTGTGCGTCGTTCCTCCTGGAGTCCATGCCGAGGGCTCCTCCCGAGAGCTTGTGCTCCACGCCGCCATGCCTCCTCAATCTTGGATTCATCTTCCTCCCTCCTTCGCCTTCGAGATCCCGCCGAGGGGCTCTCTTGAGCACTGGTTGCAGCACGCTGGTTGCAGCACCCCTGCGACAGGAGCGGAGGTTGCGGTTGTCGCTCCGGGCAAGGTCTACATGACCCGAGGCTGGGGCGAGATCGCCCGGGTCTGCCAGACGAGGGGCGCCCTCGTGATCCACCTAGAATACTATGGCGCCTCCTTGATGTTCTTCAAGGTCTTCGACGTGGATGGACGCCAGCTGGAATGTTGCCCCGAGAAGGGCGGTCGGGGCATCGTCGCAGCAAGGACTAGGCCCGCCGGTCGCCCCCTCGGCAGCTCCTCGGGTAGCAGCGAAGGGGCTGGAGGTCCAGCGCCTCCGCCGAGCTTCTGGCGAATCCGGAGATGAGCGACGACAGCTACGAGCCCCCGAGCTCGCGCCGAGCTCGGAGCCGGGCTGGCGCTCCAGGCTGCCGACGCCGACGCCTGGCGGCCCACTGTTGATGATGGCGTCTCCTGCGGAGGCACGCGTAATCGGTGTTCCTTAGGATCAACACCTTTTATTTCCTGCAAAGAATCGAAGTAGCACCCCGCGGGGGTATGTAAGGCGCTGGCCATGTTTTCGTGAATATTATCTCCTTATGATGAATCGGTGCGAGATGCTTGTTCTGTCCCGGCTCGGCTCCTCCTTTCTTTCCTCACGAGGGCTTGGCGCTCTGCACTGACAGGTCCCGGTCCCCAGGTAGGCTTCAGCCGTCGCTGGTATGCCAGGTCGCGATGCCATGGTCAAGGCCAGGAGGTGAGTGCCCGAGGTCCAGTAAGAGCCCCTGAGTCGCGATGCTCAGGAGGTCCCCTTTAGCGCTCAAGCAGCCTCCGCTGGGCGAGAAAGGTAGGCAGCTTTGTCGTGACAGAGCAGCAGTAGGCGAGGGTTTAGCGCTGAGTCGGATCAGTTTTTGCGTGACTTATCTTGCGGGTTTGGAACGGCGTTCGATGAGGTGCCGTGTCTGCGCGACGGCAACTGAGGTGTTGCTGGGTTGGGTCCTCGCGAGCTTCTCCTCTCCCTGTGTTTCTTTTAGTGCTCTACGCCCTCGTGTCCCGCCCTCGAGCGAAGCTAAGCCGCTGGTATGATAGGTCGCGATGTCGTGGGTCAAGGCCAGGGGGTGAGGGCTGGAGAGCCAGTAAGAGCCCATGAGTCGCGATGCTCAGGTATCCCCCTTTTAACGTGCAAGCGGATCACACCGGAGAGGAGGAGAGAAGGCTCGTGACGCCGCCAGCGTTACTCCTGGAGCAGGTCCTATGTACCAAACATGAGGGGAAACAAGATTCGTCGTTACGGTTGCCATCCAACCATTGGTCGATCCGAGGGAGTGATCGGGGGCACTGAGGGCTTGGTGAGGTGGCGCCTTGCGGGGCTGCCGCGGCCAGAGCTCAGCCACTCAGATTTATCGACGTTGCAGGGACGGACCCGTGCGCAAGTGTCGTGCCTGAGCGAGCGGCTCTAAAGGTAAGTGTCAATCGAGCAGGCGATTAGGTCAAGCATGTTATGTATGAATAAGCAAATCCATCTAGAAAGGTGCGGAGAAAGCACACGCCACTGGGTCCGGCCCGAGCAGCTTGGGGATAATGCAGCCCGAGGGGCGCCCCCAACAAGGTAAGTAGAGAACATAAGCAAAACGGATACATGCCGCAGGGACGGACCCACGCGGCTCGGGAATGATGCAGCCCGAGGGCGCCCCACTGAAAACGGAACTTGAAAGGGGTCACCGATATGGTCGAGATGGCGGGATGTTGAGGTAGCGAATGACGCGTGATGAGGAAGCCGGCCCTCACGAGCCCTCCGGACTGGAGCCTCGGAGGCTCCGGTGCACGGGGTTCCTCGAGAACCATCTCCATCTCTGCCAGACCGGCTGCTTGACCTCCCGAGCTTCCAGAGCGCACCTCAAAGAAAGCGCCGATGGGAACGACCGCTCGGGCAGGCCGAAAGGCATGCGAACGTGGCTGTGAGGTGGACCTCGCAACGCCCCCACGCCAAGAAGGGGCCGAGGCGCCCGAGACGCGGCCCGGTTGAGCCTCGGTATGTCGATGCAGGTTCGCAGCCCGGCATCCTCGCCTAGATGTGGGGCCACGGCGGGCAAGCGCGGCGGGCCGCGCATGACTCTTGACTCGGATGTTCCTCGTGATGAACTCCCGAGGGTTTGGCCCTCCTTGCCTCATACCTTCTTGAGGGAAACGTGCCTTGAAGCACGCCTCCAAGTGGTGCCCGAGCGCCTCCCTCGTGACCCCGGCTAGGTCGGTGGCTCGCCATGAAAGAGCCCCCGAGCCCCGCCTGAGGAGGGCGCCGGGCGTGCCTTCCTATGCGACAGAGGGTGGCGCCCCTTGAACGGGCGCGGGTCCTGTTGCCACGCCTCTGAAGGTGCCTTCCTCGCGAGGGTTTAGACCAGGCGAAGCCTTCTTCTTCTTAGGGGTCGCCTCGGGAAGTCTCCCGCTCCTGTGATCTGGGTCTTCGATTGCTGCGGCTTGGAAGGCGCGCTCAAGAGAGCACACTGCATCCCTTTCCTCACAAGGCACTGTGATGACTCCGCCGTTTCCTGGCATCTTGAGGACATTGTAGCCATGGTGAGTCACTACCATGAACTTGGCCAAAGCTGGGTACCCGAGGATGGCATTGTATGGCAGGAGAATGTTGGCGACGTCAAAGTCGATGAGCTCGGTGCGGTAGTTGCTGCGCTGCCCGAAGGTGACGGGAAGGCGAACTTGCCCTATCGGGACGGTGGAGCCATCGGTGACTCCTGAGGAAGGCTTGGTCGGTCAAGCCGATCGTATGGCACTTGGAGATCGTTGAATATCTCGGCTGCAGGACATTGAGTCCTGCTCCGCCGGCCGATGAGGGTCCCGTGACTTGCACGCTGGCGATGACCGGTGAGCAAAGCATGGGGAGGACTCGCCGCTGTTGCACAGTACTTGAGCTGATCCGCCGAGCTGAACATGATAGCGCACGACGACCACCTGAGAGGGCGTGTGGCCTCTGGCTTGGGGAGGACTACATTCACCTCGCGAGCAAACTGCTTGAAGATGCGCTGAGAGGCTGGGGCCTGGGCGCCACCCAGGATGCAAGCGATCGCGCGTGGCTTTCGGAAGCCCCCAGCCCCTCGGCCCCGATGATTGTCTTCGCATTCTCCTTGGCGGCCGTGGCAGAGGTGGGAGCCATGCGTTGCCTTGAGGGCGGTCCTCACGAGGCTTGTCCTCCAACCTCCCTCGCGAGGCTGGTCTCGCCAGCCGTCCTCGCGAGGTCTGCCACGCCATCCTTGGCGAGGGCCACGGTCTTCCCACCGTCCTATGCCTCTTCCTCCTCCTCGGCCGTAGCCCCGATCATTGCGCTTGGGGCGTCGGCCGATACGCCATTCTCGCACGGCCCTGAGCTCTTGGCATTCGTTGGTGTTGTGGGTGTGGAGGTCATGGTATACGCAGTACTGGCTGCCTTTGGATGACTCGGGCTGATCCCTGCCTTGCTTGGTGTCTGTTACGCCATGAGCACGACAGCCCCCTTGCGCTTCACGTCCTTGACCTTAGGCTTCTTCTCTTCTGGATCGGCAGCCGGAAGCTCGAGGAGGGACATGCGCCCTTCCTCAGCCCTGGCGCATTTGTTCGCCAAGTTGAACAGCTCCAGGGATGTGCACAGGTCTTCATGCATTGCCAGCTCCTCCTTCATCTTGATGTCACGCACGCCATCGGAGAAGGCTGAGATGATGGCTTCCTCAGTCACCTTGGGGATTTTGAGGCGGGCGTTGTTGAAGCGCTGGATGTACTTCGCAGGTCTCTCACGGCTATCGCTTGATGCGGGCGATGTCGCTCACGGCCGGAGGCCGGTCGCGAGTGCCTTGGAAGTTGGCAATGAAGCGGGTGCGCATCTCGTCCCAGGAGGAGATCGTGCCGGGAGCCAGGTTCAGGAGCCAGGTTCGGGCTCCGTCCTTGAGCGCCATGGGGAACCAATTCGCCATGACCTTTTCGTCCCCGTTGGCGGCTTCGATGCCCAGCTCCTAGAGCTGAAGAAACTCCGTGGGGTCGGCAGTGCTGTCATAGCGAGGAGGCAGGTCCGGCTTGAACTTGCCGGGCCATGCGACGCTACGTAGCTCGGCGGTGAAGGCGCGGCAGCCTGTAGTGGCCATCGGGGCTCTCTGCTGATGCGGAGCTTGCTCTTTTGGATTCCCGCGCACCGCTGCCTGGAGCAGCGCGGGGTCTTGACGCGGCGGCGCTGGAGCGCGGTCGCGGCGCTCTAGTGCTGGGAGCACGCGAGCACCTTCTTGGCGACGAGGGATCTCCTGGCAGCTCCTTTCTTGCTGCGCGGGCGCCGGACGCGGAGGGTCTCGGCCCGGGGCCACGCGCCTTGGAGCCAGGGCGCCTTCTTGGGAAGGAGGTGGCGGGGGCACCTCCGGCTCCCCGCCTCCCACGTGGGGTGAAGGGCGTGGCAACAAGAGGGACAACGCGGGGGAGCCCCTGCGGCGCGGACGAGCTCAGCGATGCGATCGAGCCACTCCTCGTAGACGTCGTCGACAGGGCAGTAGCGCAGGAGCTCGTTCGCCGCGATGAGCGCGGCTCGAGCCTCCATGGGAGCGCGGTGAGCGCGGGACGAAGAACCAGCAGGGGCGAGCGAAGGAGTAGCGGTGCGGCCTTGTCGCCTCACCGATGGGTGCAGGGACGACCCTTGAGGTTCCGGCAGACCCTTGAGGTTCGAACATTGGGGTGCGCGCGGAGATCTTTCCCCTACCAGCTCACGCGTTAATTGTTCGCAAGGGATCTAAACTAGGAACGATGAACAGCACAAGAGACACAAGGTTTATACTGGTTCGGGCCACCGTTGTGGTGTAATACCCTACTCCAGTGTGTGGTGTGGTGGATTGCCTGGGGGCTGATGAAGAGCGATTACAAAGGAAGAACAGCCTCGCGAGGGGCTGTTCTTGAGCTGGTGCGATGAACTGCTTGGATGAGTTCAGTCGCTTCTCTCTCTCTCTCTCTGGTTGGTTCGTCGATCTTCCAGATACCCCTACTCGGTGGTGGCTAGTCCTATTTATAGAGGGAGGCCATGGGCCTCTTCCCAAATAATGAGCGGGACGGGCGCCAACACTTGGCCATTTTGAAGGGGAACATCTAGTACACTTATCCATACTAAAGTTGGTCTTCGGCTGCCAAAGGCTCTAACGGTGACGCCGTCCTGGGCTCCACGATGACCTCCTTCCTGCCGCACTGCTGGTCTTGGTCTTGTTGCACCGAAGCGGTAACCTTTGCCTGATGCCTTGGCCTGTGCTTGCCTCCTTTGCACCAAAGGGGAAATGAGGACACTGCGCAGGCTGGCGCCCGCCTGGTCTCGATCGTCATGGCTTGCGTCACGAGGCACCCTCGTGAGGTACCCTGCCTTGATCTCTCCGCCTCCTCGTGAGCCTACCTGACGAGGCCGCTCCTGAGGAAGGTTCCCGTCGTCCGCCCCGCGAGGCTTGGCCCCTCGCGAGAGTCTTGAGGTTGAGCTGATGAAGCTGGGCCGCGCTGGGGCCCCACTTGAGCCCGCCGCAGGCCGCAGGCAGGCAAGTCTGGGGACCCCCGTTCCCAGAACGCCGACAACTGCATTCACAGCGCGGCGGGACATCTCTTCTGCTTCCATGATGCGGCAGGACCAGTCTGCTGCATCGACAGTGCGGCGGGACCTCCGTGATGCTTTGGCGGCGCGGCGGGTCCTCTCTGCTGCTACGTCCGCGCGGCGGGACATGCCGGCTGCGTTCGCGGCGAGGCGGGACATCTCACGTGCTTCCGCTTCCATGCTCGCATCTCCCTGGTAGCAATCTCTCAACCCAGAACTCATGCTTGCCATGGCAGACGCATGGGAACGATGATGAATGTCTTGTTTGTTTTTGTGGATGAGGAGTTGAGGAGGAATGTGCAGACATCTTGGAGTAGTAGTATATATAACCGAGTACTAATACGCTCCTAAGTGGGAAACCGTTTAGGTTTTGATCGGTGTGAACAGGTTTGCAATTTGGAATGTGACGGGACGCAGACTCAAAATTTACTGACGGTTATAAGTGTGGCACTATTCCAGGAAGGCGCAACATAGGCACGTACGCCTTCTCGGCCACGCATGTGGCATTTGCACCATAGGGTGCACCGCAATAGGCAACGTCCGCACACGTCTTGTTCCAACAACCGTGTGCGCTCGTTATTACCATCGCGCACGCTTCTTTTAATTAGAATGTGTGTGCCCCTCTAACGCACACACGTTGATCTATCTAACTGTTTCAGTTTGTTGTGGCTAATCGCAAATAGTTCATCCATGTGAAGTGTATGCCATCAATGGTAGACACTTTTTTTTGCTAATACTCACAAACACTTTGATCTGGCTGACCCGTTTCTGTTCTGTTGCCTAATCGCAAACAGTTAATCCTTCTAAAGCGTATGCCCTCAATCGCACACAACTTTATCTAGTTGCACATGATTTTCTTAACAAACGTGATCCAGAGGAGTTGGAGTGGACGTCAAGCAATCAACGAGGAGGCCACGAGGCAGGGGGGCGCGCCTAACCCCCCTGGGCGCGCCCTCCACCCTCGTGCGCCCCTCATAGCTCCACCGACCTACTTCTTCCTCCTATATATACCTACGTACCCCGAAAACATCAGCAGAGGAGCAAAAACCCTAATTCCACCGCTGCAACCTTTCGTACCTGTGAGATCCCTTCTTGGGGCCTTTTTCGGCACTCCGTCGGAGGGGGCATCAATCACGGAGGACTTCTACATCAACACCATAGCCTCTCCGATGATGTGTGAGTAGTTTACCTCAGACCTTCGGGTCCATAGTTATTAGCTAGATGGCTTCTTCTCTCTCTTTGGATCTCAATACAAAGTTCTTCTTGATTCTCTTGGAGATCTATTCGATGTAATCTTCTTTTGCAGTGTGTTTGTCGAGATCCGATGAATTGTTGGTTTATGATCAAGATTATCTATGAACAATATTTGAATCTCCTCTGAATTCTTTTATGTATGATTGGTTATCTTTGCAAGTCTCTTCGAATTATCAGTTTGGTTTGGCCTACTAGATTGGTCTTTCTTGCAATGGGAGAAGTGGTTAGCTTTGGGTTCAATGTTGCGGTGCTCGATCCCAGTGACAGTAGGGCAAACGACACGTATTGTATTGTTGCCATCGAGGATAAAAAGATGGGATTTATGTCATATTGCATGAGTTTATCCCTCTACATCATGTCATCTTGCTTAAAGTGTTACTCCGTTCTTATGAACTTAATACTCTAGATGCATACTGGATAGCGGTCGATGTGTGGAGTAATAGTAGTAGATGCAGGTGAGTCGGTCTACTTGTCACGGACGTGATGCCTATATACATGATCATACCTAGATATTCTCATAACTATGCTCAATTCTATCAATTGCTCGACAGTAATTTGTTCACCCACCATAATACTTATGCTCTTGAGAGAAGCCACTAGTGAAACCTATGGCCCCGGGTCTATTCTCTATCATATTAACCTACCGTTATTTCTATTACCGTTTATTTTGCTTTCTTTACTTTTAGTCTTTATCATAAAAATACCAAAAATACTATCTTATCATCTCTATCAGATCTCACTTTTGCAAGTGGCCGTGAAGGGATTGACAACCCCTTTATCGCGTTAGTTGCAAGGTTCTTATTTGTTTGTGTTGGTTCGTGGGACTTGAGCGTGGTCTCCTACTGGATTGATACCTTGGTTCTCAAAAACTGAGGGAAATACTTACGCTACTTTACTGCATCACCATTTCCTCTTCAAGGGAAAACCAACGCAGTGCTCAAGAGGTAGCAAGAAGGATTTCTGGCGCCGTTGCTGGGGAGGCTTACGCCAAGTCAATTCAAGATTTGCTCTCCCGACAACGAGCCATTTTTGGCGCCGTTGCCGGGGAGTCTACGCACAAGTCAAGACATACCAAGTACCCATCACAAACTCTTATCCCTCGCATTACATTATTTGACATTTGCCTCTCGTTTTCCTCTCCCCCACTTCACTTTTGCCTTTTCTTCGCCCCTCTTCCCTTTGATCTTGTGTTACTATGTGCCTTGTTTTTGCTTTTATCTTCGCTTTCTAAAAGTTTATGGATCCTCATCCACTTGCTAATCTCTTTAAGAGATCCAATTATGATGAACCTATTGCTAGTGAGTTGAGTGCACTAGATTATCTTTATGAGGTTTTGCTTGAAATTCGTGAATCTGAAAATTGTGATGAAGTACTTTATGAAGCAATTCACGATAGATCTTTGAATAAAAAGCATGGTTGCAATGATTTTACTATAAATTCTATTGATGTCAATTGTGCTAATAATATGCAAAACCCTAAGCTTGGGGATGCTAGTTTTGCTATGTCTACTACTTGTTGCAATGATCATGATTGGGGTGATTCTTCTTATGATCTTGAAAATTTATTTAAGCCCCATGATGAATATGAGATTAATAATAGTGTTTGTAACAATATTCAAAGTGGGTTTGGAAGAGTGTCAACTTTAGATCCCACATATTTGGAGGATTTTCAATCTTATGAAATTTTTGATAAAAGTGGGTTTGGAGAGGTCATGACTTTAGCTAATGTTAATCCCACTATTTTGGAAGAGTGTATGCATACATGTGGATCGTGTTAAGCATATGTTTTGCGATAGCTATATTGTTGAATTTGCTTATGATCCCACATGTAATTATTATGAGAGAGGAAAATATGGTTGGATAAATTTTCATGTTACTAAATTACCTCTCATTATGTTGAGATTGCTATTGTTTCTCACTTCTTCCTTGCATATGCTAGTATTTTCTTGTCTTGATAATTTGTTTGCCTATAATATTCCTATGCATAGGAAGTATGTTAGACTTAGATATGTTTTTCACATGCTATATGATGCTCTCTTTGTGCTTCATTCCTTGTCTTTCATGTGAGCATCATTAAAATTATCAATGCCTAGCTAAAAGGCTTTAAAGAAAAACGCTTGTTGGGAGACAACCCAATATTTTTTCCTTGCTGTATAGTAATAAATCTTTGATCTAGCCTCTGGTTATATGTGTTTTTATGTTTTAATTAGCGTTTGTGCCAAGTTAAACCTATAGGATCTTATTGGATGATAGTTATTTGATCTTGCTGAAACTTCCAGAAACTTTCTGTTCACGAAAACAATTGTTTAAAATCACCAGAACGTGATAAAATACTGATTCTAGTTGAAGTAGATCAATAAACAAATTATCTAGGTCTTCCTATTTTGGTAGATTTTTCTGAGTTCCAGAAGTTTGCATTTGATACAGATTACTACAAACTGTTCTGTTTTTGACAGATTCTGTTTTTCGTGTGTTGTTTGCTTATTTTGATGAATCTATGGCTAGTAAAAGAGCTTATAAACCATAGATAAGTTGGAATACAGTAGGTTTAACACCAATATAAATAAATAATGAGTTCATTACAGTAACTTGAAGTGGTGTTTTGTTTTCTTTCGCTAACGGAGCTCACGAGATTTTCTGTTAAGTTTTGTGTTGTGAAGTTTTCAAGTTTTGCGTAAAGATTTGATGGATTCTGGAACAAGCATTGGCAAGAGCCTAAGATTGGGGATTCCCAAGGCACCCCAAGGTAAAATTCAAGGACAAACAAAAGCCTAAGCTTGGGGATGCCCCGGAAGGCATCCCTCTTTAAATCTTCGCTTCATCGGTAACTTTACTTGGGGCTATATTTTTATTCACCACATGATATGTGTTTTGCATGGAGCGTTTTGTATGATTCGAGTCTTTGCTTTTTAGTTTACCACAATCATCCTTGTTGTACACACCTTTTGATAGAGACACACATGATTCGGAATTTGTTAGAATACTCTATGTGCTTCACTTATATCCTTTTAGCTATATAGTATTTGCTTTAGTGCTTCACTTATATCTTTTAGAGCACGGTGGTGGTTTTATTTGATAGAAATTATTGATCTCTCATGCTTCACTTATATTAGTTTGAGAGTCTTAAACAGCATGGTAATTTGCATTAAATTGTCAAATTAGTCCTAATATGATAGGCATCCAAGATGAGCATAATAAAAACTTCCATATTAAGTGCATTGAATATCCTGAGAAGTTTGATACTTGATAATTGTTTTGAGATATGAAGGTGGTGATATTAGAGTCATGCTAGTTGAGTAGTTGTGAATTTGAGAAATACTTGTTCTAAAGTTTGTGATTCCTGTAGCATGCACGTATGGTGAGCCGTTATGTGATGAAGTCGGAGCATGATTTATTTATTGATTGTCTTCCTTATGAGTGGCGGTCGGGGAAGAGCGATGGTCTTCTCCTACCAATATATCCCCCTAGGAGCATGCACGTAGTACCTCGTTTCTATAACTAATAGATTTTTGCAATAAGTATGTGAGTTCTTTATGATTAATGTTGAGTCCATGGATTATACACACTCTCACCCTTCCACCATTGCTAGCCTCTCTAGTATCACGCAACTTTCGCCGGTACCATACACCCACCATCACCCTCCTCAAAACATCCACCATACCTACCTATTATGACATTTTCATAGCCATTCCGAGATATATTGCCATGCAACTTACCACCGTTCCGTATATTATGACACACTTCATCATTGTCATATTGCTTTGCATGATCATGTAGTTGACATCGTATTTGTGGCAAAGCCACCATTCATAATTTTTATACATGTCACTCTTGATTCGTTGCATTTCCCGGTACTCCGCCGGAGGCATTCACATAGAATCATATTTTGTTCTAAGTATAGAGTTGTAATTCTTGAGTTGTAAAAAAATAAAAGTGTGATGATCATCATTATTAGAGCATTGTCCCAAGTGAGTAAAGGATGATGGAGACTATGATTCCCCCACAAGTCGGGATGAGACTCCGGACGAAAAAAAAGAAAAAAAGAGGCCAAAGAAAAAAAAGAGAAGGCCCAAGAAGAAAAAGATGAGAGAAAAAGAGAGAAGGGACAATGTTACTATCCTTTTTCCACACTAGTGCTTCAAAGTAGCACCATGATCTTCATGATAGAGAGTCTCCTATGTTGTCACTTTCATATACTAGTGGGAATTTTACATTATAGAACCTGGCTTGTATATTCCAATGATGGGCTTCCTCAAAATGCCCTAGGTCTTCGTGAGCAAGCGAGTTGGATGCACACCCACTTAGTTTCTTTTGTTGAGCTTTCATACACTTATAGCTCTAGTGCATCTGTTGCATGGCAATCCCTACTCACTCACATTGATATCTATTAATGGGCATCTCCATAGCCCGTTGATACGCCTAGTTGACGTGACACTATCTTCTCCTTTTTTTCTTCTCCACAACCACCATTCTATTCCACATATAGTGCTATGTCCATGGCTCATGCTCATGTATTGCGTGAAGATTGAAAAAGTTTGAGAACATTAAAAGTATGAAAGAATTGCTTGGCTTGTCATCGGGTTTGTGCATGATTAAATACTTTGTGTGATGAAGATAGAGCATAGCCAGACTATATGATTTTGTAGGGATAACTTTCTTTGGCCATGTTATTTTGAGAAGACATGACTGCTTTGTTAGTATGCTTGAAGTATTATTATTTTTCTATCAATATTAAACTTTTATCTTGAATCTTTCGGATCTGAACGTTCGTGCCACAATAAAGAAAAATACATCGAAGAATATGCTAGGTAGCATTCCAGATCAAAAATTCTGTTTTTATTATTTACCTACTCGAGGACGAGCAGGAATTAAGCTTGGGGATGCTTGATACGTCTCCAACGTATTTATAATTTTTGATTGTTCCATGCTATTATATTATCTGTTTTGGATGTTCAATGGGCTTTATTATACACTTTTATATTATTTTTGGGACTAACCTATTAACCGGAGGCCCAGCCCAAATTGTTGTTTTTTTCCTATTTCAGTGTTTCGAAGGAAAGGAATATCAAACGGAGTCCAAACGGAATGAAACCTTCGGGAACGTGATTTTCTTAACAAACGTGATCCAGAGGACTTGGAGTGGACGCCAAGCAATCAACGAGGAGGACACGAGGCAGGGGGCGCGCCTACCCCCTGGGCGCGCCCTCCACCCTCGTGGGCCCCTCGTAGCTCCACCGACCTACTTCTTCCTCCTGTATATACCTACGTACCCCGAAAACATCAGCAGAGGAGCAAAAACCCTAATTCCACCGCCGCAACCTTCTGTACACGTGAGATCCCATCTTGGGGTCTTTTCCGGCGCTCCACTGGAGGGGGCATCGATCACGGAGGGCTTCAACATCAACACCATAGCCTCTCCGATGATGTGTGAGTAATTTACCTCAGACCTTCGGGTCCATAGTTATTAGCTAGATGGCTTCTTCTCTCTCTTTGGATCTCAATACAAAGTTCTCCTCGATTCTCTTGGAGATCTATTCGATGTAATCTCTTTTTGTGGTGTGTTTGTCGAGATCCGATGAATTGTGGGTTTATGATCAAGATTATCTATGAACAATATTTGAATCTCCTCTGAATTCTTTTATGTATGATTGGTTATCTTTGCAAGTCTCTTCGAATTATCAGTTTGGTTTGGCCTACTAGATTGATCTTTCTTGCAATGGGAGAAGTGCTTAGCTTTGGGTTCAATCTTGCGGTGCTCAATCGCAGTGATAGTAGGGGAAACGACACGTATTGTATTGTTGCCATCGAGGATAAAAAGATGGATTTTATATCATATTGCATGCGTTTATCCCTCTACATCATGTCATCTTGCTTAAAGCGTTACTCCGTTCTTATGAACTTAATACTCTAGATGCATGCTGGATAGCGGTCGATGTGTGGAGTAATTGTAGTAGGCAGGAGTCGGTCTACTTGTCACGGACGTGATGCCTATATACATGATCATACCTAGATATTCTCATTACTATGCTCAATTCTATCAATTGCTCGACAGTAATTTGTTCACCCACCGTAATACTTATGCTCTTGAGAGAAGCCACTAGTGAAACCTTTGGCCCCCGGGTCTATTCTCTATCATATTAATCTACCCTTATTTCTATTACCGTTTATTTTTCTTTCTTGACTTTTAGTCTTTATCATAAAAATACCAAAAATACTATCTTATCATCTCTATCAGATCTCACTTTTGCAAGTGGCCGTGAAGGGATTGACAACCCCTTTATCGCGTTGGTTGCAAGGTTCTTATTTGTTTGTGTAGGTGCGTGGGACTTGAGCGTGGTCTCCTACTGGATTGATACCTTGGTTCTCAAAAACTAAGGAAAATACTTACGCTACTTTACTGCATCACCCTTTCCTCTTCAAGGGAAAACCAACGCAGTGCTCAAGAGGTAGCAGTAGCCAACCTGAAGTTGCTGGGAATCTCGGTTTTCCGTATGTAATGACTGAAATACTCGGGACCTGATGGTACGGAACCAACGGAACGTCGGGATCTTGGCCTTCTCGCAAGGCCCGGCCCCTGTCGACCAGGTTTTGAGTGAGAACGGATCTCGCATTGAACTGCGAGTCTCGGGTGTCCCTCGTGTGACGAGTGGGACTTGGCCTACGACCGTTGTTGTGCGTCCGTCTGTCGTCGTAGGGCTGACGCTCATATGCGCCATCTCACGGTGGAGGCATCAAGGCATGATCGTAGTCGTCGTGACGCCAGGGTGATGCAACTCGACCGCGCCCAATCTTCATAGTGATCTCTTGAGAAGGATGTGGCTCGGCACCTGCCGGAGCAGAGCGGGCTATGAGCCAACTGAACGGTCTCTGCATGCACTGATGCGCTCTGGATACGGCATGGACTGGACACGAGCACCTTTTGCGACGCGTCGTATTTAGGAGTGCTTGGATCTGCCAAATCCCCTCTCCAGCTGCTGAGCCAGAGGGCTGGATGGAATCCGAGTGGCGGCTGCCACATTTTGTAGCGGAGTACAGAGGACTTGATACTTACGAGGCTGGTCACTCGAGAAGAGTCGGCGCTTATGCCGACTGGAACTGGGTTGACGGTGCTCGCGGTTGTCCAGCTCCCTCTGAAGTCGTTCGAGGCGATCGCGCTTGTCCAGGGTGGCCAGGCAAGTCGACTCCATGGCCAATGCCTCGGGGGTCGTCTCTATGATGGGGGTGTTCAGGAGCCGCTCGTTCCTGTGATGGAGCTCGTCTTGCTGCTCCCGGGTGAGAGCCTGAGGCACGTACGGCTCGTGGCCCGTGGCGTCGCCATCAGTGTTGCCGTGTGATGCACCCGCGCGGCCGTCCTGACCATCCGTGTACCCCGGTGGCGCGCCATGCTCGGAGTTTTCCGCCATGAGAACTTCGGCCGTCGACTCGATACTTTCACACTCGTACTCCTCGGAGGAATCACCGAGTGACCCATCGGAGAGGCCAAGGGCGGGCTTGTCGAACTCGAGAGCGGCCACATGTTCCGTTGCGGCTTGGGTGGCCACAACGAGTTTGATCTAGCTTTGTAGCCGCGAGCACCCGAAACGCTTGTGGCGGCGTGCGAGGGTAGGGCGAGCAGTCACTCGGTACGGAGCCGAGGGCTACTGGAGCAGGACTTCATAGGATGATGCACGGAAATGCGTCGCGCCGCGGACGGGCAGTGCCTCCACGTCCAGTGAGGCCTCGCGAAGCCACGCTGAGTCATCGGCGATGAAGGAGAGTGTGCCGAAACGGATTTCGCCGCCGACTGACATGATGATGAAGAATTCCACCTACACCGTGAAAGTTTCTAGACGCCTAGCCCCAAGGTGGGCACCTACTGTCAGGGTTACGATCCTGAAAATGAGTACTAGGGGTACGAATATGGGGCCAGAACCTAGCTACGGCGCAGGTGTAACACTCGGTGTTTAACGAGTTCAGGCCCCTCTCGGCGGAGGTAACAGACCTACGTCTCGTGCCCAGAGGCTTGCTTTGATTTGATGGGTATGCTTACAAAGATTGCTCGTGCCCGGCTATGGAGGGGGTGCGGCTTATATAGAGTGCGCCACAGCCCCATGTCTCCCACGTCGCCGAGGCATTTAATGACACTGAATGCATCAGTTACATGTGTGATGAGCCTGTACTACGGCAGTTACAGGTAATGGTAGCCTTGACTCTTGTTAAAGGATGACTTAGGATTCCTCGACTGTTGCAGCTCCCACGACACCCTCTTGTCTCCTTGGTCCGAGTGGTAATTCATTAGCCGAGTGGCGTGTGGTTGTCCGAGTGTCGTCGAGCCGTCCGAGTGGACTTCCTGATTTATGCATCCGAATGCTGGCATGGTCTGCGGACCTACCCATGGTGGTGATGGCCCCATATGGGTCCTTGACCCTACCTAGAGTAGGTGACCTCATCAGACGATCTGAGAATCCACGTTGGAGATGCCCTTATTTACCGATGTGCGCCAAACATGCTAATTTTTTGTATGGTAATACATATCTTATTTATATATATCATAAGGGTCATAGTACAAGCCACGTACATACCGACCCGAAGAAACTGAAAAGACAGCGAAACGCTAGCCTTTGCACAAAAGAACACCGGCTAAGAAATAAAATTACAAACAAGACCGCAGAATCCTATGAGCTTGACACTAACGCACGTCACCTTCCTCTAGCACCACTACAGTAGCCATCAAAGAAAATAATGACGGTTCACCTCCACACCAGAGCTCTACGAGGCTCCATCGCTTATATACAGCTCTGCGGACCTACAAGGTGGCTTGCCAAAGGCGAAACCATTACCGTTAAACAAATCAAACAGAGACAACACCCCAGACACGCCATCAAACTCTAGATCTGGTACCCCCACATGAGTAAGATGTCGGAGGAGGAAACCTTACCTGCCATCCATGAACCATGGACCCAGCACACGATCCACCATCTTCTAGATGCCGTTGATGCAGACCACAATCTGCATCCGCTCATGGCCTACCCCCCAAGCTTCACGTCGGCGCTGGAGCAAACGTCGTCGCAATGGTGAAGCTCGAGGACACAGGTACACCACGAGGATCTCGCCACCGCCGCACCATCCTCGCTGAATGACTGATTTCCAAATCCACCCACAACCATAGGACCGATCTCCTCGTCAAAGTAGGATTTGAAGAAACTTTATTCAGCGCCGCCATCACAGCTGCCGAAATAAAGACGATGAACAGCCTAAAAATATATACTACGAGAGCCTAAAAATGACCCACACGTGTGGAACCGACGACCCCCTCACTACCGGCAACCAAAATCATCAGCGGAGGGAAGTCGCCGGAGGCCAGCGACGGAAGCGAGTCTCCTGGCGCGGAGGCGAGATTGCCTTTTCTTTCTTCAGGAGGTAGCCAAACAGGCTAATTAGGCATGGGAATATTGCAACAAAGCAGTATAGGTAGGTGATACAAGGCGTAGCACCTCACTTGTCATATACTATTTTTGTTATAAACAAAGAGATCAAAGTCAAATTTAAAGAAGTCAACACATACATTTTGTTATCGGCATGAACATTATCTTCTAATGATAAAATAATATGCATAAAAAAGACATCAAAATGTCGAACTTGAGATTTAATTTCTGATGAACCAGAGATATCATGACCCGTCCAACTATCCAACCAACAGGGGTGTGTTTGATTGCCTAGACCATTTCATGCCTCTTTATAAGTGTGACTTAACTGAACTTGGCTGAGCAACTTTGGACTAAAAGCAATGTTTTGCATGTAGTTTGGTAGATAGGAAGAAAACTGTAGTTAGCATTGTGATCAAACCAAGAACACCCTAACTAGCATTGTGATCCATACCAAAAACACCCTAACTGGCAATCTAGCATTGTCATGCCCCTTTTTCCCCTAGAATGGTAGCAAGAACAACCTAGTTAGTGTAGGGCAGTAGCATGAACACCCTAAGCAGGCATATATCATGACTCTGAATCGACTGGAATGGATTGGATTCGAACCCAATCCAATCATTTGAAATGAGGCAAAAAAACCGAACTAGTAATGGGAGCACGAGGAACAAATAGCTTAGTAGAGCGGTTGTTGTCGAAGAGAACATCGGCCGCTGGCCAAGCCCTGGCGGGAATAGGGGTCCGGCCGACGCGGATAGCCCGACCATTGCAGGGCCCAGTCCGAGGGCCCCCGCCATTGCATCGGTGCTCCTCGTGACGTGCACGGTGGAGGAAAAGGGTGTCTTCGTCGATGCTTCGGCTGCGCTCCCCGGAGCAAGGGGGAATCCCCCTACCGGCAAGGTCGATGGGCTTCTCGCAGTCGCAGCAGACGTGCTTCCCTCAGTTGTTGCAGTTGACGAGCTTTCTTTCACAGCCGCACCGACCGGCATGAACCCAACGATGGGTCAATGGTCACTAACTGCAGCCTGGTGTACATGGGGAAGGGGGCCGAATAACCGCCATGAGGTCAATGCCTTGTCGGGCCATGCCGGCCACCCACCGGTCTTGGATGGGGTTGCTGCTGGCAAGGATGAAAGTAGTGTGATCGAGGGTCGGCCATCAGAGAGCACGAAGGTGCGGTGAGAGAGAGAGGGAGATGTGTGTGTGTGTGTGTGTGTGTGTGTGTGTGTGTGTGTGTGTGTGTGTGTGTGTGTGTGTGTGTGTGTGTGTGTGTGTGTGTGTGTGTGTGAATGGGAGTGAACGGTGACGAAAGAAAGGGGAGGAATTATGAGATGTTAGGTCGTCTACCGTGCTTCCCAGTGTGTGTAGGCGAGCACCATGCGTGGCTGAGCAAGCCTGTATTGTGGGAAATGACCGAATCGACAGTTACCTCTCAGTCTGGCTCGAAATTGCTATGAATTCTATGTGGGCCGAGAAACACATACAACTCAGCCTACCAAACGCCCTGATTTTTTTACCGCACATGCCTGATTGGGCCGCAACCAAACGCGCCTTGGGAGTGGGCTCTCCTGCTTGTGATACACATCTGTGAAAGCAAAACGTATTTCTTTCAAACTATCCGAACGTTGTAACTTAGGCCTTGTACAATGCTAGGTGCTTACACAAGTACTCGAAAAATAAACCGTTTTTTAAGCAGCAAAGCTTATTTCTACAAAAAAGCCGCCTAATTAAGTATCTATCCTATACAAGTATGCATCAGTGCTTAAAAAAAGTCTAGTTATTGCTTTAAATAAGGGGTGTGCTACGCGTCCGTCTTAAAAGATCAGCCAGGTCGCGAGCCGTCATATTTACCACACCAAGTGGCTGAATGTGCCTTCAGTACCGCAATACACGTCTTGTTGCAGAATTTTTTTTGCAACTGAGGTTTTATTGCAATTTTATTTTGCAACTGAAGTCTTATTGCAGAAAAAAATCATAAAAAAAGTTTTGTTGCAAAACATAGACCTGTCGTAGAGCATCGCAACACCGCATATGTTTCAGAAGCATAGCTCCTATTGTAGAACCGAGTTCAACAAAGGATCGTATGCTGGACGTCACCTGGACGCGTGTCACGTAGGGGAGATGGCGGACGCGGCTGCTGTGATCCGCTGGGTGATGGTAAGTGATTCCCTTACAGAAAAGCACCTTCCCTAGGTGTCTTGCATTGTACTCCCTCCGGTCTTTTTTAGTTGGCATATAAGATTTGTGTGAAGTCAAACCTCGTAAACTTTGACAAAGTTAAAAAAATACCAACATTCAAATTGTGAAATCAATTACATTAGATGCATCATGACTTTAGTTTTCACATTGTATAAATTTAGCATTGTAGATGTTAATATTTTTTCATATAAATATGGTCAAACTCAATGAAGTTTGACTTTAGACAATTCTTACATGCAGAGTAAAAAGGACCGAAGGAACTACAAGCCTTAGAGCATCTCCAGCTGCGCCACCAACAGGCCCTCCCCATGCGTTTTTGCCACACCGGCTCCCAAAAATCGTCCCAGGAGCCCGTTTTTCGCCGGTTTGGGCCAAAACTGGCACCAGCGGACCCAGACCGAACCCAGCGCGCTGGGGGCGAGCAGTTTTGGCGCGAAAGAGCCGCAGGCCAGCCGCGTCAGCAAGACGACGCCTTGTCTTCCCCTAGAGCGCCTCAGTATCCCGCGGGGAATCAATGGCAAGGCTGCCGCCGGTCAGCCTTTTGCCATTGATTCCTCACGGGCTGCGCGTCACGGGCGACGCGGCGACGCTTCCCCTCCCGCCAAACGTACACACGGCGCGGGCTATAAAACCCGCCGCTCCCCTCGCCGCTGGCCGCACCAGCCCGAGCCCAAACCAGCCGCCGCCGAGCTCTGCTCTCTCCCGTCCGTACCGCCAAGCTCTGCTATCTCGCCTGTCCCCCCCCCCCTTCCCTTCCCTCTCTAGTGATGGCCGAACGCTTCCCCGGCGATGCCGCGGCGGCAAACGGCTTCGGCCGCCGCACGCTCCAGGCGTCGGAGGTGTCGCTCTTGTTCGAGGCCAACATCCCGGCGCCGCCGGACATGCACGTCGGGCCGACGGGGTGGAAGATCAGCAACAACGGCGTCCCATTCCCTCGGTACTAGACGTCGACGCGCGCCCCGGTGAAGGAAATATGCCCTAGAGGCAATAATAAAGTTGTTATTTATATTTCCTTATATCATGATAAATGTTTATTATTCATGCTAGAATTGTATTAACCGGAATCTTAGTACATGTGTGTATACATAGACAACAGAGTGTCAATAGTATGCCTCTACTTGACTAGCTTGTTGAATCAAATATGGTTAAGTTTCCTAGCCATAGACATGAGTTGTCATTTGATTAACGTGATCACATTATTAGAGAATGATGTGATTGACTTGACCCATTCCGTTAGCTTAGCATTTGATCGTTTAGTATATTGCTATTGCTTTCTTCATGACTTATACATGTTCCTATGACTATGAGATTATGCAACTCCCGAATACCGGAGGAACACTTTGTGTGCTACCAAACGTCACAACGTAACTGGTGATTATAAAAGTGCTCTACAGGTGTCTCCGATGGTACTTGTTGAGTTGGCATAGATCGAGATTAGGATTTGTCACTCCGATTATCGGTGAGGTATCTCTAGGCCCTCTCGGTAATGCACATCACTATAAGCCTTGCAAGCAATGTGACTAATGAGTTAGTTGCGGGATGATACATTACGGACGATTGAATCTCGGGCAAGTAACATACCGATGACAAAGGTAACAACGTATGTTGTTATGCGGTTTGACCGATAAAGATCTTCGTAGAATATGTAGGAGCCAATATGAGCATCCTTGTTCCGCTATTGGTTATTGACCTGAGACATGTCTCGGTCATGTCTACATAGTTCTCGAACCCGTAGGGTCCGCACCTAATGTCCGGTGACGATCGGTATTATGAGTTTATTTGTTTTGATGTACCGAAGATAGTTCCGAGTCCCGGATGTGATCACGGACATGATGAGGAGTCTCGAAATGGTCGAGACATAAAGATTGATATATTGGACGACTATATTCGGACACCAGATGAGTTCCGGGGGTCACCGGATATTTATTTGAGTGCCGGGGGGGTTATCGGAACCCCCGGGGGATATAATGGGCCAACATGGGCCTTGTGGGAGAGAGAGGAGAGGGTCTAGGGCTGGCCGCCACCCCCCTTGGGACTCCGAATTGGACAAGGAGGGGGGGGCGGCGCCCCCTCTTTCCTCCCTCTCTCCCTCTCCTTCCTTCCCCCTTCCTCCTTCCTAGTTGGACTAGGAAAGGGGAGTCCTACTCCCACTAGGAGGTGGACTCCGCCCTCTCCTTGGCGCGCCCCTAGGCCGGCCGGCCTCCCCCTTGCTCCTTTATATACAGGGGCAGGGGGCACCCTAGAACAGACAAGTTGATTGTTCCAAGCCGTGTGCGGTGCCCCCCTCCACCATAATCCACCTTGGTCATATCGTCGTAGTGCTTAGGCGAAGCCCTGCGCCGGTAGCTTCATCATCACCGTCATCACGCCGTCGTGTCGAGAAGCTCTCCCTCGAAGCTCTACTGGATCGTGAGTTCGTGGGGCGTCACCGAGCTGACCGTGTGCAGATCGCGGAGGGGCCGTACGTTCGGTACTCGGATCGGTCGATCGTGAAGACGTCCGACTACATTAACCGTGTTGTCATAACGCTTCTGCTTACGGTCTACGAGGGTACGTGGACAACACTCTCCCCTCTCGTTGTTATGCATCACCATGATCTTGCGTGTGCGTAGGAATTTTTTTGAAATTACTACGTTCCCCAAAAGTGGCATCCGAGGCAGGTTTATGCATAGATGTTATATGCACGAGTAGAACACAAGTGAGTTGTGGGCGATACTAGTCATACTGCTTACCATCATGTCATACTTTGATTCGGCGGTATTGTTGGATGAAGCGGCCCGGACCGACATTACGCCAGACGCTTCTGTGAGACTGGTTCTACCGGCGTGCTTCGCACACGAATTGGTGGCGGGTGTCGGTTTCTCCAACTTTAGTTGAATCGAGTGTGGCTACGCCCGGTCCTTGTGAAGGTTAAAACAGCACATACTTCACGAAATATCATTGTGGTTTTGATGCGTAGGTAAGAACGGTTCTTGCTCAGCCCGTAGCAGCCACGTAAAACTTGCAACAACAAAGTAGAGGACATCTAACTTGTTTTTGCAGGGCATGTTGTGATGTGATATGGTCAAGACATGATGCTAAATTTATTGTATGAGATGATCATGTTTTGTAATGGAGTTATCGGCAACTGGCAGGAGCCATATGGTTGTCGCTTTATTGTATGAAATGCAATCGCCATGTAATTGCTTTACTTTATCACTAAGCGGTAGTGATAGTCGTAGAAGCAATAGTTGGCGAGACGACAACGGTGCTATGATGGAGATCAAGGTTTCGCGCCGGTGACGATGGTGATCATGACAGTGCTTTGGAGATGGAGATCAAAGGCACAAGATGATGATGGCCATATCATATCACTTATATTGATTGCATGTGATGTTTATCCTTTATGCATCTTATTTTGCTTAGTACGGTGGTAGCATTATAAGATGATCTTCACTAAATTTCAAGGTACAAGTGTTCTCCCTGAGTATGCACCGTTGCGAAAGTTTGTCGTGCCGAGACACCACGTGATGATCGGGTGTGATAAGCTCTACGATCACATACAACGGGTGCAAGCCAGTTTTGCACACGCAGAATACTCGGGTTAAAGTTGACGAGCCTAGCATATGCAGATATAGCCTCGGAACACTGAGACCGAAAGGTCGAGCGTGAATCATATAGTATATTTGATGAACATAGTGATGTTCACCATTGAAAACTACTCCATCTCACGTGATGATCGGACATGGTTTAGTTGATTTGGATCACGTGATCACTTAGATGATTAGAGGGATGTCTATCTAAGTGGGAGTTCTTTAGTAATATGATTAATTGAACTTTAATTTATCATGAACTTAGTCCCTGATAGTATTTTGCATGTCTATGTTGTTTTAGATAGATGGCCCGTGTTGGTGTTCCATTGAATTTTAATGCGTTCCTAGAGAAAGCTAAGTTGTAAGATGATGGTAGCAACTACACGGACTGGGTCCGTAACTTGAGGATTATCCTCATTGCTGCACAGAAGAATTATGTCCTGGAAGCACCACTAGGTGCCAAACCGGCTGCAGGAGCAACGCCAGACGTTATGAACGTCTGGCAGAGCAAAGCTGATGACTACTCGATAGTTCAGTGTGCCATGCTTTACGGCTTAGAACCGGGACTTCAACGACGTTTTGAACATCATGGAGCATATGAGATGTTCCAGGAGTTGAAGTTAATATTTCAAGCAAATGCCCGGATTGAGAGATATGAAGTCTCCAATAAGTTCTACAGCTGCAAGATGGAGGAGAATAGTTCTATCAGTGAACATATACTCAAAATGTCTGGGTATAATAATCACTTGATTCAATTGGGAGTTAATCTTCCTGATGATAGTGTCATTGACAGAATTCTTCAATCATTGCCGCCAAGCTACAAGAACTTCGTGATGAACTATAACATGCAAGGGATGGATAAGACAATTCCCGAGCTCTTCGCAATGCTAAAGGCTGCGGAGGTAGAAATCAAGAAGGAGCATCAAGTGTTGATGGTCAACAAGACCACCAGTTTCAAGAAAAAGGGTAAAGGGAAGAAGGGTAACTTCAAGAAGAACGGCAAGCAAGTTGCTTCTCAAGTGAAGAAGCCCAAGTCTGAACCTAAGCCTAAGACTGAGTGCTTTTACTGCAAAGGAACTGGTCACTGGAAGCGGAACTGCCCCAAGTATTTGGCGGATAAGAAGGATGGCAAGGTGAACAAAGGTATATGTGATATACATGTTATTGATGTGTACCTTACTAATGCTCGCAGAGCACTGGTATTTGATATCTGGTTACATTGCTAATATTTGCAACTCAAACAGGGGACTATGGATTAGCGAAGATTGGCTAAGGGCGAGGTGACTATGCACGTGGGAAATGGTTCCAAAGTCGATGTGATCGCGGTCGGCACGCTACCTCTACATCTACCTTCGGGATTAGTTTTATACATGAATAATTTTTATTTGGTGCCAGCGTTGAGCATGAACATTATATCTGGATCTTGTTTGATGCGAGACGGTTATTCATTTAAATCAGAGAATAATGGTTGTTCTATTTATATGAGTAATATCTTTTATGGTCATGCACCCTTGAAGAGTGGTCTATTTATATTGAATAACGATAGTAGTGATACACATATTCATAATATTGAAGCCAAAAGATGCAGAATTGATAATGATAGTGCAACTTATTTGTGGCACTGCCGTTTAGGTCATATTGGTGTAAAGCGCATGAAGAAACTCCATTCAGATGGACTTTTGGAATCACTTGATTATGAATCACTTGGTACTTGCGAACCATGCCTCATGGGCAAGATGACTAAAAGTCCGTTCTCCGGAACAATGGAGCGAGCAACAGATTTGTTGGAAATCATACATACTGATGTATGTGGTCCAATGAATGTTGAGGCTCGTGGCGGGTATCGTCATTTTCTCACCTTCACAGATGATTTGAGCAGATATGGGTATATCTACTTGATGAAGCATAAGTCTGAAACATTTGGTAAGTTCAAAGAATTTCAGAGTGAAGTGGAAAATCATCGTAACAAGAAAATAAAGTTTCTATGATCTGATCGTGGAGGAGCATGTTTGAGTTACGAGTTTGGTCTTCATTTGAAACAATGCGGAATAGTTTCGCAACTCACGCCACCCGGAACACCACAGCGTAATGGTGTGTCCGAACGTCGTAATCATACTTTACTGGATATGGGCGATCTATGATGTCTTTTACTGATTTACCGCTATCGTTTTGGGGTTATGCTTTAGAGAAGGCTGCATTCACGTTAAATAGGGCACCATCTAAATCCGTTGAGACGACACCTTATGAACTATGGTTTGGCAAGAAACCAAAGTTGTCATTCCTTAAAGTTTAGGGCTGCGATGCTTATGTGAAAAAGCTTCAACCACATAAGCCCGAACCCAAATCGGAGAAATGTGTCTTCATAGGATACCCGAAGGAGACTGTTGGGTACACCTTCTATCACAGATCTGAAGGCAAGACATTCGTTGTTAAGAATGGATCCTTTATAGAGAAGGAGTTTCTCTCGAAAGAAGTGAGTGGGAGGAAGGTATAACTTGATGAGGTAACTGTACTTGTTCCCTTATTGGAAAGTAGTTCATCACAGAAATCTGTTCTTGTGAGTCCTACACCAATTAGTGAGAAGCTAATGATGATGATCATGTAACTTCAGATCAAGTTACTACTGAACCTCGTAGGTCAACTAGAGTAAGATCCGCACCAGAGTGGTACGGTAATCCTGTTCTGGAGGTCATGTTACTTGACCATGACGACCCTACAGACTATGAGGAAGCGATGATGAGCCCAGATTCCGCAAAATGGCTTGAGGCCATGAAATCTGAGATGGGATCCATGTATGCGGACAAAGTGTGGACTTTGGTTGACTTGCCCGATGATCAGCAAGCCATCAAGAATAAATGGATCTTCAAGAAGAAGATGACAGACGGTAATTTCACTGTCTACAAAGCTCGACTTGTTGCGAAAGGTTTTCGACAAGTTCAAGGAGTTGACTACGATGAGACCTTCTCACCCGTAGCGATGCTTAAGTCCGTCTGAATCATGTTAGCAATTGCCACATTTTATGATTATGAAATTTGGCAAATGGATGTAATGACTGCATTCCTGAATGGATTTCTGGAAGAAGAGTTGTATATGATGCAACTGAAGTTTTATCGATCCAAAGGATGCTAACAAAGTGTGCAAAATCCAGCGATCCATTTATGGACTGGGGCAAGCATCCCGGAGTTGGAATAAACATTTTGATGGTGTGATCACAGCATATGGTTTTATACAGACTTTTGGAGAAGCATGTATTTACAAGAAGGTGAGTGGGAGCTCTGTATCATTTCTAATATTATATGTAGATGACATATTGTTGATTGGAAATGATATAGAATTTATGAATAGCATAAAAGGATACTTGAATAAGAGTTTTTCAATGAAAGACCTCGGTGAATCTGCTTGTATATTGGGCATCAAGATCTATAGAGATAGAGCGAGACGCTTAATTGGACTTTCACAAAGCACATACCTTGATAAAGTTTTGAAGAAGTTCAAAATGGATCAAGCAAAGAAAGGGTTCTTGCCTGTATTACAAGGTGTGAAGTTGAGTCAGACTCAATGCCCGACCAACTTTGCAAAAGATACTGAGAGAAAATGAAAGGTGTTCCCTATGCTTCAGCCATAGGCTCTATCATGTATGCAATGTTGTGTACCAGACCTGATGTGTGCCTCGCTATTAGTTTAGCAGGGAGGTACCAAAGTAATCCAGGGGTGGATCATTGGATAGCGGTCAAGAACATCCTGAAATACCTGAAAAGGACTAATGATATGTTTCTCATTTATGGAGGTGACAAAGAGCTCGTCGTAAATGGTTACGTCGATGCAAGCTTTGACACTGATCCGGATGACTCGAAGTCACAAACAGGATACGTGTTTATATTGAACGGTGGAGCTGTCAGTTGGTGCAGTTCTAAGCAAAGCATCATGGCAGGATCTACGTGTGAAGCAGAGTACGTAGCTGCTTCGGAAGCAGCAAATGAAGGAGTCTGGATGAAGGAGTTCATATCCGATCTAGGTGTCATACCTAGTGCATCGGGTCCAATGAAAATCTTTTGTGACAATATTGGTGCAATTGCCTTGGCAAAGGAATCCAGATTTCACAAGAGAACCAAGCACATCAAGAGATGCTTCAATTCCATCCGCGATCAAGTCAAGGAGGGAGG